>CM045764.1:67566028-68166028 GCA_025200525.1 Camellia lanceoleosa
TTGTTTGCTTTGTATCCTGCTTAAAACTGGCATCTATTTGTCAATACTGCCTATTACACCATTTTGTCAGATTTGCATGATCATCCGGCTTCGCCTATCACTTTGCATTTGGCCTCGTCATGGGCACATATCTCTGCTTATCTCGTGATGTTTGTCTAAGCCTTCTACTTTGTCAAAAATGGGTCGCTCGGCTTTGACATTCACCTGCCACTTCTTGACTTCCGAAGCTCACAAAGAGGGGCAATCAGAGACACCCCATTTTTGACCGACCTTAAGACTCAGACGCCACCGTTGAGTGCTCTTGATGTTGCATCATGTGCTTGCTCAAGAGTTTCAGAGTCGCGTCGCATGCGCCCGCCTCCCGGGACTCAAACCCTTTTTTTCTTTCTACCTTTGTCCTTGCCATAATCAGCTTGGTTTTCTCGCTTTTCCCGAGGGAAGGGAGTGGTCTTGTAGACCATCTCCAAGGGCCGTGAGCTACGCTTTCAAGGTCAGAGGGCCATTTTGCCTGCTGGGTCTTGCCTCCCCGGTTTTGCTGGCCGCGAGGTCAAGTAGGGGCTGTGTGCTCGCTGGGGATAAATACGACCGCCTAACCATCTCCGACTTCTCCGGCTTTTATGGAGACTGCTTTAGTGTTCCGAGAACACTGGGCCTCGATGCCCACTTCAGAAGTTTAACACCACTTCTGCGTTCGACCCATTTTGGGACCCCGAATCGCGGATTTGGCAAATTCTCGAGCATTCATTTTGCATCGCCTTTCTCGTTTTTATGAGACCTTCGCTTAACATTCCGAGGAACTCTGGGCCCCGATGTTCACTTCAGGGCCGCATGCCACTTTCGGTGTTCATAGTTTGCTGACCTTTAATCGCGCGGATTTGGGCCCCGAGCATTCATTTTGCATCACTTTCTCCGTTTTTGGCGGAGACTCTGCTTTTAACATTCCGAGGAACCCTGGGGCCCCCGGTGCCCACTTCGGGGCCGCATGCCACTTTTGGTGTTTTATAGCTTCTGCGGACCTCGAATCGCGGATTTGGGCCCGAGCATTCATTTTGCATCACCTTTTCCTTTTTATGAGACCTCTGCTTTTAACATTCCGAGGAACCCTGGGCCCTCGATGTTTCACTTCGTGGTCAAGATGCCACTTTCGGTGCTCATAGCCGGCTTCCGAGACCCCAAATTGAGCTGCTTTTGGTCCCGAGCATTCATTTCAGATCCATCTTCTCCGGCTTTTTGGCAGAACCTCTGCTTTGTCATTCCAGAGGACACTGGGTCGCGGATACCCACTTCGCCAATACCACTTCCGCACTAAGAAATTTCATTTTGATCCCGATTTGCCTTGCTTTTGGCCCCGAACGCTCATTTCATTAGTTTTTGTTCAAACTTAAGTGTACCTCGCTTCAACATCGAAGATCACCGGGGTGGAGGCCAGCAATTATCCCAGATAACTGGGCCATTCCTCGAGCCCGCTTTTGCTCACTTCCGCCAATGTTGAACACCTTGGGGGTATTTTTCCAACCAAAGTTACATATCCGTGATGAGGGACCTCGGAGGACCCTACTAACCACCGGGTCGCCGTAAACCGTGAGTTTCATTTTGGGCCTCCTTCAAGCTCTATGTTGTGACTCGCCTGTTGCCAATTTCCTACTTTGGAACCTTGTTGCACACATCTAGGAGGACACTTTGGTATGGTGGTCGGCCGAATTGTGCCTTTCATTTTGGGCCTCCTTCAAGCTCTATGTTGTGACTCTGTCTGTTGCCAAACCCGACTGGGCCTTATTCTACACACATGGGAGGACACTCTTGTATGGTGGTCGGCCGAAATTTTGAAGTTGATTTTTGAGGTGGTGGCATAGGAGGTGGCTGGCTGGCCATGGTGGGTGGTCGGCCGCCACCTTGAGCAAAACCACTGCCGGCCAGACTTCGCTTCAAATTGCTCCACTGCCCACCGCTTTTCAAAGTGTCTCCCTCATCCGGGGATATTTCAGAGGAAAGATTGATGCTTTCCTCCCTTTACACCCCATCTTCTTGCCTATTTGAAGGCCCTCCCTCCTTCTTCAAGGTTAGAAATTTTGGTCTCAAGAACACTTAACCAAATTCCTCATTTTCATAGCTTTAAACTCCAAAAAGCTTCAAGTGTCAAGGTCATTCCTTCATCAACACCTAGCCTCACCATCCCTACCATCACTTCAGCAGCAAGGAGGTGAATTTAGAGGTTGAGAAGCTACAAATCGAGCTAAGAATCAAAGAAAGACAAGTCTTCAAGGGTAAGTCCTCAAAACCAACTTTTAGGGCATTTTTCTTGATCCTTTTCTATACTTTAATTGGTTGAGAATTGGGGCTGACCCCTACTGCTTTTGTGCTTAAAATGAGCCCTCTACAACCTTTGTAGAAGGGCCCAACCTCATTTGGTGTTTGTATACATCGTTCCTTCAATATTCTTCAAGTTGGTAACATTTTTGCATGCTAAAATTGACCTATTTGTGTTGGTTTTTGGGGGTCCGACCCCTACTGATTTTGTGCTCAAAATGAGCCTCTCTACAACATTGTAGATAGGCTCAACTTCATTTGGCCTTTGTATCTATCACCTCCTTCAAATTTCATCAATTGTGCCACTTTTTGCATGCTTTTTTTTTTGACCTATTTGTGTTTGGTTTTAGGACTTCGACCCCTACTGGTTTTAGTCTTATTTTGACTCCCTTTACATGTTTCATGAAGAAGGTTTGGTCATTTGGTGTATAGATTGCATGTCTTATGTTATACCCTTTTGTGGCTCCATTTTGCCCTCCATTTCTAGCATGTTTGTCTTATGATTTAGAGGCTGCCATCTTCTGCATATATGCTTATTTTTGGGTCCTCTTTAATGTTGTAGAAGAAAATTTTTCTATTTGAATTTTCTATATACTACTTGCTTTGAAAATCCTCTCTTTTACCGTATTCTTATGTAGCTTTGTTGCCATATCTATGCTTGCATTTTGGCCATGTTTATTACTGAAAAATGCCATATTTGGGACTGCCTTGCTACTGTTCTTGCTGCCATGATCATATTTTGCATGTATAGCATGGCTATAGGCCATTTCGGCTTAATTTCAGACTTTCGATGAATGCATGCTTCAAGTGTCGTTTCGATTTGTTTCGGGCTGTTTTCCCTTTATTTACGTGTTGAAATTCCATTACCATGCTTGCATATCATTTCCTCGAGCCATTCAGATTATTTTTGTTGCCTTGCTTATGCTACTAATGGGCACGAGACTTCGAGGCACCTCATTTTTTATATCAGTGTGGTTGAGGTCCTCCCATGTTGGCGAAGTTCAATTTGCATTTTCATGCTCAGATGCCATTGCCTCGATTTGCGTCACGCTGCTTCGAGGCATTTTATTTTTTTTAACCGACGGCCTCCTATGCGAAAGTGAGCCGAGGCTCTCCATGTGTGGGTGTAAGTCCATCGTTGCATTTTTGTATGCCATTTGTATCATTTTGCATTGTTTTCGGGTTTGCGCCATCAGGCACGCACTTCGAGGCACTTCTGCTTTATCCGATTTTCATTCTTCATCATCGCCTCGGTTATGCGGTCCGCAGCACGATTTCGAGGCACTTCGGTTTTATCCCATTTTGCATCAGACATCATCGCCGGCTTATGCGTCTGCAGTGCACGATTTCGAGGCACCCAGCTTTTACCGATCTCCATTTTGGTTTCGTTTTCGCTTATGCTACCAGGCACGCACTTCGAGGCGCTTTGCTTATCCGATTTTTCATTCAAGATCGCCGGCTTATGCGTTCGCAAGCACGATTTCGAGGCATCCCATTTTTCGTAGCATTCATGTGTATTCATCCCAATATTGAGTTGTGCACCGCTTCCTACCATCGTGGCATCGATATGCGTGATTGGTGGCGCGAGGATCGAGACATGCATATATTTGTGAAATACATCGCCATGCCCTTTTCCGCCTCCGCTGGCAAAGAAAAATGAAGAATTATCGCCTTTCCTAACTGCACGCACCCGAGGAAAACTGCAAACAGAGGCTAATCAAAGCATCCCAAAGGATTTCAAGCACGAAATTTCAAAGATATACTATCCACCAGAAGCGAGGCAGTCCCTGGCTTGCCCGCCAGTCTCAATTTTTTTGTAATTAATTTGTTAATTAATTAGAATTTGTATTATCTCTGATCAGTATATTCTTCATTCGGGTTCAGATATTATTTATTCGGACCTGTAGGGCACAACCGTAATAAGGGTGTGTGAGTGTGATGTATGTCTTCCAACCCCCATTTCTTTTCTCCCTTTTATTTATCCGCTTGGAATGGTTAGGATATAGGGCATATTTCAATTAGCATACAAGATGATAGCATGTTTGCATTCATTCATCTGCTTTTGCACGCACTGACTCGACACATCATACAAACTCATTGTATTTCAATTCTAAGTTGAATACATGTTAGCCTGCTGCATCTCATATGCCATGTTTAGAACAAATGAGCCTGCTTATAGTTGGTATTTTATGCAAAGTTGCATTAGGCATTGTATACTTAGGATCATGCATGGATTTCTAATGAGTTTCCTGCTTTGGCTTGGAGTACTCTAGAAGTTGTTATGCTTTAGCATACTTGCATGCGGTGAGTGTTGCCATGATAGCATGCTTACCATGAGGCTATTTGCTTATGTGATATATCTACCTTGAATGCCCGTGGGTGGAGGTTGAGTCATCTCAATTGGAGCAATTCATCAATTGTTTGTTAAGCTTCCACTAGATTGTGGCAAAATCAGATTTTTAAGCCTACCGGGTAGCAAACCATCTTTCACAAAACAAACATGAGATGTTTAGTTCCAATTCAGACTACCATTTATATTTGTTTCGTCATAACATCACATAGTAACCTAGGCTAATAATCGAATAAGAGCATACAATGTTTTCAAAAATGTATATCATGAAAGTTAGTAGAGGCCGGGCTTTGATCGGGCGAAAGTAGGTGCTCACGATGTGACCTTTCCCTAATCGTATCTAAGTTCCCCGAGCCAACTTTGGTGATGACTTTACACGCGGCCTTTGGCATCGAAAGTTAGGTTTCCTAAATTTCCCAAGAAAAATATTTAGGTGGCGCATCATATCCGGCAAAGGGCCCATGTTTGGCACTTCTTTCAAAAAACTGCTTTTCTCAAACGACGGTTTGGGATTTGGACTCTTTGGTTCAAGATTTAGAACCACAACAAAAATCGAGTCCGAAGCTGAAGCGAGGTTCTCATGCGGCGGTTACACACGCACTTCGCTGGCGGGGGCATCGATATATACGACGGTAGGTGGCATAGTCTCCGGCCATGAGATATAATAAAGCATCGGCGTTCAGATGGCACTAAAGACCTCCCGGCAGCCTATCTAAGAATCCGCAGATAGTGGCCGGAGGTACAGAAGAGGGTCCCGAGAATCGCACTTCATACCGACGTAAGGAAGCGTTTCCTCAGAACCATGCTCGCTAACCGGTCCTTCGAAAGCAGAACCTATATCGAATTAGTCGATCCTCCGGATACCGATATCGAGACTATCACCAAAGACCGCTTGTACGCCAAGTAATCATGGATAACCAAAGGCATAAATCAATCAAATTAGGAGTATACAGGCATCAAAGATGAAAATGAAAGGAACCGAGAGTTCGAAAATACTGCCGTCCGCACAAGATCAAAATACTGCCGCAGTAGAAGAGAGTCTCGAGGTCTCGCCGGTGCTCGCCTCTAATACTAATGAAAACGGAGTCATATGAGTCCAAACCCACCTCCATCTCCGGAGCTAATGGGAAAGTATACGCACACCCATAGCCGAGAAAAGCAAAGGTACGTAAATACAAAGTGCTAAAAGGCGTATACAGTAAAAGTGTGCCGTGGTGTGCAATGAACAAGTAATGAGGAATGTGAATGTAAACCAAGAGGACGGAACGCATCTCCTAAGCTCTCCAATAGCCGAGTAAGTCCCCTGTCATGCGAGGTCAGATTCATGTAACAATAGAGGGTAGCTAAGCCAACGCCACCCCGCCATATCGACCGACCAGGATAGGTCCACCAGAGCGCCAAGATATAACCCAACAAGAGTTCCCCTATCGGCAAACAGAGTGGTGCCAAAGAGGAATACGAGGAAGCCACTGCATACCGCCAACCTCCTCAGAGACTCAGTTCCATCTCCGCCTCCGAAATGGGAAGAGAACCGTATACGGACTCTCCGAAGCTCGCTTCACCGGTGGGCAGCCCCAACAGATATGTCCATGCGCCTCCCACTCTCCCATATCCTCGTCAGAAGGAATGGGCCAACCGCCTATGTCTAGGCCTGGTGAGCACAAATAAGTCCGGGGTCATGGTCGTCCCCGGGCGTAAAAGTGAAAGGAACCGTGGTGTCCCACCATCTCTCCACTAAAGCAAATTTAACAATGTCCTCACAAGTGGCAGCTAGTTAATCCCACATTGCACGGTCCAAACCCCGCTAGATCAACTAGATCCTGACAGCCTCCGAAGCTCAAGATACCATACAAGAAGAGACCAGATCCTCGTGACAAAGGCGAGAGTCAACTCAAGATTCAACATAAATACATGTGTTCAGTACACTACAAAATGCAAGCCGAATGCAAATAACAAGCTGTGTGCAAGTGAAATGAAGAAGCAGTGTGCAAATGAACTCTTAATCAAGTGGCCGGTGTTCACTTCAAACTGGATGTGTTCCAAGAGATCCGTGGTTTGGGCCGCGGTTCAAACACCTTACCTGGGCCGTGTGTTCGCTAAACTGGCCGTGGTGTTCAAGATCTGTGGTTTGGGCTGCGGTTCAAACACCTTACTCAGCTGTGTGTTCGCTTCAAATCTGGGTCAGGTTCAAGAGATCTCGTTTGGGTCGTGTTCAAACACCTTACCAAGGGGTCAGGTGTTCGCTTCAAATCTGGTCAGGTGTTCAGAGATCCGTGGTTTGGGTCGTGTTCAAACACCTTACTCATGGGGTGTTCGCTAAACTGGCCGTGGTTCGTGAGATCCGTGTTTGGGTCATGGTTCAAACACCTTACTCAGCAATGTGGTGTTCGCCCAACTGGGTCAGGTGTTCAAGAACTCGTGTTTGGGCCACGGTTCAAATACCTTAATCAAGGGTCATGGTGTTCGCCCAAACTGGCCGTGGTGTTCAAGAACTCGCGGTTTGGGTGCGGTTCAAATACCTTAATCAATGGGCTGCGTGTTCGCTTCAAATCTGGGCCGTGTGTTCAGTAACTCTATGTTTGGGCTGCGTGTTCAAATTCCTAATCAATGGGCTGCGTGTTCGCTTCAAATTTGGGCTGCGTGTTTAGTAAATTTGTGTTTTGATCGCGGTGGTTCAAAAATCGTAGTTCGAGTCAGGTGTTCTACTCTTAATCGGTGGGGTGTGTGTTCACCATCAATTTGGACCGCGTGTTCGTAAAATCGAGTTTGGGTGTGTTCTACTCTTAATCGCAGGGGTTGTGTGTTCACCATCAACTTGGACCGCGGTTCTAAAAATCGAGTTTGGGATTGTGTGTTCTACTCTTAATCGCAGGGCCGTGTGTTCACCATCAACTTGGACGTGGTTCGTAAAATCGAGTTTGGGCCGGTGTTCTACTCTTAATCAAGGGTCAGGTGTTCACCATCAACTTGGACTGCGTGTTCAGAAAATCAGAGTTTGGGCCGCGTGTTCTACTCGTTAATCAGTGTGTGCTGTGTGCTCACTTTCAAATTCGGGCTGTGTGTTCGACAAATCAGTGTTTGAGCCGGGTGTTCAATTCTTAACTAATGTGTACCGCGCGTTCACGATCAATCAATCAAGGGGCCTAGTGTTTTAATTTGGCGATTCAAGTGTTGAAACTACATGTTCAATGTGCAAACGAAGTACTATGTCATAAGCTAAAACTGTGTGTTCAAGCATGGCAAAGGTACAAAATGCGCGGAAAACGCAGAAAATGAAGTAAAATACCTCTCGGGCCTCATAAGAAAGGTGCCGCTCTGGCTCTCGTAGAAGTAAATCCCCAGGTGCCCGATCACTGAACTCAGTGAAACGACGAAAGACCGCCCGCGGGAGCACATGTACCGGTGGAGCGTATCTCCAGGGGATAAAAGGCCGGACTCTCGGGGGCAATGTCATGATGTCGAAATCATCTCCGGCGCCTGAAGGACCTCCACCGTGAGGAAAATCGCCCGCCATTTCGAGAAATCTGCAAAAAGGAGCAAAAATGAGCAAAATGAGCCGAAATTGGAAAAAGTCAACAAAAGTCAACTCCCGGGAAATGGAAAAGTCAACAAAAGTCAACTCCCGAGAAAATCTTCCAAATATTGAGACAAACTTACCTCAAGTGGTGAAAATGAGAAAAGAAGCTCCGAAATCAAAATTTAGTCGCCTCAAAGTGCTTAAATCTGAAGGATTTCGCGAAAACAACTTGCAAAAAAGGCCGAAAAGTGCGTATAAAGTGCAGATCTGAAAGAAAATATGGTTTGGGAAGCAAGAGGAGAGAATTTCACACCTGGGGGAGTGATTTCGGATGGAATGGATGAGTGTATATATAGAAATGAGAAAAATGACCAAAATGCCCCTACTTTTGGGCAGTGGCCGGCCGGCCACCTTTACTGGCTGGCCGGCCATCTACTTTTTTGCCCCTGGCCGGTGGTGTTCCCCACTCCCCCCTCTAGCTCCCTGCAAATTTTGAGGAAGATCGGAGTTCCCGGGACCTGAAAAAGTTCAAGAAAAGTGCACTTTTTGGCGCGAAATTGTTCGCCGTAACTTCACCGCACTTCGACGCAGGTCTCACCATTACTCATCAAAATCAAGGTGTATCCTTTTGAATATGTTGCAACCTCTCCGGAGGTGAATCAGAGGTCGCGATCAAGTTGTTTTCACCGCAATGCGCTGCTTTTCTTACTCGTTGTTTCAAGAACAAACGAGCATCCCGATTCGCTACCATTTTGCATTGTTTTGCACATAACTTGAATTCTCATGAACATTTTACATTGTCATGCATGATTTCTTAGTGTACCATACCTCGGTTTGAGCATGCGTTGTCACGACGCTTTTTCTCGCATTATGATGCATTCACTTTGCCGACACTGCGGTGTCACTTTTTTTTTGGAACCATAGGAATAATATTGAATATATGTTGTTAGCATATTGTTCTTGTTGAATTTCTTTGCAGTGCGATATTGTATGTACGGTTCATTTGAGGTCGGTGTGACCGCATTTAATCGCTAGGTATCGTGATCTTCTCCATAAGAGACGAACGAGAATTGAATAATTCTCCGATTCCTAATCGCATGAAATGTAGTTGTTGCTTTGCATTCTGCTTAAAATCTGCAGATCTATTTGCGAATACTTGCCTCATTACAAATTGTCGCATTTGCATGATCATTTGGCTCAGGCATGTCGCTTTGCATTTTGCCCCCTCGTCATGGGCACGCTCATGCGGCACATATCTTTGTTCGCCTTGTATGATTGTCTAAGTCTTCTACCTTGTCAAAAATGGGTCGCCTCTAGGCTTTGACATTCACTCCGCCACTTTCGACTTCCGAAGTTCTCACAAAGAGGGCAATCAGAGACACCCCATTTTTGACCGACCTTAAGACTCGATGTCACCGATTGAGCGCCATGATGTTGCATATTGCGCTGCTCAAGTCTCAGAGTCGCGATCAGGCGCCCGCCTCCCGACTTCGTAACTTTCTTCTATGCTTTGTCTCTGCCATAACTGCACTGCTTTTCCGCTTTTCCTTCAAGGCGAGGAGAGGTCCAGACTATCTCCTAGTGGCCGTGGGCTACATTTCGGGTCAGAGGCCATTTTGCCCATTTCGAGTCTTGCTCCTTTGGAGCCAGCCGTGGTGCCTTGGTTCGGGACCACCCAACCCTCCGACCTCCAGCTTGGCATGCATCTCTATTTACTCCCTTCGAGGGACACTGGTCTTAGATACCCACTTCGCGGGCCAAACACCGCTTTGCTTAACGGCCGGTTTTGCCCCGAACCTCGCGGTTTGGCCCCGAGCATTCATTTCGTGATCGTTTTTGTTTGTTTTTAGCAGTAATTGCTTTTATCATAAGGAAGGTCACCGAGGGTGGGATCCTAGCAATTGTCTCAAAGAACCGCTTATGTTTCTTCTCCGACTCCCGGCCCGTTTTACTTCCGGCTAATGTTGAGCACCCTAGGCCATTTTCTTCGAGCTAAAACCACATATTTGTGTTGTACACATATGAGAGGATCCTAAAAAGTGGTGCTCGCCAAGAATTATTCTTTTTTCATTTTTGAGCCTGCCCTAGGGTTGATTGTTGTTCCTCCTTGTTCGAGTTGCCAAATTTCAACCACAAGGCCTTGAAGAGGGACATGGGAGGACACTAATGTATAGAGCTCGGCTAGTAATTTTCATTTCATTTTTGCCTCTAGCCGGCTAGGGTGGCACGCCACCTCCAATAAAGGTGGCTAGCCTACCAAGATCCTCTCAAGGCACACTTTACAACAGATAGTGCTTCCCCAGATAAGACCTCAGATCCTGGATATTTTAGAGGAAAGCTTAGGTGCATTTCCACCTTACACCCTCCTTTTGTCCATATAAGGCAGCCAAGAACTTGTCCCAAGGGTTAGAAAATTTGCTCTCAAGCATACATACACTCCTCTATCTTCATTTCTCTCAAATCTTCAAGTTTTGGTGCCTTTTGTTCATCATCATCAAGCACTACCATCACCACTCCATTTCCAGCAACAAGAAGAGGTTCTTAGAGGCTTAGAAGCAACATTTCTCAAGTCAAGAAGCAAAGAAAGAAAGGTCTTCAAGGGTAAGTCTCAATTCCTCTCTTTTACACCATTTTCTTGCCTCTTTTCTTAACCATACTTGCTCACTGTTTTGAGCTCCGACCAATACTGAAAGTGGTCCTCTTTTGAGTTATTATTGATGTTTGTTTAAGGGCTCAACTCTGTTTGAGCCCTCTATCTTACACTTCCTTCAATATCCTCTTATATGCCATTATTTTGCATTGAATATTTGGCCTATCTGTGATCTGATTTGGAGCATCTCATGAACTGATATTGTGCTTATTTTGAGCCCCTCTTCAACATTGAAGAAGGGCTCAACCTTGTTTTCATGCTCCATATATCACTTGCTTTGAATCCATGTTTTACCCTTGTTTTTGCATGCTTCATCTAGCTTGTGAGTGATCTGTTTTCGAGAATGATATAAACTGTTAGTGGGCCTATTTTGAGCCCCTCTTCAACATTTAAGAAGGGCTCAACCCTTTTTGGCCTCTCTATCATGCACTTGCTTCATAATCTCTCATATTTACCGTAAACTTGCATGATTTGTTTGACCTGCATGTGTTTTTTTTGGAGCATGCCTTAAACTGTGATTGAGCTTATTTTGTGTCCCTCTACAACATTGTAGAAGGGACCAACCTTGTTGGGGGTCTCCATGTTGTGCTTGCCTTTATATCCCTCTTTGGCCCCCATTTTTGCATGCTTTGTTAAGCCTGTCTAGCCTCTATTTTCGGCCATCATCAGTACTGAAAATATCCATTTTTTGGCCTTCTTGTCATATTTTATTAAGGGTCTTTGCTGGTTTGGTGAGTTCTTGGTATACCTCTCTTTATAGCCCTCTTTTGGCTCATATTTTGCATGCTATGTTGAGCATATCTACATACTGTTTTAGGGGTTGTCATAAGCTGTAAATATTCATATTTTTTGTCACTCTTCAATATTTTAGAACTGTATTTTTCAGTTTGAGCATTGCATATACCACCTGCTTCATTATTCCCCTCTTTTCCCCCATTTTTGCATGCTACTTTTGCCATACTTGTGATTGTTGTTTGGCCATGCTTTGCACTGGAAAAATTCTATTTTAGGGGCTTCCTAGCATCTGTCTTTACACTTCATGTCCATATTGTGCGTGTTTGGCATAGCTGCAAGTCATTTCGGGTACTTAGCATAGCATTTCGGGCATCGGGTGTAATTTTGCTATAATTCGGGGGCTGTTTTTGCATCATTTTGGCTGCTGAAATTTGCATTTTCCATATGCCATATGCCACGTCTCATTTGCATGCCATTTTATGCCTTAGGGCCATTGTTCGCTATGCAGTGCCCACGCACGCATTTCGAGGCACTTCATTTTCATCTCTCGGCGTCCTATGTGAGTGTGGCTGAGGCCCTCTCATGTTGGTATAAGCCCATCATTGCATTTGCATACCATTTCATGCCTTAGGGCCATTGCCTCGGTATGCGTGCTCGTGTGCACGCATTTCGAGGCACTTCATTTTTATCCGATGGCCTCTTATGTGAGTGTGGCTGAGGCTCACTCATGTTAGCGTAAGTCCATTTTGCATTGTTTATGCCATTTTAGTCTCATCGCATTGCGTATGCCATTGCCTCGGTTTGCGTGCCAGTGTGCACGCATTTCGAGGCACTTCACTTTTATCCTCACAGCCTCTTATGTGAGTCTGGCTGAGGCCTTCTCATGTTAGTGTAAGTCCAATTTGCATTGTGTATGCCATTTCATTCCATATGTCATCGCCTCGGTTTGCGTGCCCATGTGCACGCATTTCGAGGCATCTCATTTTTCATCCGATGGCCTTCTATGTGAGTATGACTGAGGTCCTCTCATGTTGGTGTAAGCCCATATTGCATCGCATATCTCATTTTAGTCCTGCATTCCAGATGTATCGCTTTCGCTTATGCGTCTGCGTAAGCACGATTTCGAGACACCTCATTTTAGTCTCAAGTATATCATATTTCATGTCACTTCATGCCTTTATGCCATTATCTCAGTTTGCGTGTCCGTGTGCACGCATTTCGAGGCACTTCACTTTTCCCTCGGCCTCTTATGTGAGTGTGGCTGAGGCTCACTCGTGTTAGTGTAAGTCCAATCTGCATCGTGTATACCATTTCATGCCTTAGGATCATCGCCGGCTTATGCGTCTGCATGCACGCATTTCGAGGCATATCATTTTCATAGCATTGTACATGCTAGGATTGTATTTTAGTTGCATTCATGCATATCATGCATATTGCATTGTGTTCGGGATAGGAGTTAGCCCGGGCACGGGAAACGAGGCACGTTCCGTACTCCGAGTGACGGAACGGGTCTCAATTCCCAAGTCACCGACACTCCGGATTGTCCATGATGGAGTTAGGTTTTGTCGTAACATTCATCTGCATTCATCCTATATTGAGGTGTGCAATCCGACTCCTCGGCCATCATGCATCGGTATGCGTGATTGGTGGCACGAGGATCGAGGCATGCATATATTTGTGAAATACATTGCTATGCCCCTTTCCTCGCTTCTCAGTAACAAAATGAAGAATCAAGAACTTTTCGTAACTCGCACGATTTCAAGAAAAATACAAACAGAGGCTAATTGGGGCACCGCCGTGGATTTCCGCGCAAAGGCATCCGGGCATGCATCATTTCATCATCCGGAGCAGAAGCAAGGCAGTCCCTAGCTTGCATGCCAGTTTATAGCTTTCTTATTTAATTTGATAATTAATTAGGAATTTGTATATTTATTGTTCGGACTGTATTATTCTTTCATTCGATCAGATATTTATTCGACCTCTGCGAGGGCATAATTGTAATAAGGGTGTGTGAGTGTGATGTATGTCTTCCAACCCCCACTTCTTTCTCCCTTTTATTTTCCCGCTTATGATGGTTAGATATAGGGCATATTTCAATTAGTATACAAGATGACAAAGATGTTTGCGCTATTCATCTGCTTTTGCACGCACCGGTTCTAAGACATCATACAAACTGCATTTGTATTTCAATTCCAAGTTGAATACATGTTAGCTGTAGCATTTCATATGCCATGTTTGGAATAGCCGAGCCTGCTATAATTGCATCTTCGCATGTGTTGCATTAGGCAATTCTGTATATTTAGGATCATGCATGATTTCTAATCGGTTTTCTGTTTTGGCTTGGAGTACCCGGTAAGTTTTATGCTTTAGCATCCTTGCATGCGTGTGAGTGCTGCCATGATAGCATGCTTACCATGAGGCTAAATGCTTACGTGATATAACTGCCTTAAATGCCTGTGGGTGGAGGTTGAGTTATTTGGATTGGGACAATTCATCAAATGTTTGTTTTAAGCCCACTAGAGTGGCAAAATCACGTTTTCTAAGCCCACCCGAGGGTGGCAAATCCATGTCTTAGCCTACTCAGGTAGCACCATCAACCATTTTCAAACAAACAAACATGAAATGTTTTGTTCCAATTCAGCGATTCATTTATACTTGTATGTCAGGCATCACATAGTAACCTAGGCTAATAACCTAATAAGAACTCACAATGTTTTCAAAACAGATATCATGAAAGTTAGTGAGGCTTGCCTTTGATCGGGCGAAGGGGTGCTCACGGCGACCTTCCCAATCGTATCCAAGTTCCCGAGCCGAGGCAACTTTGGTGATGACGACACGCGGCCTTTTGGCACCGAGTCGTGGTTTCTAAATTTCCCATTTTAAAATATTTAGGTGGTGACTCAGATTCCGGGCGGCGCCCATGTTTGGCACTTCTTTCAAAAATCTGTTTTCAAAACGATTTGCCGGATTTGGACTCTTCGGTTCAAGATTGAGAACCGTGACATTGGAGTCCTTCGAACTGTAGTGACCCAATATCGAACCAGAACGGGGGGGATTCGCACCCTTTCCCCGGGATGCGTTCGGGGACGTCTATAGTTTCTGTTGCAGCAAACCAGAAATTAGCAGCCTTCTAGAGCTTTGCACAGTATCCAGGGATTAATTGCAAACAGAGGCAAATCGGGGCATCACGAGGAATTTTCTGAGGAGGCGACCCGAGCACGCATGCATCTTTCATCATTCGGAACAAGAGCTGAGGCAGTCCATTTTATAGCTTGCATGCTAGTTTATTCGCTTTCCTAGCTAATTTGTTAATTAATTAGGGTTTTGTAATATTTAATTAGCTGGAGTAGTTAATTATTTATTCGGACTGTATTATTTATTCGAACCCTCCGAGCGAGGGCACAATTGTGTAATAAGTGTGCATGTGTGTGATGTATGTCTTCCAACCCCACGTCTTTCTTCTTTTTATTTACCAGCTTATGATGGTTAGTTTATGGCACGTTTCAATTAGCATACTTATGCTCGCATGTTTGCATTCATTCATCTGTCTTGCATGCACCGGGCTCGGCGCATCATACTAACAGCATTGTATTTCAATTCTAAGTTGAGTACTTGTTAGTTGTAGCATTTCACATGCCATCTTTAGAATAGCCGAGCCTATTATAGTTGCATTTTTGCATGTGTTGCATTAGGCATTTCTGTATAGTTAGGATCATGCATTGACTTCTAACATAGCTTCTGTTTTGGCTTGGAGTACTCGGTAAGTGTTTATGCTTTAGCATCATTGCATGCGTGTGAGTGACTGCCATGATAGCATGCTTACCATGAGGCTATGTGCTTATGTGATATACCTACCTGAATGCCTGTGGGTGAAGGTTGGATTATCTGAATTGGAACAATTCATTAATTGCAAGTTTTAAGCCCACTAGATAGTGGCAAATCACCATGTTTTCTAAGCCCACCCGAGGGTGGCAAAATCCGTATTTTAGCCTACTTACGGGTAGCAAACCGCTTTCAAAAACAAACATGAGATGTTTTGTTCCAATTCAGGAGATCCAGTCTATATTTGTATGCTGTGCGCATCACATAGTAAATCTAGGCTAATGCTTTAATAAGAGCACATAATGTTTTCAAAACTAGATATCATGATTAGTAGAGGCCGATCTTTGATCGGGCGAGCGGGGGTGCTCACGAAGTGACCTTCCCCAATCGTACCAAAGTTCTCGAGCCAAGGCAACTTTGGTGATGACGGACACGTGGCCTTAAGCAACGAGTCAGGATTTCCTAAATTTCCCAAAATAAAATATTTAGGTGGCGATCAGATTCCGCAAAGGCCGCCCATGTTTGGAACTTCTTTCAAAAAAATCTGTTTTCAAAAATGATTTGTCGGATTTGGACTCTTTAATGATTCATCGGTCTTGCATTGCACTCTGTGAGATTAGATACATGACCGTGACTTTTATTCTTGAACTGTAGTGAGCCTAATGAACAAAGCGGGATTCCCTCCCGGGACGTTCGGAGACGTCTACACTATCTATCACTTCTGTTTGGCAAGCTACAACCTCGACTTGGCGGGCTGTGACTTCAGCTTGACGAGCAGCATCTAGCTGCATGGTCTCAATGGTCTGCTGGAGCTGATAAAGCATATCTTCCATACTGACTGAGTGATGTTGAGATATCAGAACTGGTGAATACTCTCTTTCTAGAGTAAAAGTAGAAAACTGGGCCTGACTGGGCACTGGCGAAGTAAGTAGTGACTGCTGAATTGATGATTGCTGAACTGGTGAGTTATGCCTAACCCTCATCTGTTTTGTAACCGGTGGAAATGAAGCAAACACTAGTTGTCCCCTGACAAGATCCCCGAATCTATAAAGTCCCCTTACACGAGTCCAGAGTGCTTGGGGGGGAGGGGAACTGAGTTGTCAGAAGCAATGGTAAAAAACTACCTTGCAAAAAGAAAATAAAGCAAAAAAAGACAAAAAATCAGAAACCGCACAGCACCTCGCCTCTGACACAAACAACACGCAGTTGCAATCATAAGCTGGAGAATTGTACTCAACACTGATTTCTTCCTCAAAACTAATACCCAGACTTGCAACTGATACATACAATCCCTGTGGAGTTTCACTCTAAAAGCACATATCAGGCAAGTGAGAGCCAAAACACTTCTACGATGGGGTAGGATTACCCTGTCCTAATTTCATCAAGAGCTATGGATTCACTACACAAAACAAGCGGTTTCATACAATTCCTAGATTCGGGTAAGCAACCTATCTTAATTTGGGACAGTCTTTATTGTTTCCGATATGCAACTAGGTCAATTGGTTAAAAGGGTACGTCAACAAGACTACCTAATATACCTCTCTCACCTAACGCCGAGAAGTGAAAAAACGATCAAATGGTACAGCGGTAGTCCAGATCCAAGGGTTGTGTTCCCATCGTGGCAGAGCCCGCAACCGATCAGCCTTTTGGCAAGCTTTTCTAAGCAAGCCTCCAGCAAACCGCTCAGGAATAACATATGGTAAACACTGTGACTTAGGCATACCAATGCAAATGCAAAGAAACACATGAGTGTAGATAAAATGTCATATCATTAGTTCAAGTAAACTTCTCTAACTCCCTAGCAGAGTCGCCAAAAACTGTGGCTTGCCTCTTTTCGCGCCCCCTTTCAGAAGGTTTGAAATGAAGGCCTCACAGTTCGAACTCCCGCAGTTCTGAATCTAATCTCACAAGTGCAATGTAAAACTGATAAACACCAAAGAGTCCAAATCTGAAAAATCGTTTTGGAAAATTGATATTGAAAAAAAAAAAGTGCCAAAATTGGACTGCTTTGCCAGATACAGAGTCCCCACCTAAATATTTTTTGTTGTGGGGAAATTTAGGAAACCCTGACTCGTGCCAAAGGCCACGTGTCTGTCATCACCAAAGTTGCCTCGGCTCGAGAACTTAGGTACGAGAAGGAAAGGTCATGAATTGAGCACCCCCGCTTGCTCGATCAAAGATTGACCTCTACTAATCATGATATGATTTTTATCAACATTATGTGTTCTTATTCTGGTTATTAAGATAGCTTTACTATGTGATGCACACAAGCAAGTATAGATTAGTTTGTTCAATTTGGAACAATTCAACTCGTGTTTGTTTGCAAAAATGGTTTGAATTTGCCACCAAACATAGTGGGCTTAAAACTGATTTGCCCTCAACAAATTGGGCTTAAAACTTACATTCGTTGAATCGTTCCAATTCAAACAACAAGCCTCCATCCACAGGCATTCATGCAGTTTAGCATTTAAGCACGTAGCCTCATGGCAAGCATGCTAATCATGGCAACATTCACACTTATGCAAGTATGCTAAAGCGTAAAACTCACCTAGTATTCCAAGCCAAAACAAAAACTAGTTAGAAAGATGCATGATCCTAGCTATACAACATGCCTAGTGCAATACACACAATATGCAATTAATAGGCTCGGCTACTAATATGTCATATGGATTGATTTGAACAACATGCGATTAAACACGTATTCAAATAAGTATACTGAAATGAAAATGCAGTTTGAATGATGCACCAAATCTCGGTGCATGCAATACAAGATAAATGGATGCAAGCAAAAGGTATGCTAATTGAAACATGTCCCTAATCCAACCATTGAAAGCGATTAAATAAAAGGGAGAAAGACGTGGGGTTGGAAAACATACACACACGCACGTACACTTATTACAACATTACGCCCTCGCGAAAGAGGGTCTGAATGAATAAGAGCTAAGCTAATCTAATTAAGCTAATTAGACTAATTATTACATATCAAATGAATAACTAGTTAAACTAATTACTAATTATTATAACACTTTAACTAACTAGCAAACTAATTAATTAAATTACAACACTAATGTACACGAACTAAGCAATTAAGACATTAAACTATGCTGCCACTACTCCGCCTCGAGAAGTGGAAGGTGAATATGCTCGGTTTTGGCCCCAAAAAACCTTCTTTTTGCTCTTGAAAGCCTCTGTTTGCTGGTTTGAGAATTTCCAGAATCTTTCTGCTCTATCTTACCAAATCTTCGCTGAGATTTATTACATCAGTGGCCTGCTGGCCATGGAGGGATGCCGCCGGCCATCTGCCGGCTAGTGAGGTGTCTTGCTGGCTGGAAATGATGCACTACCGGCCATGGATGGTGCACTGCCGGCCACAGAAGCATTGGATCACCATGTAGCAACAGAGCACAAACAGAGCAAAAAGAAGGTTTTTCTAAGGGTTGTCTACACAATTCACCTCTCCCTTTCATGGACAAATCCAAGGAATTATGAACTTAAATTACAAACCACCAATCAAAGGAATTTCATTGCATGATGGCTTGTGCTTCAAGGTGTGCAAGCTTAATAAATGCAAAGCCAAACACTCAAGAACCATCACCCTATCATGCATGATCAAGGGTAATGGAGACCTAGGAAAATGGAACATTTCATCACTTTTGAGTATGAAATGTCCCATTTTTCTTGTGCTCAAACTAACATCCGATTTGAGCATGTGCAATGCCACACAAAGAGATGCTTATCTTGCCTCTTTTACTTGTCAACTTTGTTTACACATTTTAATTACGAAATCATTCTTTAATCGATTTGTCCATTGGTGAGTATCCTCTAAGGTGAAGGAAGTGTCAACCAAGGGATAGTGTAAGGCGAGAGAGAGACAGATCATGCCTTTGATAATGAACCCTCAAAGAGAATTAAACCATTGAGCATGACCTCAATCTCAAGCTTAAAGGATCTCGAGTTTTAAACATCCCTCAAAAGCAAATGAAAGAGTGAAGCAAAGAGGGAGGTTACAGAGATTTAGGTGCTAAAATTGAGTGATAAAAGCACTAAAAACATACACCCAAGTCACACCAATGATGTTTCAAGCCTTAAAACAATAAGCTAATGCAAGGATTTATACTACAACTACACAAAACAAAGTTCAAATGAACCAAACAGCCCAAAAGAGAGCTAAAGCAGGCTATTTCAGAGGCTAAAACATGCTGGACTTAAGCTAAGTTAAGCTAGAAAAACATGCTAACATGTAAGGCTAACTAAGCATGCAAACAAGACACAATGAGAGGAGGCTAACCCCTCCAATTTTGGACTTAAAATGAGTTTTTTGCCACTGAAAAATCTCTAAAATTTAGTGGTTCAAAGGCCCAAAAAGGTTAGTTTGGAAGTGATGGATAAAGGCACAAAAGCTTTATAAACTAAGAAACAAGAAGGGTGAACCACCACCTAACTAAAAAAATGGTTCAAACCACCATTTTTAAGCCACAAAAACAGAGCTTTTTGCATTTCAAAACCAATCCCAAAAACAATTGAAAAAGATAGAAAAAAACAAGTATTGAAAACAAGATAACAAGACTAGTATTCTACCTCTTGAAGCAAAGAACACTTTCGGCACAAGTTCAAGAAAAAACCACCTTCAAGAGCTCCAAGAAGGCCCCAAGGAACCTCATCTCAAAGGTGAGAGGATTTGGTTTAGGAGAAGTAGGCAAAAGTGCAGAGAAATTAGGCAAACACACACAATTTTGCAAGAGAGAGAGAGAGAGAGAAAATTTTTATGTCTCAAATTTTTCTAACCTCTACACATGAGAGAGAGAGAGAGAGAGAGAGAGAGAGAGAGAGGGGTCCTATATATAGAAAACACAAATTTCCCTCACAAACATCCAGCCACACATGTGTAAGAAGATGCATGAATTTGTGCAAACAGTTGGCACAAAATATCCGCAAGATACGAGGGTCGGTCGGCCATCACAGGTGGTCAGAATGCTTCATTGATGGTAGGCAATGCACATCAATGGTCGGCAAAGGAGAAGTGGTGGCCGGTGGCCTCCAAGAATCTTCGGCAAGCCATCAAGAACTTCAGGCTGAAAAGACTCAGGCAAGGTCCAAAGATGAGACACAATGGATATAGGGTTTGAAATGCTCAAAGCTGTGGCATTCCGCTAAAGACTAAGAGTGTTCGGCAATCAAACAGACTTGTCATCGGATGTACGTGCAAGAACATTCAAGTCTTAAAGCGCCATCACAAATGGGGTGTCTACACACAGGTTTTATTAGTTTTTAATCACACTTAAAAGATGTGATCTATATGTTATTAATCACACTTAAAAGATGTGATTAAAAATGATCCTTTTTAATCACACTTCCAAAGATCACACTTTGACAAAACTTAAAAAGTGTGATTAAATAACATAGATCACACAAAAAAAAAGTGTGATCTTTATCTTTTTTTGGAGTAGTGAATTCTCCACAAGTGTAAATTAAAGAAGAGAGAAACAAAATATATAAGAACTGTATTTCAATTGCTTTTTTGTCTTTGCAAGAGAAAGTTTGTAGCAAATTTTAGTTTTTTAAACTTTTTTTGCAATACATAATCTTGTACTTTTTATAAAAAATAAATTTCATATATAATATTGATTATGTACCTTTTATAAAAATTAAAAAATTAATTAATTTCAAATATAATGTTTTTTTCATAATAAGAAATTTCTAAGAACTACGGTTAAGGCTATCTGGGCCTTTCATATCCATTGGGAGTAGAGAGGTTGTTGAGCTCTTAGAAGCTGAGTTTTCAGAAGCTGAGATTGAAATTACGGTTAAGAGCTGTGAAGGTAACAAGGCCCCTGGACCTGATGAGTTAATCTTATCTTGTTTCAAAAGTGTTGGAAGGTTATCAAGGCAGATGTGCTTCAATTCATGAAGGAGTTTCATCAAAATGCAAAGTTGGTGAAAGGTATTGATAGCTCTTTTGTTGCATTGATAGCTAAGAATTAGAACCCCTTTGGATTGCATGAATATAGGCCTATCAATCTCATTGGTTCCTTGTATAAAATTTTGGCAAAAGTATTAGCCAACAGAATGAAAAAAGTGCTGCCAAGGATCACTAGTGTTACACAATCAGCATTCATTGGGGGAAGAAACATCTTAGATGGGGTGTTGATAGCAAATGAGATTGTGGATAGATGGAAGAAGAATAGAAAGAGTGGAATTGTTCTAAAACTAGACTTTGAAAGTGCTTATGATTCAATCAATTGGAATTTCTTATTTAATATGCTTTCAAACTTTGGTTTTGGTGATAAATGGATAAGTTGGATGAGAGAGTATGCAACATCAGTTAGAGTTTCAATATTGGTAAATGGTTCGCCAACCTCAGAATTTAGCCCGCAAAGAGGTCTTTGTCAGGGTGACCCACTCTCACCCTTTCTCTTTAACATTGTGGCTAAGGGCCTAAATATCCTATTGAACAGAACACAACAGATAAGGTTGGTCAAAGAGGTCAGTTGGCTCTTTTGCACTTAAAATCACTCATCTACAATTTGCAGATAATACAATTTATTTTATGGTTCGATTGGGAGGGAGGTAAACAACATAAAAAGGGTTTTGAGATGTTTTGAAGTACTATCAGGTCTAAAAATTAACTACCACAAGAGTGTGGTGTGTGGAATTGGGTTAACTAAAGATATATCTAAGGAATTTGCTATAAAGCTGAACTGTTTACATCAAAATTTGCCTCTAAAGTATTTAGGCCTCCCTTTGGGTGCAAGTCCAAGAAGAAAAAGGACCTGGCAACCAGTGTTAGATAGATGCAAACAAAGACTTGTTTAGACACCCCATTTTTGACTGTCCTCAAAACTTGAACGTCACCGTTTGAACACTTAGTGATCATCCATGTTTGTGTTCGTCTTGAGTTCCCGGAGGTCTCGGCCACGCGCCTTACCTCAAGATCTCTCGACTCGATTGTTTTGTGTTTGGTTTTGCACCAAACACTTGTGTTTTTGCTTTGGAGGGTAGGGAATGGCTTGTTGGCCATCCCCACACCTCACTGGCCATGGCTTGAGGCCACCGGCCATTGTTTTGTTGCCACCAGCCATTGGCGATGGCCGGCCGGCACTATTTTTGGTCGGTCGACCATGTATTTGGTCAATTTGGCATTTTTGGCTGGCCGATCACTGTGCATCTGCTTTTGCAGATATTTTTATGCCAGCTATACTAGCTGGCATACACTATGGAGGGATTTCCCTCTTGCTTAGCTTGTTTTGTAAGCTTTGCAAGAGTTATCCTCTATAAAGGGAGGGCCTCTGCCCCCTCCTCTAGGGTTACAAAAAATTCCAAAGGGTCTCTGATATTAGAGTTAGGGTTGTGTATCTCTTATATCTCTATATCTCCCTCTCTTGTGTGTACAAGTGTGTGTTTGTCTTTACTTTTGTGCACAAACACCTAGTTCTACACCTTACCTTGGTTACTGAGGAGCCAATAGGTTGCTCTTGAAGTTCTTGAGTGGATTTAAGCTTGGAGAAGCAGCTGGAGTGCTGTTTTTCAAAGGGGCCTACAAGGGTAAGAATTTCACCCTTTTACCCTATTTTTGCATAGGATTTTAGCCATCCTTGCTTGCTGTTTTAAGCTTAGTATATAACATATAAAAGTTCTAATTTTGCTTGCTTAAAATAGTTGTTTAAGGTTGCTTTGAGCTTTGGGGTTGTTTGACCCTCCTTAGGCCTTGTTTGGCCCTCATTTTGTGCTATTTTGGTGAGCTCCAGAACCACCTTGTTTGGACCTCCTCACCACTAAAATCTTGAGGGATTTCAGTGGTGAGGATGGTGTCTTAAGGTCTTAAGAAGGAGAGGGCCATCCCCTCTCCTTGTTGTCTTCAAAATGTGTCATTTTTGCCTCATGTGTAAGCACCATTCTTGAGTTCATGTTGGCCATGTCGTAAGTGTTATTTGTGCTTATTTTGTCATGATATAGCACTATTTTTACTTGGTTTAGACACACCATGCTTGCTTTGCATACTTGTCTTGTAATGTCATGAATTGCCTTAACATGCGTCTAGCATTTAGACCACTATGCTCACTCGTTTTGGCCTAGCTTTGTGAAGATTTTATGCATGTTTTAGTATGCTTTAGCTCTATTTTTAATTTCTTTGGCCATGCTTGACATGCTTTATATAGCCACCTTGCATTTTGGCTTGCTAGCCTCGGGTGTGTGTGTTGAGCACGCATTGTTTGGCTTGTTTCAGTGGTTTAGCACCACTTATAGCATCATTTCAGTCCATTTAGCATGCTCGTATGCTTGCATTTGATGATCCTTTAATGCTGTAAAAGGGTGTTGTCCTATGTTCCATGTTTGGACATTTGTGTATGCTTCTATGTGTAAGTCATTTAGATGCCGTCTAAGTGGTTTTTGAGGTTCATTTTGACATGATAAAACTCTGATTTTAGTTGTTTAAATCATGCCATGTTTGGTCTTGGTAAGTGTAGTTCAATGCCTCTTTGGTGAGCCTTAGGCTTTAGGCTTGGTTGCATGATATGCTTGCTTTGCTTAGTTGGTTTGGAACCTCTTATAGCATGATTTCAGAGCTTAGTATGCATGCCATTAGTCCATGATTGTCCTCTTTTAAGTGTGCTTAAAAGTTGCTCTTTGGTGCCTAAGTGTTGGACCATCTACGCATGCATGTTTGTATGTATTTTGGCTTTCATTTCCTTGGCATTTGGCCACTATTTTGGGCTCATTTGAGAGCTGCCCAAATTGGTATAAGTCCATTGTTTGCATGTTGTCGCATGCTCGCCTTATGTGTTGTTGCATGCTTAGCCCATCGCATGTGTTGCATGCTTGAAACACTTTGCATTTGGCATGCATTTCCTTTGCTAAGTTGCTTTGCGTGTCTCCATGTTAGTTCCCTCACATGTTGTTGCGTGTTTGCCATTAGCATTGTTATTGAATACCTTGCATGCTTGTTTGCTTAGGTTGAGTGCCTAGTACACATTGCTTGCTTGCATGCTCACGTTGCATACGTAGCTAACATGTTTAGGTTGCATTTGGAATGCATGCCTTGTCTCTTGATCAAGTGATAGAGGCTGGGCCTCATGTATTTAGCTGGTTTGCATTTCATTTGAAATTAAAATGCGCAACTTGGCTTCTTGGGCCATCACGCATTGAAATGCGTGATTAATGGTCCGAGGGCCGAGTGCCAAGCTCCTTTGAGTCATGAATATGATAAGGTGTGTGGTTGGTGCAAACCATGCTTGAAATGCATTGCCATGCCATGTTTTGCCCTCTGTTGCTGTCAAAACAGGTTTCTGCAGACAAATATGGCCGGTCGACTTCATAGAGTGCCAATCGACCAAGTATTTATGGCCGAGAGCTCAACCAATGGCCGGTGACCACCTTGCTATGGTCGGTGATGATTCCCTTTGGTCGGTGGTGTTCCATAGTGTTCATAAAGTGTTCCTTGGGACTCGTGCCATTTCCAGAGGAGTAGAGCAGGGTAAACAGAGGCAGCTTGTGCATGGCATTGAATTTATGGGTGAAGCCAATCTGAGCATGCGTGCATCCCTCTTCCCGAGGCCTTTTACTACTTCCCTTAGCTTAATTGATTTGGTAATTAATTAGGTGGTATGTAACTATTTAATTAGCTTGTCAGTTGATTAAATTGTATTATTCTTTTAGTCCCTCCGAACGAGGGCGAATGTGTAATAAGTGTGGGTGCGTGTGTGCATGTCTTCCAACCCCCACTTCTTTCTCCCTTTTACTTACCGGCTTTTGATGGTTAGTATTAGGTCATATTTAATTTAGCATACCTTATGCTATGCATACGTGCATCTATTCATTTGTCTTGCATGCACCGGGCTCGGCGCATCATGCTAACTGCATAGTATTTCAAATCTAACTTGAATACGTGTTATTTGTTGCATTCCACATGCCATACTAGGATTAGCCGAGCCTATTCTAGTTGCATTTTGTATGCGATGCATTAGCCACTTAACATGGACTTGGATCATACATTGATTACTAACAAGTTCTTTTGTTTTGGCTCGGAGTACTCGGTAAGCTTTTTATGCTTTAGCATCTCGCATGAGTGTGAATGTTAACATGACAGCATGCTTACCATGTGGTTATATGCTTATGTGACATAATTGCCTAAATGCTTGTGGGTGAAGGTTGGATTATTTGAGTTGGAATAACTCATTGAAATCCGTGTTTTAGCCTACTCGCAAGTAGCAAATTTCAAACCATTTTCCAAACGAACGGATATGCGATGCTTTGTTCCAAATTAGGCGATCTAGTCTATACTTTTGTGTTGTACGCATCATATAGTAAGATTAGCTAATTAATCGGAATAAGAACACATAACGTTTTTAAAACAAGATATCATGGTTAGTGGAGGCCGATCTTGGGATCGGGCGAGCGGGGGTGCTCATAGCTGACCTTCCCCAATCGTACCCAAGTTCCCGAGTTGAGGCAACTTTAGTGATGACGGACACGTGGCCTTAGGCAAACGAGTCAGGGTTTCCTAAATTCCCCAAAAGCAAAATATTTAGGTAGCGACTCTGAATCTGGCAAAGCAGTCCATGTTTGGCACTTCTTTCAAAAAAATCTGTTTTCAAAAACGATTTGCCGGATTTGGACTCTTTGGTGATTTATCAATCTTGCATTACACTTTGTGAGATCAAATTAAGAACCGACACTAATCGAGTCCAAACTATAGCACATGAGGCCCACGGGCGTGTCTACAACTTGCTTCATGGAAGAGAAGATTTATATCCGTTGCTGGTAGGGTGACATTGATAAAATGTGTTGTCTAGCTTACCAATTTATTATTTATCTTTGTTCAGGATGCCAGAAGGGGTTGCGAAGGAATTTGAGAAAATTCAATCCAATTTTCTATAGGGTGGGGCTGGGCCTAGAAGAAATGTACATTTGGTCAAATGGAAGCACATTTCAATAAGCAAAAAGAAATGAGGGATTAGATGTCAAAAGGATTAGACTTATGAATGATTGCCTCTTATTGAAATGGTTGTGGAGGTTTGGTGCTGAAAAAAATGCTCTATGGAAATAGGTAATATGCAACAAATACAATCAGATGGGTATGAGGTGGTGTCCAGAACCTGTTGATAACAGTAGGAAATCAAATATTTGGGATGATATTATGGGTGTTGCTAAAACCAGACCTGATTTGGTGGAATTATATAAAACTAACTCTGCTCCAGTGCTTGGGAATGGGAAAAACACTTTGTTCTAGATTGATAAATGGAGTGGTAACATGTTCTTGAATGAGGAATTTCCTAGGCTCTTTTCCTTGTCAGTAGACAAATTTGAATCTGTGAATGTGGTGCACAACAGGAGAAATAGCGAGGTGGAGTGGAATCTTTACTTCAGAGGATCACTTTTCAATGGGAGGTGGAGGAATTAAATAGATTGAAATTGCTACTAATTAATGCACCTGCTATTAGGGAAAATTTGGATGATTCTTTGTTATGGAATGCAGACCCATCAAGAAGCTACACTGTTTCTTCAACATATAAGTGGTGTGATCGTTCTCTTGGTTCAGTGTGTAAAGTAGTAGATCTTATTTGGAAGAATGTATCCTCTTCTAAAGCTCAATTTTTTGGTTGTTTGGCATAGAAAGGGAGGATTAAGACTTCCAGTTTTTTTACAAAGAATTAGAGTGCTCTCTGTTATGGCCAATGTGGATTGCATCTTTTGTAATTTGGAAGTGGAGAGTGTCAATCATGTGTTACTGGCTTGCCCATTTGTTTGGAAGGTTTGGTCCCATATCCTTAAATGGTGGGGTATTCTATGGGTTTAACCTGTTCTGTTCATAGTTTATTGGAATGGTGGATTGGCACTAAACTGAAAAAGCAGGAGAAGTTGATTTGGAAGGCCATTCCTTTGGCTGTGCTTTGGTCCATCTGGAAACTAAGAAATGATTGCATCTTTAATGGCTTTCATCCAGATCTTGAGGAATTGTGTAAGGTAATTAAAGTGAGGATTGCATTGTGGACCAAAGCTGCTGGTTCTTTTTTCTCAAGTTTCTCAGTCTCTGTTTTTTTATACAACTTGCAATAGGTAAAGTTCTACAGTAGGGATGTTAGCTGAGTAAGTAATTCTTTCTTTTGGTGTGCTGCTGGCCAGATACAGGGGTATACAAAGTTATGCAGTAGGGGTGTTTGGCTAAGCAACTAATTCTCTTTTTTGGTGTGTTGCTGGCTAGATGTATGGGTGTTCTACTACTGTCCTATTTTTTAGTGGACTATTTTGGTGTTTTTTCAGTGTCTTGTGGCTATTTTCTCATCAACCTTGAAGTGTGCTAGCAAATGATTGGGCATTCCCTGCGATGCCAACCTAGTTGGGATCGTGCAGATATACTTTGATGCTTTTTGCACTTTCTCTTCCTTTATTTGATGTAATTCATATGTATGGCAATTATCATCAAGAAATGGCTGTTTTTTGCTGTTCAAAAGAAAAAAAAAAAAAAAAAAAAACAAAACAAAAACAAAAACAAATTTCCAAGAATGACCAAATACACCCAGAAATAGAATTTATTTTGTTTTGTATTTATATTTCCTTTTAAGTATGGCTTAAATTATTGGGGTAATTACAATCGAAAAAATATTTACTAATAAATAAAAAAAATTATAATTTTAATTATTATTTATAAAGTTTATCACTTGTGTGTAAATTTTTTTCTAAATTTACATTGATTTGTAATTCCTCCTAAATTATTTAGTAGGTTTGACCTACAGTATATGTGGTAAACTCTTTTAATACTAAAGCGACATGTAAAAACTTTGTTTCATATTTTTTATATAAAATAACATATATCACTGTGGTGGGCCATTAAATACACCAAAAATAAATACTAAATTGTACCTAAATTCTGTAGATAATGGCAAGTTTAGGTATCGATCCATAAAGACTAATGTGAAATTCAACTAATTCTAATAGCAAGAATCCTAGATTAATATAGACGAAAATGATTGATGAAAATTAAATTTAAAGCAAGAATTAAAATAACAACTAGAAAATTAAACTAACAACAAAGATTAAGGTTTAGAATTCGATTTGAGGAAAATCCTAGGGCAAAGAATCCACAACTAGTTGCGTAAATAGGGTTTAACATCAACATCTAATTGCAATACGGTTTGAACTACCCAATGTTTCGCCACTACAAGTTTGAAACATTGATCAAGAGGATTGTTATGTTCAACGTATAGACACAAATCATCTCAAATAGAACGAGTCATTCACTCTAAACTACGTTGCCTACACAACTTGTTTCTGGTAGCATGACTCGTCTCATACTTTAAATACACATATAGAAAACCATTGCATGAAAAGTATTCAACAATCACAGAAAGTTATTATAAGTGTCAGAACCCAAACCTGTCACTATAGGTTTAGCATCATGATCGGCTAGCAATCATAGATTACCTACGGTCTCCCTACAAATGAATCTCTTAATATAAGTACGGGGCTTAGCAAAAGTTGGAATGACATAGAAATTATCCATTGAGCTGTGCGTATATGAAGATAACTAATATAATAAACAAAGTTTTGTTCCAAAAGTACATCCATCGCAATCATGCAAAGTTCATGTCTTTCAAAAATACAACCCCAACTATATACAAACAAAAAATCACTGAAACACACAAAAAGGGGGTTCGACTAGCATGGCTCCACTTGAACCTAGTTACTTCACTTGGAAGCTCCTCAAAAGGTTGACCTAGGTAGACACGAGGCTTTCCTAACTATGTTGTGTAGCTTGCCCACCTACATATAAATATATATATATATATAAATAGTGAGCTAAAGCCCAGTGAGTAATAATAGAATAAAGAGGTTATATGAATGAAGCTTAACAATATTGCCAAACCCAATATCATTTCATGATCAAGATTTTTCAATATCATTTATGTGGAACATCCATGAAGTAACAACATTACAGTAATAATGGACATACTAAAGATCTCTGTGAGTCAAACAATCCAAAAGCCATGGCATTGTTACCCCCAAGCAAGGACCTAGCCATGCTATTCTTACCCTGCACAAGGGCCTAGCCATGGTATTGTTACCCCAGTGCAGGTCTAGATTCAATGGATGCCACAAAATCATTTCAAAACGTAACTTCATTCTTTTTAAACTTCATTCATTATAAGGAAATAACGTTTAATGGGTCATGCTATTGATTATCAAATCATTTCAATAATTCATTCAATCAATCACATATTCATTTCAAAGAGTAATAACATTTTCGAAAGTAAAGATAATTTGACATATCTTTGTAAAGTTATTACTCACAGTGGTTTGTGGTATCACTAAGCCTCGGACATCCACCTAAACAAAACATATAACAAAACCACAATTGAAACACCACTTCATTTTAATTCAATTCTTCTTATGTGTTTCTAACTCATTCTATGATTATATGAGTCCAAATGGTGCCTAAGAACACTTGGAGGGGCATGAGGATGCAAATATGCATTTAAAAGAGTTTCTCAAAACTTGTCAAAATAGGTCTCGCCGAGCGAACTTCCTTCGCCGAAAGGGCTCAAAAACAAAACTAGTCGCTCGAGCACAACTTCTGTCGCTCGAGTGATCTGCAAACTTGGCAAAAGTACTGGTTGCATGAAATTCCCACTCGACGGTCACTCGAGCGGAAGACTAAGTAAAAAGGGTCCTCGCTCGAGCGCCACTTTGGTCGCTCAAGTGGACTATAAAATTTGCAAAAACTTCTGTGAGCTCGATTTTCACACTCGAGCGACACTCTCTTCACTCGAGTAGACTTGACGAATTCTGGAATTTCCAGCACTGTGTTTAAGCTTCAAGGTTGATATTCAAAGGTCCAAAACTTGTGTTTTTGGTACAAAAACCTAGAAAAACATTGTATAATATGAAAATGCTTCCAATTTGAAATCATTTACTCAAAATCATGATCCTTTTTGACAACCAAAAAGCATGAACTCCACATTAAGATTCATGCATACATCATATTGAACATATATGTTCTTATATCTTCCCAAAATTTGATCAACCCTCTTGATAAGTTTGAAAACATGATAAAACTCTCAAATTAAGTTACAAAATTGCCATGCATGTGAGAATTTTATGGATTCTTACTCAAAATGTACATGCATGTATGCAATTCAATTCTTTTACACTCAATTCATGGAAATCTAACACATAACTCTAAATTACATGCAAAAGAGTGTTGGAGTTGCTTGAATTAAACTACTTCATGCAATATTTCCGAGAATTAAAGATGGATTTCATACCTAGTGTTGAATACAAGTGTTGGCCTAGCTCAAATCACCAAAATTCTAGCAATTATCTTCAAATCTCCTCTTTTCTCTCTCTAAAGTGTTGAGTCTCTTCTCCCTTCTCCAAATTCTCAGCTCAAAGTGTGTAAAAGTGAGCCTATAAGCTTGATTAGAGCTATTTATGTGGTGTGATTAGTTAGCCTAATCAAGTATAATTAAGGTTGAGTAATTTAGCCTCAATTCTAATTAATTCAATCAATTTATTCTAATTATTTTAATCCAAATCAGTTTTTAATTATAGTGCCATGAAATTCTAAATATTCAAATTAGTCTATTACGCTATTCAATTTCAATTTCTGAAACCGTCTAGGCTCTCAATTTCTGACTCTAAGTTGTCAATTCGAACAGATATTCCATATAACAACAGATAATTACAAAATTAAGCATGTAATCACATAAGTAAACACATAATCATGCAATTAGGCTCAATAAAATAACATAATATACTAGTTCGGAGGTCGGGGTCAACACAATAAGGGTCTTCTAGAAATATTTATAAATTAAAAAAAAAAAAATTGCCCCCCAAAAACAATTACTAAGGACTAAAAAAGAAGAAAAAAAAAACTCATAAATAATAGGAAAAATTAGAACAAACAAACAAACAAACAAAAACAATAACAAAAACAAAAATAAAAATTTGACTCTTATAACAAAATAAGCACTAATTTTTCAATTTTTTCAATTTAAATCTTAATCTTTTAATTTATTTTCATTTTCAACCATTTTTCTATTTTTGTTAAATAAAACTGATGAAAAAATAATATTTTAGTCATTAAACTCAACGAAAAAAGATATTTTAAATATTTTATATGCACCTACATTGAATTTATCAACTAAAATACACTTTTTCAGTCAATTTTACTTAACAAAAACATGTAAATGATTTAGATTGAAATTAAATTAAAATATTTGAATTTAAATTGATATACTTAAAATTTTAAGATTTATTTTGTTTCAAAAATCAAACTCTAAGTTTTTTGTTTTTTAATTTCTTAAATAATAAGTTTTCGAAAACATTTGCCAAACAAAGCCTTATGGCCAAGAAATTGTGGACGGTGGTCTAAACAGTATGATGTTGTCTCACGTGTTCCTCTGGCGGTGTCTGATAAGTCAATTAGCGACCTCAAACTCATCCAGGCGGCGTTCCTATGTTTGGGTAAAGGAAGAGAAAAAGAGTCAAAAAAAAAAAAAAAAAAAATTTTTTATTTTTCATCAGAAATAGGTAATAATGTAATAATATATATATAATTTTTTTCGTGGTCGGCTAACCCAACATTCTAAAGTCGATGAACAATTTCATTCAACACAAAATTGATTGAAATTTGGTTTTATTTTTATTATTATTAGAAGAAAAGTAAAGTATGAATATGTATTAATGTGAGACATTTAATTATTTATTTAATAAAAAATTTGATATTTCTAATATTACCCATTTGAAAGGACCATAATAGCTTAATTCCATTTTCGATGCAACAAATAAGAAACCAATGAACGATAACAAAATTCTTAATATAAACTAAACAAATTCTTATATTTAAAATTTGTACAGATTCTTTCATTCAACACGTGTTTAAATTCTCCGAAACACTTTCAAGAGCCTGGTCTTTCATTCCCAACGTGTTTGATTGTTTGATTATGCTATCTCTGTACTCATTTTTTTTCTCCTGTCAATTAGTAAGAGAATATTTAAAAATATCAAGATAATTATATTAAAAATAGACAATTAATTATATAAACAAGTCTAACAAGACAAATTGCAAGTCCAATACTAACTCCAACATCAACACCCATTATTACAAGTTCATAATAAAAAAAGAAATAAATAACTAAAAAAAATTCTAATTGAGAGTAAATAATCAATATTTGCCCAATTGATTTTTCTCAATGTACAAGTTTTTTTATCAGTAAAAATAACTTTGTTGATAGCAAATCTAGTGTACAAATGAGATTATTACATCAATAAAGTAGAGAGAAAGGATGGGTGCAACCAGTATTATTGCTAGACAAGCTGATCCCAATTACGTTGGCATCGACAAGCTAGCTTAATCATATGCAAGCACCGCATCAAGGGCTGGTAAGAGGCCAACCAAACACCCAAGAAACCCCACCAATACTGCTCAATCCACCATAGCCACCTACAATTTAGATGCAGTCCCTTATCTGCCTCACATTGTGCACAAATTCATTCACTGAATAATGGAACCCTTGGACTGAAGCTTTAAACCAGAAGGCTAGCCTGATTTTGATGAGTATACACAGTTCAAAATAGCATGGCTGAGCCCCATTGAAGACACACTCATTTCTCAGTTTCCAAAGTGAGCAAAGTACAGCTAATGGAACAGCTCATAGCCTTTTTTCATACTTCTGAAGTTTCCCACCAGTCCAGCAATGCAATAAACCCTCCACTGTACCAGATTGTGCCCACTGAAAGCCCCACCACTGCAGCATTCCTGACCAAACTTTCCAAGAGAAGGGGCAGTGAAGTAGCACATCTATGGCAGATTCATATTCATCCTTGGAAAAAAAATGCACAGGGTGGATACATTGCTGTTTAGGACCCCAATTTTGTGCAAAAACTCTGTTGTTTTAACTTTATCTTGCCATGCCAACCATCCAAAGAATTGTACTTTAGGAGGGATAGCATTATTCCATACAGAGCTGCAGATTCTAAGTTTTGGACTCCATAGTGAATCACAAAATCTGTACATATCAGCCACCTTGAACTCTCTAGATGAATCACCATTCCAATAGACCAGTCCCTGCTCCCCTGTCCCTACTGCCATTCCTTATACAAGTTATACATGCTAATTTCATACAAATTGGAGGCAGCTGACTTGTCTAAGTAATTCTTTGATTGTGAGTTTCACAATAAAATAACTTTCAATCTCCATTTTACCTTATATTATTTTGGTATGAGAAAAATATTTAATATAACTATTAGCAAAAATCCAATTTGAGCCAAATCGACAGGGTGGATTTGACAGAAGAACCAATTTTTACAAACAACAACAGATCAAGCAATTGTATTTGGTGTCCTATGCCTTGACAAATTCAAGAACTTCTTTTGAGGTTGTAATGCGAGGAAACAAAGGATTAAACACACTAAAACTTCGATTAATAACATCCAAACTTGTCACTTAATTACAAGAATTAAATTACAAGCATCAAGCATCATAATCGACTAGGTACAAGAACACTGGCTACAAGAACTAACTGTTAATCTACTCCTAGTTACATGTACTGCACTCTTCCTAGATAAGTTAGACTAGTCCTGAATTTCAAAAGTGTTGTGAATTGGATTGAAGGAGCTCTCTTCTTCGAATTCCCAGCTTTTATACTGTTACATTGACCAAGAGATATAGCCACGTGTCCACCTACTTGCATCTTCCACTTGACCACAATTTGTAACTGCTGCAACTGCTCTTAATTCTTCCTTTTCCTTGGAATACCCATGTGTCTTGCCTTTGATCTCTCTTCCCAGACCATTATCTTTGTGCCTACGATTCTTGGGCCATTATTTCCCATGTTCCTGCTCTTTGTAACACATGTCGACAGAGAATTTCAAAATTTGATGCAAACAATGCCCCCTTCATTTAAGGTAAAACTATGTTTTGCCTTGAATGAATATCTATCAAATGGGCGTATTTTGAAGGCCCAAAAATAAGAACGGCCCAATAAAAAGTAGAGGCCCAAATAATATAATACAAAAATTTGAACAAGTTCAAACATCACTTCTGCTCCCCACTCTATGTTGATTTGTCTGTTTATTTTCTTCAAACCTTAGCCATGTCTCCCAAGAAAACTCAGTCGAAATCATCAACTAAGAAGCCAGAGCTTCCAGAAATCTCTCTTGTGCTTCGTTTTCCATCTGAAATTCAAGATATTATTCAAAAACATAAGTTTGATAGTTGTATTATTCCTGGCAATACCACTGCACAAGGGGAATTGGGACCATCTTTCCTCACTACTATCCCTAATGATCTAGCTCCATATTTTCCAACTGCTCAAACTGAAAATTTGCTGCTTGACAACGCAAAGCTAGCTTGGCATCAATGGGACATCAGCTATAACCCTCTACGTTCATGGCAAAAACCTAGTGCATATTAGAAACTGTGGGTGAATCGAATCATGGAATATGACATTGGTTTGTGGAGAGCTTTGGGTATCTATGATGCTATTCGACTGTTGACATTTCAATTTGACATGGATAAATGGACAATCAGTGTTGCAGCTTATTTCTAGTTCACATCATGCAATTCCTTAATGCTGAAGTGTGGTATGGTTTCCCTAACCATTCTCGATATTGTGTATTTAACTGGCCTCCCTGTTGTTGGCCAACATATAAGTACACTTTTAACCCCTCAGAAAGTTGACTTTAATATTGTCACCAACATCAGTTTTGGTAGCTTTATGAAGAAATACCAAAAATTTGCTTTGGAACCTATTGATGAGGAAAAAATAGCATTTTACTGTTTATGGTTGAGCTAATTTGTCTTCTGTGTTCTTAGTTTTAAGATCACTAAGGAATGTTTTCCTTTTTCTATCCGCATTCAAGAAGGCACAAAACTTGCCTTTTCATCATTCCGCTTAGTTACAAAAGAAATAAATGTTAATTGTGATGGCCGATTCTAGTTATTTCAGGCTTGGCTTTATACTTATTTTCTTGAAATCTGACCTATCCAACAAATTCCATATTCTTCTCCCTCTGAAAGCTGTGTTTAACATTTCCTTTCTTTCATACTAAATTCTGAAATATCATTCGCTAAAGCCTTTACCATCTTTTATGAGTTCTCATTCGAAAAAGACCCGGCCTTGTTTATTCCTTTTCATGATTTCCATTTCACCTCCTATAGAATCATCTATATCCATACTGATCCTCAGACTTTAGATGACACTTTGAGGAGTAAACAGCAAGACTTTTGGGCTCAAGTTCTTACTGTTAGGTACATCTTAGTTAGAGGATCTATTTCCACCAACAAGAAGTCTAATTGTAGTTTTGAGAGCTATAATCCATTCCAATAGGCTAGGCAATTCGGATTAATTCAAATCTTGCCCTATCCTTACTCTCACCCCAGCAATCATGAATATGTTGAAACAAAGGAACAGTTTAAGGAGAAGGCAAAAGTTGAGAACATCTTAACTGAAAATCAATAGTTCTTGACAAATTCAGCTTCTATTTCTGTAATATAACCCCTTACTCATCCACAAAGTTTAAAGAATGGTGGATTCTCATGAATGCCATCATCTTTCACAAGGGCTTGGACAGTTGTGTTTGGGATTTTCATCCAGATAACAGAAAATGAGTGCAAAGAAGTATTGGTTAGTTTCCAAATCTCTTTCTTTCTTTATTTTATGCCCATTGTCTTCTGACTTTGATAATGTTGTCATTTCCACATGTGAAGATCCTACTCCATTGGCAAGTGAGAAGCCAGATTCTTCCTCCCTCAAGGGTAAGGACAAAATTCTATAGTTCAGTCCAAGAAGCCAAAAAAGAATCTGTTGGATACTTCTTGTGCTTCTTTCACTTCATATGAACCATCTGTTGAAAGAAGTAGTAAGAAAAAAACAAGAAGAAAATAGCTCTACTGGGCCAACCTCTAAGGGACTCCCATCAGTAGTTATTTCCAAACCAATCCTCCCTCTTGCAACTAGCCCTACTTCTTCCTCATCATCATTAGATTGGGACATTCCTATTAGCCATATCTTTGGCCCCCCAACTCAAAAACTAGTCATTCAAAACCCATTGAAAACTACTAAAACTTTGTACTGAGTTTTAACTAATCTCTTTATTTCTCAATTCAATTACTTTTCCTTTTGTTTATGTTCATTTCTGACGTTACACCTTGTTTTCTTAGAGGAGGAAAAGGAAAAGACTTAATTCCCCTCCAATCAGCTCTGAGGATCAAGCCAACCTTTCTCCACCATAACTCATTCATGCAGAGAATGAGAGCACTCCAACTTCACTAAGGTCCTTCCTTCCCTCCTAGCATAGCTCTTGGAGACCTTCTTGCTTTTCCAGTTAGAGTTGTTGCTCCTGACTCTACTGAAGTGTTTGATTTCCCAAATATTGGTGATATTATGAATGAGCCAGAGGATAACAAGGAAAATGATGTAGGAAATGTTCATATTGTTGACTTAGATGCTAGTTCAAATGAAGAAGAGCAACCTATCGACAAGACTTCTCCTACACAAAATCCAGTTCAAGAAAACAGTGGAATTGGCACTTTGGAAATTCTTGGGAATGACTCAAGTTTCAACAAAAGTGGAAAGCAAACCCCCCAAGTTGGTATTACCCATCCTTTTACCAAGCATATTCTTTTTTCTTTTGCTGCCACACCTGATTCCTTGGGGAATATATCACCCTTACAGTTTCCTCTAACTGTTGATGCCTCTCTTGTATCTCCCCCATTGAAAACCAGGCCAATACCCAAACCTCATGTGAAGTTGAGGTTGGTAAAGATCCATCTATTATTCCATTTATCATCCCTCCAGTTATTGCAACTACTAATCTAGGGGATGTGTTTGTTTGGACGAACTGGATAAGGGGGATTGTAATCCATCGGACTATTAGTCCTGGAATACATTGTCCCCGAATTATTTGGTTGGACTGGATTTGTATCCTCTGTTTGTTTAGTTATGGGATTAGATGTCTAGACTATTTTTAGTAAATCCAATATTTAGTTATGGGATATTATGTCTATTTTTAGTAAATCAAATAACTATTTTATCCTTTTCAATTATTTATTAAGTACTAGCAATTTTAAACATAGCTTTAATATTTTAATTATTTTTTGCTAGATTAAATAAAAATTTATTTTATTTTATTTTTTGCACAATTAAATAAATTTATTTTTGAAAAATTAAATAAATTAAATAAAAATAAAAATATATGTTATTTTTTAATTAAAAATTTAAATAAATTTATTTTAAATAATAATAATAATTAAATAATGAAATAAAATAAAACATCTACTAAAATTTAAATAATGAAATTAAATAAAATATAAACAAAATTTTAAAATAAAACATCAATAAAATATCTATAAAAAATATTTTAAAAAATAAATAAATAAAACAAAAATTAAAATTAAATAAAATTATTTTATTTTTAAATTGAGACATTTAAATTTTTTTTGAATTTTACTAAATATAATACATAATTAAATACTAGAGGGCAAAAATGTAATTTCATTGTCTAATCCCATTGGATGAGTTATCTCATGGTTTCTATCCCAACCCCCGTCCCCATGGGATAAGATAGTTCCACAAATATGAGACTAATAGTCCGGGGAGACTATTAGTCCGAAGTAAAACTTTTGAAACAAACAATGGACTATTAGTCCGGTGAGACTAATAGCCCAATCTCAGACCCTATCCTTCAATACAAACACACCCTAGGAGTACAAACAACTCCTCTTGCTAGTCCTCACAAGAAGGTAATCTCAAGATACCTAGCTAACAACCCTATCATCATACTATTTGCTTCAAAGAAAATAGATTTATTTTCTAATTTAAATATTGACAGGTTGCAAGTTCATCAAAAACTCCTACTACTGCTGAAATAAGTGTGTAAACTACTCCATTTCATAGTCCCAGTAGACAAGACATACCTTCAATGCTTCTTTCAGTAGGGTTTGCAACTTCAACAACCTTTTCTATGAAGGTATACCCATAACTGTAATCAACGAACTAGATACATCATCACCTGACTAACTAATTAGATTAGGTTGTACAGATTGACCAAAAAACCAGAGTCAAAGTGTCACAACCTTCTATAGAGGACCTTGTCTTAGTGTGACAACCCCGTCACATACCATGCTCTTAATTTTTTAATTATACATGTGCTTATGTGTTAGGTGTGAATTTTAATGTTAATTATGTGATTAATGTTTCATATTTGTTGATCGTAGAAATATCTTTTATGATTTCTGTTATAATCTGAAAATTGAAGGCCTTAATGGTGATAGAAACTGAAATTGGTTGCTTTATTGAGATCAACATAATTTTTTAGAGTCTAATGAGAGGTTTAGTAAAAAATTGATTCAGATTAAATTAATCAGATTAAACTAATTAGAACTAAGAGTAATTAGTTAATCTTAAGCCTTGATTAACACCCTAATCTAATCCTCAAGTATATATATGTTGTAATTAAGCGCTTGAACCCCTTAATCATAATTTGAACTAAAATATTCTGAGATAGAGAGTTTTAGAGAGAGAGAACTCAATTGTTAGAGAGAAAAGAGCTTGAACTTAAAGAATTTGCTAAAAGGCTTATGTCTTGTGAAGTAGAAGCTCAAAAACTTGCTAAATTGAAGTCAATTAAAGACCCTAGGTAAGTATTTGAACCTTAATTCATGAAACTAAGTCATTTCATATGTGAATTCAAGAAGATTATCTATTTAAATGTAAGAATTGAGCTTAGTATGAAGAATTAGAGGTTAATTCATACATGCATGCATAATTTGGTAGAGTTTCTTAAAGCATGATTCATGTCATCCATGTTGAGTTTTGAAGCTATCTTATACATGCACTCATGATTCATAAGAGTTTGAAGTTAGATTTTATGTTTTTGTAAACTTTGGAAAGGAATTTGAAGTTTAATCATACATGCATGATCATTTGAGTTGAATTTATGAAGTTTGGTCATGAGGCTTGAGAATTGGTCTTGAATCCATGTTTATAGAAGAGTTTTAAGTGTTTGAGAAGTTGTATACAAGCCATGAAAGAGTTTGATTTGAAAACACAAGTTTTGAAGTTCAATTATGTTCTGGAAATTCCAGAATTTTGTCTCACCGCTTGAGCGAACAATCTGTCGCTCGAGTTCACATTTCATGCATCCAGTATTTTTGCAGACATTTGCAATTGGCTTGAGCGACCAAGTCACTGCTTGAGCGTCTGCCTTTATTTTTCCACCTTAGCTCGAGCAAACATCGAGCCTAGATTCGAACCATCCAGTACTTTCGTAGATCGAGTGAACTGCTTGAGCGACAAATGTTGCGCTTGAGCGAACTATCCCGTTTCAGCAGATTTTGAAAAGTCATATTTTATCCATTCTGGCATTCTGATTTCTTTTTGGACATTTTTAGGCATGAATTCAACATCCCAAAAGAATTAAAAAGTTAAAATGGAGTCTAAAGAGAATTGAATAAGTTAAAGAGCAATCCAATCAAGCAATATGATTCAATGTGTATGTTTGTTTATGAATTGTGTATGACCATCTACAAGGACGTGTCAGCAATCGAATCACTGTGAGTAATATCTTAATAAAGATATTTTCTTACTTACTTTATTTTCTAAATGTCCTGATATGGTAAGCTTTTCCAAAACTATGATTTTGTAAGTATAAATGAGTTTCTATCTGTCTAATCAACATGATATCTATAAATGTGATTGATATGACACGAATGTGTAAGATGGACTCAAGGTCGTTCTATATATCTGAATTGGACCCAAGATTGTTATGTATATTTGACAATACGGACCCAAGGTCGTTCTGAACATCTGATAAGTCTGATTATCTATTATGAGTTAACTGAATGGTCATTATACAACTGTAAATGATTGGACCCGAGGTCATTCTGTTATGATATGATCAATTCCATTTTGTGCCTCTATTATATGTTGGACCTAATATCGTTCTGTTATCTGTTGAACCCGAGTCGTTTCGTTATGAAATGCTTATGTCAATTACTAGAACTCATTCACATAACCCCTTTACTATGATATTATTCACTAGGCTTTCACTCACTTTGTTATATATATGTATGTAAGTGAGCAACAGGATGTCTAGTCGCAGCCTTAGTGAACTTGTGAAGGATACCGAGTTTTGTGAAGTTTGTCATGAGTGTCGCACAAGCGAGGCTTTTGTTTCCTTTTTCTTGTGATTTTCTGTGTCTTTTTGTTAGTCATGCTCGACTGTTTCTGTATGTAAGTATGGTGTTTGTATGTTAATGATGTATATATGATCTTGGACATATGGAATTTGTGACAGTTGAGTTTTGAGGACCGCTCAAGCGATCATTTAGTCGCTCGAACGAAGATTCTTAGCTCTCAGTAGTTTGCCATTTTACAGGCAAGACCGCTCGAGCAGTGAAATGGTCGCTCGAGCATAAAATTCATGCTCCCAATATTTTCACTGTAACTCTATAAAACTTCTAGAACCTCTTGTTTTTCGCTCGAGCAGTAAAATGGTCACTCGAGCGATCCCCTACAATTTGTGTTGTTTGCTCGAGCAATGAAAAGTTCGCTCAAGAGGTCTGTTTGGGACAACTCACTTAAAAGTCGATCTAACTCATTCGTTGCTCACTTTTTTCAATTACTCTCTCTTTCTCTCTATCACCCATTTCGAAACCCAAAACCCCAAACACTTGATTTCTCTAACTTTTTCCTTAAATCCACCTTAGATCCTTCAAGATAATTGAAGAGCAAGTCAAGTTCAAGCTATTCATCGATTGTTTCGTGATGTTTAATTTGGAACTCATATGTTGTAATTTCATTAGCTATTCATTGTGTAGATATATCTATATATATATGGATATGTATATGTATAGATAGGGTTTGCTATCAAATGATTTAGAAGGATATGAGTAATGATTCATGATTAAGGATGGAATTATGTGTATCTTGGATGATTATGGTTGTTGGTGATGAAAGAGAGGAAACCCCTAATTTTTCTATAAACCCTAGTTTTGAAACTTGTTTTAAAAAGAGGGGTTTTGTTCAATTGATTCATAAAACATAAAATTGAGACTGATTGCTTAACTTTGATGTTGAAATGTTTTTTTTATTCTACATACATCTTGTATTGGTGATGATTGGTGAATGAACTATGGTTATTATTGAAAGGTGAAATAGTGAATTGGATACATTGGAAATCATTTTAGAGGAAAATGAGTATTTATAAAATTCATGCACCATATGCATTACTAAATTTCTTTTGTGATTCAATGAATGGTGCAAACAGTGGAAAGCTAAAAAGGGAGTAAATAATCTATGAGTTAAGGTAGTGAGTCGGGTGGTTTTGAGTTATGTATTGTACTCAGTACTGGCGCGGGAAGTCATGGTGTCCAATTGCCCTGTTTAGGCATATCGTCGAACGAATGTGGGAAAATGTTTTTGGGTATTCACGAGCCCACCGTTTCTGGAGTCAGCAAATGTGGAAAAATATGGTTTTGGGTGTCCGTGTCCCACTCGTTTCTGGAGTCGGCAAATGCAGAAAGGAAAAAATATTTTTGAGTGCCCATCGCCCTGCCGTTTTTGGAGCCGAAAAATGTGGGACTATTTTAAGCATACAAAACCTATATCTATGTATGTATTTTGAATTTCGGCTCTTACTTGAAAGGTCATAGTATATTTACTGCCCCGTCCGAATTCAAGAAATGTTTACTTAACTTACATCTTGCATACGCATGCATAAGGACATTCATACATTTACATAATAAAATAATTATAGAATGATGCATTGCATAGTCATGTGTTTTTCAATTAATGTTATAACCTGTTAAGTACATTACCTACTGAGCTTTTGCCTACGCCCAAAACTAACCAAATTTCAGGAAATGAAGATAAAGTGCCCTCTAAATGAACGTATTGGGTTGAAGAACACTTTTGGGATGTGAGGGCTTGTGTTGAATCATATTCTGTGTGTGCCAGGGATAGTTTTTGGATGACTATGTGTAGTCAGATATTTTGATGTAACAAGGATGATTTATTCATTTATTTATTTTTGGTTGAATCTTTCCTTGTTGAACTATTTTATTTTTAGTTGTAAATGTAATGAAATAATGTTGCAAGGTTTGTAAATAGTTCAAAACGGAAGGAATGTTGTTAATGTTGTATTATTTCTATTTTGTTTTGTTTTGTTGTCTATCTTATATTGGTAATGCCCAGATGAGAAGGGTAACATGAAAGTTCATCTGTCAGGGCGTTACAGAATCTTTTATGAATATATGACTGTGAGTTATTAATACATAAGAAGTTTTTGTTTATGCCATTTATGCACAAGCTCATTGGACAAAATTTTATTATTCAGCTTCCGCTTCTAGCCCCATATAGTTAAATATGATTTTATTTCTATCTGAGGCCGTAGGTAATCTCATGATTACTGGCCAGTTATGATCCAAACCTCTAAGGGCGGGTTCAAGTCATGACAGAGTGGTATCAAATCACGAGTTAATAACTCACACACTTGTCCAAATGAGCAATAAGGTGTCTAGAAAAGACTTAAGGTGCATTCATCTGATAAGTATCTGTTTGTAAGCATTGAGAACATGTGAATATATGGAATTGAACTGTTGTGCCTATATGTGTATATACACAATTTATGTGTCTATTATAATGCAAGTTTATATAGATAATAGTGAGAACAAGCGCTGATGAAATAGAAAAGTCGACTACCGTCCGACTGGACATAATGGAGAGAATGATCCATGATATGTCTGAAGCATTAAGGCAACAAGTGCAACAACCACCCCTACCTCCACCAATGCCAATACCACCTGTGCAAGATCATCAGGATAATGACCGTACAATTGCCATCACTAAAGAATTTAAGAAGAGAAACCACCGTTGTTCCATGGGCAAGTAGACCCCTTAAAAGCTGAAGCTTGGATCCTTGGAATCAAAAAATTATTTGAGGTATTTCTGTGTACCGAGGCACAAAAGGTTCAGTTGGTCACATTCACTCTAGAAGATGAGGCAAGAAGATGGTAGATGCTAATCCGAGAAGACAATAAGGGGATTGATTGGGTAGTGTTTCTTGAAATTTTCTATGAGAAATATTTTCCATAGTGCGTCTATAACCGAAAAGTGTTCAAGTTTGAGAGGTTCAAGCACGGTAACATGATAGTAGCTGAGTATGAAGCAAAGTTTACGAAGTTGGCCATATTTGCACCACACATGGTTGATACCAACTTAAAAAAAGGCGAGAAAGTTTGAGGGCGGACTTTGGAATGAAATTTTAGAAAAAGTAAATGTTTTGAATTTACTAAAGTACGTAAATGTTCTAGATAGAGCTTTAATGTATGAGACAAATATGGCATCCCACAACCAACCATTTGAATGGAGAGGAAAGAGGTACGGTTCTTATTCAAATAAGATATCATTGTCTTCAAAGAAGTCGAATGTGGAAACGTCTAGTACTTCTAATTCCTCACGGGATTCCGCACCGACATGGAATAAATGTGGTAAGAAACATCGGGGAGTCTGTTACCATACTTCTGGGGCGTGTTTTAGATGCAACAAGACTGGACATAGGGTCAGAGATTGTCTCCAAAATTAACAAAGAAATGGAAGGCTAGCTGCTAGTTCAACTAGATATATTCCAATGCCAAGAAACACTGCAAGACCTGTTGCTATGAGAGACACACTAAGGCAAGGGAGAGTTTTTGACCTCGTCCCAGTTGATACATGAAATACTGAAGTCGTTGTCTCTGGTACCCTTTCTATTTGAAACCAAGATATTTATATGTTAATTGATTCGGGTTTGACACATTCCTTTATATCTGCTGCATTTGCATCTAGACTGAATAGACCCATGGAATCATTGCCATATCTATTGTATGTAGCTGCCCCATCTAGGGAATCTATTTTGTGTTCATCTGTATATCATGCTTTTGAAATACGTATTGGGAATGTTACATTATTTGTAAATTTCTTGCCCCTTGATATTAGGCATTTTGATGTGTTTTGGGAGTGGGTTGGCTGTCTGAATACTGTGCTACTATTGATTGTATGACAAAATGGGTTTTGTTTAGACCTTCGGGGCATGATGAATTTGTATTTGTGGGTAATGGTGTAGTGTCTCTACCTTGATTTTGGCAATTAAAACACGCAAAATACTTAAGAAAGGATGTCAGGGTTATCTGTATAGTATCTTGACTGATCAATCCATGAACATTTTCTTAGATGATATTCCTATTGTTAGAAAATTTCCAGATGTGTTTCCAGAAGAATTGCCAAGGGAATTAGTTAATAGGGAAATTGAGTTTACTATTGAAGTTAAGCCGGGTACTCAACCCATCTCAAGGACTCCGTATAGAATGTTAATTGTTGAGATGAAAGAGTTGAAAGAACAACTGCAAGATTTGCTTGACAAGGGTTTTATCCGATCGAGTACTTCACCTTAGGATGCACTAGTTTTGTTTGTGAAAAAAAAAAAAGGGTAGAACCTTGCGTTTATGCATTGATTACCGATAATTGAATTAGGTAACAATCAAGAATAAATACCCTTTGCCCCGTATTGATGACTTGTTTGACCAATTGCAGGGTTCACAAGTATTTTCAAAAATTGATTTGAGATCCGGATACCATCAATTAAAAGTGAAAGCTGAAGATGTTGAGAAAACTGCATTTCGAACATGGTATGGACATTATGAATTTGTGGTTATACCATTTGGGGTTACAAATGCACCTGCAGTATTTATGGACCTTATGAACCAAATTTTTAAATCTTACTTTGAAGAATTTGTGGTCATTTTTATTGATGATATTTTAATTTATTTGAGGAGTAGGGAAGAACATGAACAACATTTGAGAACGATTTTGCAAACACATAGGGAGAAGAAATTATATGCAAAATTAAAAAAATTGTGAATTCTGGTTGGATGAGGTTGTGTTTCTAGGGCATGTGATCAATAGGGATGGAATTTTAGTGGACCCGAAAAGATTGAGGCGACAGAATTGGTCTACACCGACATATGTAACGGAAGTCCGAAGCTTCATGGGACTAGCTAGATATTACAGAAGATTTGTGAAGAACTTTTCAAAGATAGTTGTACCACTTACCCAACTTACTCAGAAGGGACAACCATGTGAATGGACTGATGAGAGAGAATCCGCCATCCAAGAATTGAAGACAAGACTGACCACAACACCAATTTTGACATTACCATTAGGTACAAAAAATTTTGTGATTTATGGTGATACTTCTTACAAGGGTTTGAGTTGTGTTTTGATGCAGAATGATAAAGTGATAGCCTATGTGTCTCAACAACTGAAACCTCATAAAAAGAACTATCTAACTCGTGACTTAGAGTTGGCCACAGTTGTATTTGCTTTGAAGATTTGGTGCCACTATCTGTATGGAGCGAAATGTGATGTCTATACTGATCACAAGAGTTTGAAGTTCTTCTTCACTCAAAAGGAGCCAAATATGCAACAGAGAAGGTGGCTCGAGCTAATCAAAAGATTATGATCCTTAGATTCAATATCATCCTGGTAAAGCCAACACCGTAGCTGATGCTTTGAGTAGAAAGTCAACGGGGAACTTGGCATATTTATTAACTAAATAGAAAGAGATATGGAAATACTTAGAAAGAGCCAAGATTGAAGCGGTATTACACGATTAGGGCAAGTTGATAGCCATTATTTTAGCTCAACCAACAATCATTGAAGAGATAAAGCAAAGCCAAAGGAATGATGAATTCCTTAAGAGAGTGTTTGATGAGTATGAATTGAATTCGAAATTAGGGTTCAATGTTTAGAATGAGGTGTTGAAAATTCAAGGAATATTGTGTGTCCCGAACACTTCTGATTTGAAGAAGAGAATTTTGGAAGAAGCTCATAAGTCAAAGCTCGCAATGCATCCAGGCAACAATAAAATGTATCGAGATTTGAAACAAAGTTATTGGTAACCTAGCATGAAGAAGGAAATTACAGAATATGTGTCTAAGTGCCTTCAATGTCAACAAGTCAAAGCTAAATATTAAAAGCTGGCGGGATTGCTTTAGCCTCTCCTTATTCCGGAATGGAAATTGGAGCACATAACGATGAACTTCATCGTTAGTCTACCTCGCACACCTCAAGGTGTGAATTATATCTAGGTTATTGTAGCTAAGTTGACTAAATTTGCACATTTTCTGCATGTAGGAACTAGCTATGATGCTTATAGATTGCCTACAATTTACATTGATGAAATTGTTCATTTACATGGAGTACAGGTAACCATTGTTTCGGATAGAGATCCAAAATTTGTTTCTAGATTATGAAAAAGTCTTCAAATAGCAATGGGAACAAAATTGAGGGTTGGAACCACATTCCATCTACAAACTGATGGGCAATTAGAAAGAACTATTCAGACTTTGGATGATATGCCTTGAATGTGTGCTCGAGACTTTTAGGGGAGTTGGGAAACTTATTTGCCACTAGTGGAATTTGCATACAACAATAGTTTCCACTCTAGGATGAGCATGGCACCATATGAAGCCTTGTACGAAATGAAATGTAGATCTCCGATATGTTGGACTGAAGTTGGAGGTAGGGTCTTCCTTGCACTTGAAATTGTGCAAACAATCACTGAAAAGATTAAAGTCATTCAGCAAAGGTTCAAAACAGCACAAAGCCGACAAAAGACTTATGCGGATCATAGAAGAAGAGCTTTTGAATATGAAACTAGTGACCATGTGTTCATAAAGGTAATTCCGATGAAGGGTCAATCGAGGTTTGGCAAGAATGGCAAATTATCACCTCGATACATTGTGTCGTTTTAGATTCTGACAAGGCTTGGTCCAACTGCGCACCGAGTTACTCTACTGCCAGGGATAGAACAAATATATAATGTGTTTCATGTGTCGATGTTGAGGGGCTATCTCTGAGATCCATTCCATGTTATTGACTATCACCGAATAGCCCTCGATAAGAATATGGAATATGAAGAGAAAGCGATTTAGATTATTAACGGACAAGTGAAACAATTGTGGAATAAAGAAATCCCTATGGCAAAGGTAGAATGAAAGGAACACTATGGCACAGAAGCAGCTTGGGAAAAAGAAGACGAAATGTGACAAAGGTACCCTGAGTTGTTTCCGACTCAAGGTAACACCAGTTTAGAGGACCAAACTTCTTAAACGGAGGGAAGACTGTGACAATCCCGTCACATACTATGTACTTAATTCATTAATTATACATGTGCTTATGTGCTAGGTGTGAATTTGAATGTTAATTATGTGATTAATGTGGCTTTTGACTTCATATCTATTGAAAGCAGAAATATCTATTATAATTTCTGTTATAATCTGAAAAATTGAAGGCCTTAATGGCGACAGAATTGAATTTGGTTGGTTTATTGAGATCGACATAATTTTTAGAGTCTAATGAGAAGTTCGATAAAATTTGATTCAGATTAAATTAATTAGATTAAACTAATTAGAACTTAGAGTAATTATTTAATCTTAAGCATTGATTAACACCATAATCTAATCCTCAAGTACATATATATCTTGTAATTAAGAACTTGAACCCCTTAATCATAATTTGAGCTCAAAAATTTTGAGATTGAGAGTTTTAGAGAGAGACAACTCAATTTTTAGAGAGAGAAGAGCTTGAACTTGAAGAATTTGCTAAGAGGCTTGTGTATTGTGAAGTAGAAGCTCAATAACTTGCTAAATTGAACTCAGTTGAAAACCCTAGGTAAGCTTTTGAACCCTAATTCATGAAACTAAGTCTCATATGTGAATTCAAGAAGATTATGTATTTAAATGTAAGAATTGAGCTTAGAATGAAGAATTAGCGGTTAATTAATACGTACATGCAAAATTTGGTAGAGTTTCATAAGTTTGGGCATGATTCATGTCATCCATGTTGAGTTTTGAAGCTATCTTATACATGCACTCATGATTCATAAGAGTTTGAAGTTAGATTTTATGTTTTCGTAAACTTTGGAAAGGAATTTGAAGTTTAATCATAAATGCATGATCATTTGAGTTGAATTCATAAAGTTTGGCCATGAGGTTTGAGAATTGGTCTAGAATCCATGTTTATAGAAGAGTTTTAAGTGTTTGAGAAGTTATATACAAGCCATGCAAGAGTTTAACTTGAAAATACAAGTTTTGAAGTTCAATTCAGTTCTGGAAATTCCAAAATTCTGTCTCACTGCTCGAGTGAACAATCTGTTGCCCGAGCACACAATTCATGCATCTAATATTTTTGCAGACATTTGCAGTTGGCTCGAGCAACCAAGTCACTGTTCATGCGACTGCCTTTTATTTTGCACCTTGGCTCAAGCTTAACATCGCTTCAGATTCAGACTATTCAATATTTTTGCAAACCTAGCTTAACCGCTTGAGTGATCAATGTTGTGCTAGAGAGAACTATCCTATTTCAGCATATTTTGAAAAGTCATATTTTATCCATTCTGGTATTGTGATTCCTTTCTGGGCATTCTTAGGCATGAATTGAATATCCTAAATGAATTAAAAAGGTAGAATGAAGCCTAAAGAGAATTGAATAAGTTGAAGAGCAATCTAGGTAAGCAATATGATTCAATGTGTGTGTGTTTATGAAGTGTATAGGACCATCTATGAGGACGTGTTAGCAACCGAATCACTGTAAGTAATATTTTAGTAAAAATATTTTCTTACTTTATTTTCTAAATGTTCTAATATGGTAAGCTTTTCCAAAACTATGATTTTGCAAGTATGAATGAGTTTTTATATGTCTGATCAATATGATATTTGTAAATGTGATTGATGTGACACGAATGTGTAAGATGGACTCAAGGTCGTTCTGTATATTTGGCAAGATGGACCCAAGGTCGTTCTGTATATTTGGCAAGATGGACCCAAGGTCCTTCTGAACACCTAATAAGTCTGATTATCTGCTATGAGTTGACTGAATGGTCATTTTACAGCTGTAAATGATTGGACCCAAGGTCGTTCTGTTATCTGTTGGACCCGAGTCATTCCGTTATGAAATGCTTATGTCAATTACTAGAACTCATTCACATAACCCCTTTACTCTGATATTATTCACTGGGCTCTCGCTCACTCTGTTATATATATGTATGTAAGTGAGAAGCAGGATGTCTAGTCACAACTTTAGTGAACCTGTGAAGGATATCGAGTTTTGAGAAATCTATCATGAGCACCGCACAAACAAGGCTTTTGTTTCCTTTGTCTTGTGATATTTTGTTTCCTTTTATTAGTCATGCTAGATCGTTTTTGTATATAAGTATGGTATTTGTATGTTAATGACATATGTATGATCTTGGACATAGGAATCTTTTATGAATGTATGAGTGTGAGTTATTAATATATAAGAAGTTTTTATTTGTGCCATTTATGCACAAGCTCATTGGACAAAATTTTATTATTCAGCTTCTGCTTCTAGCCCCATATAGTTAAATATGATTTGATTTCTGTCTAAGCCAGTAGGCAATCTCATGATTACTGGTCGGCTATGATCCAAACCTCTAGGGATGGGCTCAGGTCGTGACACTTAGAAATATCAACTCTATAGTAATCAATTACTAATTTTAGCTTTAAAGAGAAACTTAAACAACTCTTCCAAGAAAAGTGTGAGATTGTTGACTAGTTCTTCAAGTTACTTGGTCAGTCATTTGATGAGCTAGCCCTCACCCAAACTTCAGAACTCACCAAGTGCTTTGATTCCATCCAAACATTAACTCCAAGACTTTTTGACTCAAACCAATCACAAGTTTTTCAAAGCTTTTGGGAAGGACTTCCACAACATATCTTAGCCATTAATCAATATCATATTGAGTCTGAAAATAACAAAGCTCAAGTTAGCCAATTGAAGTTAGTTTCCACTTCTTTGGTTGAAGCTTCTCAAGCTTTCCAAGATACTCTTGCACAAGATACTATTGCACAAGATACTCTACTCATGTCAGAAGAATCTCATTTAAAAGCCCAATTGGCACAAGTCAAAGCCAAAAGAGCTCTCCTTAAGCAAGAGCAAATCAAGATCAAACACAACATGTGGCTTGTTTCACCCAAGTAGAAAATTATCCTGCCAACATCAAGTCTGCTCAGGCTAATCTTCAACAGAACAAATCCAATCATAGACATGTACTCCAAGCTTGGAGCAATCTCACTTTATATTTCCAAAAATACTAAAGATAACATAGTTTTTATTTAATTATGTATTTTATACGTTAATGGAACATCTTTTTGTGCATGTTTTATTTGTTTCACTTTTATACTTGGTTTTCTTTTATTTCGTGTTTTCCCACATAGTTGGATAATATCTCTTCAAATATTTTCCATTAATCACTCTTCTATGTGGTTCTTCTTCTAAGGATGCAAGATAATGTGCCCCTCTTTTAAGAACTTCGAACTTTTTGAATAGTCCTTCCCAATTTGGAGACCATTTTCCATACTCTAGATTCTTCGCTCCAAATGGCATGATGGTTTTCAAAATTAAATCTCCTTCCGAAAACACTTTATGCTTTATCTACTTGTTGCAACTTCTTTCTATTTTTCTTTTTTGTGCTACTAGGTGATTAAGAGCAAAAATCCTCTTCTCTTCTAAATCTTGCAATTCAATTGACATGGATTCATTATATTCATCCATCAGGATGTTTAGCTGTTGATCTAGTTGATTGGACCTTACAGTGATTTCTACATGAAGTACAACATCTTGTCCATACACTAGCTCATATGGAGTTATTCTTGTACTATTCCACCTAGAATTTCTGTATGCCCAAAGTTCTTTAGATAACAAATTGTGCCAATCCCTAGGATTGTCTTCTATCATTCTTTCTAAAGTATATTTTACAATTTTGTTTGTTGCCTCAGCCTACCAATATGCTTAGACATAATAAGAGGAAGAATTCAAAATTTGAATGCCACATTTTTTGGTAAACACCTTAATTTCATCCCTATTAAACGTAGTGCCTCGATTGACAATGATAGATTGGGGCAAACCAAATCTATGGAACACATTTTTCTTAAGTAACTTAATAACCTGGTGGCAACTTTTAGTGGGATTGCTTCCACCCATTTTGTGAAGTAATCAGTGAGAAGATCTGAATGTGCCTTTGAAGACAGTGGGAAGATCTGACCTATCAAATCCATTGCCTAACCACTAAAGGCCAAGGTCTCATGATAGAATTAAGATTAATAGATGGGACTCTTTGAATATTGCCGTGTTTTTGGCGACTTTGACATCCCTTCGAATATGTAATGCCATCTTTCTTTATAGATGACCAAAAATAGTTATATCTATTAATCAACCACCTCATTTTGTCTCTAGCTTGATGGGCTCCACAGATTCCTTCATGTGCTTCAGCCATTGCTTTCATTTCATTTTCTTGTCCAATGCAAAGCAATGTTAAACTATCATGTGCCTTTCTAAACAAATCACCATCCATTATTACATAGTTTAAAGCTTGATATCTTACTTGTTTGTCAGAGCTTTCATTAGGATTAGACAAATATCTGATCAGATGAAACCTACAATCACTTTCAGCCACTTCCAAAGTCATAACTGGTAGAAAATTCCTATCTCTATCCCTATGAGCAAAAAAATTCTGTCTTTGAATCTTTATTATTCTTTCTTGAGCCCCTTTAGGAATTTTCAAACCTAATGCTGCTTGAGCCATCTCATTGGCTTTCTTATTGTCTATCATGTGCATATGTGTAAAAGTCACATGGTCAAAGAAATTTATTAACCACTTTACCTTAGTTAAATACTCTTCTAGAGTTTTGTTTACATGTTTAAATTCTTCCACAATATGTTCAATGATCAATTGTGAATCACTAAACACTTGTAACCTTGTGATCTTGAATTCTATAGCCAACACAAGACCAATTATCAAAGTTTCATACTCAGCTTGGTTACAAGATTGTATATGTTGCTCATCTAATTGGTAAACAAATTGATACATCTGTTCATTTGGTGCAATCAAAACAATACCTACACCAATCCACTCATCTGTCTTTGACCCATCAAACATTAATCTCTAAGGTTCAACCTCTTCTATTATATGAACCTTAAATAAATTTGGTTCAACAGGTAAACATGGATGTTCCGCTAAAAAATCTGCCAAAACTTATCCTTTTATTGCTTTTTTCCAAAACATATATTTTATGACATATGTTTGTTCTATGACAAATACTTCTGTATGTAACATATAATGGTTAAGTTTGGTCTGCAAAATATAGAGCCAAGCATAATTTTTCGACAGAAGTATATCTAGTTTCAACATCATTTAACCTTCTACTTAAGTAATAAAGGGCTTGTTCAGGACTCATATCATTTTCTTGATCCAACAAATAACCAATCAACTGGTCATAAGCTAAAATGTAAAGCTTCAAAGGCTTTCCTAAAATAAATGGCATAAGAGCTGGAGGATTTGTTAAATATCTTTTGATCAAGTCAAAAGCTTTTGATGACATTCTTCCCATCTAAATTCAGAGTATGATTCAAAGGAGAAAAAATAAGAGTTTTGCTAGCTAAATTTTCTATAAACCTCCTCAAAAAGTTGATTTTGCCCAAAAACTCTACAACTCTTTCTTGTTACTTGGGAGTTTTGCTTCTACAGTAGCTTTGGTTTTATTGGTATCCACCTCTATTCCTTTGTGATGTACCAAAAAAACTAAGAAAATCTCTGTAGTTACCCCGAATGCACATTTCAAAGGATTCATTTTTAACTTCTGAACTTTCATCCTTTGAAATATTTGTTTTAGATGACTCAGATGCTCTTCAAAGGTTTCAGACTTAATGGCCACATCATTAATGTACACTTCTAAAAACTTCCCAATTAGATCATGAAAAATGAAATTCATTGCTCTCTGATAGGTGGCCGTGACATTTTTCAAGCCAAAAGGGATCACTACCCACTCAAATGTACCTAAGACTCTAGGATACCTAAAAGCAGGGTGTCTTCTGGGTTAATGAAAATTTGATTATACCCAGCATGACCATCCATGAAAGATAGAATTTTGCTCTTGGTTGCTGAATCAACTAACAAATCAGCCACAGGCATAAGATATTCATCTTTTGGAGTTGCTAGATTTAAGTTTCTGAAATCTATACATACCCAGGTACAATATTTGTCAACCATTCAACATACTTGGCTATCCTTATGAACCCTGCTTTTAATAACCTCTCAATTTCTTCTTTAACTAATAAAGTAACTTCATTAGTCATTCTTCTTGGAGGTTGCTTATGTGGGATGAAGTTTTCTTTAATTGGCAACATGTGCTCTACTGGTGTTTTGTTTAACCCAATCATCTCTTCATAACTCCATGCAAAACAATTAACATACTCATAAAGCAAACCAACAAGTTTGCTTTTACATTCATTAGATAAGTTAGCATTTACATAGATTGGCCTCTTACAGACTTTAGTACCTAAGTTAAATTCTTCCAAAGGGTCATGTACATCTGCCTTAAGATCATCAAGCTTAGCAGGAGCAGCTTTCAGATGTTCTAATTGAACCTCTTTACAACTTAGTGTTGATTACACATTTTGCCCATGAATAGTGTGGCAATAACTTAGTTCTAATTTTACTTGCTAAAAGAAATTAAAAAGCCTAGAAAAAAATAGACTTAATTATAGTAGTTATCTCATCCAACTTGTCTTCTTCATGCATTTGTATTTGCATTATCTTGATATTTCATCTCTTCAATTACAATCCCCTATTGTCTCCGCATAAGGCTTGGTTTGGCCAATCCTTGGCCTATCTGCTTGAAACCCTCTTCAATAATGCTTTTGAACTTCTCATTTGTGAAGCTATTTCCTTGGGATTTGACTTCCTCTTCATCAACTTCAATTGGGCCCAAATCTTTATCATACAGCACAACTTCAATCACTACAACATATAAGAGTTTTAGAGACCAAATTGTTTGGTCTCTAAAAGTGAAAATTTTGTTGCAAAAGACATTTAGGAACCAATTTCTATCGTCATGAGGATAGCCGCTAAAAGGTTGTCTCGAAAAGTAAAAAATAAGGTTTTTAGCAACAAAATTTTGAAAATGTCACTAATAAATACACTTTTAGGGACAAAATAATTTGGTCTCAAAATGATTTATTTTTTGAGACAAAAAATTTGGTCCCAAAAAGATAATAATTCATCACTAATGTCCAATTTTTCGTTGCTAAAAATATAATAATGACACTTTTCGTTACAAAATATTTGGTCCCTAAAAAATAATTTTGTTCCTAAATTTTGGTCTCTAAAACCTTAATTTTTTTGTAGTGAATGTTGTTAAGTTATGAAAGGATTTGCATCTACCCAGTATACTTCAATTCCCTTTTGACCATTCTACTCCTTGTTAGTCAAAAATATTAGAGCTTGATGTAAAAAAGATGGCACACAACCATTGAGGTGTATTCAATCTCTTTCCAACAACACATTATAATTGAAAATAGAATATATTACAAAAAAAAAAAAAAACATTGTTCCCATTATCCTTGAACAAACCTAGAGTTTTATAGCTTTAGAAGAACCTCCAGCAAAATTACTTATGGTAATATCAGAAGGGAACAAATCCTCTACTGATTTGTCTATGGCTCTCAAGGTTCTAGAAGGGAGAATATTGACTATAGCTCTATTGTCAACTAAAACTCTATCTACTAGAACTCCATCTGAATGAGCCTTTACATACAATGGTCTCAAATGTTTCATTAATTTTTCTTCAGGTTTCTACAAAATTGCCTTTTCTCCATCCATTGATTTAACTAGTTCAATTGATCTTGGTGGTTTGATCTTTGCTTCAATTATGGCTATCTGCACTACTAGCTCAGTCCAGTCCTTAACATCACCTACCAACATTTTTGGCTGGTTTGACTTGGCCTAAAATATCTTTGGGATGGCCATTATCATATTGTATTCGTTACGAGGATGAGGCAAAGAACAAAATTGAATGGCTACCATCTTTTCCTCAAATTCTCCTAAACTTTCTGACTTGACATCTTCTTTTGCATCAACATTGTCATCGTCTAAAATTGCTTTGATCCTTCATTTCTACATCTAGTGTATCATTTTGATCATCAAACATTAACTTTTTTTTCTGACTCTTTCAATTTCGACCTCAGTGATGCATTCTCATGCATACCTTTGCCATCTGCCTTTTCTTTGTTTTCAATTGATCTCTTCATTATCTAAACTAGTTGCTGGACTGCTTGCTCTTTTGATGTTGATCTCACTACTACTTTTGGTGGAACAAAACCATCTTTGGTCCAGACTAAATTCTTTGTATTTCCTTGACCTTGCATCATGGACATCATTGCATGAAATTTCCATTGTTCTCTCTTTTTCTGGGTTCTAGTTGGCCCTATTTTCTTTCATTCACCCATAGAAAACTTTGGATGAACAACACCATACCAACCCATGTTAGGTGGCACTGGTAGTTTCACCATCCTTGGCTATATTTCTGGCTTCATTTTTGGGTGACTCTGTTAAAAACCATCAAATGGCCTTATAACTTGTTGTTGACCACCAAATGGTCTCCCAAATTGTTGTTGGCCAATGTATGGCGTTATAAACTGTTGTTGTTGGCCAATGTATGGCCTTGCAAACTGTCTTGGATCTCCAAAAGGCTTAGACCCATTCCATTACTTTAATTTGGCCCTTGTAGTGCTTGGGCCACTAAGACATGGATGTATGAGAGCCCCCTAAAATAGAAATGGACCATCATTTTCGCCATATTCTTCAGTAGGTCCAAATATTCCTGGATCTATTCCATCATAAAATATATGTTCTTCATCAAAAATTTGTAAATCACACTGTATTAAACCTGACGCAAACATCTCTTCTTCTTTATTGAATTTCATCTAACACAATGGCTTTAGCTTCATCGTGTTTAGTGCCACATCTGAAACAAACAAACCTCTCATCAGGTTCATCTTGAAACTTTTTACGTTTTGCTTCTTTCGCAATTTTTTTTCCATTATTTCGTTATGAAGCTTTTCTAGTTCAACTAGCAAAACTATAAGGTTTTCCCTTTTTTTCTGATCAATCGACTGAAGATCAGTTGACACCATATTGATTTTCACTATGTCTGGGAATGGATCACTATCCACTGCCATCACTCCTTTGTCTTTCTCTGCATACTTCAGCATCCCTTTTTGGATCAAATCATGCACACAAATTTGAAATGTAACACAATTGTTAGTAGAATGTCTAAAAGAATTGTGCCATTTGCAATATTCCTTTCCCATTCTATCTCTTTCTTTAGGGATGTTATGGCCAGGAGTTAAAGTCTAAAACTTGTTTACTAATAACTTATCAAATAAAGCATTAGCTTTTGATAAATCAAATGAGTATTGTCAATTTGATGTAGCCACATTTCTCTTAGCTAGCTGTGTTGATGGCATGTCAACAGGTTTTTCAACCTTTTTTAGAGTTTCACACATTATAGGCTTCTTTTCAATTATTTGTGCCATGTCTACATCAACATCAAGTTCAAACTCAACTTCTTGATAGTAAGTACCAAGTGAAGTTGCATTTCTTTGTTGTTCTTCTTTAAGAATTGATTCATAACTAGTTTCCCTTAAGACAACTCATAAAGATCTCCAAACTATATTCCTTCAAATTTCTTTCTTAACTCAAAATCTAAACCATTTTGTGCCAATCTAATAACTTCTATTTCATGCACATATGCATGACACCTGTTTTTTGCCTTTTTGATCCTATCATGTATTATTCTAATGTTTCTCCTTGTCTTTGTTTAAATTTTGACAGATCCACTAAAGTCACTTCAAGTTCAGCTCTGAAGAACTAAGCATGAAATTGACACTCCATTTCTTGCCATGTGTGAACATAATTTTCTAGCAAGTTAATAAACCAAGTAAATGATGTTTTAGACAGAGAATTTGGAAAAAGTTTCATTTTTAAAAAACATTGTTATGTCTAACTTCCCCACATTGCAAAATAAACCTCCCTATATGTTCAATTGTAGCATGTCTCTCTTCTCTTATGAACAGAGAGAATTTAGGTAGCTTAAAGTTCCTTGGGAGATGTGTATTGGCCTATTTGGTCTTCTCAGACCTAGGCCATACATTTCTTGTATTAGATTCATTATTTGTTGTCTGCTATTCATCATTGGGTCCATGCCCATAAATGCTTGTTGTTGTCCACCTCCATGAAATTCTTGTTGATAAGGAGGGGGATGAAGTCCAGGCCCTCTAGGCCTTTAATACTATTGTTAGATAGGCTCTTGAATATTTTGAGGCCTTGCTAGATTGTGTGGCCTAAACCTCTGATCTGCAACACCATAATGGCCAAAACCAGGCCTATCAAATGCATGATTATCATATATTTGTGGCCTTTGTTGCCCCCCCAAGGTCTTTGTAATGACCCGACCCTCTTATATGATGACCCGACCCTCTTATATGCTTTAGAATTTGTTCTATTTTGTGTAATTAAGATGTAATCATATACATTGCCATGGAATTTTATGTGAATCTATGTTTAACTAAATGAGTTATATGCATTCATGACAACATATCTGTCGGTTATGAGGAAACCTGTTGGAATTGAAACATATAGATTAGAAATTGAAAGCCTTAGAGGCATGATAATTCAAAATTGACTTTACAGTTTTGATTAGCATGATTTTTAAGCCGTAATGTGATTTTTTTATAAAAATTTGATTTGTAACAAATTAAATTAATTTAATTGGGCCCAATTCTCAAATTAAGTTTATTTAGACTCATGACTTAAGTAAGTTGATAGCTTTAAGACATGTGGAGGACTTAGAATCAAAATAAAGAGAAAAATATCTCCTGGAGGAAAGAACGGAAGAGAAGAGAAAGAGAAAGAATGAAAGAGCGAATCAACTAGGAGCTTGGTAGATGTGAGGAAGAGATCAAGGATTTGAAACTCCAAGTAAGTGTAGGCAACCTAATCACTCTAAAACTACTTTTAATTCCTTATTCTCAAGTATTTGAAGGAAGTTCTTCACTCTTTAGATTAGGGTTTTGGATGTGATTGAGAGGATATACGTAAGACTCACCAATTTTCCTTGTCTTTGCTTAATTTAAGGGTTAAATGTTGAAGTGTGGGATTACTTTGAGATAGCTTAAGGAGATTCATCTTTCAATCTCCAAGTTTTGCATATTATGGTCCCCCTATGTTGTATCTCTTTTTCAATATGTGTATACATCTCTTGTGGCTCATTATGAGAGGAAGTATGATCAAAATGTAGAAATTCTTTTCTTTGCATAAGTTATCAGTTAATTATTTGTCAAAGTCATCTTTAGTATGATATATGCTGAGATAATGAAAGAATTTTGCTTATAGTTTAGCCTTGAGATGCCTCTGGAAACTTGAATTTTTGGTTGAACTTGGAACTGCTCAAAACAGGGCCTACGACCGCACGCGCGAGGCCCAAGGCCGCACACGCGGGGCCCAAGGCCGCACGTGCGGAAAATAGGGAAACCTGAAGATTCCATTCTAAAATAAAAGCACGTGCAGGCCGCACATACAGCGCACCTTCCCGCAAGTGTGGCTAGAGACTTCCACACATGCGGCTTGAGGGGAAAAATTTTGTTGACTTCTTTTACTCTTCTCGACCCTCTAAATGTGTTAAAATGTCCATTTGATTCTTCCATAATGTGTATAATTAAATGAAGCTTAACGAATCGAATAGTAAATAAACAAGAAGAGACTAAGGAAGAAAGGGAATGCTTACAAGTGTGTGTGCTATGTGTAGGTCGCATATCGGAAGAGACTAGCGTGCAACCGCGCCACTGTGAGTAATAGTAGTGTAATATTATGCTTTGCTTAACTTATGATCATGTTTTTACATGTGAAGAACATATGTTATGAATTCGGTGATGTGATTGGAATTAATTGAGATAATTGACAATTAAAGCCATTGAAAATCTCTTAACAAAGGTGGGCCCAAGGCAATTCCGAAAGAATCGCTTGTGGTTTATGACATATGGCTCTAAGGCCAAAATAGATGGAGACATGTCGATTTTCCACCTATGTTATGATGATATGGATTTAACGTGACTAACAGCGCTTAAGCCAAAGGAGATGGAAGTATGCCGATGTTCTATCTACCCTATATTGTTCCAGACAACTGTCGATATGTTGGGCTCAAAGCCATTCCGAAACGTGTTGGACCTAAGGCTGTTTGGTATTACATGTGGGCCTGAGGCCATTCTGTATTAATTATGGGCCCAAGGCCATTTTGAAGTATGAACATGAATATGATCTATACCTAACTATACATAGTTTCTAACTCTTATGCTTATTTGCTTACCCTTATTACATTGCTATTATTAACTGAGTTTTGCTCACTCCGTGTTTATGTATGTGTGTAGGTGATCAACGTAGAGAACAACCCTAGGTTGGCTTCAGGAGCCCTTTTGTTGGACCCGATTCGTTGAATTACGCGGATGGACTTTTATTTTATAATCGGGACCCCCTTTTGTTTTGTTTTGGGAGGTCCCATATACGTATATATAATGGCATGTTTTGATAGTTTTGGGTGACTTGTCTTAGTTGGCTTTAATGTATAGCCTCGGGTTGCTACCCTTTTATGTACAAACGCTCATGTATGGACTCAATGTATATATACATGTATGATGGATAATGTGACATGATCCTGGCATATAGGCACGGCTCAATGGTGGTTTATTTTGATATTATATTTGCTTCTGTTCAGGCCCCACAGGAAATATAGTTATGGATATTTAACTCCGAGGCTTAATTTTCAGGATGGTTATGCCCAAACTTTTAGGGGCAAGTTGGGTTATGACAGTCTTGGTCCTAGGTCATTTAGATTATAATTCAAAGTTGGATTTGGAGGGTATCCCCTCATTTCTGTATATTCAAAAATGGGATTCACATTAATTCCCTCCTCATATCTTTCTTGAAGTGTAGGACGTCTGTAAAATGATACATGTTCATTAAAGTTTATATTTCTGTGGAGTTATAGAAAGACCATACTGTACCTTATTCCCTTGATTTTCTTCCATGACTTTCCTTGATTGACTTGGCTTGATATTGCTCTTCTCAAACAAAGCAATCAATTCATTTATCATAACCTAGTTCTCATATGAAGACATAGAACCAATTATCTACTGTGTGCACAGCAAATAAGCTCTCCTTGAGTTTGTTGGAAGGCCACTTGTTTGGCCTATAAAAACTACATTTTGGCCATTTACTTGGCCTTCTTCTTGCCCAGCCACTAAATGGCCATCATCAACATTATCTTTTACTTCCTCAAATTCACCCTCTGGGTCTTCTTCATCAACAATCCTTTTCCCAAGATCTCCAAATACCTTATGTTTCTTCTTCTTAGCCATCACTTCAAATTAGATAGATCCCCACTAGGTATTCCAAAATATGTTAGGAAAAATCTAGTTTGAGCCAAATTGACAAGGTTGATTCAACAGAGGAACCAGTTTTTACAGACAACAACAAATCAAGCAATTGTGGTTGGTGTCCTATGCCTAAACAAATTCAAGGACTTTTTTCAAGGTTATAATTTGAAGAAACAAAGAATTAAACACACTGAAACTTTTATTAATAACACTCAAACTTGTCACTTAATTACAAGAATAAAATTACAATCATTAAACATCATAATCGGCAAGGTACAAGAACACTGGCTATAAGAACTACACTATTCCTAGATAAGTTAAACTACTCCTAGATTTCACAAGTATTGTGAATTGGATTGAAGGGGGCTCTCTTCTTCGAATTCCCAGCTTTTATACTGTTACATTGGGGAAGAGATATAGCCACGTGTCTGCTTGCTTGCATCTTCCACTTGACCACGATTCATAATTATTGCAATTGCTCTCAATTCCTTTTTTCCTTGGAAAAGCCATGTGTCTTGCCTTTGATCTCTTTTCCTAGACGATTATCTTTGTGTCCACGATTCTTGGGCCATCATTGCCTATGTTCCTGCTCTTTGTAACACCTGTCGACAGAGAATTTCAAATTTTGGTGCCAACAATAACAATTAGTTTTATGAAATATGAATATTTCAATATATATATATACAAAGAGGTGTAGGTTCAAGCTGATCTAAACTAATTGATTTGATTATATGTTAGAAAAGTTTTTGAAATTGAGGCAATAAAATTGTCAATTTGCAATTTTGTAATGTTTCTGTTGTTTTATTTTTATTTTTAACTTGTACTTACTAACTCAAATTATAAAACAGATGGATTTTTTTTTTTTTTTTTTTTTTTGGGTCATTTTGAAAGATAAAATCTTGCCAATTGTTCTATTTTTAGGAAGGATAAAATGGTAATACAAAATGATACTTCATTGATCGTATTCAAATAAGAGTTGATAAGTTAGGTAAAATATTTATAAAGCTAAATCATTCAATATGTTTGGTTGGAGTCTTCAAAAATTTTAATTTATATAGTTTATTTGTTTTCATTGAATTTTTAAAATTTTTTAATTATGTTTTTTAGATCCACTTGATCTACATATACTTAAAAAATAGAATATTTCTGAAGAAAAATATAGGGCACTTGGTCCAACAGTCCAAATTCAAATTTCTTTTGTCCAAAAGGTCTAGGCGTAAAATTATTATGTCCATAAAGACATACTTCTCCACAATGACAAAACTACCCCTATATACCTCTTCTGTTTCTACCATCAAACCTCTCTCTCCTCTCTCCTTCTCTAAACCAAACCCAAACCCAAATCCAAACCTAAACCAAATAGTTTATCTCTCTCTCTCTCTCTCATATTTTCATCTCCACACTACCGACACCACCACCTCCATCGATTCTCTTGAATTTCTTTGATCATTAATTGATTGAATAGATAATATACACATATATGTATACACACATAGAGAGATAGATAGAGAGATAGAGAGAAAGAGTTGGTGACGAGTTCTTCGATGAAGGTGTCGCTGGTGATGAGATCGTTGAGGACGAGGCAGATCTGGCTACTTGTGATGATTTCTAGGGTTTTCTCTAAGTCGCCTTCGTAGATTTGGTGTTAGAATCTTTGTTGCATATCTAGAAAATGGTTTCTATAAAGCTAGTTTATCTACTTTTTTCATTAATCTCATCTGCCGGCAATCTTCTTACTCCGCTAATCTCCATTGTGAAGAATGTCTCTCTTGATGAGAACATTGGCTTCGGTGATTAAGCGACCTACTACAGATTAATCACGAGTCCAAAAAATGAAGTCTAGATTTGGGAGATAGTTCTTCTCTCTACTCCTCTCTCACTTCACCACCACTACCACCACCACCTCCCTCGCTGTTATTGACTCTACCACCGACATCTCTAAACATGTCTCTTCAGTCAAGATGACTATCACAAGCCCTAATCGATCATCAAGTGAATCTCCGAAGCATTTTGAATTCAATCTCGATGTCTTCAACAATGCTTCATCTTCGAAGAAGAAAAAGTACGATGTAGCATCAACCTCTGTTCGAATCTAACCTACTGGATCTCCGCTACATTTGAAAAGCTTGAGTACGATCTCGAATCTGAAGGATGAAGAAAAAGATTAGAGTCTATTAGTGTTGACTGTGAGAGTTGATCTGAAAGAATATGAACTTGAGTTGGAAGATGATATGAGGATTCATGTTGGTTTGAACAACTCCAAATATTAATCAACTAGACTACTGGCCCATTTGTGGTGTTAGGGCTTCCATCATGATGATGATGATCATAGATATATATATCATTACATGCACACTTAATCCATATTATATTTCTTTATTTTAGAAAAAATAATTAACTATTTTGTTACTTATTCTGATTTGAACAGATAGTAAAAAAAAAAAAGGAACTCTCTCTCCCTCAGATTTATTAGGGTTTTTTAGATCTGAAGTTAAGTTGAAATCTTTTTTGATGAGTATCTTGCTATCTCTCTCTCCCTCTCTCAGTCTTTTTCTTTAATGAGTCATAAACAGATAAGGAAAATATTCTTTGGCTAAAATCTTCAAAGAATAAAGAATAGATAATAAATAAATAAAAAAAATTTTGAATTGTTATTTTAAAAGACAAAAAAATTGAACAGAAAAAAAATCGTACAGATAAAAAATTGGACAGATACTATTTGAACAAATAGGGAAAAATTGTAACAGATAGGAAATAGGAAAAAAATTGAACAGATAGGGAAAACATTCAATAGATAGATATAAATTCGAATATATAGTCAAAAAAATTTGAACAGATAGAAAATAATTAAAACAAATAGATATAAATTTGAACATATAGTCAAAAAAAAGTTAACAGATAAATTAAAGGATAAAATTGGAAACAAATTGTTCTTCAAAACCAACAAAATGACTTCTCACCAAACTATTTTACAAAAGGCAGATCTCTCACTAACAAAAAATATTCATTAGACCTAATGCCTTAGACAATTGTTAGAGTGGGCTTTTCAACAATTTTCTCAAGAAAAAAAAATGTATATATATCAATAAATATAAAAGTTCAAAAATGTACTCGATATATATATATATATATATATTTTTTGTATTTAATGAAATTTTATTATATTTTTCACAAATTATATATTTTTTAAGCCTATCTTGATTAACTGGATCTAAAAATAATAATTACAAAAATTAAAATTTTACTTAAAAACAACAATATACAAATTCAAAATTCAAAAAATTACTTTTTAAAATTTCAAACCGAACAGAATAATTGTAATGAATGAGATTTAAGGTCCCTTCTCACTATCGTGCATGTTTGGTGCAGCTTAAAATCTACTTATTTCAGCTTTCAGCTTAATTTAAGTTATTTTGATGTGTTTGGTTTAGCTTATAGCTTATAGTTTATAGCTTATAGCTTTTTGGAAGTCAGAAATCAACTTATTCTTTGATTGGGATAAGAGATGCTTAATTTATAAGTAAGAAATCAACTTATATTCATAATTATAAGCTATAAGCTGTTTGGGCATAAGTTATAAGCAATTTCCCACAACTCTACCAAACAGGACCATCCTGTGTCAAACTACAGAGCCTTTCTCCTTACAGATAAGCTAGAGTAAGTTATAACTAGGAAAAAAAAATAGAAAATTTTTCTTCTAAAAAAATTCGTATATTTTTTATGGAGCACTTTTTCATAAATCTTTTTTTATCTACTTATATTCTATTTAGTGTACATTATTTTTTTATGTTCCAATAAGTCATATGAGTGACATAGTTACTAAAATATCTCTAATAATATTCACATTTACAGTGTGAATGCTTTACACTATGAATTTGAATGTTAACATGTCAATGTGAATATTCATACTGTTAATATGAACATTCACACATCAACGTGAATATTCACATTGTTAATATGAATGTTCACATTACCAAATTATTAACCGTTTAAAAAATATTTATAAGGGTAGAAATGTCCATAAAATATCTTAAATATGAGAATTAAAATTTGATAAATAAAATGTCAAAATAATAAGACTTATTAAAATATAAGAACATCTTATGAACTAATTAAAATACAAACACTTGAAAAATAATTTTTTAATAAATTTTCCTTTCTTTCTTGTAGAGACTTTTCTTTTCTGTTCATATTTAATTTTTTTTAAATTTTAGATACACTTAAAATAAAATATTTTTAAAGAAATATTACAAAACGGGTAAATTGCACTTATCTCTCATGAGATTTATGACAATTGCAAATATTTTCCATCAAAGTTTGAGAAATTACACTGTCAACCGGTCTGATTTGACACAGAATTTTCAGATTCCCCCCTAGTCACTCTTCCGTCAAAGAAGAAGATGGAAATTGATGAGGTAAGCATATATTAGTTGTAAAATTCTCATTTTACCCCTCACCAAATTTAAAAAGAAAAATGCTAGTATCCAAAATGTTTTTACTAATATTTTTATCAAATGTGTCACGTGTAAGACCCACCATTACCCCAGAGGTCAATGTAGTTGTACCTATCTGGATCTGCATTCCTAATTGATGTCAAATTCCCACCAAAATGCACTTTCATATCAAAATATAATGCAAGCCATGGCTGGAAAAAAGAAAAAAAAAATTATACTAAATTAGAAACATATCTATATAATATATCGCAAAGAAAAAATCAGAAAATTCATGAACATATAATATAGGCAAGGGAAAAATGCAAGTAATTAAGAATAAATATGACAATGGTATGCAAAATATTAAAAAAACCAATTATAATCAACCATATTTGAGAAACTCATTCGGTAGAACCTAATGTTGGACAATCTTCACTATATTTAAATAGATTAAATTCTGTTGTGTACTAAACAACAACTAGAATATAAAGAAATAAAAGAACGGAGAGAAAAATGTTTGATTACAAAAATTAAACTAAAAATAGAATTAAATAAATAAAAACAAATTTTATTTTATTACCAAAACAAAATTAAAATCCGATTTAAATAAATAATAATAAAATCAGAAAATAAATAAATAACTTACTTGATTAATATCTTGAATATTATTCTGATCAAGTCCAGTGTTTGACACTGTGTCTTTAAGACAGATTCGTCCTCTCCACGGTGCTTTCAGAATGCGGACGTCTATCTCCTAGGATGAAATGATCAACTACAAACAATAGCAGCACTACAAATTGTTTGCCTAACGAACACACTAAGTGTTTATACTCTTTCTCACAAAAAATAAAATACAGCAAAATGAAGAATAAATTTGCAAAGGTGAAGTACGAAATTTCTAAATGTAAAACATCAAATGAGGGCTGCCCTATTTATGGATGTATTGGTGGCTGCAGGTTTTGAAATAAACAGGTGCAAACCTGTTTGAACATGTATGAAACCTGCTTGGTTTTGAATTTAAATAGATTTGAATCTGTTGGGTTCAAAATTCAAACAAATAAAAACGGGAAGGGACCTGTTTGGGTGTACAGAAAAAAACCGGACCAGTTTATTTTCAGATTTAATTTGAATTCCGGATTTTATTTTTTTAAAAAATAAAATTAAATTCAAATGTTTTTTACCCAAAAAGATAGGTATTGGGCCGGACAAGCCCAACCCAACCTCACACTACGCACCTGCGCCTAAGCCCAACCCACTGGCCAGACAGACAAATGGCGCGCTACATGTGTGGTGATTTTTGGGTCTAATGGGTCTAGCCCATAACCTCTCTCTCTAAAACACTTGGGTACTCCTTCGGGCACATCCCAAGTTCCAATCACATGCCTTATAAACCCATTCAAAACTTCCCACAAAATCAATGTAGGACAAGCCTTATTAAAACCTTTAAGAATTTTCCACCAAAACTCCATTTCTATTGAGCATATTTTGGCTTCAATTTTCCATTCACTCGGTAATGGTTTTGAGCAACCAAATATACCACATGAATCACAACGCGACATAGAACACGTTACTACTTTGACCTGCGAAAATCGACACATAGGTCCCACCTAAATATTAGACCAAACTTAGGAAAAAATTCTGGTTTTACCTAGAATTTTCCAACTATTTCCAACAATCCCCCACATGAATGGAATTTGATGACAACGGAAATGCAACAATATGCAGACTTTATCGAAAGAGTATAAGTCGAAAATATCTTATATCAAGATAGGTAGTTTTCGGCCTTTAACCTTCCCTAGTGATAACCTATTGGACTTACTGGCTAACCAATGGACGCGATGCCTTGAATTGTTCAGCCGTTTGTGTAAGCTAAGACAATAGATTTCACAAAAAATATTTTCTAACACCGTCGTTGTAATAATCCTGACCTTGATTAACGCTAATTGGAACTTAATTAAGCCTAATAATAATTAAAAGGAAATTAGGGACTAATTTATGTACGCATTGCATGAATTATATGTTTTTATCTGTTCGGTGTTGAAATATCTATTCGTGTTTTAAACTTTAAACTGCAAATTGGAAGCCTTATCGGCGCCCGATTCCGAAATCGACTGGAGCTTTAGACTAGTTAGATTTTATGTAAATTTGTGGTAGGTTCAATTAAAATTCGATTTGGAATGTTTAAAACTGATTAAATAACATTTTAATAATGACCCTAGCGTAATTACAGAATTGCCACTAAGTGGACTTTGCTAGGCCATGCTTTGATCTTATAACACTTGGTACATCAACTTCACCTCCTTTAGAGACCAAACCGTGGAAGACAAATGAGAGAGGAGAAAACTTGATTCAACAAGGTTTGGCTTAGAAATTGGAGGAATTGTAGGCAACTTGGAGGAATTAAGCTTCTAGACTTGAAACTAAGGGTTTAAGGTAAGAATTCATCCCCTCATTCATGTGATTGAGTTAGTTCTTGCATGTCTCTTGGTCAATTGAAGATTAGAGTCTAGAATTAGCTTGAATTGCTGAATTGGGTAGTGTAACATACATGCATGTGTGTTTTTAAATTTCTACATGCATGTTCATGTTTTTGCTTAAGTCCATGAATTCATCAAAATTCTGGGTTAAATGTTGCCTTGGATCATGATTTGAAACTTTGAAATGGACTTGAACTCATGTATGTGTGTTTAAACTTGGTTCTTGGAAATTTATGGAAATGGTGCTCAAATGGACTCACTTTTGGGCAATGATTTTATAAATTGGCTTTTAAAACTTGTTGTACTATGAGTTTGAAATGTTTTCCCAGAATTTGGGTCCAAGGGGTTGAGTTTTTGGTTGAAGAATGCTTGGTTCGAACTTGGAAGACAAATCTGGAAATTCCAGGTTTTGCTTCCTCGCTCAAGCGAAGGATTCCTCGCTCGAGCGAGCACCTTTGTCCAGGGCTCCGCTTGAGCGAGCATCGAGCGACCATCGCACGTAAAATTTCAACATCCAGTATTTTTACTGTTTCATCAGACCGCTCGAGCGAAGCTTTTGATTTTGGAAGCTCGCTCGAGCGAAGGAAGGCTCGCTCGAGCGAGACTCCTGTTTTCAGCAACTTTTGAAAAACATTTTCTAAGACATTTTTACACCCCCATTCCATCCTAGGAATTCCTAGGCCATGTTTAGGGCTCCATAATAAGGGTAAGGGGTTAGGTACACACTTAGAACCGTGGATGCAAGTTTTGTACAATTTGAGTGCATATTTCAAAGTGTGTATCCGTAATGTGTTATGTAGGTCACGTGCCACAACCCGTTTGACCCTCTTGACTTCGTCTACTTGTATCAACGCCCATAGTGAGTAATAACTTTGTAAAGTTATGTTCGATGTTATGTATTTTCAATATACTATGATACGAAATGATTGATTCTTGAAAAAGCTATGATATGTTGGAAATGAATGAATGAATGTCTAGTTTTCTGAAAAGTAGTTGTGGCGCCCTTAGTCTCTATGGCCCTCCTCGGGTAATAATACTGTGCCTCACGGCCTCGCCTGGGTAATAATATGTCTGGCCTATGGCCTTGGGGTAATAATACTGGCCTTGCCTCGGGTAACAATATCATGACCTCACGGCCCTTGCCTGGGGGTAATAATACCATGGTTGCTTGCGCGCAAGATATGGACCTTTATGGTTGTTGGTACCAACTTTGTTGTGGTCTTCGGACCTACTTGTTGTGGTCTCTAGACCTACTTGATCGGATAGCTAACGGGTGTACCATATATGATCTTATGCAAAATCTGAGTTTGACTATGAATATGAGCATGTATCTGAATCTATTTCTGATTGGAAATCTGCATATGCATAAGACTCTATTTCTGATAAGATTGTGTTTCTGATATAAACTCTGATTTCTAACTCTGTGATGGGCGTCATTCATTAAACCCTTTACTCTGTTATTATTCACTGGGCTTTCGCTCACAGTTTATTATATATATGTAGGTGAGCCGACACAAGACCCTGGCCAGAGTTGATGGCCTTCTGTTTCATTTTTGGTCAGCCCCCTGTTGCGCCTCCCGAGGAGGTTCCGCCTGAGGCCTGATGTTATTGCAATTTTGCACCTCGTGCTAGTCTTTGTACTTGTTTTGTTAAGTTGAATCTTGGGATGTACTTATGTAAATATTTTGTACATATGGGTGTGCCTGACTAGCATGTTTATGTATATAAATAAGTTTTTAAAATTTACTGTCCCATATATGTCATCACAGCTCATTGGACCTTGTTTATTTTACATTATTGCTTCCGCAGCCCCTTTAATATTTGTTATTCCTTTTGGAGGCCGTAGGTAATCCACGGATTACTGGCCGGTTACGTCGCTAAACCTATAGGGGCGGGTTTGGGTCATGACAGTCGTTCTCACTGTTGTGTTCATTTTGGCCTTGAACGCTTTTAATTTTCACGAGTGTTTCTAGAGAATTTAGCCTCTTCATTCTCATAGAACCGGCCCCAGTTCGACACTCATATTGGTGATTCTTATTGTAAGTATCTCTTTATACTTGTCTTGATTTTTATACATAAATCAAGATATAAGTAATCACTAAAAGCAAAGCTTATCCTTATACCCCTGCAGACAACATATATTGCAGATATCACTCTCACCATAGGAATGGTAGGGAATTTTAATCCCTTAGTGATTTCTAGTGAGTCACACATAACTTAGTTGTCCCCTTGAACTTAGTTCTTGGGATCTCCAGTCATATAAATAGGGTTACCATTATGACGACTCTTATGTAATAGGCTTTAATCCCATCCCCTTCGATGAACTATACACTAGCTCTTTTGTCAAACCTTTTGTTAACGGATCCACAATATTCTCTTTAGATTTTATATAATCTATTGAGATTATTCTATTTGACAACAATTGCCTTACGATATTATGTCGACGATGAATATGCCGTGACTTACCGTTATACATATGATTTTGTGCCCTGTCTATTGCAGATTGACTATCACAATGAATGCAAATAGCTAGCACAGGTTTAGGCCAAATTGGAATGTCTTCTAAGAAGTGATGAAGCCATTCTGCCTCTTCTCCTGCTTTGTCTAAAGCAATGCACTCGGATTCCATTGTGGTTCGTGCGATGCATGTTTGTTTTGTGGATTTCCAAGAAACAACAGCGCCTCCCAGAGTAAAGACATATCCACTTGTCGATTTTGAATCTTTAGTATCCGATATTCAATTTGTATCACAATAACCTTCGAGTATTGCTGGATATCGAGTAAGATTCAAACCATGATCACGGGTAAATCTTAGATATCTAAGAACTCGAATGATCGCCTTCCAATGGTCTTCTCCGGGGTTACTAGTGTACCTCCTTAATTTACTGATAATATAAGCTATATCAGGACGAGTACAATTCATTAAGTACATTAGGCTTCTAATGATTTGGGAGTATTTTAACTGAGACACTACATCATCTTTATTTTTTGATAAATAAAGATTGAGGTCTACAAGTGTTCTGGCTAAATTCATATCATCCTTGATAAATTTACCAAGAATTTTCTTAACATAATGTGATTGAGATAATGCATATCTGTCAGATGTTTTAGTAATTTTCATTCCTAATGTAACATCTGCGACCCCTATATCTTTCATATCAAATCTTTTGTTAAGCATTTGCTTAGTTGTTTTGATCATGTTTTGACTGCTTCCAATTATAAGCATGTCATCCACATAAAGACAAACTATGACATATCCTTGGTTAGTGTTTTTAACATAGATGCATTTGTCACATTCATTTATCTTAAACCCATTAGTAAGCATAGCATGATCAAATTTTTCATGCCATTGCTTAGGTGCTTGTTTTAATCCATAAAGATATTTTACAAGCCGACAAACTTTCTTTTCTTGCCCCGACACTACAAACCCTTCGAGTTGCTCCATATAGATCTCTTCATTTAGATCACCGTTTCAGAAAGCTGTCTTAACATCCATTTGATGTATCTCTAAATTAAACAACGCTGCTATAGCAATAAGCATGCGAATGGATGTTATTCTTGTCACAAGGGAATATGTGTCAAAATAGTCCAAACCTTCCTTTTGTCTGTAACCTTTAACTACAAGTCTTGCTTTATACTTGTCAATTGAACCATCTGCTTTCATTTTTCTCTTGAATATCCATTTATATCCAAGAGGTTTAGAACCTGGTGGAAGATCCACCAATTCCCAAGTATGATTTTGCATAATGGATTTAATTTCATTATTAACAACCTATTTCCACAAAGGTGCGTCAGGACCTGTCATCGCTACCTTAAAGCTTTGAGGTTCATTTTCTAACAAGTATGTTAGAAAATCTGGACTAAAGGATTTTGATGTTCTCGCTCTCTTACTTCGTCTTGGTTCATCATCAGTTAAATCCTGTTGGTCGAGACCATTACTAGCGTCTTGTGTTTGATTGTCATTAGTCTCTTGACTTTGTGTACAATCATAAGTTCTTTTCTGTGAACTTAATTCTTGTCCTTTCTTGTAAGGAAAGACATGTTAAAAAAACACAACATTCCTTGACTCTATAATAGTGTTCACATTTATATCAGGTATTTCTGATTTATGAGTCAAAAACCGATATGCACTACTATTCTGAACATAACCAATAAACACACAATCTGCTATTTTTGGTCCAATCTTAGTCTTTTTAGGAATAGGAACTTCAACTTTTGCCAAACACCCCCACACTTTTAAGTATTTGTAGGAAGGCGTTCGACCTTTCCACAATTCATAAGGAGTGTTGTTGGTTTTCTTGTTAGGTATTCTGTTAAGAACATAATTAGCAGACAATATTACTTCCTCCCACAAGTTTTGTGGTAAGCCTGAACTTAGTAACATGGCATTTATTATTTCTTTTAGGGTTCTATTCTTCCTTTCAACAATTTGATTTTGCTGTAGAGAATAAGATGCTGTAGTTTAGTGAATAATACCATGTTATGCACAAAATTCATTTAATGGTGCATCATATTCACCACCCCTATCACTTCTTACCATTTTATTGCTTTTACCAAATTAATTTTCAACTTCTGTTTTGTAGAGTTTAAACATTTCTAAGGCATCATCTTTGCTTCTAAGTAAATAAACATAACAATATCTTGTGCAATCATCGATAAATGCTATCAAATACTTTTTGCCTCCTCTAATTTGAACAAATTTTAGATCACATACATCAGTATGAATTAATTCTAGAGGTTCGGTTTTCCTTTCAACCGATTTAAATGGAGCTTTAGTTAGTTTTGCTTCTACACAAACTTCACATTTATGATTAGGATTAATTTTAAACTTTGGTATGTAATCCAAACCAATTAATCTACGCAAAGCATCATAATTTACATGTCTTAATCTACCATGCCATAAATTCGACTCAAGAATACAAGCAACAGATGTGTTATTCTTATTCATAGCAACTTTCGGTACAACTGTCATTACATTCAATTTAAAGAGATCATCACTCATATATCCCTTACCAACATACATACCACTCTTTGTTAATACAAATTTATCAAACTCAAAAACAAGCTTAAAACCATTTTTACTTAACAAAGCACCAGAAACTAAATTCTTCCGGATGTCAGATACATGCAGTACATTGTTGAGGGTCAGTTTTTTCCCTGATGTCATCTTCAAGATCACTTTTCCTTGTCTAGCCACAATAGAAGTTGAAGAATTTCCCATGAAAAATTGTTCACCATTTGCAGCCTCATTGTAGGTAGTGAACATCTTCTTGTCCGCACAAATATGACGAGTTGCTCCAGTGTCAACCCACCACTCTTTGGAATTTCCAACCAAGTTAGCCCTAGACACCACAGCAGAGAGGTTGATGTCATTCACCTCGTCAGAGATGTAATCTAGTTCAGTTACATTGGCCTGATTGGTAGTCTTCTTGCTTGTACGTCCATGATCCTTCTTAGGGCGGCGGCAGTCAGAAGCTCGATGTCCAATCTTGCCACAGTTATAACATTTTCCTTTGAACTTCTTGTTGCTATCGCCTTGTTTAGGACCATCTCCAGTAAACTTCCTCTTTTTGTTATGTGATTTATGAACTTGTTCAACCACATTAGCCTTGGACTCAATGAGACTTTTCCCATTCCTCTTTTCAGCCTTTCGGTTATCTTTCTCAATTCTTAATCTTATAATCAATTCATCCATGGTCATATCTTTGCGTTTATGTTTTAAATAATTTTTGAAATCTTTCCAAGCTGGTTGTAACTTTTCCACTAAAGCAGCGACTTGGAAAGACTCGCTTAGAGACATACCCTCAGAATGAATATCATGTAAAATTAATTGAAAACTTTGAACTTGAGAAATTACCGTTTGGGAGTCTACCATAACAAAGTTCAGAAATTTACCGACAACAAATTTCTTTGTGTCGGCATCCTCTGTCTTGTATTTCTTCTCCAAAGAATCCCATAATTCTTTTGCTGACTTCAGAGGACTGTAAACATTATATAACATGTTGTCAAGGCCATTGAAGATGTAGTTTTTGCACAAGAAATCTGAATATTTCCAAGCATCTACAGCGGCAACAATTTGCCGATCACTTTCACCCTCTTTAAGTGCTGGAGCTTCTTCATGGAGAAACCAGGCCAAATTAAGAGTTGTAAGATAGAACAGCATCTTCTGCTGCCATCTCTTAAACTCAGTACCGTTAAATTTTTTCGATTTTTCTCCATGATTTATTGGTACATGAACATGGTTCTGGATAAGGATTGGTGTTGGTGTAACAATTGGAGTACCACTTCCAATTGTATAGTCAGTTGTAGTAACCATAATATCTGATTACAAAAATCAGAAAAATAAACCACAAATTAATTTTCTAGTTACTAAAACCAGAAAATAAATTATAACACAATATAATTTTATTTTCCTTGTTACTAAAACTAGAAAAATAAAATACCAAAATAATTTTCTATAACACCAAATGATATTCTGCAATTGTTAATGACACCAGTATTTTACTATTAGTTGTCAAAGAAAATAGATAGTATATTACTACTATCCGTCAAATAGTTTATAAATACTATTTGTATTTTCCAACTAGAATATTACTTTAAAAACACAGAAAATTAAATACAATAAAGACACCAAATATATAATCTGTCTTAAGATTGTTGGACAATCTTCACTGTATTTAAATAGATTAAATTCTGTTGCGTACTAAATAACAACTAGAATATAAAGAAATAAAGGAAATGAGAGAAAAATGTTTGATTATAAAAATCAAACTAAAAATAGAATTAAATAAATAAAAATAGATTTTATTTTGTTACCAAAACAAAATTAAAATCTGATTTAAATAAATAATAATAAAATCAGAAAATAAATAAATAACTTACTTGATTAATATCTTGAATATTATTCTGATCAAGTCCAGTGTTTGATACTGTGTCCTTAAGACAGATTCGTCCTCTTCACAGTGCTTTCAGAATGGGGGCATCTATCTCCCAAGATGAAATGATTAACTACAAACAATAGCAGCACTACAAATTGTTTGCCTAACGAACGCACTAAGTGTTTATACTCTTTCTCACAAAAAACAAAATGTAGCAAAATGAAGAATAAATTTACAGAGGTGAAGTACAAAATTTCTGAATGTAAAACATCAAATGAGTGCTGTCCTATTTATAGATGTAATGGTGGCTACAGGTTTTGAAATAAACAGGTGCAAACCTGTTTGAACAGGTTTGAAACCTGTTTGGTTTTGAATTTAAACAGATTTGAATCTGTTGGGTTCAAAATTCAAACGGATAAAAAAGAGAAGGGACCTGTTTGGGTGTACAGAAAAAAAACTAGACCAGTTTATTTCCGGATTTAATTTGAATTATGGTTTTTATTTTTCAAAAAAATAAAATTAAATTCAAATATTTTTGACCAAAAAAGATAAGTATTGGACCGGACAAGCCCAACCCAACCTCACACCACGCTCCTGCGCCCAAGCCCAAGCCAGCCTGCCCGACCGGACAGATAGTGGCAGTGCGCGCGTGTGTGGTGATTTTTGGGTTCAATGGGTCTGGCCCATAACTTCCCTCTCTAAAACACTTGGGTACTCCTTGGGGCACACCCCAAGTTCCAATCCCATGTATTATAAACCCATTCAAAATTTCCCACTAAATCAATGTGGGACAAGCCTTATTAAAATCTTTAAGAATTTTTCACAAAAACTCCATTTCCATGGAGCATACTTTGATTTCAATTTCCCATTCACTCGGTAATGATTTTGAGCAACCAAATATACCACGTGAATCACAACGCGGCATAGAACGCGTTACCACTTTTACCCGCGAAAATCGATGCACGGGTCCCACCTAAATATTAGACCAAACTTAGAAAAAAATTCTAATTTTACCTAAAATTTTCCAACCATTTCCAACACCCAAACGTAAATAATTGTTATGTTTGTAGTCAAGTAATCAATTTGAAACTCACCATCCTAATTTGTTTCTTTGCCAATAAATTATGTCTATGTAAAATAAAAATTATATGTGTAAACTGTATACAACACTCATCCTCATATTAATATTGTAAACCAACATAATACTTGTTTGTTCTGATTTTTTTTTCTAAATTTTTTTATTTTTTGTTTTGATTCTAAAATTTTTATGATTTGATTTGCTTCTAAATTTTATAAAACTATAAATAATAATTTAATCATTAAATTACTTTTAAACTAAACTAATGTGAACCATACTCAGCCATAACAATACAGGCCAAGTTTGACATAATTTAAATAATATAAAAAGTCAAAAAGTCACTATCCTATTTAAGTCACATCATCTTATTTAAATTGCATCATCTCTTTAACACATCACATTAAATCCAATCTAAACCCAACTCATATAAATCAATAAATTAAAAAGTACACTTTTTTAAAACATTCCAAACCAATCCTAAAGAACAAATGCTACCAAAGCAATCTACACACGTCTCAGTGTGTAAGAAGGGCAATCTCGCAATTTCATAGCCTTGACCAACTTCGAGAAGTATCTCCTATCCTATCAAACAAACGGTAACATGGTAAAATCACCTAAAAATGACGGATGGCCCAGCACGGGAGGTAGTTGTAATTTCTCAACCTGAAGGGAGGTATCTGCAATTGTCATATAGCTCAAGGAAGGTAAGTGTACTTACCTTAAACAAATTCACTAAAAACAAAAAAATCAACTTAATTTGATGAATTTTTTTTTCCGATCTTTAGTGAATTTCTATAAAATAAAATAAAATAAATAAATAATAAAAGAATTCACATTATTTTAAGAGGTAAATTACATTGACACCCTCTCTATTTTTTTGAAATCACACTATCACCTCCTTTTTTTTTTGAAATATCATTAACTTCCCCTACTTTGGAATTTTATGTAACATAGTCACCCCATCTGTTAGTCAACTGTGATTGACTCTACAAACTTTGCTGATGTCATTGTTTAATATTTTAAAATATCAAAATTACCCTTGTTAATTTTCTTCCTAACAAAATTAGATTATCTCCACAATCAAACATTCTTATTTTATTATTGTACTTATTTCCAAACACTGGCCTAATTACCTCTATCTATGAACAATAACAAAAAAAACTCAACTGTGTAATTTTTCTCTCTCCTCCATCTCTCTCCTTTTTCTTTGATACAAGTTTATCTTATAAGGAAAGTAGCATACAAATCAAATAATTGTTTGTGTCCATCAGTGAATTTATTTTTTATTTTTTATTGTTTGATCAGCATCCATCAGTGAATTGCGTTTCCAATTAGAATAGTTGCATGTGTCCATCAAATTATTCGATTGATTGGGTAGATTGCTTTTGAAAATCTAAGTGCTCATTAGGTATCATAAAAAATATTTTATAAAAATAATTATGAAAGATTTTTTACTCTTAAAATATATATACAATAAGTTACAATGTGTAATATAATGGTAGAGATTTTTTCATGATTATTTTTATGAAGCATTTTTTATGATGCCTAGTGTTGGTGATAATTACAAATAAAACATCAGAAAATAAGAATAATAAAAATTACAATAACTATTGTAAGGGCTGAGGGGCGGAAAATTCGCTCTCTTTAAGGAGATTCAAGCCCTCTGCGGTTAGGCAAAGTCTCACACCGGTCCAGCAAAAAAAACCTTGACTTGTCCCCCCTAGGATACAACAGCCCGACTAAGTTGTATGGTTTACCAATACTGTACAATTGGTTGAACCCAAAACTTTGTCACACACACCCTTTTTATTTGCCTGATAATCTTACTCAAGACATAACAACACAACCAAAACTTCTTCTCTCATATGTTCAAATATATGACATAAGTTCAATATATATAGAAATGAAAACTTCTTAGGTAAGATTCTTGATGGATAAGAATTGGTGGACTTGACCAAGACCTTGGATGGCTTACCTTGGAAGTCTTGGAATGGATAGGAATGGAAAGACTTGGAGATGACTAGGAAGACTTATTTAGGAAGTCTTGGAGACTAAAATGGGAAGCAAACTAGGTAGAAAAGAAAAGAGAAACAACCTATGACACATTATAATATTAAAATACCCGCTAACATTCCCCCACCTATTTTAATATTATAGGTAATTAAAACTGAGATTATTAGGCAAATAAGGATATTATTGTAGACACCCCATTTTTGACCGATCATAAGACTCAGACGCCACTGATTGAGCGCTTGGTGATGTTGCATATTGTGCTCGTTCTGAGGTTGCGGAGTCTCGGTTGCGAGCCTTACCTCCAAACTTCCGGACTCTTTTGTGCTTCGCCTCGGTTTGCGAACCAAGCCCTGTTTCCTCTGTGTTCTCTTCCCGAAGGGAGGGAGAGGTCTCGTAGATCATCTCTCAGTGGCCGTAGGCTACGTTTCGTAGTCGTAGGTCATTTTTTCCCGTTTGGAGCCCGGTTCCTGGTTTTCGGAGCCGTCGGCCGTATGCCTCGGTTCGGGACCGCCTAACCACCTCCGTTTGCTCTGGTTTTTGGCGCACACCTTATTTCCTCCCTTTTGAGGGACATTGTAGCTCGAGAGACCAACTTCGTGGTCAAATGCCATCTCCGGTGCTAAACAGTCAAATTTCGGGGCCCCCGACTGCATGTTTCGGCCCCCGAACCTTCGTTTTGCATTGGTTTGGGTCTATTTTTGGCAGGGACCTTATTTTCATTGTTATGAAGGTCGTAGAAGGGTGGGAGGCCAGCAATTGTTCTGAAGACCAGCTTTATTCCTTCATTGCTCTCCGTCGCCCGTTTTCCTCGCTAGAAAGCTGGTGTTGACCATTCCCGGGCCACTTTCTTTGGCCCTCAACCACATATTTGTGTTATACACACCTGGAAGGCCACCAATATGACATGGCTGGCCAACAATTGTTCCTGACCCTTTTGAACCCCTCTGAAAAGTTGGGTTTTCTTTCTCCTGGTTCACTTTTTCTGGGTTTTGATCACATAGTTGTGTTGTGCACACATGGGAGGCCACCAATATGGGTGGCCGGCCAACTTTCTCTGAGTGACCCTTTTGAACCTAGTCGGGCGGCAAGTGGAGGTGGCACCGCCACTGAACCTCTCGAACTGGCCGGCCATGCTCCCCTCAGTTGGTTCCTTACAGCTGCACCCTCCTTTTCCCCCCAGATCCTGTATCCGAGGAGGGGTCTTTTGAGGGGGAAATTTGAATTTGATTTTTCCCCCTTTCCTTCACTCCTTTGCCTATAAAGCCAGCCTCCCAGCCCCATTTTTCAGGGTTACAAAGTTTGGTTTAGAGCTCTTGCATACAATCTCCCTCTCTCTCTACTTCAACCCGCCAAACCCTAAGGTTCTTGCACCAATCCATAGCACCACACCTCCACACTCCATTCCAGCCACTTGGAGGCTATTTCCAGAGGTTAGGAGCACCATGTCTTCAACCAAAAGCTGCTGGAGCTTTGTGCTACAAAGGTAAGCTTCTTTTCCCTCTTTTTTGTTCCTATTTTGCATACAATCTTAGCCTTTGTTGCTTACATTTTTGGGCTCTGACCCAAACTGTAAAAAGTCATATTTTGAGCTCATTTTCATGTTTTATCAAGGACCTCTTGCTGTTTGAGGTCTCCTACTATCACTTGCCACTTTAACTCTCTTTTAGGCCTTTTTTTGCATAGTATTTTAGGCTTATTTTTGAGCCGTTTTGGACTTGGTCATAAACTGTAAAATATCTTTTTTTGAGCCCCTCTTTAACATTGTTGAAGGGCTCTCCTCTGTTTGATCCCAGCAGCTACCACTTGTCTCTTTATTCCTCTTTTAGGCCTTTTCCTTGCATGATAGTTTCGCCTCACTTGTGTTTATTTTCGTGGCTTGATGTAAACTGTAAAGTTCCTTGTTTTGAGCCCCTCTTCAACTTTGTCGAAGGGCTCCTTGCCATTTGGGGCCAGATGATGTCCCTTATTTCTATTCTCTCGTTTAGGGCCCTTTTGCATGATAGATTAGCCCTATTTATGTTCATTTTTGGGACTTGTTATAAACTGGAAAAAGACTGTTTTTGACATCATCTTCATGTTTTATTAAGGGCATTTTCTTATTTGAGGTCACATGCTTCTTTGAATGCTAGATTGTCTCTTGTTTTGAGCCTTACACCTAAGCTCTAATGGCATGCTTTGTTTAACCTTCTAGTCACTGGAATTCAGTGGATTTCCAGTGGCTTTGATGCTACTTTGAGCCTCCAAATCAGAGGGGGGTGACCCCCTCTCACCTTGACTTGTTTGATGGCCATTTTGGCCTTTCAAAGGGACCCCTCTTTACATGTTTTAAAGTCACATTTTATGGTCAATTTGATGAGTTTTGGGACTATCATATTTGATTTCCAGAGTTTTTTTTGTCATGATTCATGTCTATCTTGTATGTACCTAATAATCCCTTTGTATGCCCTCTAAAGTAGCCCCTCATTTGTGCATGTGTTGGCTGCATTTCCATGGTTATTTGGGCATATTTTGGCATGTTTTATTCACTGATTTTTTCTGGTTTGATGAGTTCTCACTTGATTCATATACATGCCATGTAACCTTTGTTTACTAGTCAAAATTGCATGCTACTTTAGCCCATCTTACTAGCACCTTTTAGCCTTTATTTGAAATAAGAAAGTTCATGTTTTGGGACTTCCTTGACTCTGTCTTCATGCTTCATGATCAAATAGTGCATGCTTTGTATAGCTATAGGCCATTGCGCATGCCTTGTTTTGAGTTTCGGGGTTCATCTCATGCATCGGGTGCCACATTGCCATGATTTGGGGCTGTTTAACATCATGTTTTAGTGCTGAAATTCGCATGTTCGTATGCCATATTCCATCCCTTGCCATGCTTTGTTAGAGTGGCATTCGTGCCGTAGGGTCTGTCCTCGGTTTCCGTGCATGTGTGCACGCATCTCGAGTGCCTCATTTTCATCTTATGGCCACTGCTGTGGGTGTGGCTGAGGTCCACTCATGTTGGTGTAAGTCCATCATGCATTGCGTATGTCATTTCATTTCATAGCATTGCGTATGCTAGGTTGCATGTTAGAGCATCGTGTATGCCATGTTACATCGTGCATCGTGTATGTCATCTCATAGCATTGTGCATGCTAGGTTGTATATTAGTTGCATTCATGCATGTCATCTCATTTACATTGTGTTTGGGATAGGAGTTAGCAAAGCGAAACGTGGGGCGTTTAAATTGAGTGACGACGTGTCTCAATTCCCAGTCACCGACACTCTGGATTATCCATGATGGAGTCTTGGTCTTGTTGTGTTTATATGTTCATTCATTTCATATTGAGTCGTGCAAATTCGACTCCTCAGCCATCATGCATCAGGATGCGTGATTGGTGGCACGAGGATCGAGGCAAGCATACATATGTGAAAATATATTGCCATACCCTTTTCTTGCTCTCTGTTGCAGCAAATCAGAAACCGGCAGTCTCTTGGAGTTCCGTGCAATATACCGAGCTCAATTGTAAATAGAGGCTAATCGGGGCATCGCAGTGGACTTCTGCGCCAGGCAACCTGAACATGCATCATTCATCATCCGGAGCAGAGTCGAGGCAGTCTCCAGCTTGCATGCTAGTTTACAGCTTTCCTAGGTTAATTTGTTAATTAATTAGGGTTTTGTACTGTATTCAGACTGTAATTATTTATTTGGGACTGTATATTATTTATTCGGACCCTCTGCGCGAGGGCAATGTTGTAATAAGTGTGCGTGCGTGTGATGTATGTCTTCTAACCCCACGTCTTTCTCCTTTTTATTTACCAGCTTATGATGGTTAGATTAGGGCATGTTCTAATTAGCATGCAGTATGATAGCATGTTTGCATTCGTTCATCTGTTTTGCATGCACCGGGCTCGGTGCATCATAATTCACTGCATTGTATTTCAATTCCAAGTTGAATACTTGTTAGCTATAGCATTCCATATGCCATGTTTAGAATAGCTGAGCCTGCTATAGTTGCATTATTGCATGTGTTGCATTAGGCATTTTTGTATAATTAGGATCATGCATGGATTTCTAATTAGCTTCTGTTTTGGCTTGGAGTACTCGGTAAGTTTTACGCTTTAGCATCCTTGCATGCGTGTGAGTGACTGCCATGATAGCATGCTTACCATGAGGCTATTTGCTTATGTGATATAACTGCCTGAATGCCTGTGGGTGAAGGTTGGGTTATTTGGATTGGGACAAAGTATCAAACTGAGAGTTTTAAGCCCACTAGATAGTGGCAAAAACCATCTTTTCTAAGCCCACCTGAGGGTGGCAAAATCTGCATTTTAAGCCTACCTGCGGGTAGCAAACCATCTTTCAAAAACAAACATGAAATGTTTTGTTCCAATTCAGGCGACCCGGTCTATACTTGTATGCTGTGCGCATCACATAGTAAATCTAGGCTAATAATCGGAATAAGAACGCATAATGTTTTCAAAACTAGATATCATGGTTAGTAAAGGCCGATCTTTGATCGGGCGAGCGGGGGTGCTCACGAAGTGACCTTCTTGAATCGTACCCAAGTTTCCGAGCCGAGGCAACTTTGGTGATGACGGACACGTGGCCTTAGGCAACGAGTCAGGGTTTCCTAAATTTCTCCAAAAATAAAATATTTAGGTGGTGACTCTGTATCTGGCAAAGCAGTCCATGTTTGGCGCTTCTTTTCAAAAAATCTGTTTTCTCAAAATGATTTGCCGGATTTGGACTCTTTGGTTCAGATTAAGAACTGTGACAATTTGAGTCCAAACTGTAGTGAGCCCAAGACAAACGGAACAGGGGACTCATCCCTCTCGGGGCGTTCGGGGACGTCTCTGGTTTGGCGACTTCTTTGAGGATTTAGGGGGCTTGACTGGAACTTATGATATCTGGTTTTGACTACACTTGTGTGTTTCTTTGCATTGCATGTGCATTGGTGGGCCTAGGACACCGTGTTTACCATTTGCTATTCCTGAGCGGTTTGCGGAGGTTGCATGCCATAAGGCTTACGATTCTGAACTCTGCGATATGGGAACATAAACCCCGGTTTTACCGGGGCACCCTTTTGACCATTCGGCCTAGTGCATATTCGGAATCCATAGTGACCATTCCAAGCTAGGACAGGTTGCTTACCCGATAGGTTGTTTGAAACCGCTGCGTGGGTAGTGAAACCCTAGCTCCTGACAAAATAGGACAGGGAAACCCTACCCCAACATAGGGGTGTTTTGGCTCTCACTTGCTTGTTATGTGCTTTTAGAGTGCGTCTCTATAGGAATGCACGTATCATTTTGCAAGTCTGGGTATCAGGCCTGAGGGCAGTAGTATTTGGGAAATCAGTTTTACCTGAGGGTAGCAGTTATAAGCGAAATTTTGGGGAGAAATTGATGAGGCACCTGATCATCCTGTTATGCTCATATCTGTTTTGGCGAAATTGGGCTGAGATGCTGCATGTTTTCCTTTTTGCTAGGTAGTCTCGGATCTATAGCTTCAGAGTGCTCCAATATCCCCCGAGGTTCATTGGACTTGTGCTGATAGACTTTGTCATGTCAGAGATTTAGTTCAAGGGCAAATCAGTGTTCCTTCGCCAGAGGCAGGGTAAAAGGGCGATCGAGCTGAGATCACCGATTCAGCGATTACGGATCGGTAGCCCTTATCCACCCCACGGTGAGCTAAGGTCTCAGTTTCTGCCATAGAGATACATATACTAGTCGATCAACAGATCGTGAGCATGGCGAATGGAAGAAATGATCGCCCGGCTCAAGAGAGCATAAAGTAGATCACGAGGAGGACGTTTGCATAGCGGAGTTCTCTAAGCAATGAGCCACAATCATGGCCCGGTGAGCTAATTACGGCTCGGCTGACAGCGAACATCGGCCTCACATCCAGTTCCTCCTCCACCAGGAGTCCCGCTAGCCGAGCAGACACTAACTACCCAGAATGTCCTACCAAATGCCCAGAACATTTTGCCGAATGTCCAGGCTGTTCAGGAGGACACAGACATTCCAACGGGGCTAGCTCCGCCCCCGCTCCTACCTCAACTATCCAAGGCACCCACTCCTATCAATCAACCAAACTCTCCCTTTGAGTTCAAGGTGGACCCTACAGCGTTGAAGTTGAGCAAGCTTGAGAAGTTGTTCAAGAAATTTCAGGGTGTGAAGTCCATCCCGGACATTGAGGACGGGTATCTAAGCCTTGTGTGTTGCAGATCGGTTCAAGATGCCACAAATTGACCATTTTGATGGGTCTGGGGATCCCATGGGGCATCTCTATTTGTTTTCAGACATACTAAGGCCGATGGGCCTCACCAGACTACAGAAAGCTTTCATTGTTTGGCCAGACCCTGTCGGGTGTGGTGGCCATCTGGTACGCGAAACTGGAAGACGATGTTAAGAGGAATTGGGATGAGATGGCTGAGACTTTTGTCGCTCAGTACTCCTATAATACACAGATCGAGGTCACAACCCGTGATCTCAAGATGACTAGGCAGGAGCCTAAGGAGAGTTTTTCTAACTTCGTAACCCGATGGAGGGCCAAGGCCTCAATGATGACCACTAGGCCCACTGACAAAGATCAGATTCGGATGATTGTGCGCAATCTTCAGCCCAAGCTTATGCAGAAAATGATTGTTCTCCCCTTCCCCACCTTTTTAGATTTACATGAGATGGGAGTATAGATCGAGGACGCTATGAAGTAGGGCCTCATTGACCAAGAGAAGGAGCAGCCCAAGAGGGCATTTTCCCACAGTTTGAATGCGACCAACAGTGGTGATACAGCTGCGAGATCTTTTGAAGTGGGCATGGTCACCACCACCGCATCAAAAATAGCTACCCCATTCATCGGTGCGTCTGGAAGTAGCTCACAAAAAACCAAATACCCACCTCGAGTCAAGAGGGTTTTCACTCCACTTTATATGCCTTTGTCAAAGGCTCTAGAAGTCTTACTCCGGAAAGGACATCTGAAACCATTGGAACAACGGCCCCTATCCGATCCTACCCCTGCAAAGCATGACCAGACTAAATACTGTGCCTACTATCAGCAAACCGGTCATGACATCGGCGTTGCTTTTAAATGCTGCGCCATGATGTACAAGATCTGTTTGACAACGGGGTCATTGCTGCACCAGGTCCTGCAAAGTCTATCGGCACTTGATCAGTGAACTTATAGGGGATAATGTGATGTGATCGGGGGATGAACCACCTGTGGACGGCGCTCAGTTAACTCCAGATAAGGTGGATGGCATGCACTGTTTTGAGCACATTTGTGAATGTTGTTAATTTGTACTTTCTGACTTGGGTATTGAGCCAGTCTTGTTGTTTTGTATAGAGTCAGTCTTTTCTTACTAAGTCAGTTGGGTCTATCTTGTTGTACTGAGTCAGTCCTGTTTTGTTGGAGTAGGGTGATTTCGGGGGTGTTACCTCAGACATCACTTGTTTGTTTTGTGTTTTGTCTTTTCGTTTTCTTTTGAGTCTGTTTTTGCCTGGGAGCTAGTTGTGCCATGATTTTGAATGAGCAATGATGATTTTCGCATTCTTGTGTTTATACGCCTTGTGCCGGTTGTGCTAGAAGTTTGAATGAAACGGCAGTGCATTTCACCTGCTCTTCTGTGCCTCGAAATTATTGCATTGACCTAAGTCTTTCAAAACCTTTTGAACACTGTGGTGAAAACAAAGAGGGAGGAATTCCTCGGGTTTTGCAAAAATTTGATCAATTGAGAGAAAGAGAGGCGTGCTAAGCCCTTAATGAATCAGATCATGCTTGTCAGTGTGAGTACTGGAAAGGATCCTGGCTTGATCCAGATTGGTTCCGCACTGTCTTCAGCGCGAGCGATTTGTCGTTTTCTTAAAAGATTTCAAAAAATGTTTTTGCGTGGTCCTGCGAAGACCTGTGTGGAATCGCTCTTGAGAATGTGCAACTTAGGATCACTCTCAGCCTCGGGACTCGACCCCTTAATTTTAAACCTTGAACTGGGATTCAGAATGTTCAACGGTCAACCACCATGAAAGGCCTGTGTGGCCGGATTAGAAGCACCCCTCGAACTAGGGGCAAAAAATGTCAGATGTGCTCGGAGAGCCGAAGATGGATCATCCTACAAATCAATAAAGACTGGCAAGAATGCCAAATCCCAGAAGAGAAGAAAGAAGAAAGTATTGCTGAAGAACAACTGAGTTCCTATCCACAACACTAGGGGCAAATTCAGCCCCCATGGGATGGACTCCTGCATCGTCGTGAAATGATCACTTTCTGGATTTAGACGGATTCGAGATCTCAGAACCATTTGACATGGACCAAGCTACACTTTTACCCTTGAGAGGCTCGCTGGGTCGAAAACCCAAAAGGGCAACCCAAGCAAAAGTTAGAGCGAGAAAAAAGAGAAGAAAAGAACAAAAGAGAAAAAATGCAAAAAAAAAAAAAAAAGAAAAAAAAAATGCAAAAAATGGAAAAAAGAAGAAAAGAAATGAAAAAGAATTGAAGAATATAGCTCGCAAGGTTGAAAACCCGCAAAGGGCAGCCTTGGCAAAAGTTAGAGCGCAAAAGGAGAGGTTAATACTTGAGTATACCTTAACCCCGAACTACATAAGGCTTGATTCCCATCTTTTGGGTACCGAGGCAACTTCATTACAAGTCGACCATAAACACTTCCAAATTGATTATGTCCATGTGATGGTTCTGGTCTTTGTCTTCACTATATCCGAGGGTTTGGTTGCGTTCATCACTCTATGGACTGTCTACAATGCGCTGCGGTGCCATTCAAACAAGAGGCAACTTTCCGTTGCCATTCAATGCGCCACGGTGCCATTCAAACAAGGGGCAACTTTCCGATGCCATGCAGCTCTCTTCAAGCACGGGGCAGTTTTCCTTTGGATCCGAGGTTGTGCATCTCAACAGTAGGTTTCATGCTCGTTGAGCAAGTGGCCGTTTGCAAAAATAGTTTTTGAGAATTTTTACTGAGGTTGACTAATTTTCTCGAAAATTATTTCATTTTCCAAAACTAGACCATTTTCTTGGAGCCAAAAAAGGAAAATTTTTAGTGCTCATAACCTAACTCGCATGATTTCAAATCAAAAATTGAACAAGCATGTTAATCTAACTCTCATATTGGTCAAAATTGTTTTAGTAGAAAAAACTAAAACAAAAATGGTCAAAATGATGAACTATGGGCACAGTTAAGTCAGGTGTTTTATCTTTCCCCCTGTGTCAAAATACTTGCCAGAACGGGCACCATACTTACCAAGAAGGGCACTCTACCTACTAGAAAAGGGCACCACTGAAGCTAACCGCAAAAGGGCTAAAAGCTCTATCACCCTCCAAGTAGCGAGTTATCAAGCCAAGTGCGAAGCACGAACTAGAATGGGGCAGGATATTCCATTCCCTCATCTGGACAGATCTGATCGCATCCAAACTCCTCAGCAGAGCACCATCAACCGATGTTAGCTGTAGATTTGCTACACACCCAGTTGTAGCGCAACCCCTCTGTGGGAGGAACTCACTATTTGTCTTGTGAGAAGAAAAAGGATCTAGCGAGAATGCTAGGGGCAAAAAGCGAAACTTCTTGTCTACCCATCAACCACCCAGGGAAGGGATAAAAAATGAGAGATTGAAGAATAGAGAGATGTGCGTTGAGAGAAAAAGGTGAGAAAAGGGCTTTTTCAGAAAACTAGAGATTGAGTGCCAAGTGATGTGCGAATCACAAGTGAGAAAGAGTGGGAAACAATACCGGGTGAAACAGGCTCCCTGTGCACGTCTGAGTGTCGTGTTTTTTTATTTTATCTCGGTTCTTGTTTTGAGTCGTTTCGAGTGTTACTCGATGTGTTTAGGTTGTTTACCTTTTGTTTTCCGTTGTTGAGTCGTAGTGCGCTGTGTTCACTCGTAGGCTCAATACCCTGGTCAAGAACTCATCTCTCAATTTCAAAAATAAAATCATTTTGTGCTTTCGAGTCGAGTGTCATTCTCTACATTTGTGCAAAATAGTATTTGTTCCTTCATAAAATCGCAAGGTTCAATCCAAGTCATGTCAGAATAGTAAAACTAGGACCTATTTGAAGCTATATGGGTTCCAGACTACAAAGCAAAAGAAAAGAAGGAAAATGTCAGGTATCTGAGTTTGTTTCAACTTCGGTAAGTTCCGAGACTACATTCCGTGTGTACCTCTTCAAGTCTTGCCAATGCTCCGAAGTATGAGTGTGCCTCTACCTCAAGCTCAAGATCAAGTCTGCTTCAAGCCAGAATGGCGATCAAAAGTGCTCTCCTTGAGGACCGTTTCATGCCAGGGACATCTTGGCTGCGTTTGCAATGAGTTCCTAGGAGACCAACTGCGACGGTGGAAACTAGAATTCGAATGGCTGATGCCTAGAACGTAAAGGTTTGGGATTTCCGGGACTAAAGTCTGGTTTAAATACCCAGGGGCGTGTCCTCGGCTTGAAATCTGTATGGAAGCCCCATTGAGATAGCGTGTATGCACCTCAATTCTGGATACTGAACCAACCTAGTCTGTCACCCCGTTGGACAATAGGGAAAGTTGTGAATATGATCAGGAAGAAAGGTAGCGTCCAAAGTGTTCTACGTGAAGAACCCTTGTCAATATTTCAGAGCCTTTGCACTGTGAGTTGAAGGTAAAGTGTTCGAAGAGCACAAGGGGAGATCCCCGTCGGAGAAGAGTGGTTCACCGCCACTCACCTCATAAGGTGCTTTCTAAAGCGCCGCTTTGTCCATTTATTGCTTTCCTTAAGCATCATGCATTGTAATGCATTGTACCTATCAAGTTTCTTTCTCAGTCATGCACGATATTGTATGTACGGTTCATTCAAAGAAGTTTCGTTTAAGATCATTCACTTAGTGTATCAATCACACTTCATTTGCTTCACTCAATGTATCAATTACACTTCATTCACTGAGTGTATCAATCACACTTCACTCATTTTGTGTATCTATCACACACATTCTCGTTTTCTGTATCACACTTCGCTTTTAGTGTATCAATCACACTCTGTTCACATAGTGCATCTATCACACTTTGTGTTCACCTTTTAGTGTATCAATCACACTCTATTCACTTAGTGCATCTATCACACTTTGTATTCGCTTTTAGTGTATCAATCACACTCTGTTCACATAGTGCATCTATCACACTTTGTGTTCACCTTTTAGTGTATCAATCACACTCTGTTAACATAGTGCATCTATCACACTTTGTGTTCGCTTTTAGTGTATCAATCACACTCTGTTCACATAGTGTATCTATCATACTTTGTGTTCACCTTTTAGTGTATCAATCACACTCTGCTCACATAGTGCATTTATCACACTTTGTGTTCACCTTTAGTGTATCAATCACACTCTGTTCACATAGTGTATCTATCACACTTTGTGTTCACTTTTAGTGTATCAATCACACTCTGTTCACATAGTGCATCTATCACACTTTGTGTTTGCTTTTAGTGTATCAATCACACTCTATTCACATAGTGCATCTATCACACTTTGTGTTCACTTTTAGTGTATCAATCACACTCTGTTCACATAGTGCATCTACCACACTTTGCGTTCACTTTTTGTATATCCATTATACTTTGCTTCATATAGTGTATCCATCACACTTGCTTTGCTTTGTGTATCTATCACACTATGCTCACTTTATGTATCTATCACGCATTCACTTTGTGTATCTATCACACACGATTCGCTTCGTGTATCTATCACACATTTGCTTAGTGTATCCATCACACTCGTTTTGCTTTATGTATCTATCACACTTTGCTTCGCTTAGTGTATCAATCACACTTTAGTCATATAGTATATCCATCACACTCTCTTCACTTTTGTGTATCTATTGCACATGCTCGCTAAGATTGCATAATTTTCTTACATCATAACTGCATGAAATGTAGTTTGATTTGCCATCTTGCTTAAAACTATCGCATTTATTGTGAATATTTGCTTCATTACAACTTGCTGCTTCGCATGATCATTGAGTTACGTCCAGCTTTGTGCATATCATTTTGCATCTTGGCCCCTGCCTACGGACATGCATGCGGGCACATCTTTGTTATCTTGCCTGTTTGTCTAAGTCTTCGGCCTTGTCAAAAATGGGTCGTCTCTGGGCTTTGACATTCACTCCCGTCACTTATGACTTTCGAGTTACATCAAGAGGCAAGCTGTAGACACCCCATTTTTGACCGACCATAAGACTTCGAGCGTCAGCGATTAGCGCTTGGTGATGTTGCATATTGTGCTTGTTCTGAGGTTGCGGAGTCTTGCCTTTGGACTTCCGGACTCTTTTGTGCTTTGCCTCGGTTTGCAAACCAGGCCATATTTTCTCTGTTTTCTCTTCCCAAAGGGAGGGAGAGGTCTCGTAGATCATCTCTCAGTGGCCGTAGGCTACGTTTCGTAGTCGTAGGCCATTTTTTCCCGTTTGGAGCTCGGTTCTGGTTTTTGAAGCCATCGGCCGTGTGCCTCGGTTCGGGACCGCCTAACCACCTCCGTTTGCTCCGATTTTTGGCGCACACCTTATTTCCTCCCTTTTGAGGGACATTGTGGCTCGAGAGACCAATTTCGTGGTCAAACGCCACCTCCGGTGCTTAACAGTCAGTTTTCGGGGCCCTGGGCTGCGTGTTTCGGCCTCCGAATCTTTGTTTTGTATCGGTTTGGGTCCATTTTTGGCAGGGACCTTATTTTCATTGTTATGAAGGTCGTAGAAGGATGGGAGGCCAGCAATTGTTCTGAAGACCAGCTTTATTCCTTCATCGCTCTCCGTCGCCCGTTTTCCTAGCTAGAAAGCTGGTGTTGACCATTCCCGGGCCACTTTCTTTGGCCCTCAACCACATATTTGTGTTGTATACATCTGGGAGGCCACCAATATTACATGGCCGGTCAGCAATTGTTCCTGACCCTTTTGAACCCCTCTGAAAAGTTGGGTTTTCTCTCTCCTGGTTCACTTTTTTTGGGTTTTGATCACATGGTTGTGTTGTGCACACATGGGAGGCCACCAATATGGGTGGCCGGCCAGCTTTCTCTGAGTGACCCTTTTGAACCTGGTCGGCCAGCCAGGGGAGGTGGCTGGCCGGCCACCTGAACCCTCTGAACCTGGCCGGCCATGCTCCCCTCAGTTAGTTCCTTACAACTGCACCCTCCTTTTCCCTCCAGATCCTGTATCCGAAGGGGGGTCTTTTGGGGGGGGGGAATTTGAATTTGATTTCCCCCCCCCCCTTTCCTCCACTCCTTTGCCTATAAAGCCAGCCTCCCAGCCCCATTTTCAGGGTTACAAAGTTTGGTTTAGAGCACTTGCATACAATCTCCCTCTCTCTCTACTTCAACCCCCCAAACCCTAAGGTTCTTGCACCAATCCATAGCACCACACCTCCACACTTCATTCCAGTCACTTGGAGGCTATTTCCAGAGGTTAGGAGCACCATTTCTTCAACCAAAAGCTGCTGGAGCTTTGTACTACAAGGGTAAGCTTATTTTCCCTCTTTTTTGTTTCTATTTTGCATACAATCTTAGCCTTTGTTGCTTACATTTTTGGGCTCCGACCAAAACTATAAAAGGTCATATTTTGAGCTCATTTTCATGTTTTATCAAGGACCTCTTACTGTTTGAGGTCTCCTACTATCACTTGCCTCTTTAACTCTCTTTTAGGCCTTTTTTTGCATAGTATTTTAGGCTTATTTTTGAGCTATTTTGGACTTGGTCATAAACTGTAAAATATCTTTTTTTGAGCCCCTCTTCAACATTGTTCAAGGGCTCTCCTCTTTTTGATACCAGCAGCTACCACCTGTCTCTTTATTCCTCTTTTAGGCCTTTTCCTTGCATGATAGGTTAGCCTCACTTGTGTTTATTTTCGTGGCTTGATGTAAACTATAAAGTGCCTTGTTTTGAGCCCCTCTTCAAATTTTTTGAAGGGCTTCATGCCATTTGGGGCCAGCTGCTGTCCCTTATCTCTATTCTCTCGTTTAGGGCCCTTTTTGCATGATAGATTAGCCCTATTTATGTTCATTTTTGGGACTTGTTATAAACTGGAAAAAGACTTGTTTTGACATCATCTTCATGTTTTATTAAGGGAATTTTCTTATTTGAGGTCACGTGCTTCTTTGAATGCTAGATTGTCTCTTGTTTTGAGCCTTACACCTAAGCTCTAATGGCATGCTTTGTTTGGCCTTCTAGCCACTGGAATCTAGTGGATTTCCAGTGGTTTTGATGCTTCTTTGAGCCTCCAAATTAGAGGGGGGTGACCCCCTCTCACCTTGACTTGTGTGATGGCCATTTTGGCCTTTCAAAGGGACCCCTCCTTACATGTTTTAAAGTCACATTTTATGGTCAATTTGATGAGTTTTGGGACTATCATATTTGATTTCCAGAGTTTTTTTGGTCATGCTTCATGTCTATCTTGTATGTACCTAATAATCCCTTTGTATGCCCTCTAAAGGAGCCCTTCATTTGTGCATGTGTTGGCTGCATTTCCATGGTTATTTGGGCATATTTTGGCATGTTTTATTCACTGATTTTTTCTGGTTTGATGAGTTCTCACTTGATTCATATACATGCCATGTAACCTTTGTTTACTAGTCAAAATTACATGCTACTTTAGCCCATCTTACTAGCACCTTTTAGCCTTTATTTGAAATAAGAAAGTTCATGTTTTGGGACTTCCTTGACTCTGTCTTCATGCTTCATGATCAAATAGTGCATGCTTTGTATAGCTATAGGCCATTGCGCATGCCTTGTTTTGAGTTTCGGGGTTCATCTCATGCATCGGGTGCCACATTGCCATGATTTGGGGCTGTTTAACATCATGTTTTAGTGCTGAAATTCGCATGTTCGTATGCCATATTCCATCCCTTGCCATGCTTTGTTAGAGTGGCATTCGTGCCGTAGGGTCTGTCCTCGATTTGCGTGCATGTGTGCACACATCTCGAGTGCCTCATTTTCATCTTATGGCCACTGATGTGAGTTTGGCTGAGGTCCACTCATGTTGGTGTAAGTCCATCATGCATTGCATATGCCATTTCATTTCATAGCATTGCGTATGCTAGGTTGCATGTTAGAGCATCGTGTATGCCATGTTACATCGTGCATCGTGTATGTCATCTCATAGCATTGTGCATGCTAGGTTGTATATTAGTTGCATTCATGCATGTCATCTCATTTACATCGTGTTTGGGATAGAAGTTAGCGAGCACGGAAGCGAAGGCGTTTCGTGCTCGGTGACGAAACGTGTCTCAATTCCCAGTCACCGACACTCCGGATTATCCATGATGGAGTCTTGGTCTTGTTGTGTTTATATGTGCATTCATTTCATATTGAGTCGTGCAAATTTGACTCCTCGGCCATCATGCATCGGGATGCGTGATTGGTGGCACGAGGATCGAGGCAAGCATACATATGTGAAAATACATTGCCATGCCCCTTTCTTGCTCTATGTTGCAGCAAATCAGAAGCCGGCAGTCTCTTGGAGTTCCGTGCAATATACCGAGCTCAATTGTAAACAGTGGCTAATCAGGGCATCGCAGTGGATTTCCGCACCAGGCAACCTGAACATGCATCATTCATCATCCGGAGCAGAGTCGAGGCAGTCCCCAGCTTGCATGCTAGTTTATAGCTTTTCTAGGTTAATTTGTTAATTAATTAGGGTTTTGTACTGTATTTAGACTGTAATTATTTATTTGGGACTGTATATTATTTATTCGGACCCTCTGCACGAGGGCAATGTTGTAATAAGTGTGCGTGCGTGTGATGTATGTCTTCTAACCCCACGTCTTTCTCCCTTTTATTTACCAGCTTATGATGGTTAGATTAGGGCATGTTCCAATTAGCATACAGTATGATAGCATGTTTGCATTCGTTCATCTGTTTTGCATGCACCGGGCTCGGCGCATCATAATTCACTGCATTGTATTTCAATTCCAAGTTGAATACTTGTTAGCTGTAACATTCCATATGCCATGTTTAGAATAGCCGAGCCTGCTATAGTTGCATTATTGCATGTGTTGCATTAGGCATTTCTGTATAATTAGGATCATGCATGGATTTCTAATTAGCTTCTGTTTTGGCTTGGAGTACTCGGTAAGTTTTACGCTTTAGCATCCTTGCATGCGTGTAAGTGACTGCCATGATAGCATGCTTACCATGAGGCTATTTGCTTATGTGATATAACTGCATGAATGCCTGTGGGTGAAGGTTGGGTTATTTGGATTGGGACAAATCATCAAACTGAGAGTTTTAAGCCCACTAGATAGTGGCAAAAACCATCTTTTCTAAGCCCACCTGAGGGTGGCAAAATCTGCATTTTAAGCCTACCTGTGGGTAGCAAACCATCTTTCAAAAACAAACATGAAATGTTTTGTTCCAATTCAGGCGACCCGGTCTATACTTGTATGCTGTGCGCATCACATAGTAAATCTAGGCTAATAATCGGAATAAGAATGCATAATGTTTTCAAAACTAGATATCATGGTTAGTAGAGGCCGATCTTTGATCGGGCGAGTGGGGGTGCTCATGAAGTGACCTTCCCATCGTACCCAAGTTCCCGAGCGAGGCAACTTTGGTGATGACGGACCGTGGCCTTAGGCAGCGAGTCGGGGTTTCCTAAATTTCTCCAAAAATAAAATATTTAGGTGGCGACTACGTATTTGGCAAAAGCAGTCCATGTTTGGCACTTCTTTTCAAAAATTTGTTTTCTCAAAAGCGATTTGCGAATTTAGACTCTTTGGTTGATTAAGAACCGTGACAATTTGAGTCCGAGCGTAGTGAGCCCAAGACGAGCGGAACGGGGACTCATCCTCCCGGGTTGTTCGGGGACGTCTACAATTATACATCATGGTAGGTGTGCTCTGCATTAAACCTCCATTAGTGAAACAATAATATCTACTCCAGAGCCAATAGTATGCTTAGCATTGAACTATGACTGCTTAAGGGAAGTAAATAATTATTGTACACACATAATATTCCAAGTGTTCACAAAAGCTTTAAAAGCTAGCACATTACGGCCTTGTGCGATCCCAGAATTCATGAGTGTGTTTGAGAGTTAGCCCAAATCTCATAGGTAGCGGCCCCACTACCACACTCATATAGGTGAATTTTGTTAAGGGTGCTCCTCTAACTATGACACCCCACTCAATAAGAGTTACAGAAATTCATTAAGAGTTCTTTTAATAACTCAACCTCTACAACGTTACATGATAAATGCACTTACATCATAGGGATGGGTAAAAAGTAATTTAGTGCATTTCTCACGGCCATCATATGATCGTTTTTCTCATTGAACCCAGTTACAGGATCTCTGGTTCCTGGGTTGAGTATCCTCATACATGGCTCCTGCTATATTCAAGGGGCTTCAACCCTATCCCCTTCGATGTATTCCAGACTCTATCTCTTGCTAAGGCCTTAGTTAATGGATGCGCAAGATTATCACCAGATTTAATATAATCCACATTTATGATGCCATTATTTATATAAGATCTCACGATCTTGTGTTTTCTTCGATAGATGCGGATTTATCGTTATAATAACGGTTATTAACTTGACCAATTGCGGTGGTGCTATCACAATGAATCAATATAGGTAGAATCGGTTTTTCCCAACAAGAGATTTTTTAACAAATCTCTTAACCAATTCTTCTTCACTAGTAGCTAAAGCAATAAGCTCGGCTTCCATTGTTGAATTAGCAATAATGGTTTGTTTTTCGATTTCAACTTATAGCACCACCTCCCAATGTAAATAAGTAACGGTGATTGATAATGAATCACGACAAGGTATTCCAATCGGCATCCTTTGTAACCTTCAAGTCTTTGCAGGATACTTATTACAAAACAAGCCATATTTTATGGTACCAGATAAATATTTCATAATACGCTCAATGGCTAGCCAGTGATCACTGCTAGGCTTGCTCGTAAACCTGCTAAGTACTCCAACTGCATATGCAATGTCAAGTCTAGTACAGTCAGTCGCATAACGCAAGCTACCAATCATATTAGCATATTCCTTTTGATTAATTACATCCTCATCATTTTCAATAGGAAATAAACTCACATGAGGATCAAAAGGAGTAAGAACATGCTTGCAGTTATAAAAATTATATTTTCTCAAAATTTTCTTAACATAATGCGATTGATCAAGAAATATACCATCACAGTTTTTGGTAATTTTCATTCCCAGAATATAATTAGTCTCACCAAGATCTTTTATATCAAAATGGCTACTAAGCATATTTTTAATTTTCACGCTGATATGTGTAGACGTTCCCGAACGCCCCAGGAGGGATGAGTCCCCCGTTCTGTTCGTTTTGGGCTCATTACAATTCAGGACTCTAATCGTCACGGTTCTTAATCTGAACCAAAGAGTCCAAATCCGGCAAATCGTTTTGAGAAAACAGATTTCTTTTTAAAGAAGTGCCAAACATGGACTGTTTTGCCAGATACAGAGTCGCCACCTAAATATTTTATTTTTGGGAAATTTAGGAAACCTTGACTTGTTGCCTAAGGCCACGTGTCCGTCATCACCAAAGTTGCCTCGGCTCGGGAACTTGGGTACAATTGGGGAAGGTCACTTCGTGAGCACCCCTGCTCGCCCGATCAAAGATCGGCCTCTACTAACCATGATATCTAGTTTTGAAAACATTACGCATTCTTATTAGGTTATTAGCCTAGATTTACTATGTGATGCATACGACATACAAGTATAAATTGGATCGCTGAATTGGAACAAAGCGTTTCATGTTTGTTTTTGAAAGATGGTTTGCTACCCGCAAGTAGGCTTAAAATGCAGATTTTGCCACCCTCAAGTGGGCTTAGAAAAGATGGTTTTGCCACTATCTAGTGGGCTTAAAACTCACAGTTAATGATTTGTCCCAATTCAAATAACCCAACCTTCACCCACAGGCATTCAGGCAGTTATATCACATAAGCAAATAGCCTCATGGTAAGCATGCTATCATGGTAGTCACTCACACACATGCAAGGATGCTAAAGCATAAAACTTACCGAGTACTCCAAGCCAAAACAAAAGCTAATTAGAAATCCATGCATGATCCTAACTATACAGAAATGCCTAATGCAACACATGCAAAAATGCAACTATAGCAGGCTCGACTATTCTAAACATGGCATATGAAATGCTACAGCTAACACGTATTCAACTCGGAATTGAAATACAATGCAGTGAGTTATGATGTGCTGAGCCCAGTGCATGCAAAATAGATGAATGAATGCAAACATGCTATCATACTGTATGCTAATTGAAACATGCCCTAAACTAACCATCATAAGCTAGTAAATAAAAGGGAGAGAAAAACGTGGGGTTGGAAGACATACATCACACGCACGCACGCACACTTATTACAATTGTGCCCTCGCTCGGAGGGTCCAAATAAATAATATACAGTCCCAAATAAATAATTAATCGAATAAATACAAAATCCTAATTAATTAACAAATTAATCTAGGAAAGCAGTAAATTGGCATGCAAGCTAGGGACTGCCTCGACTCTGCTCCGGATGATGAATGATGCATGCTTGAGTTGCTTAGCATGGAAATCCATTGTGATGCCTCTATTTGCCTCTGTTTCCAATTAATCCCGGAATATTGCGCGAAGCCCCAAAAGATTGCCGGTTTCTGATTTGCTGCAATAGAGAGCAGGAAAGGGGCATGACAAAGTATTTTCATATATGTGTGCACGACTACTCTTCAGGGAGTGTAGTCCTCGATCCTCGTGCCACCAATCGCGCATCTCAATGCGTGATGGCCGAGGAGTCGATTTGCACAACTTAATATGAAATGAATGCACACATAAACACAACAAGACCGAGACTCCATCATGGATAATCCGGAGTGTTGGTGACCGGGAATTGAGACACGTTCCGTCACTCGGAGTACGAAACGTCCCTCGTTTTCCCGTGCTCGGGCTAACTCCTATCCCAAACACAATGCAATATGCATGACATGCATGAATGCAACTAATATATAACCTAGCATGCACAATGCTATGAAATGGCATACACGATGCTCGATGTAACATGGCATACACAATGCTCTAACATGTAACCTAGCATACGCAATGCTATGCAATGCAATGGCATACACAATGCATGATGGACTTACACCAATATGAGTGGGCCTCAACCACACTCACATCAGCGGCCATGTGATAAAAATGAGACACTCGAGATGCGTGCACGCATGCACGCAAACCGAGGACCGATCCTAAGGCACGAATGCCACTCTAACAAGGCATGGCAAGGCATGAAATATGGCATACAAGCATGTAATTTCCAGCATTGAAATGTGATGCAAAATGATCCTAAAACATGGAAACATGGCACCCGATGCATGGAATGGTCCCGAAACATAAAACTAAGCACATGCATTGACCTATAGCTATACAAAGCATGCATTATTTGATCATGAGGCATGAAGATAGAACCAAGGCAGTTCCAAAACATAAACATTTCTAGTTCAAAGCATGACCAAAAGATGCTAGCAAGATGGCCTAACATAGCATGCAATTTTGATTAGCAAACATGATTTACATGGCATGTATATGATGCAAGTGAGAACTCATCAAACCAGAAAAAATCAGTGAATAAAACATGTCAAAACACGCCCAAATAACCTTTGAAATGCAACCAACACATCCACAAATGATGGGTTGTTTTAGAGGGCATACAAAGGGGTTATTAAGCACATGCATCAAGGACACTTAGTATGGCACAAAAAACTCTGAAAACCAAATATGATAGTCCCAAAACTCATCAAATTGGCCCTAAAATCAGTCGACAAAGCATGCAAGATAGGGCTTCTTTGGAAGGTCAAAAAGACCATCAAACAAAACAAGGTGAGAGGGGGTCACCCCCCTCTGATTTTGAGACTCAAAATAGTATCAAAGCCACTTAAAATCCACTGGATTTCAGTGGCTATAAGGCCAAACAAAGCATGCAACAATGGCTTAGTTGTAAGGCTCAAAATAAGAGACAATTAAGCATACAAGAAAGCATATGACCTCAAAAAGAGAATAGACCTTAATCAAAGATGAAGATGATGTCAAAAAAAGACTTTTTTCAGTTTAGGTCGAGGTCCAAAAAGGCTCACAAATAGGGCTAATATATCATGCAAAAATGGCCATAAAAGAGAGATTAGTGACAAGGGATAGTAGATGACCTCAAATAGAGAAGAGCCCTTCTACAAAGTTGAAGAGGGGCTCAATATAGGACACTTTAAAGTTTGTTGAAAGTCTCAAATATGCTCACAAGTAAGGCTACAATATGATGTAAAAATGGCCCTAAAAGAGAGATAGAAAGAAAGAGGTAGTATCCGGCCTCAAACAATGAAGAGCCTTTCAATAAAGTTGAAGAGAGGCTCAAAATAAAGCACTTTATAGTTTGGCTCGAAGCCCATAAATGCTTACAAACAAGGCTAATATATCATGCAAGATTAGGCCTTAAAAGAGAGATAAAGGAAAAGGGCAGTAAAGGACCTCAAACAGTGAAGAGCCCTTCAACAAAGTTGAATAGGGGCTCAAAAAAAGATACTTTACAGTTTATCTTGGAGCCCAAAACTGCAAGAAAAAGGGGCTAAAGTATAGAGCAAAATAATGCAAAAAAAGGGGAAATAGAAGCTTACCCTTGTAGAGTTGACCCTCAGCGACTTTTGGACCAAGAATGTGAGCTCTCAACCTCTGGAAATCAATGTCAAGGGGCTGGAATGGATGTTGGAGGTATTAGGCTATGAGTTGTAGTGTAAAGGCCAAGAACCAAGGGGTATTTGAACTTGGAATAGTGAAAATGGAGGGAGAAGGAAGGAGGAAGCTTTGGCTGATTTTGTAACCCTCAGAAATAAAGGGGAGAGGCTGGTTATATAGAGGAGAGGCCAAGGGAAAAGGGGGGGAGAAATGAATTCAAATTTCCCCTCAAAAGGGAAGACCTTCGGATAATGGGTCAAGTGCAGAATAGCTGGCATAGCTGGAACACACTCAAGAGGGCAAAAATGGCCGACCAGGTTCAAAAGGTTCAGGTGGCCGGCCGACCAGGTCAAAAGGGTCAAATTTGCCGGCCACACCCTAGGATGAAGCCCCAGAGTTAGCTTTCCAATGCCGCAAACCTTGCATCAAAATTCCTCCTGTGCAAAAAGTTATGCTTGTTTTGGTGAAGCCACGTAGATTCGGTCCAAACGGACTTCAACCAACCATATCTCCCCCACCCGAACATGTCCTTAGGAGATTCTTAAGTGAAAAATGAAGCCCCAGAAGTAAGCTTTCCAATGGTGGTAACCTCATATCTTAAATCCAAGTATGCAAAGAGTTATGCTCGTTTCGGTGAAGCCGCGCAGTGTTTTCTCTCCTTCCCAGATTCATACTGAATCACTTTTGACCAAAAAAAGCTAGCTTTTCAGAAAAATTGCTGGCCTCCCACTCTTCTACAACCTTTCTAACAATGAAAATAAGGTCTCCGCCAAAAATGAACCCAAACCGATGCAAAACGAAGGTTCGGGGGCCAAAACGCGCGGTTTGGGGGCCCCGAAAACAGGCTGTTAGGCACCGGAAGTGGCGTTCGACCACGAAGTTGGTCTCTCAGACCACAGTGTCCCTCAAAAGGGAGGAAATAAGGTGTATTCCAAAAACTGGAGCAAACGGAGGTGGTTAAGCGGTCCCGAACCGAGGTACACGGCCGACGGCTCCGAAAAACTGGAAACCGGGCTCCAAACGGGAAAAATGGCCTACGACCACGAAACGTAGCCTCTGACCCTCGAGAGATGATCTACGAGACCTCTTCCTCCTTTGGGAAGAGAAAGCGAACAAAGCGGGACTCGGTTTGTCAACCGAGGCAAAGCACAAAAGAGTCAGGAAGTTCGGAGGCAAGGCTCGCTAGAGACTCATAACCTCGAAACGAGCACAATATGCGACATCACCAAGTGCTCAATCGGTGACGTCGGTCAAAAATGGGGTGTCTACAATATGCAAATTAGAGCCAAATATAAGTAGATCATCCATATAGAGGCTAATAATGACATGTGAATTCTCTTCAGATTTATAGTAAATGCATTTATCACATTCATTCGTTTTATAGCCATTCTTAATCATGCAGGAATCAAATTTCTCATGCCACTGTTTAGGGGCTTGTTTTAAGCCATATAGGAATTTAACTAGCTTGCACACTTTGCTTTCCTGAATGGGTTCCACAAAACCCTCAGGTTGATCCATATAGATTTCTTCACCCAAGTCTCCATTTAAAAAAGTTATTTTAACATCCATTTGATGAATTTTTAGATCATGAATTGCAGCCACTGCAATTAATAATCTAATGGATGTAACTCTAGTAACCGGAGAAAATGTATAAAAAAAATCAAGATCTGCTTGTTGTTTAAAACCTTTTGCAACAAGTCTTACTTTATATTTATCAATAGTTCCATCCGGTTTAATTTTTTTTTCTCAAAACCCATTTACAGCCAATAGTTTTACAACCTAGTGGTAAATCTACTAATATCCAAGTTTTATTGGATAATAATGATTCCATCGCATCATTTACAGCCTCGTTCCAAAAAACAGAGTCAGGAGATGCCAAAACTTCTTGTAAAGTTAATGGAGTTTCCTCCACATTAAAAACATGATAATCAGGGCCAAAATCTTTTTCTAATCTAACTCTTTTACTCCTTCTAGGTTCAAAGCCTATAGAATCTTGGTTTTGTAAAAGAGGAGTAGAGGAACCAGTTTCAGATAAAATATTTTCTTGATAATTTTGACCCCCACTATTTTTTAGACTTAAAAGGAAATTTTTCTTCATGAAAAATTTCATCAACTGATTCAAAAATTATTTTGTTTTCAATATCAAAAAATCTATAGGCTGTACTATTTGTTGCATATCCAAGAAAAGCACAAGTGGCAGCTTTCACACCTAATTTAGGTTTTTTAGGGTCCACAAGTCTAACAAAAGTTAGACAACCCCAAACCCTCAAATATCTTAAATTTGGCTTATGCCCTTTCCACAACTCAAAAGGTGTAACTTTTGTTTTTTTTATGTGGCACTCTATTTATAACATAACAAGCAGTTAAAATTGCTTCTCCCCACAAATTTGAAGGAGCACCTGCTTCAATTAGCAGAGCATTTGTTAAATCAGTTAAAATTCTATTTTTCTTTTCTGCCACACTATTCGATGCAGGTGAATATGGTGGAGTAGTTTCATGGATTATTCCCAAAGACTGAGCAAACGAGTTGAATCCAAAAGATTCATGCTCCCGGCCTCAATCACTTCTATATCTTTTAATCTTTTTACTGAATTGATTTTCAATTTCAAAAAGGAATTCTTTGAATTTTTCAAAAGCATCACTTTTATTTTTCAACAAGTATACATAAGTGTATATGGAAAAATCATTAATGAAAGTGATAAAATATCTATTTCCACCACGTGTTAAAATTCCTTCAAATTCACATAAATCAGTGTGAATTAATTCTGACAATTCAGTATTTGTCACCACACTTTTATGAGGACTTTTAGTTATTTTTGCTTGACTGCAAACTTCACATTTCTTAAACTTATTTGTTAGTTTGGGAATTAATTCTAAACTACTCATGACTCCCACATATCGGCTATTAATATGACATAGACAAGCATGCCAAAAATTCATAGAAGACAGTATATAAACAAAAACATGTGCTTTCTTATTCTCAACATTTAATTTAAACATTCCATCACAGGCATACCCTTTTCCGACAAATATGTCTTTTTTAGTAATTATATATTGGTCAGATTCAATAGTCTACTTGAAACCAGCTTTGTTGAGCAAATAACTCGACATCAAATTTTTCCTCATGGATGGTGTGTACAACACATCTTTTAAAACAAGCACACGTCCAGAGGTAAAATTCAGCTCAACATCCCCACACTCGAGCACCTTGGTTAAACTGGAGTCACCAAGCATAACAGTCATCTCCTCATTAAAAGGAGTGAAATCTTTGAACCAATCTTTATCATAGCAGACATGCCTATTGGCACCAGAGTCTGCCCACCACCCTTCTACAGATTGAACCATAAAAATATCTGTGATCATAGCTACAAATGGTTCCTCGGTAATATTATCCTGTGTTCGAGACTGTTGTTTTCGAAATTTGCAAGTTCGAGCAATATGCCCACTTTTGCTACACACAAAACATGTCACATTTGTCAAATCTTGTGAAGGGGTTCTTGGTTCCATTTCTTTTGCCTCGGTAATTTTTATTTTGTGGCCTTCGATTTTTTTGATTTTCTTAACTGGCTTCAAGTGACTATTTTTATGAAATCGACTTTTAGGTAAAATATTTTCAGAAGTTAAATTTACCTTTGCAGTGGAATGCTCTTGTGTCAAAAGCGCATTTTGTCCTCGTGCTTCCTCCTCCACGAATCCGTGTGATTAGAGTCTCCAAGGATATTTCTTTTTCTTGTGGCGTATTAACCACGGAACTCCCTCCAAGACGATGGTAGTTTGTCAACAATACCTGCTACAACAAGATTGTCTCCAATTTTGACGCCTTCAGATCTAATTTCAGCTACTAACATTTGAAAATCTTGAACTTGCTCCACCACTGATTTTCCATCTATCATTTGATATCGGAAAAAACGGCTTGCAGCATATTTTTTTAGCGCCTGCCTCTTCAGTGTCATATTTGTTCTGCAAGGCTTTCCAAATCTTCTTGGCAGTGGTGTAAGTAGTATAATAATAATCATAAAATTGATCTGAAAGACAATTTAAAAGATAGTATCGACATGTATACTCATCTGTGTTGTATTTATCGATTTTTTTAAGATGAACAGCATACTTCTCGTCGGTCATCTCTTCAGTGGGGACTTTGTTTGGATTTTTCTCGGTTAGGATATATGCTACCTTGAGGAGACTGAGGTAGAAAAGCACCTTGCCTTTCCATCTCTTGAAATGAGCTCCCTTGAACCGGAAGGGCTTGTTGAGATCGCCGGTATTCTCGTTAGGTTTCTCCAGTACTGGCTTCATGAACTTTTGCTATTTGAATCTCCTTAAAATTATTGGTGATAATTACAAATAAAACACCAGAAAATAAGAATAATAAAAATTACAATAACTATTGTAAAGGTTGAGGCGCGGGAAATTCGCTCTCTTTAAGGAGATTCAAGCCCTTTGCGGTTAGACAAAGCCTCACACCGGTGCAGCAGGAAAAATCTTGACTTGTCCCCCCCCAAGATACAATAGCCCGACTAAGTCGTATGGTTCACCAATACTGCACAATTGGTTGAATCCAAAGCTTTGTCACACACACCCTTTTTATTTTCCTGATAATCTCACTCAAGACATAACAACACAACCAAAACTTCTTCTCTCTTATGTTCAAAGATATGACATAAGTTCAATATATATAGAAATGAAAACTTCTTAGGCAAGGTTCTTGATGGATAAGAATTGGTGGACTTGACCAAGACCTTGGATGCCTTACCTTAGAAGTCTTGGAATGGATAGGAATGAGAAGACTTGGATAAGACTAGGAAGACTTATTTAGGAAGTCTTGGAGACTAAAATGGAAAGAAAACTAGGTAGAAAAGAAAAGAGAAACAACCTATGACACATTATAATATTAAAATACCTGCTAACACCTAGCATTTTTGTTGTATTAAATGATGTGTTTGTTCCTGGATCATTGATCTAATGGATGGCATACCATAATAGTGTTTTCTAATCTATAACCACAACACCAGCGCAAGCCCTTAAACCATAAACCACCTTCATTGGCCATTCTCTCTCCAACGGAAACAATTGTAACCCCCAACCATCACAAAAGCCACTAGTGACCCTCATCGCCCAATCTCTTTAATCTCACTACCCATCCACCGAGATTGTCATAACCCAAGCCCATCGTCGCTACCGATCCCTAATCTCTTCTCATCCACAACCACCCAACTTCATCTATTGACGTAGCCGAAGACAATCGATGAGTTTCAAGTTGTTTGAGAAAATTTGAGAATGATACTTGTTTTTCTTGAAATTTGATGATCCATGGCTGCGTGAACTTCAAAGGAAGTCCAACGGCTAGATTTTGGTTGATAGTGGGCTTGTGATGGTTGCTTTGGGTAGTGGTAATGATGAAATTTGGTGTTGGTTTTTGGGTAAGATGATGATGGAGCTAGGATAAAAGAGGGTTGGGGTGTAGTGCGTGGTCTAGAATGGCGGTGTTTGTGGGTTTGGTTGGATGAAGGTGGTGATGGGTGTGGTTAGAAAGGTTTGGCAATGAAGGTAATGGAAGAAGAGTGTAAAGAACGGAGAGAAGAACAGAGCCAAGGGTATTAAAGTAAATTTAACAAATGTTTAACGGTGTTAACTGATAAGGGAGGTTAGTGATATTTTAGAAAATAAAAAGAGTGATAGTGTGATTTCAATAAAATAGAGGAGCTGTCACTGTAATTTATCCCTTTTTAATTGCAATTAATTCATTTACGCTATGTTTGGTTAAGAAATTTAAGTAGGAATTTGGAAAGGGAAAGAGAAAAATGTGTGTAAAATTAAGTGAAATGTTATTTTATTAACATTTCACTTACTATTTTCATTTTTCTTTTTAAATTTATTTTCAAATCTCTCAACTAAACACAGTATTAGAAAATAAAAATACAAAATTTATAAAAATATAAATAAATAAATAAAATAATAATAAATAATAACAATAATTGAGAAAGCGAAACCAAACAAGTCTGACTCCTAGAAAAGAAGGGTCAAATTTTACCTTAAATTTTCCAAGTAGGTTGTCGGCGAATCACATGGGTCATTTTTTTTCTGTTTCTTTTTGAACAACGAGAAGCACATGGATTTGAGGAGGTGACACCATGGTGATGAGTTCATCACCATCACCCTGGCCTTCCCTCTCTCTATATAATTATATCCTTCTCCCATCTGTTTTTCTGCTCAAACTCAAACAAAACCATTCCCAACTTATACCTTCTCACTCATCACCTTCTCTCTCTCTCTCTCTCTCTCTAAAAAGATGGAATTCAGTGACATGAGAACCACTTCATCTTCTTCTCCCACTCAATCTCCAACTCCTCCAAGTCTTATTATAAGCCCTTGTGCTGCATGCAAAATTCTCCGTCGCCGCTGCGTCGACAACTGTGTTTTGGCACCCTACTTTCCTCCTACTGATCCACTCAGTTTCACCATCGCCCACAAAGTTTTTGGAGCTGGCAACATCATCAAGTTATTGCAGGTAATGCTTTTAGGTCACTTTGGTCTCAATTGATTTAAATTGATTGCTCAATCGAAAATTCCAAGAGAAAAGGAAAAAATAAAAAAAATAAAAAATGAAGTCTGCAACTCAATTGGGTTCCTTTCAAAACCTTGAAATGGTGATCACCTCACCTCCTGTAAAGCGGGTGATACATTTTACTTAAAAAATTATTCAGTCTGGTTGGTTTTAATTCTTTAAATTTAATTTTCTAAAATTTTGAATTTTTTATTTTACGTTTTTTTTTTTTTTTGATTTTAGTGAATATTTTTAAAATTTTAAGCAATTTTTTTTTTTTACTTTTTTAGATGCACCTTACTTAGATATATTTAAAAAGTAAAATATTTGTAAATAAATATTTAAAAAAATCAATAAATATACAACAATAAGAAAAATATACTGAATTCTTGCATTTTTTTATTTATTTTTTGGTATTTAGTGAATTTTCTAAATATATTTTTCATAAATATTATAATTTTTAAATATATTTATGTTAGGTGTATCCAAAAATTAAAAAAAAAAAAAAATTCTTAGAATATTAAAAAAAATGGTACTGTTATGGTGTGCAACTTACGCCTTACACTTACGCCTTTTCTGTTTGCAGTCCTGCTTTTGTTTTTCCTTCCATTTACACTTAAGAAAAGTCCTAAAAAAAATTAGTAAAAAAAATATAAGAAATATAAAAAAACTTTTAACTTTTTGTAAAGTGAATCCTGAAAATCTATACCAAACAAGCTAATTTATTTTCTAGTTACAAGGGAGTACATAAGACACATCAAGGGATTTTTGAGTGTTCTTAAAGCTTCATACTATTTCACTAATCATCATACAACATATCTTTTCATATTCCTCAATTACTCAATATAAAATTATAACTTCACATTTTTCACTAATCAGAACACTCCATGTGACCGTACTTTAGAAACACCCAATAACTTTCTTGCATGGGGAGGGCGAATTTTTTTTTATTTTTTATTTTTATTTTTTCCATCGACAAGTGTTAAATCCTATATCGGTGAACAAGAGTATGACCTTCTCTACCATGTTGGCACAACTCTAATTAATGGATACTGCTATTCCTTATTCCTATGTGGTACCTTGCTCGATTTTGATTGGCAAAAAAATGAAACAAAAACAACAATGCATCATTTATGTTTACATTTTATTCTTTGTTTTTATCCCAAAAAAATAGAACCCAAAAAAAAAAAAAATTAAATAAAAGGGACAATATATCTGAAGTCTATAGTGAAAAAAATACATCATTGCCGGCTAAGAATGTCCCAATTAAGTTGGGACATTTAGTAATATTTATAAGAGCATTATTATTCTAACCTAAAAGGTGGATCAATTTTTAAAATCTAATGATATTGCAACTAATCATCCATCTAAGACAATTATGAGGTGTTTTAAAAACTGATTTTTTGATTTTTGATTTTTTTTTTTGGAAAAAGCGTGTAGAAAATGTAAGACATAATGTAACTCAAGATGAGTTAAAAATTGAAAAGTGACTTTTAACCCACTTCTCAAAAGATACCTATTTCTTTTATATCTTTTTTAATTATTAATCAATTATCTATTTTTTGCATCATTAAATCTAGAAAATAAATTTGTATAACATTTTTTTTTAATATTTATAATTGGTTCAGAAAATCACATGATTTTGCCAATAGTAACCTCTTTGTTGCAATAATTTGCATCATTGCTAACTTCAAAAATTATTTTGAATTTGATAAGCGACTGTTGTTTTTTGTGAATGGGGTTCCAGCTTTTTCTTTTTGTCTTTATGTATAGCTAGAAAAGTTGACGTTGCCTTTTTCTCGCAAAGAAATTTTTTCTAAAATAGCAGGTGAAAATCAATAATTTAGTCAAGTTTTGTTATAAGTTTTAAAATGTTCAATTACAAAGTGATTACTTCCATGAAGTTGCATGTTTTAGATACCATGCATCTAATCCCAAAAGCATGTATGAAAACGAAACACATTATTCATCAGCACACAGATATAGGATTTGAATTTTGGAGGGATAAAACACATATAATTTTTCATCAAAAAATTATATTATAAAATTTTAAATTTGATTTATATTAGCACCAAAAAAAAAAAAAAAGGATAATAATACTATTAATCGGACATTTTTTGTCAACATAATTGAGAACAAAAATATAATTGAACATATTTCTTTTGTATGCATTAACTTAACAAAATATTAACTATTATTATGTCTTCGTCTACTAAAATTAACTATTTGAAAATGTTGTAATCGCAACTTTTTATAATATATATATATATCTATGATAAGCTCGACATCAAAATATTAATTAATAACTTTCTCAATAAATATAATCAAGTAACTTATTATAAAATCATCTTTTATTTTATCATGCATATGAGTTTTGAAAACATTTATAATTGAAAATGTATTTTGTGAGTATAATAATAATCCATTTCAATAAGCAGTATTAAATTTTATAAAATTATTTTAAGAATGTCATGTTAAAGTAAATAATATTTTTATTTCTAGACAATATTTGTATTTCCAAAGAATGAACAAAGAATAATGAATGCAAAATAAGATACATAAGCCAATTAAAATGTGATTTATAAAAGAACAAAAAATACATAAATGACATATGAGCATAAAGTAAGAATAGTAACAAATACAAATAAATAAAAGCATATAAGTAACTCTAAACAATATACAAATATAACAAATAATACATATAATAAATAGAATAGATCAATAGTGGATAAAACTCAATTTAGAAATTATTTTAAAAATTTTACAATGTAAATAATTTAAAAAGTGTGAACTACTCAAATTTTAAGAATGTGAAACAATTTAGTTTGAAATTATATTAATAATTATTAGTATAATATATATAAATTTAAAAATTTTAGAGGTCCGCTCGCACCCCTAGATCCATCTACTTCCAAGTTTGAGTAAAGTGGAAAGTTGAGTACACCGACACTTGTACACGCCGATGGCCTTGTGATCTAATAGTATGGATGTAAGAGTTTGAGAGATTATTTCATTGATTATCAAACAATTACATCATGTATTTATATATACACATTACACCACGACCAGCACTCTTAACAACCTAACTCTATCACACTTTCTAACCAATTCAGTTACAAGCTACACTCTGCAGTACGCTACACTTATTATTATGTAGCTAAGATGTATCCTTATCAGTATTTACGTGTTTGCAAAAGTGAGAGTGAGAGTAAGAGTGAGGGTGAGAGGGGTGTTTGGCATGTGCTAAAATAGTACATGTTATTTTAGTATATTATTTTATTTATATCACAATCATTCTATTTTGGTTACATCACCTCTCTATGACATTACTTTAAATTTAACTTTTAGTTCATATTTTTTTTTTTAAAGTGAAAAAATATACTTATTTAAATCATCTGAAACACTTCTTGAATGTCTAATTCCCTGGAAGCTATTAAAAACTAACAAGCGACCAAAAAAACAAACAAAAAAAACTTGTACATCAAAAGTGAGATGGGTACTTTGTTGAGTCTCACACATTCGGTATGCTAATTAGTAGCATCATTGAGTGACCCTCACTATTTTGACTTAGAATAATGTTTAGGGGCCCTAAAAAACGCGGCTCAAATGGCTCAAATTGAGCAAAACGACATCGTTTTGTGTTGTTTTATGCCCAAAACGACACAGTTTTGGTCAATTTGAGCCATTTGAGCCGCGTTTTTTAGGGCTCTCTACCAGTGTTGTTTGACTTATATTTGCATTCACTACTCAACTTCCATTTCAATATGGTTATTTTTGAACCTCAAACAATGATTTAATATAAATTTAGTAATACTAATGACATAAATTGTGATTCGCTACAGGAAATTCCCGACTCTCAGAGAGCGGATACAGTGAGAAGTATCGTTTATGAAGCCAATGCTAGGATTAGAGATCCAGTATATGGCTGCGCAGGTGTGATTTATCAGCTTCAAAAGCAAGTTACTGAGATCGGAGCGGAGTTGGCTAAGACACAAGCACAGCTTGTTAACATGCAATGCCAACAAGCTAATTTACTAGGCTTAGTTTGCATGGACATGCCACAATCTCAGCAGCAGCAACAGCAGCAGCACGGAGAATACAAAATGGGGATGGAATTTGAAGAAAATTATAGGGGGCCATGGTCCCCTCTATTTTTGTGAAAAACTCTATTTGCCATACCACTTCTAAGAATATATATATATATCTTATTTCATAGATAAAATAGTCTCCTAGCATAAAAATATCTCATTCTTTTCACATCTTGTAATTTTTTTTTTTTTTAATTATCAAAAACAGTTCTTCATCCTATTAAAGATTGTTTCTATAGTATTGATTTTTTTATTTTTCTGTGTATATATATTTTATATATCGTATTGTACATAAATATGTGTTTGTATATAAGGTGAAAAAATATTATTTGTATTTTGACCCCTCTGATGCATAGTTCTAAATCGCGGTATCGGGTAACGTAACGGTATCGATCGCGGAGTATCGATATCGGTAGTATTGGCCGGTACGAATCGGGAATCGGGTGTCGCAACCATGAAATTTTAAAAATCATTAGCAATCCCTCTAAAACTAAATTTTATGTATTTTTTTTTTTACTCTTTTAGCCTTAATTTGTTACATTTTAATCAAAATTTTGATATGTAAGAGCATTTTCGACTCATTTTCAACTAAATGATATCACTACAACAAAAAACACTTTCGGCGACCAAAATTTCATTTTTCGTCGCTAAAAGTAGGGGAAATGGCGACTAAATTGGATTGCCGCCAAAAAGACTTCACGACTAAACTCTTATGGTGGCCAAATATAATGCTTTTAGCGACTAAAGGGCAATTTAGTCGCCACATGTAGGGCTTTTAGCGACTATTGGTTGTTTAGTAGCCAAAAGTGACGGTTTTAGGCGACAAAAATGATTTAGTAGCCAAAAGTCACGGTTTTGGCGACTAAACTTCAGTTTCGTCGCCGATTATAGGTGTTTTGGCGACTAAAACCTATTTCGTCGCTGAAAGTGGACTTTTTTGGCTACAAAAAAAAATAGTAGCTGAAAGCAATGTTTTGGCGACAAAAATTGGTTTAGTCGCCAAAACAATATCTCAGATAGGCCTAAGACACGATTTTTAGCGACGAAATAAGAATTAGTAGCCGAAATTTATAACATTGGCGACTAAAAATTAATTTTAGTCGCCAAAAGTGGGCCAAAATTTTTTTTAATAAATCATTTATTTTTTACATAAATTATATTTAATAAAAATAATTTTATTTATAAATATTGTTTTGTATTAATGTCGGTCAATATAGTATATAAATAATATATGTTGCATTTCTTTTCATGTGATGTTCTTGTGGCATAGTGGGGAGAGTGTTGGTAAAGGTGCACAGTGGCTGGACGTTCGCAGTTCGAAACCTGGGAGTAGTGGAGGCTGAATTCTTTTTTTTTTTTTGGAAAAATGCTTTTGGCGACTAAACCATTTCGTCGCCAAATGTGCTGGTTTGGGCGACTAATGAGTTTGGTCGGCGATTCATGACCTATTGGCGACTAAAATAGTTGTCGCTAAATGTATAATTTGAAAAACTGGAATTGAGCATTGGCGACCAAAAGTTTGGTCGCTGAATACCTGCCTTTTTCTCGACTAAACCGTTTTTAGTCGCCAAAACCTTGGGCGACCAATTATTCCCGACAAAACTGGCGACCAAAAAAATCAGTCGGCGAAGGTATAAAACCTACTTTTGGCGACTAAAAACTGGACCTTTGGCGACTAATACTTTAGTCGCCAAATGTGATTTTTCTTGTAGTGTATGTATTTATATTAGTCTGAAACTTTTTTTTGACATATGTTAAACTTTTAATAAAAAAATTAATTTGATTATTATTTTTCTTGTACTAAGAATATATATATATATATATATTAATATAAATAGAGGTGTAGGTGTACAAACAAATAAATAGAAGGAAAAAAAAAAATCTAAACAATTACAACCTACAAATCCACCATAAACACACGCACCTCCATGTACCTAAGTACCTCTCCCTTCCTGTACAATTTAATCTCGCACTCTCAATACATCCCCATGTACCTAATTATCTCTCTCTTCTTATCCATTCCAACTTCAGACACCCATACCATAATACAAGACTGCAAGACGCTGACCGAAAGCAAGACACCCATACCACCTATCCTCTCTCTCTCTCTTTGTGTGTGTAAAAACGCTGACCGGACACTACAAGAAATAACAGTTTTGCCGACCAAAAGATTAGTTGCCAAAGGTCACTTTTTTAGTCGCTGATACAATTAGCGACTAAATTTTTTTGTCGCCAACTTAGTCGCCTAAACCCTGTCAGCGAATGTTTTAGCGACTAAACGTGTGTTTGGTCGCTGAAAATGAAACATTTGGCTACTATTTTATTTAGTCGGCAAAACCTACCTTTTAGCTACTAAATTTGAGTTGGTCGGCAAAGGGCCAATGTTTGACTACTAAATTATTGGTCGCCAATAATCAATTATATTTTTTTAAATTATACATTTACCGACCAATGTTTTAGTCGCCAATACTCAAGGAATCGACGACCAAACCTTGTAGTTGCCAAAAGCTCATTCGTGAAAAAAACAAATTACACTCTGCTCTTGTGGAGATTCGAACCGTCAACCTCCCACACCATAAACCTTATACAACACCCTCTTTCCACTCCACCTCCATAACACCATATAATTATATATGCAACATATATTATTTATATAGTATTAATATAAAGGTATATATATAAAGATAATTATTTTTTATTGAACATAATTTATTTAAAAATAAATTATTTATTAGAAAACAAAAAGAGACCACTTTTGGCGACTAAACATAATTTTAGTCACTAATTCTATACTTTTGGCTACTAATAATTTTTGAGTCGTTAAAAATAAAATTCTCGCGCTAAAATTACTACTTTTGGCGACTAAACTTCTTTTTGGTCGCCGAATGCGTCACTTTTGGCTACTAAATTATTTTTAGTCGCCAAAAACCCTCACTTTTGGCTACTAAAATTTTTTTAGTCGGTAAAGGCCTCACTTTTGGCTACTAAAATTTTTTTAGTCTGTAAAAGCCTCACTTTTGGCGACCAAACATCTTTTTAGTCACCGAATGCCTCACTTTTAACTACTAATTTTTAGTCGGTAAAAGTCATATATCAGCGACCAAACAGATTTTTAGTTGCCAAAAATTTTTTTAGTCGCCAAAAATTTTTTTAGTCGCCAAAATTTTTTTTAACTACTAAATTTTTTTAGTCGCCAAAAATCTTTACTTTTGGCTACTAATGCTTTTTTAGTCGTCAAAAGCTATGCTTTCAGCGACCAAATTTTTTTTAGTCGGGAAATTTGGTCGCCAAATGTGCTTTTTCGTGTAATGGGAAGCTGCAGAATCCGGCCAAACCAGACAAACATTTCAGCTTTAGATCGGCAAAAAAAAAAAGAAAAAAAAAAGGACCCGAAATAGAGCACAACAACAACAACAAAACAGAGCACAACAACAACACAACAAATCTATATCGGACTGCATCGTCGCATGTATTGGATTCGGGCCGCTACGAACCGGACTTGGATGGTGCGGCTGTGAATTTCATTCTCACCGGTATACCGATCGATATCCGAATCGGTGATATGATTTTCCGGTATGAATCGACCGGTACGTATCGTACCGGCCGATATTTAGAACTATGCTCTGATGATAAAATTCTAATTCCATCCCTGTCACCTAGCGATAACTTAGTCTTCTCTGCTGATGATATAAATTTTAGGCCAGCTTGGGAACCTCTCTGGACATGTGCAAATTTTGAAGAATGTTCCAAAGTTTAAATTTCTTATTACTAGTTAATGAAGGAAATTACTCAGAAAAATGAAGAGATATCAATTGTAGTGAATTTCTTGATACTTCTGGATAATGGCGCGATTCTTTGGTGTATTGGGCACAATTACGGTCACATCGAATCGGTTTTGGGCTACAGAGTTCTCCATCAGGTGATGCTCAAGTAGTGGAGGCTTTGCAAACAGAGGCTTTTGTTGGATGTTTGTTGTTGGTGACCTATTGATGTGCTGGTTTTTTGTGTTGTCTGTTGCTTTTTGTTTTGTTTTTCTTTTGATTGGTTGCTCACCAACTTTGATGGTGTGCTTGCAAGGGATTGGGCAGTCATATTGGTGTCAATCTAGTTAGGATTGGTATATTCGCTGTAATGCTTTTACACCCTTTTCCTTTTCTGATGTAAAGTTTATCGTTCATCAATAAAGGTTTTTTTTGCCGACCAAAAAAAATTTGTAGTGATGCAACTTTAAATAGTCTATATTCAAGGACTGAGATATTTGACAAGATCATTTGTAATTCTACTGGATTTTCCTGCTTTGTAATTTTCTGAAGAAAAAAGAATTAAAATTATTTAACAGAAAAAGTACGTAAAGTATTATTAATTTATTAATATTTTCAGTTTTTGGGTTGTAGCTCTAATATAAACATTTTGAAGAAGTTTTCCACCAACCTAGAATATAGGAATTCTTAAAATCTAAGTAATGTGACATCCTATGATTTCGCTAAAAAATTACACAATTCAAGGAAGCACGTATTTAGAATCCTAGTTATTTAGGTAACTTATTTGTGTTTTTTTTGATAAAATTGGTGAAAAATCCAATTTAAATAGGGTGTAAGGCATTAGATGATAAGGACATGTCGAAAAAGTCGTCACCGCTAAACAAAGTTACTAGAAAAGTCATTGAAAAATTGGCCCAAAAAGTCGCCAAAAAAGTCAGCGGCGGTGGTAACAAGTGGTAGTGGCGAGTTAAAGAAATATGCGATATTCAAAAGATAAGAGTGTTGAATGAGTGACATGTATCACATTTTAACAAATAAGTAATTTGGTGAATTTCAACAGATAAAAAAATAGGCTTGATAAATTTCAACAGATAAACAAACTTGGTGATTTCAATGGTGATTCCAAAAGATAGACAAATAGGTTAATTTCAAAAGATAGTTGTCAATTTGAAAAAATTGTATCCTTTTGGCCCAAAGATATTAGAGTTTTGGCCTAACGACTTCCAAAAGATTAAGAAATAGACTTATGGCTTGAGTCCATGTTGACACCCCATTTTTGACCGACCTTAAGACTCAGACGTCACCGGTTGAGTGCTCGGTGATAGCGCATATTGTGCTCATTTTGAGGTCGTGGAGTCTCGACTGAGAGTCTTGCCTCCAGACTTCGGGGTTCTTTTGTGCTTTCCCTCGGTTTGCGAACCGGGTCCTGTTTTCTCTATTTTCTTTTCCCGAAGGGAGGGAGAGGTCTCGTAGACCATCTCTCAGTGGCCGTAGGCTATGTTTCGTGGTCGTAGGCCATTTTTTCCCGTTTGGAGCCCGGTTCCCGATTTTCGGAGCCGTCGGCCGTATGTCTCGGTTCGGGACCGCTTAACTACCTCCGTTTGCTCTGGTTTTTGGCATACATCTTGTTTCCTCCCTTTTGAGGGACACTGTGGCCCGAGAGACCAACTTCGTGGTCAAACGCCACCTCTGGTGCTTAACAGTCAGTTTTCGGGGCCCCGGGCTGCGCGTTTTGGCCCTCGAACCTTCGTTTCGCATCGGTTTGGGTTCATTTTTAGTGGAGACCTTATTTTCATTGTTAGAAAGGTCATAGAAATGTGGAAGGCCAGTAATTGTTCTGAAAACCAGCTTTATTCCTCGCTCTTCATCGCCCGTTTTCTTCACTAAAAAGCTGACTTTTTCCATTCCCAAGCCACTTTTTCTGACTTTCCACCACACCATTGTGTTGTACACACCCGGGAGGCCACCAATATGGATAGGCTGGCCATCAATTGTTCTTGACCCTTTTGAACCCCTCTAAAAAGTTAATTTTTCTCTCTCCTGGGTTACATTTTCTGGGTTTTGACCATACAGTTGTGTTGTACACACATGGGAGGCCACCTTTTTGGGGTGGCCGGCCACTAATTTTTCTTGGACCTTTTGCACCTGGCCGGCCAGCCAGGGGAGGTTGCCGGCCGGCCACTTGAACCTCTTGAACCTGGCTGGCCAAAATTGTCCCTCCTGGTGCATGCCAGCTGTGCCAGCTATTTTGCACCAGACCCCTGCCCGGGGATCTACCCTTTTGGGGGGGAAATTTGAATTGTTTTTCCCCCCTTTTGTTTCACTCCTCTCCTCTATATAACCAGCACCCCATCTCCATCTCTAGGGGTTACAAAAACTAGCTAGAGCCTTGGCATAGAAACCTTCATATCCCTTTCTTCCAAGCTTCAAAACATCCTTGACCTTGCACCATTTATACACTAACTCATAGCCTATCACCTCCACACCACCATTCCAACATCTTGAGGCTGATTTTCAGAGGTTAGGAGCTCCTCTTCTTCGACCAGAAGTTGCTGGAAAGTTGTGCTACAAGGGTGAGTCCCTATTTCCTCATTTCTTGCCTTTTTTTGCTTAATATTTTAGCCTCTTTTGCTAGCATTTTTGGGCTTCGACCTGAACTGAAAATAGTCATATTTTGAGCTCATATTCATGTTTGATCAAGGACTTTTCTCTGTTTGAAGTCTTCTACCCACCCTTTGTGCTTTATCCCTCTTTTGGCCCTTATCTTGCATGATTTATTAGCCATGCTTGTGAGCATTTATGGGCTTCGAGCCAAACTGTAAAGTGCCTTATTTTGAGCCCCTCTTCAACTTTGTTGAAGGGATCTTTGTTTTTTGAGGCCATCTACTGCCTCTTGCCTTCTATCTCTCTTTTAGGGCTATTTTTGCATCATGTTTTAGCCTCACTTGTAGACATATTTGAAATTTTCCATAAACTGTAAAGTATCTTTTTTTAAGCCCTTATTTAACTTTGTTGAAGGGCTCTTTTCTGTTTGAAGTCATTTACTGCCCTGTTTGTTCATTCTCTCTTTTAGGGTTGTTTTTGCATGATATATTAGCCCTATTTGTGAGCCTTTTTGGACCTCAACCTAAACTGAAAAAAGTCTTTTTTTGATATCATCTTCATGTTTGATTAAGGTCTATTCTCTGTTTGGGGTCATCTTCCCCTATGCATGCTTCATTCCTTCATGATTAGAGCTATGTATTAGAGCACTTGCATTGGTCATGGTTTGGCGTCTTAGCCATTGAAATTTAGTGGATTTTCAGTGGCTTTAATGCATTCTTGAAGGCCAAAATCAGAGAGGGCTGACCCCCTCTCTCCTTGTCTTGTTTGGTGGTCTTTTTGGCCTTCCAAAGGACCTCTTATTTGCATGCTTCTAGTCCTTGTTCCAGGCCCTTTTCAGTGGGTTTTAGGACCCCTATAGGCTATTTCCAGAGTTGGTTTGTCCTTGTTGAATGTCCATCTTGCATGTGCTTAACAACCTCTTGTATGCCCTTCCAAAGGAGCCCCTCATTTTTACATGCATTGGCTATATTTCAGTGATTATTTGGGCATATTTTCACATGTTTTGTTCACTGATTTTTTCTGGTTTGGTAAGATTTCATATGCTTCATATACATGCCTTGTAAACCATGTTTGCTAGTCAAAATTGCATGCTATTTTAGTCCATCTTGCTAGCATCTTTTGGCCATGCTTTGAACTAGAAATGTTCATGTTTTGGGACTGCCTTGGCTCTGTCTTTGTGCTTCATAGTCAAATAATGCATGCTTTGTATAGCTAAAAGTCAATATATATGCCTAGTTTTGAGTTTCGGGACTATTCCATGCATTGTATGACATATATCCATGATTCGGGATCATTTTGCATCATGATTCAGTGCTGGAATTTGCATGTTTGAATACCATGTTTCATGCCTTGCCATGCCTTGTTAGAGTGGCATTTGGTGCCTTAGGTTCGGTCCTCGGTTTGTGTGCATACGTGCACGCATTTTGAGTGTCTCATTTTCATCTTATGGCCACTGATGTGAGTGTGGCTGAGATCCACTCATGTTGGTGTAAGTCCATTATGCATTGTGTATGCCATTTCGATTCATAGCATTGCGTATGCTAGGTTGTATGTTAGAGCATTGTGTATGTCTCGCTACATCGTGCATTGTGTATGCCATCTCATAGCATTGCGTATGCTAGGTTGCATGTTAGGATTGCATTCATGCATGTTATGCATATTGCATTGTGCTTGGGATAGGAGTTAGCCCTAGCACGGGAAACGAGAGACGTTTCGTACTCCGAGTGACGGAACGTGTCTCAATTTCCAGTCGCCGACACTTCGGATTACCCATGATGGAGTTTAGGCCTTGTTGTGTTTTTATGTGCATTCATTTCATATTGAGACGTGCAATTCAACTCCTCGACCATTAGGCATTGAGATGCGTGATTGGTGGCACGAGGATCGAAGACTACACTCCTTGAAGAGTAGTCAAGCATACATATGTGAAAATATATTGACATGCCCCTTTCTTGCTCTCTGTTGCAGCAAATTAGAAACCAACAGCCTTTTGGAGCTTCGAGTAATATTCCGGGCTCAATTGCAAACAGAGGCTAATTGGGGCATCGCAATGGATTTCCGCACAAGGCAACTCAAGCATGCATCATTCATCATTACGAAACAGAGCCAAGGCGGTCCATGGATTTGTGTGCCATTTGTTGCTTTCCTAGATTAATTTGTTAATTCATTAGGGTTTTGTACTTATTCGGACTGTATTATTCATTTAGGACTGTATATTATTTATTCAAATCCTCTGAGCGAGGGCACAATTGTAATAAGTGTGCGTGCGTGTGATGTATGTCTTCCAACCCCACGTCTTTCTCCCTTTTATTTACCAGCTTATGATGGTTAGATTAGGGCATGTTTCAATTAGCATACAGTATGATAGCATGTTTGCATTCATTCATCTGTCTTGCATGCACCGGGCTCGGCGCATCATAACTCACTGCATTGTATTTCAATTTTGAGTTGAATATTTGTTAGCTGTTGCATCTCATATGCCATGTTTAGAATAGCCGAGCCTGCTGTAGTTGCATTTTCGCATGTGTTGCATTAGGCATTTCTGTATAGTTAGGATCATGCATGGATTTCTAACATAGCTTCTGTTTTGGCTTGGAGTACTCGGTAAGTTTTTATGCTTTAGCATCCTTGCATGCGTGTGAGTGACTGCCATGATAGCATGCTTACCATGAGGCTATATGCTTATGTGATATATCTACCTGAATGCCTGTGGGTGAAGGTTGGGTTATTTAGATTGGAACAAATCATCAACTATGAGTTTTAAGCCCACTAGATAGTGGCAAAACCATCTTTTCTAAGCTCACCCGAGGGTGGCAAAATCTGCATTTTAAGCCTACTTGCGAGTAGCAAATCACTTTCAAAGATAAGCAGGAAATGTTTTGTTCTGATTCAGGCGACCCAGTCTATACTTGTATGCTGTGCGCGTCACATAGTAAATGTAGGCTAATAACCGGAATAAGAATGCATAATGTTTTCAAAACTAAATATCATGGTTAGTAGAGGCCAATCTTTGATCGGGTGAGCGGGGGTGCTCACGAAGTGGCCTTCCCCAATCGTACCCAAGTTCCCGAGCCGAGGCAACTTTGGTGATAACGGACACGTGGCCTTAGGCACGAGTCAGGGTTTCCTAAATTTCTCAAAATAAAATATTTAGGTGGCGACTCTGTATCTGGCAAAGCAGTCCATGTTCGGGACTTCTTTCAAAAATCTATTTTCTCAAAATGATTTGCCGGATTTGGACTCTTTGGTTCAGATTAAGAACCGTGACAATTTGAGTACGAACTGTAGTGAGCCCAAAATGAACAGAACGGGACTCATCCTCCTGGGGCGTTCGGGGACGTCTACAGTTTCTGGCGACTCTGCTGGGGATTTAGAGAGCTTGACTCAAACTCATGATATCTTGTTTTGATTACACTTATGTGTTTCTTTGCATTGCATGTGCATTGGTGCGCCTAGGACACCGTGTTTGCCATCTGCTATTCCTGAACGATTTGCTAGAGGCTGCGTGCCATAAGGCTTACCGGTTATGGGCTCTGCCAGTATGGGAACACAAACCCCGGTTTTACCAGGGCACCCTTTTGACCATTCGACCTAGTGCATGTTTGAAATCCATAGTGACCATTCCAAACTAGGACAGGTTGCTTACCTGATATAGGTTGTTTGAAACCGCTGCGTGCGTAGTGAAACCCTAGTTCCTGACAAAATAGGACCGGGAAACCTTACCCCAACATAGGGGTGTTTTGGCTCTCACTTGTCTGCTATGTGCTTTTAGAGTGTGTCTCTACAGGAATGCATGTATCAGTTTACAAGTCTGGGCATCAGGCCTGCGGCATTACTATTTGTAATTGGGAGTCAGCTTTACCTGTGGGTATCAGACTCAGATTTGGGGCAGAATTTTGGGGCAGAATTCAGTACAGAGTACACTCACTCAGCTGTGCTCATATTGGTTTTGGTGAAATTAGGCTGACATGCTGTCTATTTTCTCTTTTGCTAGGAGGTAGTCCTGGAACCATAGCTTCAGAGGGCTCCAATATCCCCCGAGGTTCATTGGACTTGTACTGATAGACTTTGTCAGGTTAGAGATTTAGTTCAAGGGAAAATCAGTGTTCCTTCGCCAGAGGCAGGTAAAGGCCGGTAGACAGATCACCGGTTCAAGTTAGGATCGGTGGCCCTTATCCACCCCACCAAAGGAGCAGTCGAGGTCTTAGTTTCTCTGCGAGGATAGATATACCCGGTCGGTCGGTGGATCGCCAGAACACGCCGAGAGATAGAGGCAATGATGCGTCAGATGCAGGAAAGTATGAAACTCATGCAACAAGATGCTGTCCGCCAAGCGGAATTTGCCAAACAAAGTGCATGGTCATGACCCAATGAAGAGCTAATTATCGACTCTGGCCACAAGAAGAGTATCAACCTCACATCAAGCTCTTCCCCCACCAAGAGATCCAATACCCGGGGAGACACCAAATGTTCAGAATATCCAGGAGGATACAGACATCCCGATAGGGCCAGTACCGCCCCTGATTCTACCTCAACTATCCAAGGCGCCCACTCCTATCAATCAACCGGACTCTTCCTTTGAGTTCGAGGTGGACCCTACAACGTTGAAGTTGAGCAAGCTGGAGAAGCTGTTCAAGAAATCTCAGGGTGTGAAGTCCATCCCGGACATTGATGACGGGTATACCGACGCGGCTGTGACACTGCCAGATCGGTTCAAGATGCCACAAATCGACCGTTTTGATGGGTCTGGGGATCCCATGGTACATCTCCATTTGTTTTCGGACATACTAAGGCCGATGGGCCTCACCAGACTACAGAAGCTTTCATTGTTTGGCCGGACCCTGTCAAGTGTGGCGGCCATCTGGTACGCGAAACTGGAAGACGATGTTAAGAGGAATTGGGATGAGATGGCCGAGGCCTTTGTCGCTCAGTACTCCTATAATACACAGATCGAGGTCACAATCCGTGATCTTGAGACGACTAGGCAGGAGCCTAAGGAAAGTTTTTCTGACTTCGTAACCTGGTGGAGGGCCAAGGCCTCAATGATGACCACTAGGCCCACTGACAAGGATCAGATTAGGATGATTGTGCGCAATCTCCAGCCCAAGCTTATGCAGAAAATGATTGTTCTCCCATTCCCCACCTTTTCAGACTTACATGAGATGGGAGTACAGATCGAGGATGCTATGAAGCAGGGCCTCATTGACTAGGAGAAGGAACAGCCCAAGAGGGCGTTTTCCTGCGGTTCGAATGCGACCACTAGTGGTGATGCAGCTGCGAGATCTTTTGAAGTGGGCATGGTCACCACCACCGCATCAAAAATAGCTACCCCATTCACCGGTGTGTCCGGAAGTAGCTCACAAAAAACTAAATACCCACCTCGAGTCAAGAGGGTTTTCACTCCACTTCATATGCCTTTGTCAAAGGCTCTAGAGGTCTTACTCCGGAAAGGACATCTGAAACCGTTGGAACAACAGCGCCTACCCGATCCTATCCCTGCAAAGCATGACCAGACTAAATACTGTGCCTACCATCAACAAACCGGTCATGACACTAACAGTTGCTTTCGTCTGCGCCATGATGTACAAGATCTGTTTGACAACGGGGTCATTGCTGCACCAGGTCCTGCAAAGTCTATCGGCAGTTGATCAGTGAACTTGTGCGGGATAAGGTGACTATGTGATCGAGGGATGAACCACCTGCAGGCGGCACTCAGTTTACTCCAGACGTGGGAATGGTACGCACTGTTTTGAGCATTTGCGAATGCTAGTTTTGAAGTTTTTGACTTGGGTGTTGAGTCAGTTCTGTAGTTTTGTTTTGAGTCTGTCTCTTTGTCTTGAGTCAGTCTTTTTGATTAAGGGTCTTGTTGTATCGAGTCGATCTGTTGTACAAAAGGTCGGGTGATTCGGTGTTACCTCGGTGTCACCATTTTGTTTTACGTTTGTCTTTTCGTTTTGTTTTGAGTCTGTTTACGCCAGGAGCAGTTGTGCCATGATTTTGAATGAAACAAAGAGTGATTTTCACACTCTTGTGTTTATACGCCTTGCGCTAGTTATGCCGGAAGTTCTGAATGAGATGGCAGTATTCAACTAAAAACTTTGTCTTTTCTATGCCTTGAAGTCATTGCATCGACCTACGTTTTTCAAAACTTTTTGGAACACTGCGGTGAAAACGAAGAGGAAGGAATTCCTCGGGATTTGTGAAAATTTGATCAATTGAGAGGAAGAGAGGCGTGCTAAGCCCTTAATGAATGAGATCATGCTTGTTAGTGTGAGTACTGAGAAGGATCCTGGCTTGATCCAGATTGGTTCTATCTTGTCTTCAGCGCGTGCGATTTGTCGCTTTCTTAAAAAAAAAATTTCAAAAAAATGTTTTGCGCAGTCCTGCGAAGACCTGTGTGGAATCGCTCTTGAGATTGTGCAGCTTAGTGTAGACACCCCATTTTTGACCGTCCTCAAGACTTGGACGTCACCGCTTGAACACTCGGTGATCATCCATGTTTGTGTTCGTCTTGAGTTCCCGGAGGTCTCGGCTACGCGCCTTGCCTCAGGATCTCTCGACTCGACTGTTTCGTGTCTGGTTTTGCACCAAACACTTGTGCTTTGCCTTGGAGGGGTAGGGAATGGCTTGTGGGCCATCCCCACACTCCATCGGCCATGGCTTGAGGCCACCGGCTGTGTTTTGTTGCCACCAGCCAAATGTTTGGCTGGCCGGCACTCTTGTTGGCCGACCGGCCATCTATTTTGTCAAAATGACATCTTTGGCCGGTCGACTACTGTGCATCTACTTTTGCAGATATTTTGGCGCAGCTGGCATGCACTTGGCTCCCCTCCATACACGTGTATGGAGGGATCTCTCTCTTTAGAAGCTTGTCTTGTAAGCTTACAAGACAAAAAGCTCTATAAAGAGAGGGTCTTCTCTCTTGTTGAGGGTTGGACAATTTAGACAGCTTTTTTTTAGGGTTTGAATATTGTGTGTATCCTATCTCTATTTCTCCACCTCTCTTGGTCTTGTGTGTGTTTAGGCTTAGTATTGCTCACAAACACCCACCATTACACCATCCCTTGGAGCTGAGGCCCTTGAGGGTTATTTTTGGAGGTTTTAGACTGATTTCAACCTAAAGAAGCTACTGGAGCTCCATTGGTGAAGAGGGTCTTCAAGGGTAAGAAACTTGTCCCTTTATTCCCCATTTTTGCATTGTATTTTTGCCTACCTCATAACTGTTTTGGGGCTTAGTGTATAACATAAAAAAGTTCTATTTTTAAGCCCTCAAAATAGCTGGTTAAGGGTGCTTTGGCATTTGGGGTTGTTTGACCCCTCTTAAGCCTTGAAAGGCCCCATTTTGTGTCATTTTGAGTGGACTCCGGGACCATTGTGTTTGGGCCTCCTCACCACTGAAATCTTGAGGGATTTCAGAGGTGAGGATGATGCCTTGAGGTCCTAGGAAGGAGAGGGCCATCCCCACTCCTTGTTGTCCTTGAAAAGGGCCTTTTTAGCCTCATGTTTGAGCATCTAATTTAAGTGCATGTTGGCCATGTCTTAAGTGGTATTTGGTAGTATTTTGCCATGTATTACCTCTGTTTTGAGTTGGTTTGGACACACCTTGCATGCCTTGCATACATGTCTTGTAATGCCATCATTTAGCATTAACATGCACCTAGGCTTTGAGCCTTGTTCAAGCATGTTTTAGGCCTAACTTTGTGAAGGTTTTGTGTTTATTTTGGCATGCTCAAGTTCTGTTTTTGGTTGTTTTGGTCGACCTTGGCATGCTTAGTATAGCCCCTTTGTATTCTTGGCATGCGAGCTTTAAGTGCATGAACTATGAGCATGCATTATTTGCATTATTTCAATGGTTTGGAACCACTTACCATGTTATTCTAGAGCTTATAATGTATGCCTTGCATCCATGTTTGCATCCTCTCAAGTGTGCTTGAGAGTTGCTCTTTGCGCCTAAGTGGTGGACCATGTTTATATGCATGCTTGTATGTGTATTTGGCTCCATTTCCTTAGTTATTGGCCACTGTTTTAGGCTTGTTTGAGGGCTGCCTAATTTAGTTTAAGTCCATCCCCTTGCGTGTTGTATGCTTTGTATGCTTCCTTGTATTGCCATGTTGCATATTAGCCAACATGTCTAGGTTGCATTCCATTTGCATGCATGCTTAGCCTCTTGAAATGCCTGTGATAGAGGTTGAGTTCCATTGGTTTGTTTATGTGCATTGCATTCCATATCGAGATGCACACTTGATTCTTTGGGCCATCACGCATTGAAATGCGCAATTGGTGGTCCGAGAATCGAGGCCATCCTCTTTTGAGTCATACACATGATAAGGGGTGTGGTTGGTGCATACATGGCTTGAAATGCATTGCCATGCTATGCTTTGCCTTCTGTTGCTGTCAACTGCAGGTTCTGCAGGGAGTTTTGGCCGACCGGCGATATACAGTGCCGATCGGCCATCCATCAGTGGCCGATAACTCAATTTGTGGCCGGTGACCATCACATATGGCCGGTGGCCATCCCTCCCAGCCGGTGGGGTTCCATAGTGCTCAGGGAAGCATATCCTGGGAGTTGTGCAATTTCCAGAGGAGTAGAACAGTCAAAGTAGAGGCAACTTGAGCATGGCAGTGGGTTTCCGGGCGAAATCGAGCGCGCATGCATTGAGCCCTCTCCCCGAGGCTGCTGTTTACTGCCTTCTTAGATTAATTAATTTACTTAATTAATTTAATTTTCTGTAATATTTAATTAGCTAGTTGGTTAGTTAAATTGTAATATTTATTTGGTCCCTCCGAGTGAGGCAAATTTTTAATAAGTGTGGGTGCGTGTGTGCATGTCTTCCAACCCGCACTTCTTTCTTCTCTTTTACTTACCTGCTTTGATGGTTAGTATTAGGGCATATTTTCTTTAGCATCCTTATGCTATGCATGCGTGTATCATTCATCAGTATTGCATGCACTGGGCTCGGCGCATCATACTAATCGCATAGGCATTTCAAATCTAACTTGAATACATGCTATCTGTGCACTTTCACATGTCATCCCTAGATTAGCCGAGCCTACTCTAGCGACATTTTGTATGCGATGCATTAGCCACTTAACATGAACTAGGGTCATGCATGTTTGCTAACTAGTTTACCTGTTTTGGTTTGGAGTACTAAGTGAGCTTTTATGCTTTAGCATACCGCATGCGTGTGAGTGTCTCCATAACAGCATGCTTACCATGTGGATAGATGCTTATATGATATAACTGCCTGAATGCCTGTGGGTGAAGGTTGGATTGTTTGAGTTGGAACAACTCACTGAAATCCGTATTTTAGCCTACTTGCGAGTAGCAAATTTCAAACCGTTTTCCAAACAAACGGATATGCAATGTTTTGTTCCAATTTAGGCGATTTGGTCTATACTTGTTTGCTGTGCGCATCACATAGTAAATCTAGGCTAATAACCGGAATAAGAACACATAATGTTTTCAAAAACGGATATCACGGTTAGTAGAGGCTGATCTTCGGATCGGGCGATAGGGGGTGCTTATAGTTGAGCTTCCCCAATCGTACCCAAGTTCCCGAGCCGAGGCAACTTTGGTGATGACGGACATGTGGCCTTTGGCACCGAGTCAGGGTTTCCTAAATTCCCCCATAAAAAATATTTAGGTGGCGACTCTGTATCTGGCAAAGCAGTCCATGTTTGGCACTTCTTTTCTAAAAATCTGTTTTCTTAAAACGATTCGCCAGATTTGGACTCTTTGGTTCAGATTGAGAACCGTGACACAAATCGAGTCCGAATTGTAGCGAGGTCCCTCGCGGGCTTGTTACAGTTTCTGGCGACTCTGCTGGGGATTTTTAGAGAGCTTGACTCAAACTCGTGATATCCTGTTTTGATTTCATTTATGTGTTTCTTTGCATTGCATGTGCATTGGTGCGCCTAGGACACCGTGTTTGCCGTCTGCGATTCCTGAACGGTTTGCCGAAGGCTTGTCTTGTCAAGGCATGACCATATGGCTGACTGGTTGTGGGCTCTAACAGTATGGGAACACAAACCCCGATTTTACCGGGGCACCCTTTTCGACCATTCGACCTAGTGCATATCGAAATCCATAGTGACCATTCCAAACTAGGACAGGTTGCTTACCCGATGTTAGGTTGTTTGAAAACCGCTGCGTGCGTAGTAAAACCCTAGCTCTTGACAAAATAGGGCAGGGAAACCCTACCCCAACATAGGGGTGTTTTGGCTCTCTTTTACCTGCTATGTGCTTTTAGAGTGTATCTCCACAGGAATGTACATATCAGTTTGCAAGTTTGAGCATCAGGCCTGCGAGCATCAGTATCAGTGTTTTTGGAGAAACAGTTATATTTGCGGGTATCCGATTCAGTGTTTTGGGGCAGTGGTTTTGATTTTGGGGAACAGTGATCAGTATTAGAGTACAACTGTTCAGCTATGCCTGCGTTTGTTCTGATTGGGTCGAAATGCTGCTTGTTTTTCCTTTCAGTTCAGAGAAGTGATACAGAATAGCCAGTGCTCCCCCTCGCTGAGGCCAGGCAGATGTCTGATCCGGTAGTCACTGTTCAAAATCAACGGACTTATGATGACACAAATTCGGAGGAGATTGTGGTTTTGATAGCCGCATTAGATCAAGGAATCACTTTGCAAAGTGAGACCAATGTTGATGAGCCGTATCCACCCAGGTGGGTGGTCGCCTGCGGCGCACCTGGTTTGGACCCCGCAGTTGTATCAGGCTCGTGAGCCCACCACATTCGAGTTGATGGGGATGATAGGTGACCTCCAGAGGTCCGTGGCAAATCTCGCTTACGGAATGTCAGCTTCGCCACCAGCTGCACCATATGCCGGGAATTTTATACCCCAGGAGCCCCCATTGCTGGGACGGATTGTGATCGAGCTTAGCCAATCGGAGGTGGCCTCCAACTATAACAATGACATGCCAACATCAACCCAAACCCTCGATCAGGCCGAGGCCAGAGGTAAAGACAAAATGAAGGCAGATGCCGATCCCATTGAACAACAAGCTTTGTAGGCGCCGAGGCTTTGAAAGCGGGGGATGAGTAAACAAGAAGAATTCGATCTAACCAAGCGTGGATGATGTTTTTCCCACTCCAGCCGAAGGCAGTATAAGCCAATCAGAAAACCGGGATAGACCCCGTCATGCCAGAGCGGTTCCTTCCGCTCCTAACCCTGCACCTGGGAAGGATCAGAAAGTTAAGGCAGTGCCTGCCGACCCGTTTGCTAGTGCGTCTAGCAAGAATACTCAAACTTCAAAGTACCTGCCCCGAGGGTGCAGGGTCTTTAACGCTCTTTATATGCCATTGTCCAAGGCACTTCAGATCTTGGCCGAAAGAGGGCACCTTAAACCCTTGGAGCACAGGCCTCTTCTGAAGAATCTCCCTCCTACGCATGATGCTGCCTTGTACTGCGCGTACCACCAGCAAACAGGACATGCTACCGATAATTGTTTCCGCCTCCGTCATGAGGTGCAAGATTTGATCGACAACGGGGTTATCCTCCCGCCCACCTCCGCCAAGTCCGTTACTACTCAGCTATTGGATTTTGAGGATACTGATACTGCGAGTATGTGATCGGGAAGTGAACCACCTGCGGGCGACGCTTGGTATATTTTTGGATCCGGCGTCTGGCACGTATTTTTGAGCATCTGCGACTGCTAGTTTTGTAAATTTTAGCTAGGGTGTCGAGTCAGTCTTTTGTTTTGTTTTGAGTCTGTCTCATTGTCGTGAGTCAGTCCTTTTTGCTTAAGGGTCTGTCTTGTTGTAGCGAGTCAGTCCCCTTGTATAGAATACCAGGTGATTCCGGGGTTGTTGCCTCAAACACCGTTTTGTTTTGTAATTACTCCTTTTGCTTTCTTTTTGAGTATGTCTCTGCTGTGGAGCCAGTCGCAACCAGGAAATTTGAATGAAACAGCTGCGGCTAATCATGTTTCCGTGCTTATTGCTACCTTGAGCTAGTTGTGCCAGAGGATTTGGATCAAACGACATTACCTTTCACTTGCTCTCTCGTATCCTGAAAATCATTGTAATGACCTTTAGTTTTTCAAAACTGTTTTTGAACACTGTGGTGATGATAACGAAGAGGAAGGAATTCCTCGGGTTTTGCAAAACTTTGATCAATTTGAGAGAAAGATAGGCATGCTAAGCCCTTAATGAATGAAATCATACTAGTTAGCATGAGTACTAAGAAGTACCCTGGCTTGACCCAGATTGGTTCCACACTATCTTCAGCGCGAGCGATTTGTCTGCTTTCTTAAAAACTTTTAAAAACAAAATATTTTGCGTAGTCCTGTCAAGACCTGTGTGGAATTGCTCTTGAGATTGTACAGCCTAGGACCGCTCTCAGCCTCAAGGCTCAATCCGTTTGTTTTTGAACCTTGAATCCTAGATTCGAAGCAGAATGTTCAACGGTTAACTGCCACGTAAGGCCCGTGTGGCCAGGTTTGAAGCAGCCCTCGAACAAGAGGCACCAAAATCAGATCAAGAAAGGTCGGATCTCACCGCAAGAAGCTCGTGAAGCAACCGTGATGAATCCTTCTACAGATCAGTGCAACAACCACTCTCATGGATACAGAGGGCTTCAATTTCAAAACCATTTGGTATGGACTTGTTACACTTTTACCCTTTGAGAGGCTCGCTGGGCCAAAAGCCCGGAAGGGCGACCCAGGCAAAAGTTAGAGCAAAGAAAAAATGCAAAAGAAAAAGAAAAGAGAAAAATACAAAAAATAATAAAAAAAAATGCAAAAGAAAAGAAAAAGAAAAAAATAAGTGCAAAAAAAGGAGGAAAAAGAGAAAAAGAAAAGAAGAGAAAGAGAAAAAGAAAAAAAAAAGAAGCTCGCAAGGTCGAAAACCCGCAACGGGCGCTTTGGCAAAAGTTAGAGCCTGAAAAGTGAAGGTTAAAATACTCGAGTGAACCCAAACCGGAACAACGTAAGGCTTGATTCCCATGTTTGGGATACGTAGGCAACTTCATCCTGAAGTCCAGCCCTCAACGTTTTCATAGCGTCTCAGTCCATGTAATGGTTTTGATCACCCTTGCCTCCTCTGAATCCGATACTTCGGTTGTGACAACCAGAACCACGCAGTCAACTTCCTCTTGAAGTCTAGCCACCAATGCTCTCGCAGTGACTGTGTCCATATATTAGTCCAGACCATCTTCGTCTTCTCCGTGTCTGAGAATTCGTTTGCAGTCATTTCCAATGAGGACTGGTTTTCAGCATACCGCGGCATCGTCCAAACAAGGGGCAACTTTCCGTTGCCATGAGTCGCCGTTCAAACCAGGGGCAACTTTCCGTTGCCATGCACCCCTTTCAAGCAAGGGGCAATTTTCCATTGCCTCCGATCTGAGGTTGCGCATCTCGAGGGTAGGTTCCGTGCTCGTTGAGCATCGACCGTTTGCAAAACTAGTTTTTGAAAATTTTTACTGAGGTTGACTATCTTCTCAAAAACTATCTCATTTTCCAAAATTAGACTATTTCTGAGACCCAGGCGGGAAAATTTTCAGTGCTCATAGTCTAACTTGCATGATTTTCAAATCAAAGATCGAACAAGCATGTCAATTTAACTCTCATTTTGGTCAAAACTGTTTTAGTAGAAAACTAAAAAAAAAATGGTCAAGATGATGAACTAGGGGCACAGTCGAGTCAGGTGTTCTGTCTTTCCCTGTCATCAACATACTTGCCAGAAGGGCACTTTATTCGCCGGAAAAGGCACAACTGAAGCTGTCAGTAAAGGGCTGAAAGCTCTCAACATCCTCCAAACCACGAGGTATTAAGCCAAGTGCGAAGCACAAATCGGAACGGATCAAGATACACCATTTCCTGTCTGGAACATTGACTAGACGTCACCGGAAGAAATAGCCGCAGGCCAATAGTATTAGGTATGAACCCACAACTTCCTATTCACCCATTAATAACCGTGGGGAGGGACAAAAAATGAGAGAATAAGGAATAGAGAGGTGTAAGTTGAGAGAAAAGTAAGAAAAGGGTTTTGAGAAAAAAAAAAGCCGAGCTTGAGGGCCGAGTGATGTGGGAATCACAAATCAGAAAGGGTGGGAAACATACCCGGAGGAACTGGCTCCTCGAGATCTAAGGTCTTTCGTTTTTGTAAACATGTCTGTGCGTCGTGTCTTTCGTCTTGTCTAGCCCAACTTTTGTTTTGGGTCTTTTCCGAGCGTGTCTCGTTGTGATTAGGTCGTGTGCCTTTCATTTGAGTCTTTTTCCACTGTGTTCAGTTGTAGGCTCGATACCCCGGTTGAAAAACCCTTTTTTTCAATTTCAAAAATCATTTATGCTCAGAGTGCTGTGCCATTCTCTACTTTTATGCGAACCAAAAGGAGAAAAGGAGAATTCAGGGCATTTGACTGTGTTTCAACTCTAGCCAATTCCACCTTTGTATCTCGTCTTGTCAGATTATGCTATTTGTTCAGGATTTGTCGTGCCTTTGTATCCCGTCTTGTCAGATTGGGGTGTTTGTTCAGGATTTGCCGTGTGCAGAATGAACTAAGTGCTGTGTTGTGGGCTGCGTGCAGATTAGTCCCCAGTAGAGTAAGGGCCGTGTGTTCAGAATCAGGCAGTGGGTTGCTTGGGTTGTTAACTGTTGGCTGGTTAGTTATCTGATTGTTACAATGCAAGTGTTCAATTTTCAGACAACAAATCGATTTCATTTACATTGAGGTGTAACAAGATGCAATGCAGTGTGAAGTATGAAATGTATGAGATATAAAAATGTAACACTTTTTCAGACAAAAAAGGTTTGTTTCATTTCATCATCTTTTCAAGTACATGAGTTTTGGAAACAAAATCTGCCTGCGGCAGTACAAAGTATCCTAGCTACCAACAAAAAGGAAAAAGTACGAAAAAGAAGAAAAACAGTAAAAATCTGGGTCAAATAGCCTCAGGCCTAGGGGTCCGTCCTAGTCCTCTTCCTGGACGAAGGTCCAGGAGCATCATCAGCATCGTCATCAGAGCCCGAGTCAGTGCTACCTCCGGTCTCCTCCTCAGATGACTCTGCCTCCGCCTCCGCCTCGGACTCCTCCTCATCATCATCAGGGACTGGAGCGCGCGAGCTACTCCCGATGTAAGTGTGCCCCGCCTTGGTGTGGGGGAATACTCTACCCTCTCCATCTCCTCCGGTGGGAACAGTAGGCCTGGCTGGAACACCTCCTACAGTGGGAATCTGGAAGGGAGGTTGAAAAGCATAAAAGGCAAATGCATCGATATGTGAGCGGTTTATCGGTCTGAGAATGCACGAGGTATAGTCTGATGTGTGAATCTTTGTGGCGGTTATCGGTCTGAGAATCACGTATGAGTATAGTCTGATGTATGAATCTGAGTGAGTTTATCAGGAGTTACGTAGTGCATCAGATTATGTGAAGCAGTTTATGTATGGTTTGAGACTGGGGTCAGAAGAACATACCGGAATACTGTAGAGGGCCAGGAGGTCGAAAGTCCGCTGCAACATCCCTATCATAGAGGCATTTAGCTCCAAGGACTGCTGGGTGTACTCGGAGGAAGCCTGCAAAAGTATTAGATGTATCAGTATTCTGCAGAGTATCAAAGAAATGAAATGATAATGCAAGATGTGAAATGCAATAATACATACTGGAGGCAAGTCAGGGACACCGACCAGCTCGTGATCAGCTGGAGGAGGGGCAAAGGCTATCTGGTAGGTCGCCCCACCCTGTCCTCTGTATGTCAGCGAAGTGGCCAATCCGGGCCAACCAGCCCCCCGCCCTCTCTGAGCTCCACCCCTGCCACGAACTCGGGCCCTCCTCGATGCCCCTGCTCCAGCTCCCGCTCCTGCTCTAGCTGCCGGCGCCACGGGCCTCTCTCCCTCAGCCCGACGGCCACCGCTCAGAGGCCGCATGATGTACGTCTGCACGTACTCTCTGTAATCGCTGATGCCTCTGAAGCGGGTCGCCTCCCAGCCGATCGTGTAGTCGGCTATCTGCTTGGCAGAGAATCTCTCGGTCTCCCTCATATCCTCAGGGGGGTGAACCGGAACTATCTGCTCTGGTAATCCTAGGGTCTGGCGTAGGAAACGCTCACCTAGGTACCAAGCCCGACAGACCGGGCCCTCCAACAGAATCCGGAAACGCGAGGTCTCCTCAGCATCGGCAAATCGGTCCCGAATCGTCGCTGGCAACGGAGCCCAAGGCTGCTAGGTGATCTGAAAAGCAAATACAGTTTGTTATGTACTGTTATTGGAAACATATAGTGAAAAGCGAAGCTAAAATAAACTCTAAAGTCGAACATACCTCCGCGGGGGTAATGGTGTCAAAGTAGCGGCAGAAGAAGCTAAACGTCTCCCGAGGCCTCCGCACACACCTCCCGTTGAAGCGTCGCGAGAATGAGACGACGAGAGGGGTCTCCGTGTCTGGCACTGGGGCTAGTCTGGGGAAGTAAGCATAGACCCACAACTGCAGAGCAAATACCAGTATGCTTATCAGATAAAGCAGAATAAAGCAGAAATAACAGAGCCGTGTATCGTGCAGTGTGTTGTGCAGACAGTGTATTGTGTAGAGTGTACAGTGTGAGCAATGTACAGTCAGTGTAAAGCAGAGTATAGGTGTGTGCCGTGTGTATGCGATATATAGCTGATGTAAAGCAAACCGCGGTGTGTGCGATGTCTGAGAATCTGATCTGAGTCTGAGATAATTGAAAGCAGAAATGTAAAGCAAAAAAAGAAATGTACCTCCCAAGCGCGCCAATAGCCCTCGAGCAACTGTTTGCTGCCGCGGGAAGCCGAACTCATATATCCGTAAAGCGTAGCCAGAGCGGCGCCACCCCAGTCGTAGTGCAGGATCTGAGTGACATCCACTAAGGCACTGAGTAGACAGAGGGGCACGGTATTTGCCCGGTCGACGAAAATAGTCGTCCCCAGCAGAAACATGAGAAAACTGCGGGCGTACTGCTCCATCCCCTCCTGGGTCATCGGAGCCTCCTCCACCAAAGCTGGCTGGACCCTGAACTGGACCTCAAACCAGGAGTAACAAATGAAGCCTGGACGCGCGAGAGGTGGCACCTCGTCGAGTAGATAGACCTGAGCAGCAGTCCACTCATCCATATCGGTGTCGAAGGGGATCGGATCACCCCCCACCCCGATGCCTGTGAGCATCGAGAAGTCGTAGGGAGTCATCGTCATGTCTCCCGTCACAGAAAGATGGAACGAGTCGGTGGTGTCCTACCACCTCTCCGCTAGAGCAGTGATGAGAGGCCTACTCGTAGTAAGTCTGGACAATCCCCTGCAGAATGCGCCAAAACAGGCCTGGTCCACGATGTGGCGAACCGCATCGGGTAGCTTGGCGTACCAATCACGAGCGGCGATGTTCCCATACCCCCAAACGGTATGGGAATCTCCCTGTTTTCAAGCAAACAATTGCGAAGCAATACTAAATATACTAATTTTGAAAGGCATTCAGAATTGAGACAAATATAGCATGTGTGCATATTTTCAAATTCGAACAAATACCAGGTGCCGGTGTGCTTACAGTGAACTGCGACGAGTGATAAGTCAGAGTGTTTGAGTGGTTCAGTGCAAATATAGCATGTGTACATATTTTCAGATTGAAACAGATACCGGGTGCCGGTGTGCTCACAGTAAACTACAACGTGTGATGTGTCAGCATGTTTGTGTGGTTCAGTAGAAATACAGCATGCATGCATATTTTCAGATTCAAACAGATATCGGGTACCGGTGTGATTTCAATAAACTACAGTGTGTGTAGTGTGTACTGCGTTAGTGTATTTGAGTGATTCAGAGTCAGTGTAGTGTGTGTGCACGTGTCGGTCTCAAACAGATACCAGTTGCAAGAGTGGTTGCGATCAACTACGGTGTACAGTGCATCAGTGTGTCTGAGTTAAGCAGTTAAAGAGTATAATCAGCTATGGCAGTTTTATATTCTACATTGCGAAAAATAAAATAGAGGAAGGAATGTTACCTCGGAAGCGCCGAAGGAAAGGTGAGATGCAGGCTCACGCAAAAGAAGCTCTGAAGGCATCGCCTTATCGAAGCTCCGAAACTGGTGAAGTCCATCCGGGGGTAGCACATGAATCGCCAACCGGTAGGTTGCCAGGTCGAATGGACGGACACTCAGGGGGAGAAGCTCGACCCCGGGATCCATCTCGTGATTCGGGAGAGTGCCGCCCTATGGAATGTCATCCGCCATCTCAAATGCGACGAGGAAATGGTCAGAAAAGGAAAACAAGGCTGGAATGCGAAGGGTCAACAAAAAGGTCAACCCCGGGAGGACGGAAAATGGCCGAAAAAGCCGAAGTATGGAAAACGTGGGAAAATCAAGGGAAACTTGGGGGAAACAAACCCCAAGAAGCGCAAATAGCAAAGGAAACACCAAAACAAAGAAATGTTCGAAACGCGATAAACTTCGCGAATCGAACGATAGAACGGGCGTAAAACGCGAGAAAACGGAGAAATGAAGAGAGAAAAGTGCCCTAGAGAGAGAGGGAATGGATTTTCGGCTAAGGAAGGAAAATAGGGTTTGAAACCCTATTTTAAAATACCCAAGCCAAAAGGACAAAACTGCCCCGATTCAAGCACTTTTGGCCGGTCGGCTACATTTTTGGCCGGCCGGCCAAATATTTGGCCGGTGGTGATTTTTGGTGGCCGGTGGATGGCCGGTGACCTCTCCATGTGGCCGGTGAGGCTCCTACAACCTTTTTTAGGTCATATGAGTGGTTTGGGGTCTTCATTGCTCAAGATAGTGCAAGAGATGGCATCTCCGAAGCTCAACTGGCCTCCGTTTTGACCTCGGACCGTGTCTTCTGTGCGCGGCACTCGAATTTGTGCAAGGTGTATCCTTCTCATATCCTTTTGTCTCTTACAAAACTCGAAAGTTGTCCCTTGGGCATGTATCATGTCATCGTACTATCTTGCATTCACTCACGTTGTTTAACGCATCACGCCATTTTGCGCCTCTCATTGCATTTTGCATGTATTCCATCGTGCTATCTTGCGCATCGCATTTCAATCGCGTTGTCTAACGCATCGCGCCGTTTTGCCCCTTTCATTGCATTTTGCATGCATTCCATCGTGCTATCTTGCGCATCGCATTTCAATCGCGTTGTCTAACGCATCGCGCCGTTTTGCGCCTCTCATTGCATTTTGCATGCATTCCATCGCGCTATCTTGTGCATCGCACTGACTTGTGCATCGCATTTCAATCGCGTTGTCTAACGCATCGCGCCGTTTTGCGCCTTTCATTGCATTTTGCATGCATTCCATCGCGCTGTCTTGCGCATTGCACTGACTTGTGCATCACATTTCAATCGCGTTGTCTAACGCATCGCGCTATTTTGTGCATCTCATTGCATTTTGCATACATCCAATCGCGCTATTTTGCGCATCTCATTGCATTTTGCATACATTCAATTGCGCTATTTTGCGCATCACACTGTCCTATGTACTTCGCGGTCTGGTGAGACCTTAAACCCACTTGGTCTGGCGAGACCTTAAATATGCTTGGTCGGACGAGACCTTAAACACAGACGGTCTAGGAGACCTTAAATCCTTGGAAGGTGCAAGACCTTCGGTGCATTGGTGTGCACAGTTCATTCGCATTACCATGCATTTCAAGCCGCGCATCGTCGCGCATTAGAAAATTCATGCATTGTCATGCATTTCAAACTCACGTGCATTGTCATGCATTTTAAGCCACGCGTCGTCGCGCATTAGAAAATTCATGCATTGTCATGCATTTCAAACTCGCATGCATTGTCATGCATTTCAAAGTCACATGTTGTCACGCATTTTAAGTTCATTTGCATTGTTATGCATTCCCCAGCAGACGGTCTAGGAGACCTTAAATCCTTGGAAGGTGCAAGACCTTTGGTGCATTGGTGTACACAACACGCGCGTACGTCATGCATCTTTTCATTGTAAATACTGCATATGTCATGCATTTCAAAAAATCAAAAAAAAAAAAAACAACAAAACAACGCATGCATATGTCATGCATCATTGTGAATACTGCATATGTCATGCATTTCAAAAAAAAAAAAAAAAAAAAAACTGCATATGTCGTGCATTACGTTGTACATACTGCATTGTCATGCATCATTTTAAATACCGCATATGTCATGCATCTAAGCCACAAGGCAAAAAAATATTGCATATGTCATGCATTTTCTGTAAACTTCCATTCCACTGCATATTGTAAATATCGCATTGTAGCTTGCATGCATTCACTGCATCACCTCCTCCATTTATGGCTTGCACCTTTCCTTGTTGAGCTTGGTTCGGTATGTGCTCGTACTTTTCACGTTGAAGCACAGTTCTGCATGTGTACGCGTCTATTCCTTGATGAACTTGGTTTGAGGGTGGTGGCACCTTTTCTGTGTTAGACGCGTCTCGTTTGTGTACATGCCTTTCCTAGGCAAGATTTGGTTTGGCCTGCGTGCCTTATCCATCGTATCTATTTCATTCCACTGCATATTGTAAATATTGCATTGTAGCTTGTATGCATTCACTGCATCATCCCTTTCCATCCATGGCTTGCACCTTTCCTTGTTGAGCTTGGTTTGGTATGTGCTCGTACTTTTCACGTCGAAGCACAGTTCTGCATGTGTACGCGCCTATTCCTTGATGAACTTGGTTTGAGGGTGGCGGCACCTTTTCTGTGTTAGACATGGTTTGTATGTGTGCATGCCCTTCCTAGGCAAGATTTGGTTTGGTTGCATGCCATATCCACTGTATATATTGCATTGTAGTGTAATTTTTGCATCCAGCATTAGGATCATTGTTCTTTCCCCAACGGGTCGTTTCCCCACTTATGTCATTCCACCCAATACTTGTTCTTGTGTCCATCTACATCACTCATAGTTCTGCATGTGTACACGCTTTGAGGGTTGTGGCACCTTTTCTATGGTAGACGGACTTGTTACTTCCATCAATCTATTTGACATTTGTGTGGTTTTGAACCACTCATGATTGGATCATGATTCAATTGCATTGCATGTCGTTTGCATGGTTTCAATTGCATTGCATTATTATACATAGTTTTGTATATATTGCATATCATTCTGCATTCATTTTGCATGTTATGCATGTTGCTAACAATATTGTACCTGTTAAGTTTTCTTTCTTTTTCAGGCACAATATTGTATGTACGGTTCATTTGAGGCTAGTGCAACCAAACGAACCGGGCAGGTATTGCATCCTTCAAGTGAGACGTATCGAGAATGGCATAATTCTCTTACATCCCTTCTGCATTGTAGTGTAGTTTGGTGTATACTAGCTTAAAACTGTCGCATTGTATGTGCTTCATTACAGCTTTCTCTGCATGATCATAAGTTATGTTCGGCTTTGTGCATTGTCTTGCATTTTGCCCCTGCCTTCGGGCGCATACCTTGTTTGTCTTGCATGCTTTGTCTAAGTCTTCGGCCTTGTCAAAAATTGGTCATCTCTGGGCTTTGACATTCACTCCCGTCATTGTTATGACTTTCGAGTTCTGTCAAAGAGGGGCAATTGTAGACACCCCATTTTTGACCGTCCTCAAGACTTAGACGTCACCGCTTGAATACTTAGTGATCATCCATGTTTGTGTTCGTCTTGAGCTCCCGGAGGTCTCGGCTGCGCGCCTTGCCTCAGGATCTCTCGACTCTACTGTTTCGTGTTTGGTTTTGTACCAAACACTTGTGCTTTGCCTTGGAGGGGCAGGGAATGGCTTGTGGGCCATCCCCACACTCCACCGGCCATGTCTTGAGGCCACCGACTGTGTTTTGTTGCCATCGGCCAAATGTTTGGGCATTTGGCACTCTTGTTGGCTGGCCGACTACTGTGCATCTGCTTTTGCAGATATTTTGGCACAGCTGACATGCACTTGGTGTATGGAGGGATCTCTCTCTTTAGAAGCTTGTCTTGTAAGCTTACAAGACAAAAAGCTCTATAAAGAGAGGGTCTTCTCTCTTGTTGAGGGTTGGACAATTTAGACAGCTTTTTTTTAGGGTTTGAGTTCTAGGGTTTGAATATTGTGTGTATCCTATCTCTATTTCTCCCCCTCTCTTGGTCTTGTGTGTGTTTAGGCTTAGTATTGCTCACAAAGACCCACCATTACACCATCCCTTGGAGCTGAGGCCCTTGAGGGTTATTTTTGGAGGTTTTAGACTAATTTCAACCTAAAGAAGCTGCTGGAGCTCCATTGGTGAAGAGGGTCTTTAAGGGTAAGAAACTTGTCCCTTTATTCCCCATTTTTGCATTGTATTTTTTCCTACCTCATAACTGTTTTTGGGCTTAGTGTATAACATAAAAAAGTTCTGCTTTTTAGCCCTAAAAATAGTTGGTTAAGGGTGCTTTGGCATTTGGGGTTGTTTGACCCCTCTTAAGCCTTGAAAAGCCCCATTTTGTGTCATTTTGAGTGGACTCCGGGACCATTGTGTTTGGGCCTCCTCACCACTGAAATCTTGAGGGATTTCAGAGGTGAGGATGATGCCTTGAGGTCCTAGGAAGGAGAGGGACATCCCCTCTCCTTGTTGTCCTTGAAAAGGGCCTTTTTAGCCTCATGTTTGAGCATCTAATTTAAGTGCATGTTGGCCATGTCTTAAGTGGTATTTGGTAGTATTTTTTCATGTATTACCTTTGTTTTGAATTGGTTTGGACACACCTTGCATGCCTTGCATACATGTCTTGTAATGCTATCATTTAGCCTTAACATGCACCTAGGCTTTGACCCTTGTTCAAGCATGTTTTAGGCCTAACTTTGTGAAGGTTTTGTGTTTATTTTGGCATGCTCAAGTTCTGTTTTTGGTTGTTTTGGTCGACCTTGGCATGCTTAGTATAGCCCCTTTGTATTCTTGGCTTGTGAGCTTTAAGTGCATGAACTATGATCATGCATTATTTGCATTATTTCAATGGTTTAGAACCACTTACCATGTTATTCTAGAGCTTATAATGTATGCCTTGCATCCATGTTTGCATCCTCTCAAGTGTGCTTGAGAGTTGCTCTTTGCGCCTAAGTGGTGGACCATGTTTATATGCATGCTTGTATGTGTATTTGGCTCCATTTCCTTAGTTATTGGCCACTGTTTTAGGCTTGTTTGAAGGCTGCCTAATTTAGTTTAAGTCCATCCCCTTGCGTGTTGTATGCTTTGTATGCTTCCTTGTATTGCCATGTTGCATATTAGCCAACATGTCTAGGTTGCATTCCATTTGCATGCATGCTTAGCCTCTTGAAATGCTTGTGATAGAGGTTGAGTTCCATTGGTTTGTTTATGTGCATTGCATTCCATATCGAGATGCACACTTGATTCTTTGGGCCATCATGTATTGAAATGCGCAATTGGTGGTCCGAGAATCGAGGCCATCCTCCTTTGAGTCATATACATGATAAGGGGTGTGGTTGGTGCATACATGGCTTGAAATACATTGCCATGCTATGCTTTGCCTTCTGTTGCTGTCAACTGCAGGTTCTGCAGGGAGTTTTGGCCGACCGGCCATATACAGTGCCGACCGGCCATCCATCAGTGGCCGATAACTCAATTTGTGGCCGGTGACCATCACACATGGCCGGTGGCCATCCCTCCCAGCCGGTGGTGTTCCACAGTGCTCAGGGAAGCATACCCTGGGAGTTGTGCAATTTCCAGAGGAGTAGAACAGTCAAAGTAGAGGCAACTTGAGCATGGTAGTGGATTTCCGGGCGAAACCGAGCGCGCATGCATTGAGCCCTCTCCCCGAGGCTGCTGTTTACTGCCTTCTTAGATTAATTAATTTGCTTAATTAATTTAATTGTCTGTAATATTTAATTAGCTAGTTGGTTAGTTAAATTGTAATATTTATTTGGTCCCTCCGAGTGAGGGCAAATTTGTAATAAGTGTGGGTGCGTGTGTGCATGTCTTCCAACCCGTACTTCTTTCTTCCCTTTTACTTACCTGCTTTGATGGTTAGTATTAGGGCATATTTTCTTTAGCATCCTTATGCTATGCATGTGTGCATCATTCGTCAGTATTGCATGCACCGGGCTCGGCGCATCATACTAATCGCATAGGCATTTCAAATCTAACTTGAATACATGCTATCTGTGCATTTTCACATGTCATCCCTAGATTAGCCGAGCCTACTCTAGCGACATTTTGTATGCGATGCATTAGCCACTTAACATGAACTAGGGTCATGCATGTTTGCTAACTAGTTTACCTGTTTTGGTTTGGAGTACTAGGTGAGCTTTTATGCTTTAGCATACCGCATGCGTGTGAGTGTCGCCATAACAGCATGCTTACCATGTGGATAGATGCTTATATGATATAACTGCCTGAATGCCTGTGGGTGAAGGTTGGATTGTTTAAGTTGGAACAACTCACTGAAATCTTTATTTTAGCCTACTTTCGAGTAGCAAATTTCAAAACGTTTTCCAAACAAACAGATATGCAATGTTTTGTTCCAACTTAGGCGATTTGGTCTATACTTGTTTGCTGTGCGCATCACATAGTAAATTTAGGCTAATAACCGGAATAAGAACACATAATGTTTTCAAAAACGGATATCACGGTTAGTAGAGGCCGATCTTCGGATCGGGCGAGAGGGGGTGCTCATAGCTGACTTTTCCCAATCGTACCCAAGTTCCCGAGCCGAGGCAACTTTGGTGATGACGGACATATGGCCTTTGGCACCGAGTCAGGGCTTCCTAAATTCCCCCATAAAAAATATTTAGGTGGCGACTCTGTATCTGGCAAAGTAGTCCATGTTTGGCACTTCTTTTCTAAAAATCTATTTTCTCAAAACGATTTGCCGGATTTGGACTCTTTGGTTCAGATTGAAAACCGTGACACAAATCGAGTCCGAACTGTAGCGAGGTCCCCCGTGGGCTTGTTACACTTAGGATCGCTCTCAGCCTTGAGACTCGATCCCCCTTCGCTTTCCGACCTTGAACCTTAACTCAGAATGTTCAACGGTCAACCGCAATGTGAGGCCTGTGTGGCCAGATTCGAAGCAGCCCCTGACCTAGGAGCAGAAAAATGTCAGATGTGCTCGGACAGCCGAAGATGGATCATCCTGCAAATCAATGAAGACTGGCAAGAATGCCAAATCCCAGAAGAGAAGAAAGAAGAAAGTATTGCCGAAGAACAACTGAGTTCCTATCCACAACACTAGGGGCAAATTTAGCCCCCATGGGATGGACTCCTGCATCGTCAGCGAACAACAGTCACTCTCCTGGATTTAGATGGATTTGAGATCTCAGAACCATTTGACATGGACCAAGCTACACTTTTACCCTTGAGAGGCTCGCTGGGCCGAAAACCCGAAAGGGAGAGCTAGGCAAAAGTTAGAGTGAGAAAAAAAAGAAAAGAAAATAACAAAAGAGAAAGATGCAAAAAAAAAAAATGAATGAAGAAAATGCAAAAAAAAAAATGAAAAGAAAAAAGAAAAGAAGAAAAAGATGGAAAAAAGAAGAAAAGAAATGAAAAAGAATTGAAGAATATAGCTCGCAAGGTTGAAAACCCGCAAAGGGCGGCCTTGGCAAAAGTTAGAGTGCAAAAGGAGAGGTTAAATACCCGAATGTACCTTACTCCGAACTACGTGAGGCTTGATTCCCATCTTTGGGATACGTAGGCAACTTCATTCCGAAGTCCAGCCGTAAAACACTTCAAATTCGACTATGTCCATGTAATGGTTTTGACCATCATTGACTTCTCTGCATTCGAGAATTTGGTTGTGTTTGTCACTCTGAGGATTGACTACAATGCGTTGTGGTGCCATTCAAACAAGGGGCAACTTTCCGTTGCCATTCAATGCATTGCGGTGCCATCTAAACAAGGGGAAACTTTCCGTTGCCATGCGGTGTCCTCCAAGCAAGGGTCAATTTTCCTTCAAATTTGAGGTTGTGCATCTCAAGAGTAGGTTCCGTGCTCATTGAGCAGTGGTTGTTTGTGAAAATAGTTTTTTGAGAATTTTTACTGAGGTTGACTAATTCTCTCGAAAATTATTCCATTTTTCCAAAACTGAACCATTTCTTGGACCTAAAACTGGAAAATTTTCAGTGCTCACAGCCTGACTTGCATGATTTTAAATTAGAAAATCGAACAAGCATGTTAATCTAACTCTCATGTTGGTCAAAGTTGTTTTAGTAGAAAGCCAAAAAAAAAAAAAATGGTCAAAATGATGAATTAGGGGCATAGTTGAGTCAGGCTTCCTGTCTTTCCTCTATTTTCAACATACTTGCCAAGAAGGGCACTCTACCTACCAGAAGAGGGCACAACTGAAGTTAACAACAAAGGGCTGAAAGCTCTCTTATCCTCCAAGCAACGAGGTATCAAGCCAAGTGCGAAGCACGAACCAGAATGGGACAAGATATTCCACTCCCTTATCTGGACAGATCTGATCACGTCCAAACTCCCCAGCAGAACATCGTTAACTGATGTCAGCTGCAAATTTGCTACACACCCAATTGTAGCGCAGCCCCTCTGTGGAAGAAACTCACTGTTATGAACAAGAAGAAGAATCTAGCATAATGCTAGGGGCAAGAGCCCACAACTTTCTGTTTATCCATCAACCACCCAGGGGAGGGACAAAAAATGAGAGATTGAAGAATAGAGAGATGTGAGCTGAGAGAAAAAGTAAGAAAATGGCTTTTTCAGAAAAAGCAGGCACGAGGGCAGTGATGTGAGAATCACAAATTAGAAAGGGTGGGAAATAATACCCGGGAACGGCTCCTCGTGCCGAGAGGTCTCGTCTTTGTAACACGTCTGTGTGTCGTGTCTTTTGTTTTGTTCGTCTCGATTCTTGCTTTGAGTCGTTCCGAGCGTGTCTCGATGTGTTTTGGTTGTTTACCTTTGTCTTCCTTTGTTGAGTTGTGATGTGCTGTGTCCAGTCGTAGACTCAATACCCAGTTGAGAATTCATTTTCAATTTCGATTTCAAAATAAAATCGTTTTGTGCTCAGAGTATTGTGTCATTCTCCACATTTGTGCAAAATAGTATTTGTTCCTTCATAAAACCGCAGGGTTCAACCCAGGTCATGTCAGAACAGTAAAACCAGGACCTATTTGAAGCTATATGGGTTCCAAACTACAAAGCAAAAGAAAATAAGGAAAATGTCGGGTATCTGAGTTTGTTTCAACTTCGGTAAGTTCTGAGACTACATTCCGTGTGTACCTTCAATGCTCCGAAGTATGAGTGTGCCTCTACCTCAAGCTCAAGATCAAGTCTGCTTCAAGCCAAAATGGCAATCAGAAGTGCTCTCCTCGAGTACCGTTTCATGCCAGGGACATCTTGGCTGTGTTTGCAATGAGTTCCTAGGAGACCAACTGCGATGGTGGAAACTAGAGTTCGAATGGCTGATGCCTAGAACGAAAATGTTCGAGATTTCCGGGACTGAAGTCTGGTTTAAATACCCAGGGGCGTGTCCTCGGCTTGAAATCTATATGGAAGCCCCATAGGTTGAGATAGCGTGTATGCACCTCAATTCTGGATACTGAACCAACCTAGTCTGTCACCCCGTTGGAGAATAGGGAAAGTTGTGAATATGATTAGGAAGAAAGGCAGCGTCCAAAGTGTTCTACGTAAAGAACCCTTGTCAGTATTTCAGAGCCTTTGTACTACGAGTTGAAGGTAAGTGTTCGAAGAGCACGAGGGGAGATCCCCATCAGAGTAGAGGTGTTCATCGCCACTCACCCCATGAGGTGCTTTCTGAAGCGCTGCTATGCTTGTTTATTGCATCATGCATTGTATTGCATTGTACCTCTCAAGTTTCTTTCTCATTCATGCACGATATTGTATGTATGGTTCATTCAAAGAAGTTCCATTTGAGATCATTTATTTAGTGTATCAATCACACTTCATTCAGTTAGTGTATCAATCACACTTCATTCAGTTAGTGTATCCATCACATTTCATCTATCATACTTTGTTCACTTAGTGCATCTATCACACTTTGTGTTCACTTGTAGTGTATCAATCACACTCTGTTCACCTAGTGCATCTATCACACTTTGTGTTCCCTTTTAGTGTATCAATCACACTCTCTTCACTTAGTGCATCTATCACACTTTGTGTTTGCTTTTAGTGTATTTATTATACTCTGTTCACTTAGTTCATCTATCACACTTTGTGTTCCCTTTTAGTGTATCAATCACACTCTGTTCACTTAGTGCATCTATCACACTTTGTGTTCGCTTTTAGTGTATCAATCACACTTTGTTCACTTATTGCATCTATCACACTTTGTGTTCGCTTTTAGTGTATCCATCACACCTGTTCACATAGTGCATCTATCACACTTTGTGTTCGCTTTTAGTGTATCAATCACACTCTGTTCACTTAGTGCATCTATTACACTTTGTGTTCGCTTTTAGTGTATCAATCACACTCTGTTTACTTAGTGCATCTATCACACTTTGTGTTCGCTTTTAGTGTATCCATCACACCTGTTCACATAGTGCATCCATCACACTTTGTGTTCATTTTTAGTGTATCTATCATACTCTGTTCACATAGTGCATATATCACACTTTGTGTTCATTTTCAGTGTATCACACTTCGTGTTCACCTTTAGTATATCTATCATACTCTGTTCACTCAGTGCATCTATCACACTTTGTGTTCACCTTCAGTGTATCTATCACACTTGTTCACTTAGTGCATCTATCACACTTTGTATTCATTTTTAGTGAATCTATCATACTTTGTTCACTAAGTGCATCTATCACACTTTGTGTTCATTTTCAGTGTATCCATCACACTCTGTTCACTTAGTGCATCTATCACACTTTGTGTTCACTTTTTGTAGATCCATCATACTTTGCTTCACATAGTGCATCTATCACACTTTGTGTTCACTTTTAGTGTCTATCACACTTTGCTTCATATAGTGTATCCATCACACTCGCTTCACTTTGTGTATCTATCACATTATGCTCATTTTGTGTATCTATCACGCGTTCACTTTGTGTATCCATCACACATGTTCGCTTAGTGTATCTATCACGTGTTTGCTTAGTGTATCCATCACACTCGTTTCGCTTTGTGTATCTATCACACTTTGCTTCACTTAGTGTATCAATCACACTTTATTCATATAGTGTATCCATCACACTCTCTTCACTTTTGTGTATCTATCACACATGCTCGCCAAGATTGCATAATCTTCTTACATCGTAACTGCATGAAATGTAGTTTGATTTGCCTTCCCGCTTAAAACTGTCGCATTTATTGTGAATATTTGCTTCATTACAGCTTTATTTACATGATCCTTACTGCATGAAATGTAGTTAGATTTGTATATGCTTGCTGCTTTGCATAATCATGAGTTACGTCCGGCTTTGTGCATATCATCTTGCATTTTGCCCCCCGCCTGCGGGCATGCCTGCGGGCACATCTTTGTTATCTTGCCTGTTTGTCTAAGTCTTCGGCCTTGTCAAAAATGGGTCATCTCTGGGCTTTGAGATTCACTCCCGTCACGTATGACTTTCGAGTTCTGTCAAAGAGGGGCAACTGTAGACACCCCATTTTTGACCGACCTTAAGACTCAGACGTTACCGGTTGAGCTCTCAGTGATAGCGCATATTGTGCTCGTTCTGAGGTCGCGGAGTCTCAGCTGAGAGCCTTGTCTCCAGACTTCGGGGTTCTTTTGTGCTTTCCCTCGGTTTGCGAATCGGGTCCTGTTTTCTCTATTTTCTCTTCCCGAAGGGATGGAGAGGTCTTGTAGACCATCTCTCAGTGGCTGTAGGCTACGTTTCGTGGTCGTAGGCCATTTTTCCCGTTTGGAGCCCGGTTCCCGATTTTCAGAGCCGTCGGTCGTGTGCCTCGGTTCGGGACCGCTTAACTACCTCTGTTTGCTCCGGTTTTTGGCATACATCTTGTTTCCTCCCTTTTGAGGGACACTGTGGCCCGAGAGACCAACTTCGTGGTCAAACGCCACCTCCGATTATAATGATTTGGGCCCCGTCAAGGCGTTTGACCCCCGAACCTTCGTTTTGCCTCCCGAACCTTCGTTTCGCCTCGGTTTGGGTTCATTTTTGGTGGAGACCTTTTTTTCATTGTTAGAAAGGTCGTAGGAAGGTGGGAGGCTAGTAATTGTTCTGAAAACCAGCTTTATTCCTTCATCGCTCTTCATCGCCCGTTTTCTTCACTAAAAAGATGACTTTTTCCATTCCCGGGCTACTTTTTCTGACTTTCCACCACACCATTGTATTGTACACACCTGGGAGGCCACCAATATGGATAGGCCGGGCATCAATCGTTCTTGACCCTTTTGAACCCCTCTAAAAAGTTGGTTTTCTCTCTTATGGGTTACATTTTCTGGGTTTTGACCATACAACTGTGTTGTACACACATGGGAGGCCACCTTTTTGGGATGGCCGGCCACCAATTTTTCTTGGACCTTTTTCACCTGGCCGCCCGGCCGGCCACCTGAAGCTCTTGAACCTGGCCGGCCAAAATTGTCCCTCCTGGTGCATGCCAGCTGTGCCAACTATTTTGCACCAGACCCCTACCCGGGGATATGCCCTTTTGGGGGGGGGGGAAATTTGAATTGTTTTTCCCCCCTTTTGTTTCACTCCTCTCCCCTATATAACCAGCACCCCATCTCCATCTCTAGGGGTTACAAAAACCAGCTGGAGCCTTGGCATACAAACCTCCATATCCCTCTCTTCCAAGCTTCAAAACATCCTTGACCTTGCACCATTTATACACCAACTCATATCCTATCACCTCCACACACCATTCCAACATCTTAAGGCTGATTTTCAGAGGTTAGGAGCTCCTCTTCTTGGACCAGAAGCTGCTAGAAAGTTGTGCTACAAGGGTGAGTCCCTATTTCCTCATTTCTTGCCTTTTTTGCTTAATATTTTAGCCTCTTTTGCTAGCATTTTTGGGCTTCGACCTAAACTGAAAATAGTCTTATTTTGAGTTCATATTCATGTTTGAACAAGGACTTTTCTCTGTTTGAAGTCTTCTACCCACCCTTTGTGCTTTATCCCTCTTTTGGCCCTTATCTTGCATGATTTATTAGCCATGTTTGTGAGTATTTTTGGGCTTCGAGCCAAACTCTAAAGTACCTTATTTTGAGCCCCTCTTCAACTTTGTTGAAGGGCTCTTTGTTTTTTGAGGCCATCTACTGCCTCTTGCCTTCTATCTCTCTTTTAGGGCTATTTTTGCATCATGTTTTAGCCTCACTTGTAGACATATTTGAGATTTTCCATAAAATGTAAAGTATCTTTTTTTAAGCCTCTATTCAACTTTGTTGAAGGGATATTTTCTGTTTGAAGTCATTTACTGCCCTGTTTGTTCATTCTCTCTTTTAGGGCTGTTTTTGCATGATATATTAGCCCTATTTTTGAGCCTTTTTGGACCTCGACCTAAACTAAAAAAAGTCTTTTTTTGATATCATCTTCATGTTTGATTAAGGTCTATTCTCTGTTTGGGGTCATCTTCCCCTATGCATGCTTCATTCCTTCATGATTAGAGCTATGTATTAGAGCACTTGCATTGTTCATGGTTTGGCCTCTTAGACACTAAAATCTAGTGGATTTTCAGTGGCTTTGATGCATTCTTGAAGGCCAAAATCAGAGGGGGGTGACCCCCTCTCTCCTTGTCATGTTTGGTGGTCTTTTTGGCCTTCCAAAGGACCTCTTATTTGCATGCTTCTAGGCCTTGTTCCAGGCCCTTTTTAGTGGGCTTTACGACCCCTATAGGCTATTTCCAAAGTTGGTTTGGCCTTGTTGAATGTCCATCTTGCATGTGCTTAACAACCCCTTGTATGCCCTTCCAAAGGAGCCCCTCATTTTTACATGCATTGGCTGTATTTCAGTGATTATTTAGGCATATTTTCACATGTTTTGTTCACTGATTTTTTCTGGTTTGGTAAGATTTCATATGCTTCATATACATGCCATGTAAACCATGTTTGCTAGTCAAAGTTGCATGCTATTTTAGTCCATCTTGCTAGCATCTTTTGGCCATACTTTGAACTAGAAATGTTCATGTTTTGGGACTGCCTTGGCTCTGTCTTTGTGCTTCATAGTCAAATAATGCATGCTTTGTATAACTACAAGTCAATATCTATGCCTAGTTTTGAGTTTCGGGACTATTCCATGCATTGTATGACATATATCCATGATTCGAGATCATTTTGCATCATGATTCAGTGCTGGAATTTGCATGTTTGAATGCCATATTTCATGCCTTCCATGCCTTGTTAGAGTGGCATTTGGTGCCTTAGGTTCGGTCCTCGGTTTGCGTGCATACGTGCACGCATTTCGAGTGTCTCATTTTCATCTTATGGCCACTGATGTGAGTGTGGCTGAGGTCCACTCATGTTAGTGTAAGTCCATTATGCATTGTGTATGCCATTTCGATTCATAGCATTGCGTATGCTAGGTTGTATGTTAGAGCATTGTGTATGTCTCGCTACATCGTGCATTGTGTATGCCATCTCATAGTATTGTGTATGCTAGGTTGCATGTTAGGATTGCATTCATGCATGTCATGCATATTGCATTGTGATTGGGATAGGAGTTAGCCCTAGCACGGGAAACGAGGGACGTTTCGTACTCCGAGTGACAGAACGTGTCTCAATTCCCAGTCGTCGACACTTCGGATTACCCATGATGGAGCTTAGGCCTTGTTGTGTTTTTATATGCATTCATTTCATATTGAGACGTGCAATTCGACTCCTCGGCCATCAGGCATCGAGATGCGTGATTGGTGGTACGAGGATCGAAGACTACACTCCCTGAAGAGTAGTCAAGCATACATATGTGAAAATACATTGCCATGCCCTTTCTTGCTCTCTGTTGGAGCAAACCAGAAACCAGCAGCCTTTTGGAGCTTCGCACAATATTCCGGGCTCAACTGCAAACAGAGGCTAATCGGGGCATCGCAATGGATTTCCGCACAAGGCAACTCAAGCATGCATCTTTCATCATTACGGAACAGAGTTGAGGCGGTCTATTGATTTGCGTGCCATTTATTGCTTTCCTAGATTAATTTGTTAATTCATTAGAGTTTTGTACTTATTCAGACTGTATTATTCATTTGGGACTGTATATTATTTATTCAGACCCTCCGAGCGAGGGCACAATTGTAATAAGTGTGCGTGCGTGTGATGTATGTCTTCCAACCCCACATCTTTCTCCTTTTTATTTACCAGCTTATGATGGTTAGATTAGGGCATGTTTCAATTAGCATACAGTATGATAGCATGTTTGCATTCATTCATCTGTCTTGCATGCACCGGGCTCGGCGCATCATAACTCACTGCATTGTATTTCAATTTCGAGTTCAATACTTGTTAGCTATTGTATCTCATATGCCATGTTTAGAATAGCCGAGCCTGCTATAGTTGCATTTTCGCATGTGTTGCATTAGGCATTTCTGTATAGTTAGGATCATGCATGGATTTCTAACATAGCTTGTGTTTTGGCTTTGAGTACTCGGTAAGTTTTTATGCTTTAGCATCCTTGCATGCGTGTGAGTGACTGCGATGATAGCATGCTTACCATGAGGCTATATGCTTATGTGATATATCTGCCTGAATGCCTGTGGGTGAAGGTTGGGTTATTTAGATTGGAACAAATCATCAACTGTGAGTTTTAAACCCACTAGATAGTAGCAAAACCATCTTTTCTAAGCCCACCCGAGGGTGGCAAAATCTTCATTTTAAGCCTACTTGCGAGTAGCAAATCACTTTCAAAGATAAGCAGGAAATGTTTTGTTCCGATTCAGGAGACCCAGTCTATACTTGTATGCTGTGCGCGTCACATAGTAAATCTAGGCTAATAACCGGAATAAGAACGCATAATGTTTTCAAAACTAGATATCATGGTTAGTAGAGGCCGATCTTTGATCGGGCGAGCGGGGGTGCTCACGAAGTGACCTTCCCCAATCGTACCCAAGTTCCTGAGCCGAGGCAACTTTGGTGATGACGGACACGTGGCCTTAGGCACGAGTCAGGGTTTCCTAAATTTTTCAAAATAAAATATTTAGGTGACGACTCTGTATCTGGCAAACCAGTCCATGTTTGGCACTTCTTTCAAAAATCTGTTTTCTCAAAACGATTTGCCGGATTTGGACTCTTTGGTTCAGATTAAGAACCATGACAATTTGAGTCCGAACTGTAGTGAGCCCAAAATGAACAGAATGGGACTCATCCTCCCGGGGCGTTCGGAGACTTCTACGGTGCACTATTTTTTTGTAATTAAATTTTTATATGAAAATGTAAAATTCCATATGAGTAAATTTTGGATGACCCATCTATTGATTTTTTATTTTATTTTATTTTATTTTGCCCGATGAAATTGTTCCACAATTGTATTGCACAATTAATACAAATTGAAAATCTACAAAGATTATTTCGGTTGTATCATAAGAAAAAAAAATTTCTACATACATTAGACACCATTGTGTGTTGAAACATTTTATTATCAAAAATCAATTTATTTGGTTTAATTTTTTATATATGCTTTCTAGATTTTTTTTGTCTTTAGTAACTTTTCATATTTTAATTAAATTTTTAGATGCACATAATGTAAATGCATTCAAAAGACAAAATATTTGTGAAGAAATCTATTTTTTTTAATTAAAACAAATACAAAATAAAATAAAATAAAATGACATTTTTCATTTGTTTTTTGTTGCTGTTCTTTAGTCAAATTTTTATTGTATGCATATATTTTTTTATGACACACAATGTTGTTTTGGAATTAGGTAGTTTGGCCAAAAAAATCAAAAAGTCACTATAAGCTATCACATCACTCTCTCTATTTTTCTGCATATTTTTTCGTAAAAATTCAAAAAATTACTAAAATAATATGTTCCCAAATGAGGCATTTGTGGAACAATTTTGTAGTGAAAAAAAAAAATATAAAATTCAAGTGATAGGTGATCCAAAAATTACCAAAATTAAATTTTACATTTTAGATTAAGATTTAATTACGAAAACAATACACAAATTACCTAAAATAATTAAGATTCTAAATGCATGTTTAATTTCATAGCCACTCATAGAATGACACATTATTTAGGTTGTAGGAAAACCTTCTCCAAAGATTTTTTTTTTCCTTCCCGAGAACCCCCCTCCCCCCTTCCAAATTCGCATGATTTTGGCTATCCTCAGACATTTTAGACTTGGACCATCTCCAAGAAACTCTTTAAATGAGCATTCTTAGCTACTATAACTAGCATCAATATATTTTAGTCATTCAAATGGGTTAGTTATTATAATAGTTATACTAACAAAATTTTTCAGGCTAGTTACATTTGAAGAGTCTTGGGAGACTCTTTAAACAATTTGAGTGTATAAACAAGTAAAACAAAGAGTAGAACTGGAGTACATAGATAAAAAAAAAAAAAATTAGATAAAATAAAGAATATACCTTCTTTTATATTTTAGCTAGTAAAAATGAAAAGTATGGTTTGAGTTGCTCTTAGAATTATATCATCTGAATTGTAAGAATGTACATAATAGGGAACTAAGAGTTGTGGGATGAAAGATCTAGGGTAAAATTCATTTTGCATCTCAGAGTACTTATAAAAATATTAGAGATTCTGAAAGGTTTATCAAATTTTTTTATCAAATGTCTCAAACCGTGGGAAATTTTGGTAGAAATAAAACTTTTGGGATCTTTAGAATTACTCTATCCCTACACCCTTATAGTTTTAATATAGGTAGAGAATCTCTTTATGATTTTGGACTAAACTGCAAAGTTAACTCTATTAATAATAGTGACAAAATTATCTAAATATCTTTGTCATATTCTCTTTCTCTAATCTCTAATATATATAATTTCATATTAATTTCATACCTTAGTCACACATATTTAACAAATTAAATTATAAATTAATTTAAACACCTTAATTTATTACTATAAAATTACCTTAATCTAATTTTTTATTTTAAATTTTTAATCAAATTCATTATTTAATAACATTTTAAATTAAAATACATAATATAAATATAAATAATAAATTAATCTAAACATCTTAATTTTTTAACATAAAATTAAACCATCAAATTACTTTAATCTAATTTTAAATTTTAAAGTTAACATTTTAAAATAAACATAAACACACGCCCACACATATCACAAATTAAACTAAACACCTTAATTTATCATCATAAAATTATATTATTTAATAACATTTTAAATTAAACATATACATATATATATATATATAAATTAAACAATAAATTAACATAATATCTTAATTTTTAACCCCCAATTTATAATTTAATAAATTTCTCTTCAATGGGACATTTATTTATAAATCTCTCTTTATCTACTTATATTCTACTTAATTCAAATTATTTTATTATATTCCAATAAGTTCTATAGGTGATATAATTACCAAAATACCCATAATAATAAAGTGTGAAACGCCCATTAATATTCACATTGACATGTGAATGTTTCATAACGTAAAAATTCATATTGTCAAATTTATTTAATGTGAATATTCACATCACCAAGTTGCTAAGAATTCAAAAAATATTTATAAGAGTAAAACAAATATTTAAAGATGAGAATTAGGATTTAGTGGATTAAATGTTGAAAATAATAGGATTTTTTGGAATAAAACAATATCTTATCGATTAATTGAGATATAAGTACTTGAAAGAGAATTTTCTAATAAATATTTCTTTAATTAAACATGTACATATATATATACACACACACACACATATATTTAACAAATTATACCATAAATTAACCTAAACACTCTAATATATTACCATAAAAAGGCTTCGAGAAGAAATCGCAAGCAAAATAAAAAACAAAAAATATTTTCTAAAAAATATTTTTGTATTTTCTGGTGTTTGGTAAGTCAACAGAAAATATTTTCTATTGTTAATGGAAAACAAGCCGATTTGAGCATAAAATGTTTTTCACTTTTAAAAGGCGAAAAATGTTTTGCAGACTAAAATTTTATAAATGTTATCACACCACCACAACTATCACCTTCGCCATCACTGTCGTCGCCCCACTACATCATGCCACCATCTCCATCTCTACTTTTATTCCACTACCACCACTACCAAATATAGAAAAATATTTTCTCTAAAAAATATTTTTTAAAAGAAATTCATAACAAATACTTTCTATTAAAAAATATTTTATATCCAAACAAACAAACCATAAGTCTATAGATAGCCAATCAAATTCAATTGGGTTAACAACCCTCTCTTTCAATCCAAAAAATATTAGGGCAGGCTGGCCTTTGACTAAGGCTAGTAAGGCCTATGTCTAGGGCTACAAATGAATAGAACCGTTCGTAAATAGATTCAAACTCAATTCGGTAAGAGCTCGTTCAAACTCGATTAATTAATTCTTATTATTATCATTTATTTTATTTCATTTTTTTTACGTTTGAACTCGAATTCTTGTTCGAGCTCGTTAAAGTTTTAATAAAAAAGTCCAAACATACTAAAGTTTGGCTCAACATTTATTATATATATATATTAAATAATGTAAAAGTATGTATAAAAAATAAGATAAATATGTTATTTATATAATAGTGGTGATACATATTATTATTTTTGTAAAATATTATTTTTTTTTATATATATATTGTATAATCAAAGTTTCAATTGTAAATTTAGTCTCATCTACAAATATGAATTTATAATTTTTTTGGCTTGTTAAAACTTATGAATAGATTCAAGGATCGAGTCGAGCTCGAGTCAAGCCTAAGCCAACTTAACTTGAACTTGAACTCATTAAAATCTTAATAAATAAGACAAAACATATTAAAGCTCGACTCAACTCGGCTCAACTCGTTTGCAACCCTATATATGTCTAGCGCCCCCCAACAAAGGCCCTCAAATTCATTAGTCTTGTACTATATTAAAAATTCAAAATGGCCTAATTTTGTTTTATTAATTTAGGCTAGATTAAAAGGCCCCAAAAAAATCTATTTGGCCCAATTGATAAGGCTCAACTAAAAAATATTTATAAGTGTTAGTTGTTAGCCCCATTGAAAAAAATAAATATAAAAAATCTGTATATGTATTAGACGTTAGCCCAATTCGGTTTTACTTATTTTTTTAATATTTTAGGTAATTTTTTGATTTTATTTTATTTTGTAGATACACCTAATCTAGATACACTTAAAAAGTATAATATTTATAAAGAAAAAAAAATTAAAAATTTACCTATACAAAAAATATAAAAATATATGAATTGTAAATTTAGAAAATTAATTTTGAAAAGTCTAAACCAAATAGAGTGACACTTTTTTATGAATATTTAAAAGGCCTTTGAAAAATTATTTCGCCTTACATTTCCAAAAACTCAGGGCCAGCCCTGTATTGGGGGTTAGGTATCAAACTTGCTCATTATTATTGACATTGAGTAATGTTAGGAAATCTAAAAAATTTTGACAAAATTTCAACTAAATATTTTAGGGGGAGTTACGGGTTGGTCCTTTAAATTTGATTTAATTCCCATGAGGTCCAGACCCAAAATAATTTAGCACATCTTCCCATTTTACCCCTAACGTTTAGCCAACACGTAGAAATCAGTCTACCATTCCACACACTCTCTCTCTCACAACTGGCCATCGAAGACTACTTCTGACCTTTGACAACATTTTTTTTGGCCATTTTCCATTTCCACCATGTCAATACCGCCGTGCTGGCAACACGTAGAAATCAGTCTACCATTCCACACACTCTCTCTCTCACAACTGGCCATCGAAGACTACTTCTGACCTTTGACAACATTTTTTTTGGCCATTTTCCATTTCCACCATGTCAATACCGCCGTGCTGGCAACAAGAGAAAAATAGAAGAATATGGATGAAGAAAATGAAGAAGGGGGATAAGGAGTCATATTCAGTGATAAATTTAGTCTTCATAATCACAAATCAACATAAGATTCAAAGGCATACTCAGTGATAAATTTATCACTAATAGACACATTCAGTGATAAATTTATCACTAATTGTTTGTTAAAAAATTACAAAAAGAAAATTTCAACATCATCGTCACAAATTAACATAAGATTCAAAAGCATATTCAATAATAAATTTAGTAGTAAATATATTCACTGATAAATCTCTCACTAGTTGTTTGTTAAAAGATTACCAAAAAAATTGTCATCATCGTCACAAATCAACACAAGATTCAAAGAAATATATCAGTGATACATTTATCACTGATAAAATAGATTTGGTTTACGAGAAATAAAAAGAGAAAGAGGGAGTGAGGAAAATGGAAGTGAGATTTGGAGAATCAATATTGCTTGTAGTCCTTTGAAGTTTCACCGTATAAACAACTAAGTTGGTGTAAATCTAGGACATTGGAGTGTAGATTGGCGACTACGTAATGTAGGTCGGCGATGACGAAGGTGGTTAGTAAACAGTGGCGGTTGATCGGAGATGGTAAAGTATAGATCGGCGATGGTTGGAGATGGTTGGTTACCAATAGTGGTGGTAGTGGCCGGTAAAGGTGGTGGTAGTGACCGGTAGAGGTGGCGGTGGTTAGTAACGAACGACGATGGTTGTTGCGGGTGGATAGCGATGGCCATAGTTACAATAGTAGTATTTTCTAGAGGGAGAGAGAGAGATAAGAAAGAACAAGAGTTTTGGAAAAATGATCCAGAGAGAAGTTAATACAAATTGAAAAAATTAATGAGTAATAACTATTATAAACAATTAAAAATTTAAAAAGTGCTTGAGATGATTTAAATAGATATTTTTACCAGCTGGTAGCAAGGGCAAAATCGGGATAAAAAAAATATAACAAAACTTTCTGGTGCGATACATTTGACCATAAATTTTGAATTTTGTTTCAAATAAGGACAATAAAAAATGTTTCCTTTGCAAATAGTCTATTTCAAGAGCAAAGTCGTCATACAACTTATTTTGTAATGGTCAACTTTTATGTCGTTTGAAATGTAATTGTTTTTTTTAATGAATAATGCTAGAACTTTCTTAGTTATAAAGTTGTTTTTTGGTTCAATTTTTAGAATCTATATTTAGAAATTTTTGTCTAAGAAATTAAAAATTAAATTGGTGAAAACACATCATTTTTGTATAATTTTATCATTTGGGATGATAGAAATAATTTTTTTTGATATTTATTTTCATTAAATTAGATTTTATTTTTTTCAAAAGTCAAACGTAACGACAACTTTGATATCATTATTTCACCAATCAATTAAATCAAAATATCCATATGCCTAGGGTCTGTTTGGTAACGTTTACGTTTTCAGTTTATATTTACAAAAATTTTATAAACTGGTTTTTGTTTATTTTTAGAAAAACATAAACTACAAACGCGTTTGGTAATTGACAAAATGTTTAAAAAATTTTAAAAATATAAAAAATAGTGAGAAATGGCAAGTGGTAGCAAGTGGCGGTGGAAGACGGTGGTGGAAAGTGGTGACGGTGGGTGGTGGGTAGCGGGTGGTGATAGGTGGTGGCGGGTGGGTGGTGGTGGTGGGTGGTAGCGAGTAGGTGGTGGTGGTGGTGGTAGGTGGTGAGTGGTGGTGGCGGTGGGTGGCGGATGGCGTGGTGGTGGTGGTGGTGGGTGGGGCGTGGTGGCGGGTGGTGAGGGTGGGTGGGTGGCGAGTGGGTGGTAGTGGTGGCGGGTGGTGGTGGCAGGTGGGTGGCGGATGGCGGGTAGTGGTGGTGGCGGGTGGTGGTAGTGGTGGTGGTGGTGGTGGTAGGGGTGGTGGGTGGCGGATGGGTGGTGGTGGGGGCGGGTGGGTGGTGGTGGTGGGTGGTGGATGGTGGTGGCGGTGGGTGGTGAGTGGTGGTGGCGGGCGATGGATGGTAATGGCGTGTGGGGGGTGGTGGCGGGTGGATGGTAGGTGGGTGGTGGGTGGTGGTGGTGGTAGTGGTGTTGGTGGTGGCAAGGGGTGGGTGGCGAATGGGTGGTGGGTGGTGGTGGCGGGTGGTGGGTAATGGTGGCAGGTGGTTGGTGAGTGGTGGTTGCAGGTGGTGGTGGCGGAAGACAGCGGTGGAAAATGGTGGCGGGTGATGGATAGTGTTGGGTGGTAAAAAAAAAAAAAAAAACTCAAAACTCAAAACAGAAACACATTTTTTGGCCAAATTTATAAACTGAAACCACTGATTTATAAATAAAAAATTTACCAAATAAGTTTTTATTTGAGTTTTTTTTAATTTTTGTAAATATAAACAGAAAACTGAAAACGTAAAAATTTCTCTTTTTTTAAATCTTTCTTCACTAATTTATAATTTCGCACAAAGTATTCACAAATTTTAATTTTTATGTGAATTTAATAATCTAACTAAAAAATGATACATACACAAAAATGTAAGACTAACCATTACATTATGACCAACTATTTAATTTTGAATAATTAGTTTCTTATTGTTACCTATATTATACAAAAGATTTCAAATATTACTTTTCAAATATTTTATATTTGTCAATATCTATATATATATAAATACAAACGTTAATTTATATATGTTACTAAATTTATACATTATCAATTTATAATACTATATTACTATCAAATACTTTATAATATTAATAATTAATAAAAAAAATCACGGGTCACAAAAAATACATGTGTCCAACTGCTAATATTCATATAAATGAGAAAGTCAAGCTCCATATAATGAATTGCGAAAGTCATTCATTTGTACAATTCTCAATGATTCGAAATAGAGAAAGGTTTACCGATTCACATGTTGTCATTGTCTTATATTTTTCAATTATTTGCCAAGAAGATCTGATACTAGTTTTGGGATTTTAATAAAAATCTAAATATACAGATTTTAAATCAAATGAATAAAAGGAAAAAAATAATAGTTGCGTTTTTAACGGCATTGACAGAGGCAATTTAAGCAGTCGATTATTGGGTGATTATTGTCTTTCACTTTGAATCTTACTCACCTTAACCATATATTTATAAATTCTCAATTTTATAGAGACCATCATAAATAAATATAATTACAAGTGGGTCTACATTGCGCTCTGTATATATATATAATTTAGTCCATACTCACTTTAGTGCACATAATATGACCAAAATATGTGTTATTAGAGACGTCCATAACCGAGTCATGTTTTCATCTGAAGCACAATTTAATGAATCTATCTAACACCAATCATACTTCATTTAATAATATACAACATTTAATCATTTGATCTATATAGGCCCACGTAAATGAATAAATAAATAAATAATTACAATATGTTGTATAAAACTTCTCATTCATTAATAAAAAAAAAATTTCTTTGCCAATTTAAAAATTGTAATTTGCATACAATTAAAAAAAAAAGTTATAACCAAACACCACATAAGGTATAATTAAAATAATGTCGTAACCAAACTCATAATGAGTCATACATAACCAATTAACAACTAAGAGCATTTGCATCAGTCTCAGCAAATTTTGAATCAAATTATAATCCAAAATCCACTTTTGTATTTTAGCTGGCCTCTTTTTTATATACACACTCCATCACACTCTCTATTCTAAATTCTATTTCATTAAAATATTATTTTTTATTTTTTATCTTTTTTAATTTAAATATATATTTTTTCCAACCGTCATATTTTTAAAACGGCTATATTCCAACAGCTATATTCTAATGGTCATATTTCAACAGCTATATTCTAACGGATATATTTTAACTGTCATATTCCAACAGCTATATTCTAACGTTCATATTCCAACGGTCATATTGTTTCAATATAAATAAAACCAATTGCTATCTAATTTTATCTATATCAGCCTTATTTTGCTATTTCATTTTGTATATATTTTCTCTATGTGGATCTTCATTTTCTAGACGATATGATTCTTTATGACTCTGAATCCAATGATGAGTTGGAGACAATTGGGATAGCTGTTATGGAAGGGCAACGACTAGCAGCCAATAGGTCATCAAGATTACGGCATAATTCTAATCGACGCCGCAAATTCGTTTGGAGCAATTCTTTGCAAGGTAACCAAAGACTTTTTCTAGATTATTTTGCTGATCCACCAGTATATCCTTCCAATGTATTTCGAATGAGGTTTTGAATGAAACGTTCTCTTTTTCTCTATATTCAATCTGCAATAGAAGTTCATGAATCATATTTTGTCCAGAAAAGAAATAGCACTGGAGTGCTCAGTTTATCTCTTAGAATGCTCGCTTATGGAGTAGCAGCTGATTTTATGAATGAATTCTTGAGGATTGAAGAAAGTACAGCAATGAATAGTCTATTTTATTTTGTCAAAGTGGTGGTTGAAATTTATTCCGATCAATATTTGAGGTTACCAAACAACAATGACATTGCTAGACTACTAGCAGTTGGCAAAAGTCGTGGCTTTCCTGGAATACTGGGAAGCATTGATTGTATGCACTAGACATGGAAGAATTGCTCAGTTGCATGGAAATGTATGTATACTGGTCACACCCATGAACCAACAATTATTTTGGAAGCAGTTACATCATATGATCTTTGGATATGGCATGTATTTTTTGGGTTACTCAGGTCTCATAGTGATATCAATGTACTAGAAATGTCTACTGTATTTACTGAGCTTGCTCAAGGGCGTGCTCCTCCAGTCAAATACACCATCAACGGTAATGAGTATACAATGGGATATTATCTTACTGATGATATATATCCACCATGGACAACATTTGTGAAAACAATTCCATGTCCACAAGGAAACAAGAAAAAACATTTTGCTATGGCCCAAGAGGCATGTAGGAAGGACGTGGAGCGTGCATTTGGGTTGCTTCAAGCATGTTTTGCAATTGTGCGTGAACCTACATGATCTTGGAATCTTTAGTCAATTACAGTTGTTATGAAGGCTTGTATAATATTGCACAATATAATTATTGAGGAAGAGCGAGATGATAATGAAGCACAAGACATTGATTTTGAACAAATCAATGAAACCCCTTTGGCACAAGTGTCACATGAGTGTACAATCGAGCTTATGGAATTCATTCAACAAAATTACCGCATTAGAAACAGAACAATTCATTCTCAACTCCAATCAGATCTTCTTGAGCACTTTTGGCAACTATATAGCCAGTCATAGGACATTGTGTCATGTTTTAATTATTTTGTGGAAAAAAAAAGTATTATGTTTTTAATTATTTGTTTTAGTAATGAAAAATGGATTATAATTGAATTGGAAAAGTTTAATTAAATCATTATAATCCTTAAATTCTCCTTGTGTTTAACCATATTTTTGGAGTGCAAAATGTTGTTAAAATGGGTATAAAATAAGGTCCAAGACAGCACCAGAGCAGCAGCAACACAGGAGCGGGGGTGGTCGACTGATTAAGCAAAATTTCAGCATTTTTTTTCTTTTCACGGGACATCCAGGGGGACATCCGGTGAACGACCATGGCTTTTTGGCCCAGCTTTGCTCCAGTTTAGCTTTGCTACCCACAACATACATACAAGGAAGCCATTTGGGATTCAATCATTTAAACATGAAGTCATCCAAACATAAACATTCCAAAAATATCCAAACATAAACATTCCAAAAACATTTCAAAAACATCCAAATACAAAAGCATGTTAAGCATGTCAAATATTACAATCAACCAAGTAGAAATCATGTAATTACTCCACATCATTAATTTTTTTCCTACTCTCAATGATTTCCAGTTGGCGTAGATGATAATATTCTTGTTACATTGGGGACATCTCACTTGTATCAATCATCATGATTCTCTCTTCCTCTTTCAATTGTTCAGTTTGAGCCCTTGAAGCATGAATATGATAAGATTTTGAAGAAGTTCAAGTTTCTTCTCAGTTCCTCCTTTTCTTTCTTCTTTCATCTCATTCAGTAAATCCACAATTGGAGAACAACTATCACAGTTCTTTACTTTTTTCAACCACTCATTTTCTGCCTTCCTGCCCATAGGTCTCTTCAAGGGTGAGATATCATCTTCTCCTAGGTTGATTGGCTCTGGTGTTGAAGGTGAAGATGTTGGGTCAATTCTAATCCTTTTCGGTTTTTTCTTTTGGCATTGCTCGAACCATTTTGGTTGATGCCTCAACACATTCCAACAATGTTCGAATTGAAATGAGGTTTTATTAACCTCTTGGTACATGATTTTTGCCTTGCCAATCTAAAAGAAAAAATTAAAAACCAATAATTAGGTTCTTAACATAAAATGAAAATGCTAGGAGAAGTATAAAGATTAATGTAATTAATACCTTGTCTTGCTCGTTAACACCACTTTGATGCAATGCTTCAATCTGGGCAAAGTACCCACAAAACTTATTAGTGCCAAGTTGAATAATTGACCACCGATTCATCAAAGAATTATCGTTACGTTCACTAATAAATATCTTATGCTCGTGAAAGTACTCCCCAACTCTCCTCCAAAAGGTCTCGCTTTTTTGCTCATTTCCATGCACTGCATCCAAGCTAGTGTTGAGCCAAGCCGATACAACCATATTATCTTCTTCTATGGAAAAGTTGCCTCAACGTGATTTCTTAGTAGTGGATTCCAATTGAGTAGAGAATGGAGATTCTTGGCCAATCACTTGACCAACTTGACTCATATACTGAGATTCTATGAATTGGCTATCAATGTTAGATCCCTCTTGTAAAAGATTTGCAAAAAATGGGTCTCCATTTGACTCCATCCCTACAAGAGTTGTGAGTGCACTGATTGTTTAACAAAATAATCACATGTGTTTATTTATTTATAGAGATGACAAAAATATAAAATTTCAAAATTATTATCCTTAACTATTGCAATCCTAATGTGCAATAGGAATCAATTAATGGAAAATTTCAATTCAGTGTAGCTGGAGAAAAAAAAATTTATAAAAGGGCAGAGGGTGTAACTTAGAAAACACAAGGGTGCAACTCAAAGTTGCACCTTTTCCATGTATTCAAAATATGGCATGTTGTTCTGTTTTTGAGCTAATTCTTTTTTTCTTTTTTCAATAGAGATTCCAAGTTGAAAAAATGAGAACAACAATGGTTTTGGTGTTCTGTAAAGCTATGTTGAAAATCAACATTCTTGATTTACTAATGAATCAATCAGTTGGCACAGCATCTTGGACAAACTAGTGAGACATTTTATCAAACAGTTACAATGCAAGAACATTTATGTGTATAATAACAAAAGTGAATATAGTTCATCAATTGATACATGATTTTACAATGCAAGAACATATGTGTATATAATAACAAAAGTGAATCTAGTTCATCAACTGATACACGATTTAGAGAGAGAGAGAGAGAGAGAGAGAGAAAGAGAGAGAGAGAACCTGATGAACTTCCAAGATGGTGAGAATGAAATTTGTGTGACGGCTCTGGTAAGTGTTGACAGTAATGGCGGCATGAGAGATGGTGTTCTTGTTGGCGGGAGAAAGAAGTGCGTGAAAGAAAATATAATAAAAAATTAATTACCTTGTGAACAGTTCCTCGTTTCATCAGAGGAGGAACCGTAGCTTTGTCAAAATGAATGAAGCCCATAGCGACTCTAATTCATCAACATATTTATAGTTTGACTCTCTACAATAGCGTCAAAGTCATTGTAATGACTCTGATGCTGATGCTCTAACACACCAATAAGTCATTTTTTTTTTTTGGTCATAGATAGAATGTTACTATGATAATAAAGTTAGGTTATAACTTAAAGAGGCCACCATTGATCTGTCAATTCAAACCTCAGACCCAATAAGTCATAATCAAAAATCATAAAAGTAGTAACAAAGATATATATAATATACACCCCAACTGCATATATATATAATTAATATTCCATATTATACAGTAATTTTGTTGTTTGAAAACATTTTTGGGTCCCTTACAAATGACAAGCTGGCTGTTTTATTCCCAGCGTAGACGTTAAAGCAGTCTCCTTTTATGTCTTTTTTGACTTGTTCTCCTTTAGGGAAAATAAAAATTCATTGAATGGTGTGACTGGTGTGTTTTCACTTATTCAATGCTCATTTTGTATGCTATATTGACACATCATAATATCTCCGACATAAATGAGAAAAACATTTCTCATTAAACAGTTGTGATGAAAGATATCCATGGGAGCTGTGCCCTTTGTGGGAGTTGATACCAGGCCTATATTTATGATTCAAATCATTCATTATTATAAGGTTCATCAAATAAATTATTAAGAAAAAAAAAATTAAGTCGATTGGATATTTGTAACCATATAACAATATAACATTTGTTTTGAAAATAATAAACAGTAAGCATAATTTTGATAATAAATTATATATTTTTGATGTCTTATCATGTGGTTATGAATGTCCAATTACCTTGATTTTTTATATAGATACTTTACTAGACAAACCTTACAATATCAACTGTTAAATTACCAAAATAGTACCCATATTGACCCCAGGAGGAGGGCATAGCATTACCCCATTCCCCTACCATCGAATGTTGATTTTTATTTTTTATTTTTATTTTTTTGGTAATTTATAGAATTTTTGAAATTTTTTGAGTTATCAAAAATTAAACCTAGTGAAATTAAAAAATATATAAAAATATATTTATGGGTTTCACAAATTGACCCCAATGAAATAAAACAAAACACAGAGAAATAGACTTTTTGAATCTTATAAATTGATTTATGGAAATTGAATATCTTATACATTTAAAACCATATTTAATTTAATCAATAGCTAGTATTTATTAATGGTATATATGTAGTTAAATTTGTCAAATATTGATACTTGAAAAATCATTTACATTTTTTTGGGAACTTTTTGGACTTTTTTCGTTTTACTTATTTATTATTTTTTTGTTACATATATCGAAAAAAGAATGTTTGATAACATAAAAAATGAGATTATCATATGGCGATTTCTGAAAATGAAAACTCACTAAGGAAAATTGTAAAATGTATAGATTTTGCTTTATTTTTGTTAAAAACAAAATATTATTTATGCCTTAATTTTTGTTTTTATATGTAATTTGACAATTTTAATTATTTTTGTCAACCTGGTTGGAAAAATATAAAATTCAAGTACATTGTGTGAAGTTGATTTTAATAGGTTATGTATGCCTACAAATTTTACATTATGTTATTGATGATAATTTATTTAATGAACCCACTAGACAAAATTCCTAACTTCGCCAATGGATATTCCTCACACATTTGATAGCTATAAAATAGATATTAAATATGTAAATTTATCATTATTTTTATTCATTGAGTTAATATTTTTACAATTGTTAGATAATATAATAAAAATATTCCATCACAACTATGTAATGCAGAGAATCTCAACCCGTAAAAAAGTATGCCAAAAACACTTTTTGGTGGTCTCACCAATTGAGAAAATTTTAGGCGCAAGCTTCTCTCCAGTTTATATAATGGATGGGATGGTATTGTTGGGTCTGTAGGATTTACCACGAGTCTCATTTCGATTATCCGAACCATTCAATATGTAGAGCTCATCGAGTATTTCATCCCTGCAAAAAATCATGTTAATCATATATCGATAACCCCTTCATTAGATAATTTTTTTATTGATAAATATAATTTTAAAAATAAATTGTTGACAAAAATATGTTTTGATTAAGGAGATATTGACATCAATCAATATATTTTTTTTTTTACAAAGACGAAATATTCGACGAGTTCTACACATTAAGCGGTTCGGATCACTGAAATACAATCCATAGTAGAGCCTATGAATCCAACAACACCGTCCACTCTACTTTGTGGACTAGAGAGGACCTTGCTCCAAGTTTTAAATGAGAAATCATACACAATACGCGGTAGAGTAATTAAAAATTGAGAGAATAATAACACATTATTAATGGGTAAATTACATTCTACCTTTTTTATGTTTGGTTACCTTCTTATTTTGGCCCTTAAAAATTTTTTTTTTCCCTACTTTGACCCATTTTTTTCATTTTACTCCTAAAACTAACTTTTGTTTGAAACTAGACAGAAAATATCACAATAATTGCCACGTAACATAAAAAATATATTATTATTTTAAAGTTTAAGTTTATGTCAAAAGTGTGAGTTATATATAGTAAAATATTTTTTTTATGCTATGTGACTGTCAATGTGTTATTTTTGTCTTTTTTTTAACAGAAATTAATATTAAGAGTAAAGTAAGAAAGATTTTAAATATGAAGGGCCAAAGTAAAAGAAAAAAAAAAAAAAAAAATTAAAGGCCAAAGTGGGAAAGTGGTCACATATAAGTGACAGAGTGTTTACCCATTATTAATTTATCATTAAATTATCAGTCACCAAAAATTGGCCTTTTTATTAACTTTTTTTTTTTTTTTTGTTCTTTTCTCTTTTAGTGAATTTTTTGTAACAACATTTTAAAAAAAGATTTATAGTTTTATTGACTATATGAAAAAAAATAAATATTTAAATTTAATTAAATTAAAAAATTAGCAAAAAGTCTACTAAAGATGGAAAAAATTGAAAAATAATTGATTTTTTTTGCTATTATTATTATTATTATTATTATTATTATTATTATTATTATTATTATTATTATTATTGTCTTTAATGATTTTGTATTTTTTGAAGTTTCGAATTTATTTATTTATTTTTAACTTTTGATCTTCCTACACTAAGCGAACTTGAAAAGATAACTTTCATTAGAAACATACTAAAACAAAAGAAGTCTGAAAAAAAAATAAAATAAAATAAAATAACTGGATGTCAAGCCACGCCTAAATTTCTTTATGATTTTAACGGCAAAAACTTTGCCGTTAGCACTCTGCTTGTTTCGACCAAAAATATTTTTCTATTGAAAAACATTTTCTACAGAATAATTTTTTTTTTCAAAAAATATTTTCCATAGAAATGTTTTCCTAATAGTTGCATTGGTGGTGGTAGTAGTGGTGGTGTCGAAGTGGCGGCAACCGTAGTGGTAGTGGTGTTGTAGTGCAATGTTTGAAAACCTGGACCGAACTGGACCGGCTAGTCAGACTGAATTGGTGAGCCTCCAAACCCGAACTATAGTCAAAATCGACTTAGAATTTGAAAATCGAAAGAACCACCGGCTCAACCGGTGAATCGGTCGCGGGTCTACATAACTAGCCGGGTTTGAAGAATGGAAATTTCTTCAAAAAATATGTTACGGGCTGGGCTTGAATATGGAACCAAGTGCATAAAAAGGAAGCACTCTAACTACTAAGCCATCAATACAATTGTTTACAAAGTAATAAGTATATATATTATATATTCAATATTATCTTCACTATTTTTATTAAAAATCAATGTATAAAAAACTTAAACAAATTTTAAGATATATATATTTTTGCAATTGTTTATTATTTATTATTTTGTAATTTTAATATCTATAATTTTTATACTTATAAATTTAATATGTTTATGACATAATTATGACATCACAGTTCAATTCCGATTCACTCACAGTTAAACTAGTTACCTGTCCGCTCGGTCACTTTTCTGGGTTGTTCATTGGTCCGGTTTTCAAAACATTATCGTAGTGGTGGCAATGGAGGTGGTGGTGGAGGTGATGATAGTGGTGGCAATGTGGTGGCATTGGTAAATTTATGTTCAGAAAACGTTTTTTACCTTCTAAAAGTCCAAAGTGTTTTTTGTCCAAATAAATTTATTTTCTATTGACCAAGAAAATGTTTTTCTTTAACTTTTATTTTCATTGTACTAAGCATAAGAAAATACAAAAAATATTTGGTGAAAAACGTTTTTTCGCCCAAATAAACGAAATGTAATACTCATTTAGTTTTCGGTATATAATAATAGCTAGGATGTTTATGTATATTTTTTATTATTCATTTTGTGTGTGAGTCCCATACTCACGTGAGAGGTTTGATAAAAAATTTGATAATTTATTTGGAATTCCTAGAATAACTCATCTTATTATCATTGAATTGTTATTTTTCATGTTAACATCACATTAGAGTAGCAAATTATTCCAACAAATTAACGGAATTATATCGGTCACGAGACATCGCAGGATAGATGCATAAGTTCTTTTTCTTTATCAAATTTTGTTTCGAAAGAAAAACAAAAGAATATATTGCCATCTATGACCGACTCAAGCTACAACTGCCACTTTTCGTTATTGTCAGAGTTTAAACTTGGTCTGGTGTAAACTACATCAAGAATTGAGACCTGCATTTTTGTTTAAGTGGTTTTGAGAGGAGACTAAGATGTGAGGGGTGTAACGTCTCAGGTTCAGGTCTACAGAGAGGTATCGGTTGGGTTCAATTTAACATTGTGATTTTTAAAAACTTGTAGAATGAGATTTGGTTCGGTTTGAAATTTACGGTTTTTAAAATCCTGCCATTATTTTTAACATGCTCATAAAATATTGTTCATAATCTATCCAAATATCAAACAATATTGCTGTTAATTTAAAAAAAAAATAAAATAAAATCAAGTCATATGCCATCATATTTTAAATAAGAATAGTTTAGATGATTACTTATTTTTTTCACTATACATCAGCATATTTTTTCTTAAATTAAGATGATTTTTATTTAAACAGTTGTATAATTTTTAATATATATAAACATAAAAAAATTGTTTCTTCTTGATTTATGGTTAGAGAATATTTTTGAAGTCATGAAATAATGTCATATATCCTATGCTTATTTAGAGAAATGTTAGGAGTCCTGAAATTTTTTTTATGAAAATGATCATAAAAAATTTGTAACCCTTAGATTACCTTGATTAATGTGTGGTACTTTATTCACTACAAGAAAACACACTTTTGGCTACCACTTTTGGCTACCAAAACAAATTTAGTCGCCAAAAGTGTGAGAATTGGCTACCAAAATTAATTTTAGTCGGCAAAAGTCAACTTTTTAGCTACTAATTTTTTTTAGTAGGGGAATGTTGATTATTGGCTACTAAAAAAAATTTAGTAGCTAAAGATATTACAATTGGCTACTAAAAATATTTTTAGTAGCTAAACATATCACAATTGGCGACTAAAAAAAAATTTAGTAGCCGTAGAGGTACCTTTAGCTACTAAATTGTTTAGTAGCCGAATGAAAATAAAAAAATTAATTTTTAATCTTTGCCGACCAAATTTTTGGTCGCCAAATGTCAAGTTTCGGCGACCAAATTTATTTTAGTCACTAAAAATCTACTTTCGGCTACTAAATCTTTGGTAGCCGAATGTAAAAAAAAAAAAAATTTAATTTTTAATCTTTCCCGACCAAAGTTTTGGTCGCCATATGTCAAGTTTCGGTGACCAAATTTATTTTAGTCGCTAAAAATCTACTTTCGGCTACTAAATCTTTGGTAGCCGAATGTAAATAAAAAAAATTAATTTTTAATCTTTCCCGACCAAAGTTTTGGTCGCCATATGTCAAGTTTCGGCGACCAAATTTATTTTAGTCGCTAAAAATCTACTTTCGGCTACTAAATCTTTGGTAGCCGAATGTAAATAAAAAAAATTAATTTTTAATCTTTCCCGACCAAAGTTTTGGTCGCCAAATGTCAAGTTTAATGACCAAATTTATTTTAGTCGCTAAAACCTACTTTCGCTACTAAATCTTTGGTAGCGAATGAAAATAAAAAATTAATTTTAATCTTTCCGACCAAAGTTTTGGTCGCCAAATATCAAGTTTCGACCAAATTTATTTTAGTCGCTAAAATCTACTTTAAACTACTAAATCTTTGGTAGCCGAATGAAAATAAAAAAAAATTATTTATTTTTATTTTTATTTTTTTTTATGAAGAGGTTGTACACCCACCATCCAAAAATATTAATTTTAAAAAAAATTAATTATTAAGATAATATGAATTTCTTATTTTGTCCTTTTTTTAAATCCATTAATAATTAAAAATTTACAATTATGACAATTGATATTTCTAAAAAAATATACTATCAAAAGGTAATTTTGATAAATTAATATTTTTAAAATGTAATAATTGTATTATAAAAAGAAATGAAATTCTAAAAATAGACTATTATTTTGAGATGAAAAGTACAATTAAACTATTTATATTTTTTACATCATCATATTTCAATAACACTAATAAATTAAGAATAAATCAAAATTCACAAATAAAAGACAAAATATCCCAATTATTTATCATTTCAATAAATTTTTCAATATTATTACCAGTACTAATAGAAGACAAAATATCCCAATTATTTGTAAGACTTATTGATATTATTTTAGATTTTAAATTTTTTCTTAATTTTTTAATAATTAATTTTTTCAACTTTTTAAAATTATTTTTACGTTATACACGGTTAACAATAATCAAACACTATTGTTAATTTAAATTTGGAGGGAGACATTTCTAATTTAAATTTGAGGGATTTATAAAAGTAATTGGCGACTAAAAAAACACGGGTTGAGCTGGCTCAGAATTTTTAAAAAATTTTTTTTTCCTTCTTTTATTTTTAATTTTCTTTCTTTCTTTTCTTTCTTATTATATATATATATAAGAATATAAAATTTTTAAATATATTATTATATTTTTCAGTAAAAAAAATATTATGACAAATATTTAAGATAATTTAATATTTGTAATTTATAATTTTATTACTTATATTTTTATTTAAATATAATTTTAATATATTTGTTACTTTTATTTAAAAAATTTTTTAAATAATGAATTTTGTTTGTAACTTTTAATATATTTTTTTAATTCATTATTTACCGACTAAATTTTAGTCGGCGATTAATCTCTCTCGCTCATCTCTCTTCTCTCTATCTTTCTCTCTGTCTCTCTCGTTCATTTCTCTTCTCTGTATGTCTCTCTTGCTCATCTCTCTTCTCTCTCTCTCTCTCTCTCTCTCTCGCTCATCTCTCTTCTCTCTATCTTTCTCTTTGTCTCTCTGCTCATCTCTCTTCTCTTTATGTCTCTCTTGCTCATTTCTCTTCTCGCTATCTCTCTCGTCCAGCTCTTTTCTCTCTATGTTTCTTTTCTGTCTATCACTCTCTCTCACCACCCATCTCCTCTACCACCTTCACTACTACTGCAAACACCATTTCCCCACCACTCTTACTTCTACTGTCACTACTTCACCTCTACGACTACCATTACTTCTATCGCCACCACTCCATTACCACCACCACTACTACTACTACTACTACTGCTACTACTGCTACTACTACTACCATTACCTCTCTTTCACCCCTGCCACTCCATTTACACTACCATTACCATAGCTTCACCACTAATCTCTTTCGCCATCACCATCACCACCACCACCACCACCACCACCACCACCATCATCTCTTATCCACCACCTTCACTACTGCTGCCGCTCCTTTTCCTCTACCACAAAAAATTAATTCATGATATTTAGTAATAAAAAAAAAAGGCCGCAGAAAAATATTTTTCATTGACTACAGAAAATTAACTTTTATTTTAGTGAAAAATATTTTTCATTAAAATATATATTACCCCTACTTCTACAAAATAAAAAATAATAATATTTTTTTCATTAAAATAAAAATGAAACAAATAAATTTTCAATCTTAATAACTAAAAAAAAATAATAATAAATTTTTTTTAAAAAAATATATATATTTTAACAAAAAATAAATTTATTTAATTATTTATTTAATTTTATTTTTATTTTTCATCCCCGCCCTAAATTGATTTCCATTCCCGCTCCCCCCTTTATTTTTTTCCCATTCCCGCTTCCACACCCCCTCCCCCCCAAAAAAAATCCCTAATCTCAAACCCAAAAAATCCCTAATCCCTTCTTCTCCCCCCTCTCTCTCTCTCTCTCTCTCGAGATCGACGGCGAGCGGCGGCAAACGAGGGCCACCGACAAGAGTCAAGTGCGGTACCGAGATCAGAGACCTCTTCGACCGTTACTCCGAAAATGGAATCATTACCATCGATCACCTTCACAGGTTCTTGATCGAGGTTGAGGGAGAAGATAAAGCCACGAAAGAAGACGCAGAGTCGATCATGGAGTCTCTCAATGAACTCAAACACCTCAATATCTTCCATCACAAAGGTCTCCATCTCGAAGCCTTCTTTCACTACCTCTTCAGCAACTCTAATCCTCCTCTCTCTCCTTCTCCTAAGGTAATTCAAACAAAATCATTCTTAATCTTTCTCGCTTTTGTAACCGCTCGAGCCAGATCCATTTCAGAGAAATAGTATATAGTGTTTGAGTTGAGAATACATTGTTCAAATTTGATTTGAAAATTTTGAGGATGCTGAAAATGTATTTAAGCTTTACTTGTTTACTGTTCAAGTCGATTTAGTAATGGATTGTTGAAATTTGATTTGAAAAACTTGAAGATATTTAAATTGTATTTAAGCTTGAGTTGCTCACTGATTAAGTCAGATCTCAAATGAAAAAATATGAATGTAACATTCAAAAACTAATGGTAAATTAATGATAAATTATATAAATATTAATAATTATAATTTTTTCATTCGTATTATCCAAACTCTAAGCTGTGTGTGGGCCACCTCCATATTTACAGTGTCCCAACTCTTTGGTAAGCTGAGACAAGTTATTAATAGGCAAAGTTAGGGAAGTGCCAAACATGGAATTAGATAGAAATATAGGATTATTTTATAGATATAGGATTTTGGAATTAGAGATAATTTACAGTGTCCATCTGTAAAGCTGTCCTAATCTTTCAAAAGATACCATGGGATATATCATCATACATATATCTATTGAGTATATAAGTTTTTATTTATTTATTTTGATGTATATAGATATAGGATTTTGGAGGGGATTTGAGAAAAAATTAGAGATGATTGGAGTTCATAAGGAGTCTTAAAGGATGAAGAGGCTCTTTGTTTAGATGCAACACATTATGGAAATGTTGCAAGGTTTATTAATCATAGGTAAGTTCAACAAAACACAGAAGCGCATATGCCCTTGTGGCTTCCTCTTAATTATTAATGTGTTCTGATCCTTGTTGGTTGTTCCTCAGTCATTAACATTTGGTTTTACTCTGAAATTATCATAACTGATGTGTATATGTATATGATGGTAAGTTTTCATTTTCATCCATTAAGTTTTCATCCATTTTCATTTTCATTTTCATCTACTCTTTTTTTTCCCGTCATTTGGTTGTGTTTGTTTCCTGAGAAATGTGTGATGGTGTTCGGTGTTTTGCAGATACAGGAAGTGATCCGTGGTACCAATTTTTGTTTTTGGTATGTGGGAAATTGAGAGATGTGAAAAGTTTTTGTTTTATCCCTTTTAGGTCTCAAATTTGTAATTCACCAATTCATCTTCCACGAGAACATGTTCGGATTGCTGAAATCATGGCCTCGAAAATCTCAATTTTTTGATGATCATTAACAACCAATTACATGTTCCTGATTAAAATCTAATTGAACTCCAACTTAACTAACTTATTTATTTATTTATTTGTTTATAGCCTTGTTGCTTCTACCTAAAGTTTATTACTAGCAAATTGATTTGGGGAACATACAGACTGTGTTGAGATATGAGTTTACAATGAGTTGTGAACATGTGTTATTGTTTTAACTTCAAATGAGGTACTTTGTAAAGGTGGTTGGGAAATGGGAGTGGTGAGTTATATTATAGACCTTGTTTGTGGGCCTGAAAGTATAATTTCAGTGTTTGTATAATACTAACTTATATTAAAAGCATGTAGTGTGCATGTCTTAATTTATCCAAAACAGGTTGTATTTTTGTTCCTATTGCTTTCTAAACTCCTCAATATGTTGAACAAGCACAATTAGGAACAGGTTGACTATTAACTATATATATTTTGCTTAATACATTACTGTAGGTATTAGGTATATGTGGTGGTCGGTTGTGGACCTCTGGGAAGATAGCAAACACTTCAATGGCTAAGGATTGCTGGAGGTGGTGGATGAGAAGACCAAGGATTGATTGGTTTAACATGATTGTCAAAAGTCTCATTCATTATGAACTGGAGGAGAAGACCAAGGATTGCTGGAGGTGGTAGTCCCTTTTTATTGATTTTTATCTCATTCATTACAAAGTCTTGCATATAGTTGAAGGGGAGATTGAAATTGATTGATTGGTTTAACAAGCTTTGGTTCTTGCACCCACTCGTGAACTTGCCCAGCAAATTGAGAAGGTTATGCGAGCACTAGGTGACTATCTTGGTGTGAAGGTTCATGCTTGTGTTGGAGGGACTATTGTTGTCTTTCAGGGATTTAAGTGAGAACGAACTAGTTGGGCCAATTCCACCAATTCTTGGCAATTTGTCTTACACTGGAAAACTGTGAGTTAATAACTCGAGAGATATATAGATGATGAATTTCTGTTGCCTCCTTTTTTGTTGTGCTCACATATTTAGACAAATTCTTGCTCACTTTGTTCTTGCTCACATAATTCAGCTGAGATTGGAATTAGATGTGGACTATATGGAATGAGTAAATTATTGCAGCAGCCTGAATTTTATGTTTGTTTCCCTAGAAAATAATTTAGTTATCCAACCAGATAAATTTTTCCCATTTCTCTAGTAAATAATTAACATCTCTCTGGTATACTGTTTTAGTTCTTGGGATCATTTCTCTAGTAAATTTTCCATTTGTATGGTGAGAACAATAAGCTGGGATCATTGGTCATGCATCTTAGTTCTTGGGCTGAACCTCTTCAATATAATGTTGGAACCGTGATGCAAATTTTTATTTGATAGGGTTTTGAAACAAGTGCCTTTTCCATTGCTGAATCTTTGTTTTTGGAGTTTGCAGGTCCACTCTTTGGAGCACATTGAATCTATAGAGCTTACAAGCCGGATTTTTTCTAGGTGCGTGTGTTGAATTTTTTTTTCTTTTTGTTGAGTGATGCACAGGAGACCGTGTGGTGGGTGTATGCGGTTGTTGTGATTTGTTGAGATTAGTCTTTAGATTTCTTAGTTCTGTTGATTGCCACTACTTCACTCCTGATACATTTGCAAATGAGCATTCCGCATGTGCTACTAGGCTTGCGGAATAAATAATTTAGTTATCCAACTAGATTAGTGGAATAAATAATTTCCTCTTGTCCATGTTTATTTTGCAACGATAAATATAAAAATATGTAATTCCAAATTATAACCACACATTGGATAAAAGTTTGCACCTGTTAGTGGATTGTGGGTTTAATCATCTGTGTTTAATCGTTTTTAACTGCCCGAGCAAACTTTAATAATTTCCTCTTGTCCAGGTTTAACTGTTTTATGTTTTTGTACAACTGGTTAATGTGAAACGAAATCACGGCGGAGGGACTCGATGAAGAAAAATCTCTCCCTTCAACCAGGTTTGGAACCTATTTGTTATAGGGTTAAGATTTGGAGATTTGAAAAAAAAAAAAAAAAATTGTTTTTGATTTGGAGATTTCAATTGAAAAAATAATGTTTTGATTGAGGACCTAAAAAATTAGTTTTAGGTTCTTATTGTATAAAAGAAATTATTTTGTTGAATCTAAAATTTTAGTGTGTTTGTTGAATCTAAAACGTGTGATTGTATAAAAATTGATGAAATCCCCAAATCATGTTATAGGAGCTGTTATAATGCTTCATGGTCTGAAGCTATTCAATATGGCCTATTTGATTGGTTAAAGTTTCTTTTGAAATATATATACACATGTGATTCATTCTAGAGACATGTGAGATTTTGTTTAATACGCATGTTTCTGTTTTATCAATTGCTCTCTCGTATTTTCTTTAGATCTTTTCATTACTTTTAGGACTCCGAGCCCTCAATTCGTCTGTTGATTTTGCTTGTTTGATTGGCAATTTTTGTCACTGAAATTGTGTAGAGAGACATTATTGTTATCTTTTTGTTTCTGGGTTTGTTTTATCTTTTTTATTTTAACGTTCTGAGACCTTGAATGCATGCATTTTCGATGGATATGACTATCTTCGTGATGATCTAGTTGTAGGAACTGATGTGAGTCTCTCTCTCTTTTTTTTTGTTAATTTCTTTAATTCTTTGAACTATGGGTCTCTTTTTGTCTCTGTGATTTAAAAAAATAATTAAAAAAAAAACTTTAACTATTTGAATTATGGCTCTTTTTATGTACTTGTGAATTTCTTTAATTCTTGAACTATAATATGAATTCCATGAATTTCATTTGAACAATTTTGTAAATTTGATGAATTTCATTTCACATATGTGTATTGCTAAGGAAATTTTATACACAGGCCTATTTAATTGGATTGGATAGTGAACAGTTTGCAATTTTTCTTTCCCAATTATTAGTAGAATTCAATCTGAACTTCTAACTTGGTCATTGCGTCATTGGCCTTGAGTTACCTTGTACAGTGAAGTTAAGAATATGGGCACATGATATAAAAAGTCCCAGTGACCCACTTGATGGTGAAAGGTGTCGCCTAACCACTTGATGGTGAAAGGTGTGATCCACTTGATGGTGAGATTTTAGCAAAACTAGAAGCACTAACGAGGAAATAAGAGTGATAATTTGTAATATCTTGGACCAATTATCAATAAAGAAGCAGAGATTATGGAGGATGTGGTTGATAGGCTTATAGCAGGATAGGAGACATGGAAGAGTGCTTCATTAATGTGCTGTGATTGTTGTTTTTATTAAGTTAAAGGAAAGATGTCTAAAGGATAGTTATTAAGGCCAATTTATGGTATGGTTTAAAATGTTAAGCATCCAAAAATATGTCCAAAAATGAGCGTAGCCTATTGAAGATATTAAGATGGATAAGTGGTGCTACAAGAAAAGACAAAATCTAAAACTAATATGTCCATAGTAAGTTAAAAACAGAATCTAACAAAGATAAATTGATATAAAATTATTTGAGATGGTTTTTTCGTGCATAAAAATACCAATTAACACCTTGGGAAAGTGTAAATAGAAATATGATTAAGGTTGAAGATGCCAAAAGGAAAGAAGGTTGACCAATAAGTATTGGTTAAGGATGTGAGAAAGGACATTATTGCCTTAGATTTAATTGATGGGCTTAAACATTGCAAATTTGAGAAATAGATCTATGTAGCCGATCTCAAATAATCAAGCTTTAGGCTTTTTGAATTGAGTTGCAACTTTTATCTCAAGCAAGAAGTTGATATACTCTTTCCTTTGTAATAATTGTTATTGTTGTTTTGATCTTGTCTGCTTAATTTTCCTCATAATTAATTGGTCGTGGGTTTTATTTGCAAATGAGAAATTTTGTTAATTTACTCTCTCTCTCTTTCTCTCTCTCTCCCTCTCTCATCCTTTTTCTTTTGATTTCATTCTTCCTTTAGCTTTTATATGTCTTTCTATGGCCTTCATATTCCATGCTTATAAGGTTAATGAAAATACATAATGTTGCAGTTTGAGTTGTGGCTTTCAACATTTATTTTTCATGTTTGGTGTCATCTTATTTCTTGGCCTCTTGATGTTCTGCTATTGTGGCAGATAATGTGATGGAAGATGCCAATGTCAGCAACGGGCAAGAGGAAGGCAATTCTAAAAAAGAGCAAGAGAGGAAGGTAGGAAGATTTCTAATATTATAGAATATGTTACACATTAAACTCAAGCTAAAGGAATGAATTTATGCAGGTGTCACCTTTATCCACATTGGAATCATCATTTGAGGCTCTTAATGTTAAGAAATTTGATGGTGACTACTTGTTCTCTCTATTCTATCTACTAATGTCATTTTGATGATGAAGTTATAATGGATTTCTTTTCTTTTCAGTTGCTTTTTGTGGATCCTCTCTATCATCAAACATCCGCACGCTTTGATGAAGGAGGGGCCAAGGGCCTCTTCTTTGAATAATCTTGGAGTATACGGTGGTCAAAAGTGCTATTTGATTCATTGGAAGTGCCAGGGAAGTTTATGTCTTGTGCAAATCAGCATGACAAATTAGACACAATTGATCTTTCTTTTGCTCATTCATCTCATATCAGATTGAGTTGATGTATCTCAATTAAAGTTCTATAGGTTCTCAATCAAGTATTAGATTGTCGGAAATCTTTGTGTTGGTTTCAATATTAAATGTGCATTTAGAATTAGGTTTAGATGATAACCCTATTGACGATTAGTTGTTTAAACATTCTTTTGAATTCATTTGGGACTTAGTTGTCGCATTTGAAGTTTCCCTCTCTCAACTCGCTTCTTCTTATTTTTCCCTTCTCATTTTTTTTCTTCTCCTCTTATAATGTAATAATTATGTACAGAACTTGATATGGACTCATCAAGAAATCCAGAATCTGGAGAAGATAGACGTGTGATAGCTCCACAGGAGGCATGCAACCAAATTGCTGAGGTGGTGCAGGAGGCCTTGATGAAAATGGAAATGGTGGTGATGAGAAGATGAGGATGTTCAAGAAAGCACACCGCAATCGGAGGCTAGTGAACTTGAGCTCGATGAGAAGGCTAGGGAAGTTCTGAATTAAAGTTGGAGAGACAACGGAAGAAACAACAAATAGATGAGTTGGAGAGCATTGCAGGATTAAACGAAATTTTGGTAGAATATAATTTTGTTGTACAAAATAATTTTTGTTGTGGTACAGAAGTTGTAGGAGTACAATAAATTGTGGTATTCCAGTATTATGTATGACCAATAAATTATTGACGTGGGATTAGACTTGGTTCTTATGAAATTTGTAATATATATGTAAGTGGACGTTCAATATTAATTTTTGGGTGGTTGGAACCGAAATGTGTGTAATCGTTGTTGATGGATTATATTGTTTATACAGGGTACAGGTTGTATTAATAATGGATACAGGTGGTTTAGAAGTTTTTATTTTAAAAAAAAAAATGTTAAAGTATTTGGCCACCAAATATTTTGGTAGCTAAATACATGAGCAAAAGTTTTGGTGAGGAGGCTTTTGGCTACGAAACTTTTAGTGGGCAAAAGTAAAATTAAAATTATGGGTAGCACTTTTAGTGACTAATGATTTAGTGGCGGAAGCATACCATTTGCCGACTAAACTAAAATTAGTAGCCAAATGTGTACTTTCGGCTACCAATTATTTAGTAGCTAAAAGTGATACCTTTTGCCAACCAAAACAAGTTAGTAGCCAAAACCCTCATTCAGCGACTAATGATTTAGTGGCGGAAGCATACCTTTTGCCGACTAAACCAAAATTAGTAGCCAAATGTGTACTTTCAGCTACCAATTATTTAGTAGCTAAAAGTGATACCTTTTGCCGACCAAAACAAGTTAGTAGCCAAAACCCTCATTCGGCGACTAATGATTTAGTGGCGGAAACATACCTTTTGCCGACTAAACCAAAATTAGTAGCCAAATGTGTACACTTTCGGTGACCAAACAAATTTTGGTCGCCAATACTATCGCCGACAGGGTATTGGCGACGAGCTTAGCGACAAAAAATTTTGGTCGCTAAATCCTTTGGCGACTAAATTTTGACTTTTGGCTACCAATAATTTGGTAGCCAAAATTGTCATTTTTTGTAGTGATTGTAAGTGTAATCCAAATGTTACAAATCTTTCATGACCATTTTCATGAAAGATTTTTCATGATACCTAGCATTGCTGGCTTATTTATGGTGGTTGACAACTAAGGGGTGTTTTGAGAAGATAGTTAAAAGTTAATTTTTTTATTTTTTAAAAACTTTTTAGCTCTTTTACGTGAAAGATGATATAACCCAAAATGAGTTAAAAGCTGACTTTTGATTTTTTATTCATGTTCCCAAATGACCCCTAATGAGGGAGTCAAATGACTAAGGGCAAAAGGGTTAACAACTTTTTTTTGAACAAAGGGGTTAACAACTTATGTACATATATGGGGGCATTAAATGGTTCGGTTCGGTTCGATTTTGAACTAGAATCAAATTATAAAATTAGGGAGCAGATTGTGTCAAGTCCGAGATCGGATTCGACGGTACTGTTGCGCCTATGGGGTCCCATCACAAGTCTCGTTTTGATAATCCGAACCATCAATGTGTAGAATTCGTGGAGTACTATATACTTATAAAAAATCACGTTGACCGGATATCAATAGCTATGTGATTAAAACAGTTTCTTGTCAACCGTTAATTTGTTCACCGTCTATTTTTTTTTTATTATACAAAACTGATTTGATCACATAGCTATCGATATCGGATCAACGTGATGTTTTACAGGCATATAATACTTGACGGGTTCTATACATTGCACGGTTCAGATTATCAAAATAGGACCTATGGTGGGCCCCCACAGGCCCAATAGTACCGTTCAGTCCGATCTCGGACTAGACACAAGTTGAACCCATAAAATTATGACCAAACTATGAGTACGATTTACCTATTTTATGAATTAAGATAAAGGCATGCATTGAAAAAATGAAATCAGGCTTGGGGTCTCAGGGTTGGACGGATTTGGGCGGGTCGGGCCCGCTTAGGCCGTTGGCAGGCTTCGGATGGTCCATGGGTTATTTTTACACCCCTAGTTGTTGGGGTTAGGATATTTTAATAAAAATAAAATAATATTTAATATATTCATTATATTGGTCAATGAGTTTTAATTCAAATTCAATACAATTTTTATTACATACACTACAACAAAATTGAATTTTTACAGCTTGCAATGCATGCCGTAAAAACTCTTTCATGGCATGCACACAAATGCCGTTGTATGACATGCCGTGGAAAGTTGAACGTCATTTACGGCATGCAAGTAAAGGTATAAAAAGTAATAAATTAAACATTAATGACATACTTTGTATGTCATATATAATTTTTTATGGCATTTTTGTCATGCCATAAATCATCATACTTTCCATGACATAATTTTACATGCCGTAGACGAATTTTTAATATATTTATTGCATACTTTGTATGCTGTATATGGTATTTTACGGCATTTTCTTACATGTCATAAATAATCACACTTTTTACGACATAATTTTGTATGCCGTAAAAGGTCATTTTTAATATATTTATGACATACTTTGTATGCCGTATATAATCTTTTTACGACTTTTTCTTGAATGCCATAAATCATTATACTTTTCATAGCATAATTTTGCATACTGTAGAAAGTTATTTTTAATATATATATACACACGCACAAGAACATAACCTTGCCTAGCCATATGCACATCCAAGCAGAGACAGTAGCTTATAAAGTACGGCAACTTGTGAACAAACCAAGCAGTAGATTATAAACTTAAAGCCCTAAATCTTCAAGGCATTAGCATTTTTTCGTAACACTGATAGAAATATTTCAATTCAATTTGGCTCTTAACTAAGTTTGCTAGACTCATGCAATGAAATATGTTAGCATTTTCACTTCCATCATCTAATCTAACCTATATACAGATGCATCTCTAAAATACTGAGACAATGAATCTGCACTTCTTCCCTGCAAGATAAATGTGTCAGTATACTTAACTAAGCAAGAACTTGCATATTTTAATAAAAGAAAAATCAAACCAAATTTACTGTTGAATTTTGCACTAAGATTAAAATTTCAGCATTGGCAAATCCTCTTTATTTTATATCTCAGCATCACTGTCAACAAACATACACTAGTTTTGTTGTGAAACTAGAATTATGTACATCTATAATAAAAAAAATAATTAAATAAAATTAAAAAGAAAAAGAAAAAAAAAGGGTAACCTAGTGTCGCAAGTATGTCCCTTACCTTTTGGAAGCCTGCAAAGATAGCACCATCATTCTCTGAAGCAGTGAGTTCATGCTCAACCTTTTAAGACCTTTACTCAGAGCTTGCATTTCTTTAGCTAAAGACTTCAATTGGATCTGGCCATTTGATATGCAGATAGAACAAGCAATAAATTGTACAAATCAACTAGAGGCACCCCATTCACATATTACATTAAGAAAAATGCGAACCTTAGAGGCTACTTCCAAATGAACGAGATCCTTATCAAAATCCAGCAACTCTGGCATCTTCTCGGCAATGAGCTAATGAAGACAGGAAAGCAATTGACATACTTGGGACACTAATGCATCAATGTCATTTTATTGTTCCTTGCAAAGAAGGACATCAATTTGAATCCTATGGCAGATCTTGAAATAAAAAGGAGGACATCAATGACAAAAGCTTTCCACCAAACAAAATATTACAGATCATGACATACTTCAATCTCACAGAATAATACCTCAAGCAATGCCTTGGTTCAATGCACTCTAAAACCTAACAAATTAAGAGAGAGAGAGAGCGAGAGAGAGAGAGAGAGAGAGGCATGCGAGTGTACCTTCAGCATTGTCATTTCTTCTTTTGTGGGACAAAATTTAACGAGATTTTCTACTTGATCAATGTCTAGGGATGAAGAATCCAAAGCCAGAACAACATTTTGGAAATAAAGCAATTCAGTTCCTCTGTGTATATAAATTCCCACACAAACAGAGTGCCAAAGTGCCATTGCTATATCTATGTAAATATATAGAAAAGATGACCTGCTAAGTTTGCCGATGGAGGTGAAGTCTGATGATGATCTAACATTTCTTTGAAGTCATTGATGGAAGGCCACCATCGCAGAGATAGGTTTTATCGTGCATTAGCAGGAGGCCAATTCTCAGCTGAATATAAACCCTAAACCCTAGTTTGTTCCATTTTTCTTAGATGATTCAACCAATAGGTGAACAAGTTGTTCTAGAAATCTTAGAGTGAATCCCCTATAGTTCTACTCTACATCAGAGAGAAGTAAAATAACTTAACATTCAGGCCAGCTCCGTTTAGAAAACCAGAAACCCATTGACTCAAATTCTAGGAAACTTGTGGGAAATCAAGTTATGAAAGTATTAGCATCAGAAATAAAGAGGAACCTTAACCCATGCATGTAAGGCTACAGGTCCTAGCAAAAAGAGTGGTAGTGTGCATTCATAAGCTTATTTCATGAGAAAACAAGAGAGGCAACTGATGTCCACAAGTAGACAATATACAAAAGTGTTTTAAAGTATGCTGCTTAAGTTTTTATAAACAGCATTGAAATAAGTACCTGAAATTGCCTTAGTTTATGCAGTAACAACATCCATGGTAGATCCTGATTCTCGCTACTAAAGAGTCTGTCTAATACAAGCAATTACTTTCAAACATTGAGAAAGAGCATATGCAACCTTATCTCCAACAAACTGAAATGAAAAGTCCCAAATTATGAACATGTGAAATAATAATCAGCAACACAGTTGGCATCATCGTAAATGCATAATCGTTGCACCATGAATGAAACAAGGGTTACCTCATTTGATTAATTTAATAGAGTCCTCCTCTCAGAATGACCAAGAATGACCCAAGGAATGCCCATATTGACAAGCATCTCTGCATTGCACATTACATGAAAGAGAATAAGAATAGTAGTGTGCTTGAGCTGGGTAACATACACAAGTTTTTGTAATTCATGTAATGTCTTTTCTAAACAAACTATAAATAGACATTAGGCTTTGGGCTTTCAGAAAACTCTGATATATTAATCAGTGAAGAGACCTGAATGTTCTAATGATTCAATAGCTTTAAATGATTGTTTTCTTTTGACAAAAGTCCATGGACCAGAAAACATGGTTGAGACCACCGCAGAATCATCAGATCATCAGATCGACAACAAAAGCATAATCATAATGTCAATCTTCGGCAAGGAATATCAAATTCAACATCAATTCAATCCACTAAACCATCGCAAAATCATAGGAATCTCGAAATGCAAGCATAAATCAGCATGTAAGAACCAGAAAATAGGAGCTAGAGAGAGAGAAGGTACCGTGAAAATGTTCTTCGAAGTAGACTTTGACTGAAGCGATTGCAAAGAGGACCTTTTTGTTTAATCCCAAAATGAGCAATCACAGAAGTGAAAACACATTCAATAAGGGCATGCAAACCCTAGAAATCAAGATCAAAGAGAGATGAGAGAGGAGAATTGGAACACATAAATTCAAGGCTTAGAATCGAATTAATCGAATAGATATGCAAACACCGAATTAATCGAATCTGTGGAAGGGGCTTAGAATCAGAATTGAACTCCAAGCTTGGAATCGAACTCCAAGCTCAGAGTGACAGCAACTGGTGGTGGTCGATGGTGGTGCTGGTGCGTTTGTGTGAGACGCCAATACAGAGAGAGAGAGAGAGAGAGAGAGAGAGAGAGAGAGAGAGAGACGTATGAATGCAAAATCTGTGTGACTTTAATCTCAAATGCAAAGAATGTATGAAGATTTATCAAGGGATTTGAAGGTCTGGTTCATTTTCTAGGGTTTTGAAGGAGGAGGAGGTGGAGTGGAGGAGGAGGTGGAGTGAAGAAGAGAAAGGGGTTGGGTTTTATTGGCGAGTCCGTAATCTGATTTGAATATAGTAACGAAAACATAACACTGAACCACCCAGGGGTTAGAAATTGTTAGTTTTTTTTTTTTAATTGTAAAAAAATATTAGATTGAAATTTTTTTTAGTAGAAGTTTTCACGACATGCTAATGTATGTCGTGTAAGGGTATAATATTTTACAATATAAAATGTATGTCGTCTTAAATGGAAATATTTGTATGCTGTGAAAAAATATATTTTTTATGGCATACTTTTGTATGTCATAAAAAATCGGATCAAAATCTTTTTTAGTAGAAGTTTTCATGGCATGCTAATCATGCCATGTAAAATTAAAATAGTTTACGACATGAAATGTATGTCGTCTTAAGTGCAATTATTTTATGACATATTTTTGTAAGCCAGGAAAATATATATTTTTCACAGCATACTTTTGCATGCCATAAATATATGAATTAACGACTTACATGGTGTGTATGTTGTTATTAAAATAAGTATTAACGGCTTGCACAAAAAAAAAAAAAAATGTCGTAGAATGTATTATCTACGATATGCATTCGATGCATGCCGTAAATATAAAGCCGTAAATAGTTAGTTTTGTTATAGTGATATTAATATTCTACATATATACTATTCATTTAATTATATAGCGGTTTTATTATTGATGGGGTTTAATACTATTATTTACACAGGCTCCTATATAAACCCTTCATTACTCTTATATAATATATCTTAATCAAGTGTTTTAATAGAAAAAAGAAAGATGGTTGGATAAAAATGTGACTTCAAATATGAGAGATTCTAGAGAGAGTTCTCTATATGTTTATATATGTATATATATATATATTATATCATTTTGGGTAACTTTGGTTCGTGATATGGTTCAAGCCTTCTAGTGATAGTGAACACTAGATGAGAGATGTTGTGAGTAATATGAATTTCATCTTGGAACTGTTGCACTTCGGTTATATCTTTATGAGCTGAGGAAAAGTAATTTTAGGATAGTGACAACACGACTCCTAAAATCTCAAAGCTATTTTCTCTATTCTTGTTTTGTTTATTTACATTAATTATTTATTGTCATTGTTATGATATTATGTGTGGTAATTATTTCAGATTATTATTTTGTTAGACTAACAATATAAAACTGCTCCTCTTTCTATAATATTATTAGTAGCAAAGTGATGTGAGGGCTATAAAATTATTTTTCACAGATTGTTGTGTTCCTAATTATCTAAAGCAATACTCATTTCTAGAAAGACATGCTTATAAAATTGAGAAGTGGATAAATGTTTAGTTAAGTGTTATTGAATATGTTGCATGATAGGTGATGCCTTTTTCTTTGTCTGTTTAGCTTTTGGAATTGATGACCCATGATGTTGCTTTTGGAAAATCAAAAGTCTCACATAATATTGCTTAGCTTTCTTATAAAACTTTAGTGTTGTAATATGTTATTTATTTATTTTTTAAAAGTTTGGCTTCAATGTTTCATATTAATAGTTATAATTTTGTTAGTTACTTTTACACTTCGAAAGTTAGAAATGTAATTCAAGTGTGTCGGTAAGGATCTAAAAAATCCTTACATATATTAAATGTCAATTTTGATTAAGCGATTATGTTAAGGTTCTCTTAGCCTCAATGAAAATGATTTTATTGTGTTGTATTGAAAGGATGAACCAAAACTTAAACTTAAATTTGTAATAGAATGGGAGAGAGAGAGAGACTGGGCATAAATTGCAATTGATTAATTGAATAAACAATTATAAAATGTTACCTTTGGTAAGGGCAACTTTGAGGCTTTTAGATCGACTGGATTATGAAATTATGAGGCTAATCTACTCCTACGAAATGTAAGTGCAGTGCATAAAAGTAAAGTGTACAAATTTAAAGATAAATGAAATTGATAAAGACGTAGAGTCTGGATTTGGCCAGGGGTCTCTTCAGTCTTTACTTCCATCTATTTATAGCATTCTCTTGCCGCCTTTGAAGCAGTTAGACTGATATCTTTTGCCATGATCTCCTTATTTCTTGCTATTTCTTCGAGCCAGAATCCTCCTTTCGTGCATGTGTAACTGCTAACAACTGCTCCTTGTTAATTCCTTTTTCACGTGCCTCTAACATGTTACTCATCATATTTGCCGGTTGAAGACTTGCATTCGTAGTTCACGTGGGCATCTTCGAAGGTGGGACTCTTCAGTATTTGAATAACTTTTGCTTGCCACGTGTCACCTTCCCAGTGGATCGTTATGCCAACAATACCCCCATGCACTAGTGTAAGCATAATTGTTACACTAGTGAACATAACTTTTGGTAGTTGCTCTTCTCCCACAATCACCACTCCTTAAATGTAGCCTTTACGATCAACTACCTCCACGATTTGGCTTGCACTTTTGGGATTTTGTATTTAATGAGGCTCGAACTAAGAAAGAAGACCCATTAGCTCCAAACCGTTTGTATTCTGGAATTTCGAAGATCTGACTGGTTTGAACATGGATGGTTTTGATACATATGATGAAGTTGGAAACAATATAAGGCCTGCTAATGCGCATGCTACCATTGGTTTCAAATTCCCGCCTTCCATGGATCTGAACCTTTGTCTTGAAGTCGTTAGCCTAATTGATGATTCTCCCATTGTCTTCGCTCCAGAGGATTCCCTAGCTAATGCACACCATACTCCTAAATTTCCTCTCAATGCTTCAAAGTCAGAACTTGTAGCTTCATATTGGGAAATCCCACATCCTCCGTAGGCCACAACAATTGTTGGCTGGGCTGCATGGCTATCTCTCATTCGAATACGACCATCCTTGTTGGCCATCCCCACACCTCACCAGCCTTGGCTTGAGGCCACCGGCCCTGTTTTCTTGCTACCGGCCAAAGGTTTTGGCCGGTTGGCAATGGTTTTGGTCGGCCGGCCATTTTTGTTGGTCAATCGGCCATATTTTCCAGCCGACCCCTTCCCATTTGCTTTTGGCAAATATTTTATGCTAGCTGTTACAGCTGGCATCCACATTACACCCCCTCTATACACGTGTATGAAGGGATTTGCACCTTGTGCTAGCTTCTCTTAGAAGCTTTAGAATTGAACCTCTATAAAGAGGAAGCTCCTCCTCCCTCCTCCAAGGTTCAGAGAATTAGGGTTAGAAAGGATAGAGATAGCCTTGTATCTATACTTCCTTGTTTAGCCTTATTTTGTGACCTAAAGTGAGTTTTGTCTCACTATTGTACACCAACACACACTAGAACACCATCCTTGGTTGCTGAGGTGCTAGGAGGTTGATTTCAGTGTTCTTGGGTTGGTTTGAACTCAAAAAAACTTGCTGGAGCTTTGTTCCTAGAGAAGGTCTACAAGGGTGAGCATCCTTACTTTAGTTACCCCTTTCTTGCATAGGCTTTTAGCCATTCTTGCTTATTGTTTTAAGCTTTGACTATAACTGATAAAAGTTCTGATTTTGTGTGTTTTAGAACTTTGTTTGAGGTTACTTTGAGGTTTGGGGTTGTCTCCCCCCTCCAAGGCCTTGTTAGGCCTTGTTTTAGGCCATACATTTTGGCCATTGTTTTGGTCTTTGCATGACCTCTCTACCACTGAAATCTAGAGGATTTTTAGTGGTGGGGAGGTGGTTTTGGGGTTCTAAAAAGGGAGAGGGTCATCCCCTCTCCTTATTGTCTTTGATGCTTGCATAAATGGCTTATGTGGTAGCATGTGTGTCTAGTTTGTTTTAGCTTCATTTTAGTATGTATTAGGCTTTGTTTTTCCATGATACACCTCTGTTTTGAGTTGGTTTAGACATGCCATGTATGCTTTATACACTTGTCTTGTAATCTCATGTTTTGGCCTTAACATGCATCATGTTGTAACATGTGTTTTTAACATGATTTTGGCTTAACTCCATGAAGCTTTTAGCCTTGTTGTAGCATGCTTAAGCTCTGATTTTGGTCTTCTTGGTCATGCTTGCATTGTTTTGTATAGCTACCATGTATTCTTGCTTGTAGGCCTTGAGTATTGAATCTTCTAGCATGCTCTATTTGGATCATTTCAGTGGTTTGGCATCACTTAGAATGTCATTTCAGTCCATATAGTATGCTTGAATACTTGAATTTATTGCCTATTCCATGCCTTGGATAGTTTGTGTTTTATGCCTCATGAATGTGTCATTGTGTATGCCATCATGTCTAGGCCTTTGGGATGCCATCTAGGTGGGTTTTTGGGCTCATTTTAGCATGTCATACCTTTGATTTTGGTTGCCTAAATCATGCCATGTTTGGTTGTATTAGGTGTAGTGTAACACCTCTTTGGATGGCCTTGCATGCCTCATGATTTTGCCCCTTGTTTTGGCTTGTTTTGGCTTTGGTCATGCATGTTTTAGGCTCACTTTAGCATGACTTAGGACTTTTTTGGGTCATACTTGCCATATGCTCTTTGTTATGTGTAGCATTGGTTCAATTCCCTTGCCTAGTTTTAAGCCTTAAGCCTTAACCATGTATGCTTAACTTGTTTATGTGATTTGGCATCACTCTTAGCACCATTTCAGAGCATGTAATGTTGTCACATTTGCATGCTTTCCATCCCCTTTAAGTGTTCTTAAAAGTTTCCCTTTGATGCTTAAGTACTGGACCATTTAGCATGCATGTTTGTATGTGCATTTGCCCTCATGTACTTAGCATTTTGGCCGCTGATTTGGGCTTATTTGAGAGCTGTCCATTTTGGTTTAAGACCATTCCCGTATGTTGTTGCATGCTTGCCTTGTATGTTGTTGCATACTTGGCCCATCGGATATTGTTGTATGCTTAAGTTGCATTTAGCATGCTTGTTAGCTTGCATTTTGTCATGTGTTTGATATGTTGTCACATGCTTGCATGTTTGCATGTTTGTTCACATGTTCACATTGCATTAGTTTACTTGCATGTCTAGCTTGCATGTTTAACTTGCATATTTGCATCCCTTGCCTCTTGATCAATCATGATAGAGGTTAGGATCTATTGTGTGTTTGTGTGCATTTCATTTGACATTGAAATTGCACACTTGACCTCTTTGATCATCATGCATTGGAATGAGTGATCGATGATCCGAGGGTCGAGGATCACACCGCCTTGAGTTCATAACATGATAGGGAGGGTGGTCGTGCATACATTGCTTTGAAAATGCATTGCCATGCTCTATTTGTCCTCTCTGCAAAGAAAACAGATTATGCAGAAGAGATGGTCTACACATTCATCAAGCCACACATTCATGGCCGAGAGCCAAATTTGTGGCCGATGACCAGTTTTCCATGGCTGGTGACCTCATCTCTTGGTCGGTGACCTTCCATAGTGTTCAGGGAGTAGTTCAGAAGCAACCTTGGGATTTGTGCAGTCTTCAGAGATGCAGAGCAGTGTAAACAGAGGCAGCATGAGTATGGCGAGGGATTTTTGAGCAAAGCCGAGCATACATGCTTTCGTCCCTCTTCCCGAGGCTGCTTTACTGCTTTTAGTAGCTTAATTAATTTGTTAAATTAGTTAAGTGTTGTGTAATAATTAGTTAGCTTGTTAGTTAATTAATTTGTATTATTCTTTCGGACCCCCCATCGAGAGGGCGAATTGTGTAATAAGCGTGCGTGTGTGTGATGCATGTCTTCCAACCCCCACTTCTTTCTCCCTTTTACTTAACCGCTTACGATGGTTAGTTCTAGGGCACGTTTCAATTATTATCTATATGCTATGCATGTTTGCATTTATTCATTTGTATTGCATGCACCGGGCTCGGCGCATCATACTAATTGCATAGTACTTCAATTCCAACTTGAATACGTGTACCGAGTTGTCGCATTTCACATGCCATTCTTAGATTAGCCGAGCCTATTCTAGTTGCATTTTGCTTGCGATGCATTAGCCATTTTAACATGAACTAAGATCATGCATGATTCCTAACTAGTTTCTTGTTTTGGCTTAGAGTACTAGGTAAGCTTTTTATGCTTTAGCATCTTGCATGAGTGTGAGTGTTGCCGTGATAGCATGCTTGCCATGAGACTATGTGCTTATGTGTTATAACTGCATGAATACCTGTGGGTGAATGTTGGATTGCTTGAATTGGAATAATTCATTGGAATTCGTGTTTTAGCCTACTTGCGAGTGGCAAACCTTAAACCATTTTCCAAATAAATGAATATGCGATGCTTTGTTCCAAATTAGGCGATCTAGTCTATACTTGTGTGTTGTACGCATCACCTAGTAATTCTAGCTAATTAACCGAAATAAGAACACACAATATTTTCAAAACAAGATATCATGGTTAGTAGAGGCCGATCTTCGGATCGGGCGAGCGGGGGTACTCATAGCTGACATTCCCCAATCGTACCCAAGTTCCCGAGCTGAGGCAACTTTGGTGATGACGGACACATGGCCTTAGGCAACGAGTCAGAGTTTCCTAAATTTCCCCAAAATAAAATATTTAGGTGGCGACTCTGTATCTGGCAAAGCAGTCCATGTTTGGCACTTCTTTCTAAAAAATCTGTTTTTCAAAACGATTTGCCAGATTTGGACTCTTTGATGATTCATTGGTCTTGCATTGTGTAGACACCCCATTTTTGACCGTCCTCAAGACTTGGACGTCATCGTTTGAGCACTCGATGATCATCCATGTTTGTGTTTGCCTTGAGTTCTCGGAGGTTTCGGCTGCGCGCCTTACCTCAAGACCTCTCGACTTGTTTGTTTTGTGCTTGGTTGTGGACCAAACACTTGTGTTTTTTGCTTCTGAGGGCCGACCGGCACTGTTTTTGGTCGATCGGCCTTTTGTCTTGGTCGATCAGCCACTTTTTCTGGCCGAGACCTTTTTTTGGGGAGGCTTGACCCTTTTGAACCTTTATTTTAGCTTCTTGAGGAAGCTTGAACCTTTTGAACCTTTGTTTTAGCTTCTTGAGGAAGCTTGAACCTTTTGAACCCCTATTTTAGCTTCTTGAGGAAGCTTGAACCTTGTGAACTTTTTGTTAGCTTCTTGGAGAAGCTTGAACCTTTTTAGCTTCTCCAAGAAGCTTGAACCTTTTTTAGCTTCTCCAAGAAGCTTGCACCTTTTGCTCTAGCTTCTCCAAGAAGCTTGAACCTTTTGCTCTAGCTTCTTGGAGAAGCTTGAACCCTCTTGTTTCTCTATAAGAGAGGGCCTTCCTCTCCTTTAGAGAGGTTAAAAATTTTGTTTAAGGCATACACATATATCTCTCTTTGTCTCTACACTTAGGCTTAGAAAGAGTGAAGTTCTTGGCCCCTTTGCACACCAACTCTTAGCGTAACACCTCCATCATCAACCTAAGGATCTTGGAGGCCATTTTTAGATGTTGAAGGTCTGGTTTTTAGGTCTCAAAGCCACCAGTTTTGCTGAAGCTACAAGGGTAACACACTATTCCCTCTTTTAAGCTTTATTTTGCTCTATCTTTTAGCCATACTTTCAAGCATATTTAGGCTTTGGCATAAACTGAAAAAAGTATTATTTTGAGCTCCTTTTGAAGTTTGTTTAAGATCACTTTTGTGTTTGGAGTTGTTTACCCCCTCTTAGGCCTTGTTTGGCCTCATTTTTGTGCCTTTTTTGTGAGTTTCGGGACCAACTTGTATTGGCCCTCTCACCACTGAAAATTTCAGTGGTGGGGATGGTGTTTTGAGGTCCTAAGAAGGAGAGGGGTGACCCTCTCCCTGGTTGTCTTGTTTACTAGAATTTTGGGCCTTACAAAGGAGCCCTTATTTGCACACTTCTTGAGCTCGGTTCAAGCCTTGTTTAGTGAGTTTTAGGGCCCGCATGAACTCTTTCCAGAGCTGTTTTTGTCATTTAAGGCTTGCCTCTTGCATGTGTAACGCAACCCCCTTCGTAGATTTTCAAAGTAGCACCTCATTCTTGCATGTATTGGATACATTTCAGTGGGTATTTGATCATATTTTGGCATGTCATGAATCTATTTTTGGCTGGTTTGGTGGTCCCTCATATGCTCCATATGCTTGTAGTGTAAACTATGCTTACTAGCTTACATTGCATGTTATTTTGGCCCTCCATTCTAGCATATTTTGGCCATGCCTTAAACTGATTTTGTCCTTGTTTTGGGCTGCCTTAGCTATGTTTTTGGGCCTTATGGTCAAATAATGCTTACTATGCATCATTGTAGTTCAATAACCTTGCCTAGCTTTGAGTTTTGGAGCTTATTGCATGCTTATATTGAGGTGTTTCCATGTTTTGGCATCATTGTGCATCATATTTCAGAGCTTATATGTATGCCATATTCCCATGTTTTCCACTCTTTAAATGCGTTTGAGAGTTGTACATGAATACCTTATTTTTGGAACATTACATGAGCTTCATTTTGGTGCATGTCAAGCCATCATTTTAGCACATTTGGCCGCTGATTTGGGCTTATTTGAGAGCTGCCCATATTGGTTTAAGTCCATCCCTTTGCATGTTGTTGCATGCTTGCCTTGCATGTTGTCGCATACTTGGTCCCTTTGCATGTTGTTGCATGCTATGTATGTTTGTATGTCTAGATGATAGGACTATTAACATGTTGTTGCATGTTTAGGTAGTATTGCATTTGGGCATGCATCGCTTGTTAAGTTTCCTAACATGTTGTTACATGTTTGCCTCACATGTTGTCACATGTTTGAATGTTGTCACATGCTTGCATGTTTGCATGCTTGTTCACATGATCATGTTGCATTAGCTTACTTGCATGCCCAGGTTGCATATCATTGCATGCATCTCTTGCCTCTTGAATCAATCATGATAGAGGTTAGAAGTCTCTTATTTGTTTTGGTGCAATTCGTTCCATATCAAATTGCACACTTGGCATCTTGGGCCATCATGCATGGAAATGCGTGATTGGTGGCCCGAGGGTCGACGACTACGCTCCCTTGAGTCAGAAACATGATAGGGAGGGTGGTTGTGCAAACATTGCCTTTGTAAATGCTTTGTCATGCGTTGTCTGCCGTTTGCTGCAGCAAATCAGGTTTCTGCAGGAACAGATGACCGGTCGGCCACTTTCAGTGCCGATCTACTACAAAAGTCCAGCCGGTGGCTCTATTTTTGGTCGATGACCATGTTTCTATGGCTGGTGGTTCTTCATCTTAGCCGGTGGCATCCCATGCTGATCAAGGAGTGGTTCAGAAGCAATCTTGGGATTTGTGCAAGTCTCAGAGATGTAGAACAGTACAAGCAGAGGCAACAGTTGGCATGGCAATGGGTTTCCGAGTGAGGCGATCGTGTATGCATTCATCTCTCTTCCCGGGGCTGTTTTACTGCTTTATTAGCTTAATTAATTTGATTAATTGATTAAGGGTTTGTAATATTTAATTAGCTAGAGTAGTTAATTATTTATTTGGTTTGTATTATTCTTTCGGACCCTCCGAGTGAGGGCAATGTTGTAATAAGTGTGCATGTGTGTGATGCATGTCTTCCAACCCCACGTCTTTCTCCCTTTTATTTACCAGCTTATGATGGTTAGATTAGGGCGTGTTTTAATTAGCATACTTATGCGCGCATGTTTGCATTCATTCATCTGTCTTGCATGCACCGGGCTTGGCGCATCATACTAACTGCATTGTATTTTAATTCTGAGTTGAATACGTGTATCAATTGTTACATCTCACATGTCATTTTAGAATAGCCGAGCATATTGTGAATTGCATTTTGCATGTGTTTCATTAGGCATCCTTAACATAGCTAGGATCATGCATTGATTTATAACAGAGCTTTTGTTTTGGCTCGGAGTACTCGGTAAGTGTTTATGCTTTAGCATCCTTGCATGCGTGTGAGTGACTGCCATGATAGCATGCTTACCATGAGGCTGTTTTCTTATATGATATAACTGCCTAAATGCTTGTGGGGGAAGGTTGGGTTATCTGAACTGGAGCAATGCATTGAATACGAGTTTTAAGCCCACTTGAGAGTGGCAAATCACCCTATTTTTCTAAGCCCACTTGAGGGTGGCAAAAATCTGCATTTTAGCCTACTTGCGAGTAGCAAACCGTTTTTCAAAATGAATATGCAATGCTTTGTTCCAACTCAAGTGACCTAGTCTATACTTGTATGCTGTGGGCATCACATAGTAATTCTAGGCTAATAAACCGGAATAAGAGCACATGTGTTTTCGAAAACTTGATATCATGCTTAATAGAGGTCAATCTTTGATTGGGTGAGCGGGGGTGCTTACGAAGTGACCTTCCCCAATCATACCCAAGTTCCTGAGCCGAGGCAACTTTGGTGATGACGGACACGTGGCCTTAGGCAACGAGTCAGGGTTTCCTAAATTCTCCCAAAATAAATATTTAGGTGGCGACTTTGTATCTGGCAAAGCAGTCCATGTTTGGCACTTCTTTAAAAAAAAAAATCTATTTTCAAAAACGATTTGTCGGGGTTGGACTCTTTGATGATTCATCGGTCTTGCATTGCACTCTACGAGATTAGATACAAGACCGTGACATTAAGTTCTGAACTATAGTGAGCCCAAATGAACAAAACGGGGGATTCCCTGCTGGGATGTTTGGGGATGTCTACAGTTTCTGGCGACTCTCCTGGGGAGTTAGAGAACTTGACTCGAACTCATGATATCTGGTTTTTACTACACTTATGTGTTTCTTTGCATTGCATTTGCATTGGTGAGCCTAGGACACCGTGTTTGCCGTCTGCTATTCCTGAATGGTTTGTCGGAGGCTCGCTTTGAGAAGCGTGCCATAAGGCTGACCGGTTACGGGCTTTGCCACGATGGAAACACAAACCTCGGTTGTCACCGGGGCACTCTTTTTGACCATTCGACCTAGTGTATATCGGAATCTGTATTGACTATTCCAAACTAGGACATGTTGCTTACCCGATTTTAGGTTGTTTGAAACCGCTGCGTGCATAGTGAAACCCTAGCTTCTGACAAAATAGGACAGGGAAACCCTACCCCAACATGGGGGTGTTTTTGGCTCTCACTTGTTTGCTACGTGCTTTTAGAGTGTGTCTCTACAGGAATGCATGTATCAGTTTGCAAGTTTGGGCATCAGGCCTGCGGGCATCAGTGTTTTGGAAATCAGTTTTACCTGAGGGTATTAGATTTGGGGCAGAATTCAGTAGAGAGCACACTCATTCAGCTTTGTTCATATCTGTTCTGGTAAATTTGGGCTGAGATACTGCCTGTTTTCTCTTTTGCTAGGGGTAGTCCTGGAACTAAAGCTTTAGAAGACTCCACTATCCCCCAGGTGCATTGGACTTGTGTTGATTGACTTTATCAGGTCAGAGATTCAGTTCAAGGGCAATCAGTGTTCCTTCGCTAGAGGCAGGGTAAAAAGGCCAGTCAAGCGCAAATCACCAGTTCAACAGTCTCCAGATCAGCAGTCATTATTCACCTCACCTGTGCACAGTCGGGGTTGAGATATCTACTTCCACCTCAGAGAACACACCTGTTCAGTTAGATCAGGGCAGTATGTCAGGCTTGAAGGAGATGGTCCGCCAGCTCCAGGATAGTATGAAAACTATGCAACAAGACGCTGTCCGTCTAGCGGAATTTGCCAAGCAACACGCCGTGGTCATGGCCCAACAGGCAGAATTAATCACCAAGCTACAACAACAAGCCAGAGCATCTGCTTCGCACCAGGATCCTCCCCCACCAAGAGTTCTCATACTCAGGGAGGCAACTGACGTCCAAGATGATACGGACATTCCAGTCAGGCTAACTCCGCCCCCGGTTCTACTCCAGCTATTTAAAACACCCACCAACCTACCAGACTCCCCTTTTGAGTTCGAGACGGACCCCACAACATTGAAAGTGAGCAAGCTTGAGAAATTGTTCAAAAAGCCTCAGGGGGCCCACTCTATTCCTGATATAGAGAATGGTTATACCGACTCAGTAGTGACATTACCGGATCAGTTCAAGATGCCACATATCGATCGATTCGATGGCTCTGAAGACCCAGTGGTGCACCTCTAATTGTTTTATGATATCTTAAGGCCAATGGGTTTGACCACAGCCCAGAAATTGTCACTATTCAGCCGAACCCTGTTTGGGATAGCCGTAATCTGGTATGCGAAATTGGAGAACTCTGTGAAACAGAACTGGGAAGAGCTGGCTGAGGCCTTTATTGCTCAATACTCCTATAACACACAGGTCAAGGTCATAACTCGTGATCTCGAAGTCACTCGCCAAGAGCCAAAGGAGGGTTTCTCAGAGTTTGTGACGAGATGGAGAGCAAATGCCTCAATGATGACTACAAGACCTTTCGACAAAGATCAGATCATGATGATTGTTCGGAATCTACATGGCAAGTTGTTGCAAAAGATAGTCGTTTTACCTCTGTTTACCTTTCCAGCCCTTCATGAAATGGGGGTTCAAATCAAGGATGCCATCAGACAAGGGATCTTTGTAGAAGACAATGAGCCTTTGAAGAGGAATGTTGCTCGCAGTTCCAATGCTACTACTGATGGTAGCACAGCTGCGAAATGCTCAGAAGTAGACACTATCACCACTTCCCTTAATGGCCAAAAACCAACCACTTCAAATCGGCCCCAAGCCCGAAAATTCCATCCTCTTTACATGAGTCTCTCTCAAGCTTTGAAAAAGCTACGAGAAGAAGGGCACCTAGAACTTCTAGAACCCCAACCCCTTCCAAACCCTCTTCCACCAAGATATGACCCAGCTAAATACTATGCGTATCATCAACAAAGACGGTCATGATATTTAATCATTAGATCCGCCCATTATAAGATTCAGGATCTTATTGACAAAGAGACCCTAGCTCCACCAAAAGAACCTCAGGTTAGTACTGACCTGTCACCTCTACATCTCAACCTCATCCATATGCTGCCGTCCACCTATGACCCCAGCGTACACATCACCGCGGCCCATCTACCCAAGCCTGAGGTGTTTATCCCGGAAAGCATGGACTTATGCATGATGTGTGCATCTGAACCCCAATTATCTCAAACCCATGAACCCACTACTTTTGAGCTGATGAGGATGATCGAAGATCTTAAGAGAACTGTGGCAGATCTGGCCTTTGGAGTTTTGGCTCTGTCATCAACTGCATCACATATCAGGGAGTTCATGTCAAAGGGCTCCCTAACCTTGGGAGGGGCTGCATTGGGAGAAGGCCAATCTCTTAGCAAAGTGAAGGCCAGTGATAAGAACAAGGCAGGGGCAAGCATTAGTCCCCATGAACATCTTCAGTAGGCTGTTGAGGCTTTGAAAACCGAAGGGCTGAACAAACAACAAGTGATTGCAGTTGTTGCAAAGACTGTGGATGACACTTTCGCCACTCAAGTTGGAGGTAGTTTGAATCAAGGGGCAAGCCGGGAGAAGGGCCGTTGTACCAGGAATGTTCCTTTCAGCTCTAATCTCGTGCTCGGAGGAGACCAGCAAACCCAATTAACGCATATCAATCCCTTTGCTGGTGCATCCAGCAAAACTCCACAAACCTCCAAACACCCATCTCGGGTCCAGAGGGTGTTCACCCCACTGTACATGTCTCTATTAGAGGCCTTGAGGTTCCTGATTAGAAAGGGGGATCTGAAACCCCTGGAGCCGCGGCCACTGCCAAACAAACTTCCTACCTCCCATGATCCGACCAAGTACTGTGCTTTCCATCAACAAGTCGGCCATGGCACTGACAGTTGTTATCGTCTTCGCCATGAAATACAAGATCTGATTGATAAAGGGGTCATCGTAGCACCAGACCCTGCAAAGTCTATCGGCACTGGATCAGTGCACTTGGAGGATAATGTGATGTGATCAGGGGATGAACCACCTGTGGGTAGCACTTAGTTTACTGCAGATGTGGCGTATGGCACGCACTATTTTGAGCATTGTGCAAATGCTTGCTTTTGTGCTTTCTGACTTGGGTATTGAGTCAGTTTTGTTATGTTGTTTAGAGTCTGTCTTGTTGTTTTGAGTCAGTCTTTTTATACTGAGTCAGTAGGGTCTGTCTTGTTTTATTGAGTCAGTCCTTTTGCATAGAAGTCAAGTGATTTTGGGGATGTTGCCTCGGACATCAGTTGCTTGTTTTGTGTTTGTCTCTTTGCTTTCTTTTTAAGTCTGTTTCTGCCGTGGAGCCAGTTGCAACCGAGAAATCTAAATGAAACAGCTGTGGCTATCATGTTTGTATTTATTGCTACTTTGAGCCAGTTGTGCCAATAGATTTGAATGAACAGCCAGTTGGTTTTCACATTTTTGTGCTCATTTCTGCTTTGCTCCAAGTGTGCTGGAAGATCTAAATGAAGCGGCAGTGCTTTTCACTTGCTTTTCTGTGCCTTAAAGTCATTGTATTTGACCTAAGTTTTTCAAAACTTTTTGGACATTGTGATGAAAACGAAGAGGAAGGAATTCCTCGCGATTTGCAAAACTTTGATCAAATTAAGAGAGAGAGGGGCATGCTAAGCCCTTAATGAATGAGATCATGCTTGTTAATGTGAGTACTGAGAAGGATTCTGGCTTAATCTAGATTGGCTCCACACTATCTTCCGCGCGAGCAATTAGTCGCTTTCTTAAAAGATTTCAAAAAATGTTTTGCGCCATCCTGTGAAGACCTGTGTGGAATCGCTCTTGAGATTGTGCAGCTTAGGATCATTCTCAACCTTGAGACTCGACCCCTGGCTTTCAAACCTTGAACTTAGATTCAGAATGTTCAATGGTTAACCACAATGTAAGGCCTGTGTGGCCGGATCAGAAGTAGCCCATGAACTAAGGGGCAAGAAACTCAGATCAAGAAGATTAGATGTTATCCAAAAGAAGCTTGCAAAGCTAGATCAGAGGTACCCCTCGAACTAGGGGCAAAAATGACAAAGGTGCTCGAAGAGTCAAAAAAATTGGGATGTTGCTCAAGCTAATGAAGATCGGCAAGAATGCCAAACCTTGGAAGGGAGGAAAGAAAAAGACATTGCTGAAGCACAATCGAGTTCCTATCCACAACACTGGGGGCAAATTCACCCTTCATTGGATGGACTTCTACATCGTCAGCGAACAGCACCATTCTCCTGGATTCAGATGACTTCAGGATCTCAAAACCATTTGACATAGATAAAGCTACACTTGTACCCTTGAGAGGCTCGCTGGGCCGAAAACCCGGAAGGGCGACCTAGGCAAAAGTTAGAGCAAGAAAAAGAAGAAAGAGAACAAAAAAAAAAAAAGAAAAATGCAAAGAATGAAAAAATGAAAAAAAAAAAGAAGAAGAAAAATGAAGAAAATGAAAATAAAAGATGAAAAGGAAAAAAGTAGAAAAGAAATGAAAAGGAATTGAAAAGAAAAGAAGAACAAAGCTCGCAAGGTTGAAAACACAAAATGGCGGCCTTGGCAAAAGTTAGAGCACAAAAGGAGAGGTTAATACCCGAGTGTACCTTAACCCCGAACTACGTAAGACTTGATTCCCATATTTGGGATATGTAGGCAACTTCATTCTGAAGTCCAGCCGTAAAACACTTCAAATTCGACTATATCCATGTGATGGTGTTGGTCATCTTTGTCTTCTCTGTATCCGAGAATTTGGTTGTAATTGTCACTATGAGGACTGGTTGCCACGTGTTGCGGCGCTATTCAGACTAGGGGCAACTTTCCGTTGCCGTGCAGTGCTGCGGTGCTATTCAGACTAGGGGCAACTTTTAGTTGCCATGCAGTGCCGTTCAGACAAGGGACAATTTTCCATTGTTATGAATCTGAGGTTGTACATCTCAAGAGTAAGTTCCGTGCTCGTCGAGCAGTGGCCGTTTGCGAAAATAGTTTTTGAGAATTTTTACTGAGGTTGACTAATTCTCTTGAAAATTATTCCATTTTTCTAAGACTGGACCATTTCTTGGACCCAAAAAAGGAAAATTTTCAGTGCTCATAGCCTGACTTGCATGATTTCAAATTAGAAAATCGAACAAGCGTGTTAATCTAACTCTTATTTTGGTCAAAATTGTTTTAGTAGAAAACAAAACAAAAATGGTCAAAATGATGAACTAGGGGCACAGTTGAGTTAGGTGTTCTGTCTTTTCCCCGTTGACAATGCATTTGCCAAAATGGGCACCATACTTGCCAAGAAGGGCACTCTACTTGCCAGACAAGGGCACCACTGAAGCTGACCGCAAAAGGGCAGAAAGCTCTCACATCCTCCAAGCAATGAGGTATCAAGCTAAATGTGAAGAACGAATTGGAATGGATCAAGATATTCCATTCCCTCATCTGGATAGATCCGATCACGTCCAAACTCCACAACAGAGCATCGTCAACTGATGTCAGCTGCAGATTTGTTACACACCCAATTGTAGCACAACCCCTCTGTGGGGAAACTCACTGTTGTGAACAAGAATGGGAATCTAGTAGAACACCAGGGGCAAGAGCCCACAACTTCCTGCTTATCCATCAACCACCCAGGGGAGGGATAAAAAATGAGAGATTGAAGAATAGAGAGATGTGCGCTGAGAGAAAAGTGAGAAAAGGGCTTTTTAGAAAAACAGAGCCTGAGGGCCTAGTGATGTGAGAATCACAAATGAGAAAGGGTGGGAAACAATACCCAAAGAAAAAGGCTCCCTGTGCACGTTTGAGTGTCGTGTCTTTTTGTTTTATCTAGATTCTTGTTTTGAGTCGTTTCGAGTGTTACTCGATGTGTTTAGGTTGTTTACCTTTTGTTTTTCGTTATTGAGTCGTAGTGCGCTGTGTTCAGTCATAGGCTCAATACCCCGGTCAAGAACTCATCTCTCAATTTCAAAAATAAAATCATTTTGCGCTTCGAGTACTGTGTCATTCTCTACATTTGTGCAAAACAGGATCTGTTCTTTTATAAAACTGCAGGGTTCAACCCAGGTCACATGAGAACAGTAAAACCAGGACCTATCTAAAGCTATATAGGTTCCAGACTGCAAAGCAAAAGAAAAGAGGAAAAATCGAAGCATCTGAGTATATTTCAACTTCAGAAAATTCTGTGATTGTATTCCGGATGTACCTTTTCAAGCCTTGTCAATGCTCCGAAGTATGAGTGTGCCTTTACCTCAAGCGCAAGATCAAGCCTGCTTCAAAGTTATGCACCCTTCCACCCGCATTGTTATGCACTCTTCCACTTGTATTGTCATGCACACCATACTTGCATTTATTTGCATCTTGTGTTATCTTCTATCGTTTATCCTTTTATGCTGAGCAGCGTTTGGGATCATTGTCCTCCGGGACTTTCTCAGGTTGCGCCGGGTACGTGCCTGATAGTTTGTTTCGGACCTCCTCTCACAATTTCAGCGTGATTTGAGTGTCCCTTTCCTCACACAATTTCAGCGTGTTTGGAATTTGTCCTAGGATGCGTTGTAGACGCGCTGGGCGAGCGGTTTTTGGACCTCCTCTCATGATTTTAGTGTGGTTTGAGTATTCCTTTCCTTACACGATTTCAGTGTGTTTGGAATTTATCCCAGGTTGCGTGGTAGACACGCTAGGCGGGTTGTTTTCGGACATCCTCTCACGATTTCAGCGTGATTTGAGTGACCCTCTTCCTTACACGATTTCAGCGTGTTTGGAATTTATCCTAGGTTGCGTTGTAGACGCGCTGGGCGAGCGATTTTTAGACCTCCTCTCAAGATTTCAGCGTGGTTTGAGTGTCCCAGGTTGCGTTGTAGACGTGCTGAGCGGATTCCTTTGGGACCTCCTCTCACAATTTCAGCGTGATTTGAGTGTCGCTCTTCCTCGCACGATTTCAGCGTGTTTGAAATGTATCTCAGGACGTGGGAAGCGCGAGCCTGAGCGATTTTTTGACCTCTTTTCACGATTTTAGCGTGGTTTGAGTGTCCCTTTCCTCACATGACTTCAGCGTGTTTGGAATTTATCCCAGGTTGCGTTGTAGACGCGTTGGGCGAGCGGTTTTTGGACATCCTCTCACGATTTCAGCGTGGTTTGAGTGTCCCTTTCCTCACACGATTTCAGCGTGTTTGAAATTTATCCCAAGTTGCGTTGTAGGCATGTTGGGCGGGTTGCTTTCGGACCTCCTTTCACGATTTCAGCATGATTTGAGTGTCCCTCTTCCTCACATGATTTCAGTGTGTTTGGAATGTATCTCGGGACGCGTGAAGCGCGAGCCCGAGTGATTTCTGGACCTCCTCTCACGATTTCAGCGTGGTTTGAGTGTCCCTTTCCTTACACGTTTTCAGCGTGTTTGGAATTTATCCTAGGTTGCGTTGTAGACGCGTTGGGCGAGCGATTTTTAGACCTCCTCTCACGATTTCAGCGTGGTTTGAGTGTCCCAGGTTGCGTTGTAGACGCGCTGAACGGATTGCTTTCGGACCTCCTCTCACAATTTCAGCGTGATTTAAGTGTCCCTCTTCCTCGCACGATTTCAGCGTGTTTGAAATGTATCTCGGGACGTGGGAAGCTCGAGCCCGGGTGATTTTTGGACCTCATTCACGATTTTAGCGTGGTTTGAGTATCCCTTTCCTCACACGATTTCAGCGTGTTTGGAATTTATCCCATGTTGCGTTGTAGACGTGCTGGGCGAGCGGGTTTTGGACATCCTCTCACGATTTCAGCGTGGTTTGAAGGTCCCTTTCCTCACACGATTTCAGCGTGTTTGGAATTTATCCCAAGTTGCGTTGTAGACGCGCTGGGCGGGTTGCTTTCGGACCTCCTTTCACGATTTTAGCGTGATTTGAGTGTCCCTCTTCCTCACATGATTTCAGTGTGTTTGGAATGTATCTCGGGACGCGTGAAACGCGAGCCTGAGCGATTTTTGGACCTCCTCTCACGATTTCAGCGTGGTTTGAGTGTCCCTTTCCTCACACGATTTCAACGTGTTTGGAATTTATCCCAGGTTGCGTTGTAGACGCCCTGGGCGAGCGGTTTTTGGACCTCCTCTCACGATTTCAGCATGGTTTGAGTGTCCCTTTCCTCACACGATTTCATCGTGTTTGGAATTTATCCCAGGTTGCATTGTAGACGCGCTGAGCGAGTTGCTTTCGGACCTCCTTTCACGATTTCAGTGTGATTTGAGTGTCCCTTTTCCTCACATGATTTCAGTGTGTTTGGAATGTATCTCAGGACGCGTGAAGCGTGAGCCCGAGCGGTTTTTTGACCTCCTCTCACGATTTCAGCGTGGTTTGAGTGTCCCTTTCCTCACACGATTTTAGCGTGTTTGGAATTTATCCCAGGTTGCGTTGTAGACGCGCTGGGCGGGTTGCTTTTGGACCTCCTCTCACAATTTCCGCGTGGTTAGAGTGTCTCTTTTCCTCACACAATTTCAGCGTGTTTGGAATTTATCTCAGGACGCGTGAAGCGCGGTCCTGGGCGGGTAGCATCTCGGGACGTGTGAAGGCCAAGCTCAAGCAGTTTCGGACCTCTTCTCACAATTTTAACGTGGTTAGAGTGTTCTTTTCCTCACACGATTTCAGCGTGTTTGGAATTCATCTCAGGTGGCGTTGTGCGCACCTGGGTGGTTGTTTTCGGGCCTCTTCTCACGATTTTAGCGTGGTTAGAGTGTTCTTTTCCTCACACGATTTTAGCTTGTTTGGAATTTGTTTACCTCTTCTCGCGATTTTAGCGTGATTAGAGCCTCCTCTTCCTCATACGATTTCAGCGTGTTTGAAATTTATCTTAGGTTGCGTGGAACGCGCTCCTAATTGATTTTCTTTGTTCTTCCTCCACTCACGAGTCCAGCATAGTTGGAGTATGTCACCCTTTGCATGTATTGTACTCTCTGTTGCATCATATCTATTATCTATTGTATCACATTTGTTACATTCATTGCATCATATCTATTTTATCGTCTGGTCTAGGAGACCTTAAATCCTCTAAAGGTGCAATTCTTTTGGTGTTTGTCGTGTCCAAACGACTTCCAGTGGTCTGGTATAGACACCTGCCTGTGTTTGCGGTGAGTTCCTAGGAGACTAACTGAGATGGTGGAAACTAGAGTTCGAATGGCTTATGCCTAGAACACAAAGGTTCGGGATTTCCGAGACTAAAGTCTAGTTTAAATACCCAGGGGTATATCCTTGGCTTGAAATCTGTATGGCAGCTCCATAGATTGAGATAGCATCTCTATGCGCCTCCATTCTGGATACTGATCCAATCTAGTCTGTCACCCTGTTGGAGAATAGGGAAAGCTGCGACCATAGTCAGGGAGAAAAGTAGTACCTGCGGTTCAACCAAGAAGAAGTGAAAGATCCCCAGCAGCATGAGGTGAGTCATCGCCAATTGCCCCCGCAAGGTACTTTCACTTCCCAACTACATTGCATTTTGTTATCTATTATGTCTATTACATTGCATATAGAATCTATCGCATGCATTTACTGCATATTCCATTGCATTATCCATCTATCGCTTGCACCTTTCCATGTTGAGCTTGGTTTGGCATGTGCTCATACCTTTTACGTCGAAGCATGGTTATGAGATTTTGTGTACGCACCTATTCCACTGAGGGAATTGTGGTTTGAAGGTGACGGCACCATCTCCGTGTTAGACGTGGTCTATTTGTGTCCATGCCTTTCCTAGGCAAGATACGGTTTGGCCGCGCGCCTTATCCATTGCATTCATTGCATTGTAGTGTGGTGTGTTGCATCCAGCATTTAGGATCATGATCTTTCCTCAGCAGGACATTCCTCACTTATATCATGTCACCCAATTACTTGTATTTTGTGTTCTGTCTACACACATATAGTTCTGCATGTGTATGCGCCTATTCCACTGATGGGATTATGGTTTGAGGGTGTCGACACCTTTTCTATGGTAGACAGATTTTGCATCTGCATCCCCTTATGATATTTGTGAGGTCTTTGTACTGCTTTTGGTTTGATCATCTCAAATGCACTGCATATCATTTGCATTATTTATTACATTGTTTTGTAATGTTGCATATCATTTTGCATCCTGCCCCCTGAACTACGCTGGATTAATTCCTTGCAAAGGGATACGTAGGTAGCCTGCGGGTTCAACCAACTACATCTGTAGGTTGTATGCTTTGTTTAAGTCTTCGGCCTTGTCAAAAATGGGTCGTCTCTGGGCTTTGACATTCACTCCCGTCATTGTTATGACTTCCGAGTTCTGTCAAAGAGGGGCAACTGTAGACACCCCATTTTTGACCATCCTCAAGACTTGAACGTCATCGTTTGAACACTCGGTGATCATCTATGTTTGTGTTCGTCTTGAGTTCTCGGAGGTTTCAGCCGCGCGCCTTGCCTCAAGACCTCTCGACTTGTTTGTTTTGTGCTTGGTTGTGGACCAAACACTTGTGTTTTTTGCTTCTGAGGGCAGAGAATAGCTTGTTGGCCATCCCCACACATCACCGGCCATGGCTTGACACCACCTGTCACGCCCCAACCCAGCCCCTATGAGTTTGGGCATGACTTAAGCAGAAACAGACAGAATAACCTGTATGGTATACATTGGGGGCCTGAACGGAAGCATTAAATTTAAAACGACATCTAGAAATATCCATTGAGCAACTAACAACAAGCCAGGACCATCTTAACATTCAACATAACATAGCGTGCACACAAAAAGAGGTTACGTAAACATTTACAATCCAGCCCAGGTTTTAGGCATACAAAACAATAAATACATAACCCTGACCAGCGATGTGGATAACAAAATTACATTTAGAGGAAACTGATCTAATATGCAAGGGTTTCCTCCAGTGCCTGGTAATCCTTAGCTGACAAAATGCATGAAGTGTGCTAGATCGACTCCTCGAGCTGGTTCCTACAGAATCAAACAAAACTACAGAATGAGACAAGCTCAGTGAATAGTAGTGCGCAATGATAAAATCACAATGTACAGTAGTATGTGTATCCAAAACCAAATCGAGATAGCAGATTGGCCTATTGGCCCGGATAGCCTTCTTGGCAGATAGCCTTTCGGCTCGGGTAGCCTTGCGGCACAACAGTAGCCTTGCGGCTGTAGGTAGCCTTACGGCACGAGATAGTCTTCGACTCGGGTAGCCTTGCGGCACAACAGTAGCCTTCGGCTGTGGTGTAGCCTTGCGGCTGTGGTGTAGCCTTCGGCACAGTAGCCTTCGGCAATGCAGATATCACGGATGTGGTTATCACTTTTCATTTCCAGATCAATACATAATTTACAATTATGCCTTACAGAACAGATACATAAATGTATATGTAATGCACTATTACTCACAGCGTTGGAGCGGCGCACTAGTTCCTTCTGGAGTGTGCCCTGCACATAATATACTAATAAATTAGTATCCTTCCCCTTTTAAATCCTTATCAGTCATTCCATATGTCACTACGGTTTATGAATATATCACCATCATAAACTCATCGGAAAAACATTCTAATAACATCAAAGAATCAAGCATGAAAAACTGAACAAAACATATTTTCTTGCTGAAACAGTCCTCCGCTCGAGCGTAGATTTGTCCGCTCGGCGGGCGATGTAGTAATGCTACCAAAAATCTTGGATGGTCGATTTTCACGCTCGGCGTCTGATTCTCCGCCGGCGGACAGGTAAATTGAAAAGCCTGGAAGGTGCATTTTCACGCTCGGCGGTCGACCTCCGCTTCGGCGGACGACTACCCAGAGGCGGCCGATCTCAAGCCAAAATTTCATCATTCAAACCCACTTTTTCATGCAATCAAGGGTAAAATTCATGCAAACATGCCACTTAACAACACCATAACATGAATTAAAGCTTAATCACATCAAGTTGAACCAAGCTAAAGGCTTCAACAAGCCAACACTTTCACAAATTTCAATCTAACTTCAAGTTCTTTAAACATACCACCCAAAATCAACATATATGCAAGATTAGATGATTCAAAATCAAGGATTTGAAGTATAGATTCATACAACACTCAAAGTAGTGCCAACATGCTCAATTGGTGAAAAACCCCTAATGAATCAAACATTCTTATCCATGAACCCAACACAAACATGGGCTAAAATTCTTGAAGAGTTATACAAGGAATTGAGTTACCTTAACTTGCCTCTTTCAATTCTATCAATTGATTAGCTTCCTTGGTGAACCACAAGTTTCCCCAATTGCTCACCCGTTTCTCTCTTCTCTCCCTCTTAGAGTCCCACGTTTTGATCACAAGTTCCACAAGTCTTAAACATAGATATATAGCAATATATATAAGAGCATAAAAGACGAAAATCAATCGCTTTATGGTGCCGAAATTAAAATTTCACAGAAAATCCCCTTATAGCTTAAAAATCATGTAGATTCCAAATATCAAATCAATTTCTGCAAATTAAATCTCTAAGATGCTCAATTTCCATTTTAAGTAATTCAAGTGTAACAGATACGTTCTAATTCAACAGATAGAAACTCATATTTCTAAGTTCCATGCTCTTTTACTATATTTTCACATAGATTTTCACAATAACATTCAAAGACACAGAACAGGAGATTGTAAGGACAGCAGAACCAGATATGAGGGTCGGGGCATTACACTCTCCCCCCCTTATTTAAGTTTGGTCCTCCAAACTTGCTTTTACCTTAGGGCCAACGAATCACGGATATTGATTTTGCATTTCATCCTCTTTTTCCCAGGTTGCCTCAGTCCCGTAGTGCTCTTGCCACTCTACTTTTACCATTGGAATTTCCCGGTTCCGTAACTGTTTCACCTGACGATCCAGAATTCGGAGCGGTTTTTCTTCATATGTTAACCTGTCGGTTAGCTCAATTTGATGATAGTCAATAATATGGGATGGATCTGGAAGGTACTCTCGGAGCATAGAAACATGAAATACATTATGAACCTGACTCAGATGTGGCGGAAGGGCGACTCGGTAAGCTACTGCCCCGACCTTCTGTAAAATCTGAAAGGGACCGACATATCGGGGTGTTAGCTTACCCTTCTTTCCAAATCTTGGGTGGCCTTTCATTGGAGTGACTTTTACAAAGACATGACTGTTTTCATCAAACTCCAAATTCCTTCGTCGGTTGTCTGCGTAACTCTTCTGCCTGCTTTGAGCAGTTTTCAGCCTTTCTTGAATAATCTTCACTTTCTCGATAGTTAATTGAACGATTTCTGGCCCTAACAAAGGCCTATCTCCTACCTCAAAGACACTTTGGTGGCGACACGGTCTCCCATACAGGGCTTCATAAGGTGCCATTTGAATACTCGAATGGTAGCTATTATTATACGCGAATTCAATCAAGGGTAGATGAGTCTCCCAGCTCTCTTGAAAATCCAGAACACACATTCGAAGCATATCTTCTAACGTCTGAATCGTCCTTTCGGACTGTCCATCGGTTTGAGGATGGAAAGCTGTACTGAACTTCAATTCTGTACCCATTGCATTCTGTAGACTCTGCCAAAACCGTGATACAAATTTGGGATCTCTGTCTGACACAATTGAAACCGGGACTCCGTGAAGTCTTACAATTTCATCTATATAGAGCAAAGCAAGTTTGTCGGCGTTATATTGGGTCTTCACAGGCAAGAAATGGGCGGATTTGGTTAATCGGTCAACAATAACCCATATCGAATTCATACCTCGAGGCGTCCGTGGTAATCCTACTACAAAATCCATCGTTAGGTGTTCCCATTTCCACTCCGGAACTGGAAGGGGTTGTAACAACCCTGCGGGTTTCGATGTTACGCTTTAACTTTTGCACTTCGCAAACATTTAGATACAAACTCTGCAATCTCCCCTATGATACTTGGCCACCAGAAATGTTGTTTCAAATCTTGGTACATTTTAGTACTTCCTGGATGTATGGAGACTCTCGAGGCATGTGCTTCTTTCATCAACTTCCGTTTAAGTTCTACCACATCAGGGACACACACTCGACTCTGAAATTTTAGCACGGAATCGGTCAAAGTAAATCCCAGTTTTGGTTTTGTCTCCATTTCATTACATATTTTCTTGAGGGCGTCGTCCCCCATTTGACGCATCTTGATCTCTTCCAGTAATGCCGGTTGAGCCATCATTGCCGCCATTGTTGCTCTTTGCCCAGGTAGTATTAAATCAATTTCCATCTTATTCAGATCCCCTATCAAGTCTTTACTTTCTGTCAATAGACTACTTGGTGTTCCCATATTTTTCGGTGAGTGCATACGCTACCGTGTTAGCTTTGCGGGATGGTAGTGAAGGCGCAAATAAATCGTAGTCTTTAATAAGTTCTAGCCACTGGTTGGCATATTCAATTCCTTTTGGGTGAAGAGGTATTTGAGGCTTTTATGATCGATAAATATCACAAGAAGTCCCATGAGATAATGTCGCCAAATCTTTAACGCAAAGACAAGCTTTGCTAATTCAAGGTCATGTGTGGGGTAACTTTTCTCATGGGGTTTAAGCTGGCGAGAGGCGTAGGCGATAACTCTTCCGTTCTGCATAAGAACACAACCCAGTCCCTTATGTGAGGCGTCACTATAAATTACAAATCCCTCGTTACCAGATGGTAATGCAAGAATCGGGGCGGTAGTTAACTTCGTTTTTAACTCCCGGAAAGCAAATTCTCTCGGTTCAGTCCATTCAAACGCAATGCCCTTCTTCGTTAGCTGCGTAAGTGGTACAGCAATCTTAGAAAAGTCTTGGACAAATCTCCGATAATAACACGCTAGTCCCATAAAGCTGCGCCGGTTACATTAGTCGGGGTTGGCGATTTACTATTGCCTCAATCTTATTTGGATCATGAAACTCCTTCTTTAGTTATGACATGACCCGAAATGCCACTTCATGCGCCAAAATTCACACTTCTTCGGTTTTCGTCTGACTTCTTTTCTCGGAGAGTTTGGAGGATTCGCGAAGATGATTCTCATGAGCTTCTACATTCCCGAGTAAATAAGGATGTCATCTATAAAGACTACTACAAACTCATCGAGATAAGGTTTGAAGATTCGGTTCATCGATCCATAAATCTTTCTTTGATGCGTTTGTAACCCCAAAGGGCATAACCAAAAATTCATAATGACCGTGGCGGGTTGGAAGGTGTCTTCTCGACATCTTCGGCTTTGACTTTCAATTGATGGTACGGATCGCAAATCAATCTTAGAAAACTGCGCCCTTATGGCCCGATCAAATAAATCATCAATTCTCGGTAAAGGATACTTGTTTTTGATCGTTACTTTATTAAGCTCATTAATCTATACATAACCGAAGTGTCCCATCTTTCTTCTTCACAAAGCAGACTGGTGCACCCCAGGGAGAGACACTTGGACGAATAAACCCTTTATCCAGTAAATCTTGAAGTTGACCCTTCAATTCCTTCATTTCAGCTAATGCCATTCGATACGGAGTTTTAGAGATGGGTTGAGTTCCAGGTAACACATCAATTGTGAACTCTATTTCACGGTCCACTAACTCTCCCGGCAGTTCCTTTGGGAAGACATCCGGAAAGTCACAAACAACCGGAAGCGCATCAATATTTTCATTCTCTACTGGGCCTCCCAGAACATTACACAAATACCCCCGACATCCTTTTTGAATCAATTTGTAAGCCTTAGCTACAGAGATCACATACGGTGGTGATGTCACTTTTTGACCCTGGAAGATAGTTTCTAACTGGCCCGGAGGATGAAATTTAATTTGTTTCATTAGGCAATCTATGGTAGCCCCGTATTCTCCCAACCAATCCATCCCCAAAATAATGTCAAATGAAGTCATATCAAGTGGGACTAAATTAGCATATACACGAGCATTTCCAATGAGAATTTCACAAGTAGGATAGATGTATGAGATCAAGGAAGTCCCCATAGGCGATGTAACACACAACACATAGGCTAATTCTATTTCGTGTATCTAAGTTCTTTGCAAATTGCTTTGACACAAAAAGTAGGTAGAGCCGAATCAAACAAAACATAAGCGAGTGGCCATAAGCGTAAATGTACACGACACTCATTGTTGCATTCTCAGATATCCCGGAACCAACGCAAACACCCTACCTTGCTTCATGGTGTCCTTGTTATTATTTGGTTTGACAATGGATTTGGCACTAGGAGTCGGTGTAGACCGGTGAGCTTGTGGCGGCCTTACTACGGGTTGTTGATTCCTTTGTGGGATCCCTAATCAAATGTCCTGTTTTTCCACACCGGAAACAAGCTCCAGTCAACCGATGACAAACCCCACGATGTTTCAACCCGCATTCCTGACACTCAGGAGTCGAATTCTGAGATGTTGTATTGGTGAAGTTTCCCGAATTTTGCTTTTTATTTGGTGTAGTGGTGGATCCTTTAGACCATTGAGTATTTTGCCTCTTCCCTTTCCATTCACAAATCCGACTCTGGGTAGCGAAATTTCCTTCTGCTATGACGTTCGCTCCAAGACATCAACATACGTCGGTAATTTCAACACATTGATCCGATCCTGAATGGTATTCCTTAACCCTCCCTCGAATTTCCGCGCCTTTTTGTACTCTGTGTCTACCATGTGAGGTGCAAACCGAGCCAGTTCCGCAAACTGGGCTTCATATTCAGCTACAGTTTTGTTTCCTTGTCTCAATGTTTCAAACTCAGTTACTTTCTTGTCTCGCATGCTTTGAGGAAAATATTTGTCATAAAATAACACCAAGAACCTGTCCCAAGTCAACCCCAGATGCATTGTTCTGGTGAGCATCCACCATCTCCGCGCTTCATCTTCAAGCGTGAAAGCGTAATTGCACTACGAGCGTCAGTACAAGGGAAGACTTCGAATAATTTCTCTATCCCTAGCACCCATGCCTCCGCCTTCATCGGTTCAATTCCTCCTTTGAACAAAGGTGGTTTCATCTTTTTAAACTCCCGTGTAAGTGTGATGGTACGATCCTCAGCGTGAATATCTTGCATTACAGGTGGGGGTACTGGCGGGGGTGGTGGCTGAGGTTGTTGTTGTTGTTGTCGTAGAGTTTCAGCCATATCTCTCATCATTCTTTCCATCCTATCCAACCGCACCGAGGTAGCATCTTCTGGCTCATCAGCCCTTGTTCTCACCATAGTCTACAAAACAAATCATTATACCATACACAAGGGTGTACAAGAAAGTCAAATTGTTAGCAATAGGGTTAGCAGAAATCACATCACGTTGCTATCATTCCTACTTTCCCGTATGATGCCCACTACACTAGACATCCTACCGCTCAATGGATCCGTGTGTGAGATAGCAACTCGTGCTCTGATACCACTTGTCACGCCCCAACCCAAATTTCTATGAGTTTGGGCATGACTTAGCAAATGACAGAATAACCTGTATGGTATACATTGGGGGCCTGAACGGAAGCATTAAATTTAAAACGACATCTAGAAATATCCATTGAGCAACTAACAACAAGCCAGGACCATCTTAACATTCAACATAACATAGCATGCACACAAAAAGAGGTTACGTAAACATTTACAATCCAGCCCAGGTTTTAGGCATACAAAACAATAAATACATAACCCTGACCAGCGATGTGGATAACAAAATTACATTTAGAGAAAACTGATCTAATATGCAAGGGTTTCCTCCAGTGCCTGGTAATCCTTAGGCTGACAAAATGCATGAAGTGTGCTAGATCGACTCCTCGAGCTGGTTCCTACAGAATCAAACAAAACTACAGAATGAGACAAGCTCAGTGAATAGTAGTGCGCAATGATAAAATCACAATGTACAGTAGTATGTGTATCCAAAACCAAATACTGAGATAACAGATTGGCCTATTGGCCCAGATAGCCTTGCGGCACAGATAGCCTTCGCTCGGTAGCCTTGCGGCACAATGTAGCCTTATGCGGCACAATGTAGCCTTATACGGCACAGATAGTCTTTCGACTCAGGTAGCCTTGCGGCACAGATAGTCTTTCGACTCAGGTAGCCTTGCGGCTGTGAATGTAGCCTTCGGCTGCAGGTAGCCTTCGGCTGGCAGATATACGGATGTGGTTATCACTTTTCATTTCCAGATCAATACATAATTTACAATTATGCCTTACAGAACAGATACATAAATGTATATGTAATGCACTATTACTCACAGCGTTGGAGCGGCGCACTAGTTCCTTCTGGAGTGTGCCCTGCACATAATATACTAATAAATTAGTATCCTTCCCCTTTTAAATCCTTATCAGTCATTCCATATGTCACTACAGTTTTATGGATATATCACCATCATAAACTCATCGGAAAAACATTCTAATAACATCAAAGAATCAAGCATGAAAAACTGAACAAAACATATTTTCTTGCTGAAACAGTCCTCCGCTCGAGCGTAGATTTGTCCGCTCGAGCGGACAGTGTAGTGCTACCAAAAATACTGGATGGTCGATTTTCACGCCGGCGTCTGATTCTCCTTTCGGCCGAAAAAGCTGGCGGAAGGTAAATTTTCACGCTCGGCGGTCGACCTCCGCTCGGCGGACGACTACCAGATTCAGGCGGCGATCTCAAGCCAAAATTTCATCATTCAAACCCACTTTTTCATGCAATCAAGGGTAAAATTCATGCAAACATGCCACTTAACAACACCATAACATGAATTAAAGCTTAATCACATCAAGTTGAACCAAGCTAAAGGCTTCAACAAGCCAACACTTTCACAAATTTCAATCTAACTTCAAGTTCTTTAAACATACCACCCAAAATCAACATATATGCAAGATTAGATGATTCAAAATCAAGGATTTGAAGTATAGATTCATACAACACTCAAAGTAGTGCCAACATGCTCAATTGGTGAAAAACCCCTAATGAATCAAACATTCTTATCCATGAACCCAACACAAACATGGGTTAAAATTCTTGAAGAGTTATACAAGGGAATTGAGTTACCTTAACTTGCCTCTTTCAATTCTATCAATTGATTAGCTTCCCTTGGTGAACCACAAGTTTCCCCCAATTGCTCACCCACGTTTCTCTCTTCTCTCCCTCTTAGAGTCCCACGTTTTGATCACAAGTTCCACAAGTCTTAAACATAGATATATAGCAATATATATAAGAGCATAAAAGGCGAAAATCAATCGCTTTATGGTGCCGAAATTAAAATTTCACGAAAATCCCATTATAGCTTAAAAATCATGTAGATTCCAAATATCAAATCAATTTACGCAAATTAAATCTCTAAGATGCTCAATTTCCATTTTAAGTAATTCAAGTGTAATGAATCGTTCTAATTCAACAGATAGAAACTCATATTTCTAAGTTCCATGCTCTTTTACTATATTTTCACATAGATTTTCACAATAACATTCAAAGACACAGAACAGGAGATTGTAAGGACAGCAGAACCAGATATGAGGGTCGGGGCATTACACCACCGGCCCTGTTTTATTGCCATCGGCCATTAGTGATGGCCGACTGGCACTGTTTTTGGTCGACCGGCCTTTTGTCTTGGTCGATCGGCCACTTTTTCTGGCCGAGACCTTTTCTTGGGGAGGCTTGACCCTTTTCAACCTTTGTTTTAGCTTTTTGAGGAAGCTTGAACCTTTTGAACCTTTGTTTTAGCTTCTTGAGGAAGCTTGAACCTTTTGAACCCCTTTTTTAGCTTCTTAAGGAAGCTTGAACCTTGTGAACCTTTTTTTAGCTTCTTGGAGAAGCTTGAACCTTTTCTAGCTTCTCCAAGAAGCTTACACCTTTCTAACTTCTCCAAGAAGCTCGCACCTTTTGCTCTAGCTTCTCCAAGAAGCTTGAACCTGTTGCTCTAGCTTCTTGGAGAAGCTTGAACCCTCTTGTTTCTCTATAAGAGAGGGCCTTCCTCTCCTTTAGAGAGGTTGAAAAATTTGTTTAAGGCATACACATATATCTCTCTTTGTCTTTACACTTAGGCTTAGAAAGAGTGAAGTTCTTGGCCCCTTTGCACACCAACTCTTAGCCTAACACCTCCATCATCAATCTAAGGATCTTGGAGGCCATTTTCAGATGTTGAAGGTCTAGTTTTTTGGTCTCAAAGCCGCTAGTTTTGCTGAAGCTACAAGGGTAACACACTATTCCCTATTTTAAGCTTTATTTTGCTCCATCTTTTAGCCATACTTTCAAGCATATTTGGGCTTTGGCATAAACTGAAAAAATTCTTATTTCGAGCTCCTTTTGAAGTTTGTTTAGATCACATTTGTGTTTGGGGTTGTTTACCCTCTCTTAGGCCTTGTTTGGCCTCATTTTTGTGCCTTTTTTGTGAGCTTCAGGACGACCTTGTATTGGCCCTCTCACCACTGAAATCCAGAAGGATTTCAGTGGTGGGGATGGTGTTTTGAGGTCCTAAGAAGGAGAGGGGTGACCCTCTCCTTTGTTGTCTTGTTTACTAGCATTTTGGGCCTTACAAAGGAGCCCTTATTTGCACACTTCTTGAGCTTAGTTTAGGCCTTTTTTAGTGAGTTTTAGAGCCTGCATGGACTCTTTCCAGAGCTTTTTTTGTCATTTAAGGCTTGCCTCTTGCATGTGTAGAGCAACCCCCTTCATAGCTTTTCAAAGTAGCACCTCATTCTTGCATGTATTGGATACATTTCAGTGGGTATTTGGTCATATTTTGGCATGTCATGAATCTTTTTTTGGCTGGTTTGGTGGTCCCTCATATGCTCCATATGCTTGTAGTGTAAACCATGCTTACTAGCTTACATTGCATGTTATTTTGGCCCTCCATTCTAGCATATTTTGGCCATGCCTTAAACTGATTTTGTCCTTATTTTGGGCTGCCTTAGCTCTTTTTTTGGGCCTCATGGTCGAATAATGCTTGCTATGCATGGTTGTAGTTCAATACCCTTGCCTAGCTTTGAGTTTTGGAGCCTATTGCATGCTCATATTTAGGTGTTTCCATGTTTTGGCATCATTGTGCATCATATTTCAGAGCTTATATGTATGCCATATTCCCATGTTTTCCACACTTTAAATGCATTTGAGAGTTGTGCATGAATACCTCATTTTTGGACCATTACATGAGCTTCATTTTGGTACATGTCAAGCCATCATTTTAGCACATTTGGCCGCTGATTTGGGCCTATTTGAGAGCTACCCATATTGGTTTAAGTCCATCCCTTTGCATGTTGTTGCATGCTTGCCTTGCATGTTGTCACATACTTGGCCCCTTTGCATGTTGTTGCATGCTATGTATGTTTGTATGTCTAGATGATAGGACTATTAACATGTTATTGCATGTTTAGGTAGTATTGCATTTGGGCATGCATCGCTTGTTAAGTTGCCTAACATGTTGTTACATGTTTGCCTCACATGTTGTCACATGTTTGAATGTTGTCACATGCTTGCATGTTTGCATGCTTGTTCACATGATCATGTTGCATTAGCTTACTTGCATGCCTAGGTTGCATATCATTGCATGCATGTAACAACCCTCGTTATTGATTACCGATTAACTACCGAATACTGCTAAACTGAGACTAATTATGATAAGTAATGGAACTGATTGAAATACTGAACTAACCGACTGAAATCCGAAACTGATCGATTGACTGTATCTGTTTAAATGCATTTCTATCTATTTGACTGCTTTATTGATCTGTTCATGTTTTACGTTTAAATTGCAAATTGAAGGCCTTATCGGCAGCCTTATCGGCGGCCGAATCTGAAATTGATTGATGTTTTGTGTTAATTAGATTTTATGGCATATTTATCTGAAATGTGATTTAGTATGATTAAATCAGATTAAAATAAAGAATTATAAGAGTTAGACTTATTTACCAAATTGTCATTGTGAGTGGGCCACTATCTATGCACATTTGAGCCTCTTGCATTCATTCATACACATTTCCTCAGCTCATTTTGAGAGCATAGCCGACCATAGAGAGAGAGAGAGGAAGTGTGAGAGTGAGTTCATCTTACTTCATCTTGAATTGGCTTGAAAGACTTGAAGAAATTGTAGGAGATTTGCCTTCTTGAGTCTTTAGACTTGTATTTGTGGACCTAGGTAAGGAATTCAACCTCTCATTGTTGTCTTTAAGTTGATTCTTGCATGATTCATGTCAAATTGTAGAGCTAAGGCATGATTTAGTCCTAAAATGTCGAATTGAAGCTTAATTGTTGCATGCATGTGTTTTTCCTTGCTTTGTGAGGCTTGATTTCATGGAAATCTTGCATGCATGTTCATGTTTGTATTATAGACCATGATTTCATCTTATTTTGAAAAGAATGAGCTCATTAGAGCATGTATTGAAGCTTTAAATTGGTTTGAATTCATGCATGCCATGTTTGAATATTGTTCATGAAATTTGGTTTAAGGATGCGTTTAATTAAACACCCTTGGGCCTTGGCTTTTTACAAATTGACCTTTGAAATTTAATATATCATGTGTTTACAAGTGTTTTTCCAGAAAATGGGCCTAAGAGGATCGAATTTGGTGTTTGAAAACCTGATTTTGAACTTAGAGCTCAAATCTGGATTTTCCAGATTTTGGTCTTCGCGCTTTCGGGGAGAACGAGCTCGGCGGAAATTCGAGCTCCAAAGATTTTTGCCTTTGTTCATCATCCGCTCGACCGAAGAATGTATACTCGGCGGAGGATTAGTGACACGCCTTTCGGCGGGCGTCGGCGTGAATTTCACCTATCCAAGATTTTTGGTCCGCCGGCGGGTAAGTTGACGCTCGAGCGGGGACCTTTGTTTGCCTGTCCGCTCGAGCGGAGTAACCTACGCTCGAGCGGGACCCTGTTACACTGAAAATTCTGAAAATGTTTTCTGAGTACATCTTTGCATCCTCATCCCATCCTAGGCATTCTTAGGCATAGTTTAAGACATCTTAATGAGGATATAGATGTAGAACACACCGAGGCAATTAGGGATTAAACTATTTTTATCCTTCCCAACTGTGTAGCTTAGTGTGTGTTCATTCTGTACTGTTTAGGGTTGGCATTTCGAGGAGACGCTCTAGCCTACTTGTAAGGCCCCGGTGTCCCACATCGGGAATGGAGGGGGAGTTCCTGGGCTATAAAAGTAAAAGACCGGGACCCTTATACAGCATCGAGGCCTTTTCTCAAGTGGTGAAATCCTTATTAGAACTCCGCGGTTAAGCGTGCTTAGCCTGGAGTAGTTCTAGGATGGGTGACCCCCTGGGAAGGACAAATCCGTACGGGCGTGGCCCAAAGCGGACAATATCGATGACGTGTGAAGGGTCGGGGCGTTACAAATGGTATCAGAGCCAACTCTCCGGAGTACCGAGTGTGGGCCCCTGGCGTCGCTCGGTGTATGTGGGCGGGCTTCTTGGTGGCGAGCTCTTGCAGGGGGACGTGCAGCCTTAAGGGGGGATGGATTGTAAGGCCCCGGTGTCCCACATCGGGAATGGAGGGGGAGTTCTTGGGCTATAAAAGTAAAGACCGGGACCCTTATACAGCATCGAGGCCTTTTCCCAAGTGGTGAAATCCCTATTAGAACTCCGCGGTTAAGCGTGCTTAGCCTGGAGTAGTTCTAGCATGGGTGACCCCCTGGGAAGGACAAATCCGTGCGGGCGTGGCCCAAAGCGGACAATATCGATGACGTGTGAAGGGTCGGGGCGTTACACTACTGTAGCCCAGAACTCTGTGAGTAACAACTGTGTAAAGATATGTTCAAAAATGATTATCTTCTGAACAATTGAACTGCATCTTTGTCAATCGCCATCATTAATCGAATGAATGTATGTCCTATATTCGAATCAGACATTGTGGCATCCTTAGCGACTATCATTATTCGTTAAGAGATCTCTATCGGCTCCTTGTTGGAACCACTATCAAGCATCGAGTGATGGCCATCATTGACTGCTCGGTCTTTTAAGACCTCATTTCTTCGTTATGCTAATGGATGTACCACATATGATTGTTCTTTGTCTTGAACAACGATATCTTGATTGTAATGCTGTTTTTCATTCTCGTAAGGACATTCATTCTAAACCCCTTTATGCTTTATGTTATTCACTGGGCTTTAGCTCACAGCTCATATATATATGTAGGTGTACAGGCACCAGACCGGAGCTAGCAGCATCGGGGTAGACTCCCAGTTTTGTCAAGCCAACTACTGTGCCTCACTGTGAGGTTCCGAGCCTGCCAAGCTATGGCTTAGGGGTGTTTTTATTTCCCCTGCATTTACGTGGTTCATGTATGATCAGTAGATCGATATCAGATTGCTTAACAGGATTTGATCCTCGCTCAATGATCAGGTATATTGTACATACTATTTTGTCTCTGACTGCATATATGTATGAAAAATCTTTTGGCATACAGACTGTCACAGCTCATTGGACATTGTTTATTTACTGTATTGGCTTCCGCCATGCCCCTGTACTTTGTTTTACTGTCTTCTATCATAAGTAGGCCTTAATCTCGACATCTTGGCGATTCTGATGCTAAACCCATAGGGACGGGTTTGGGTCACGACAATGCATCTCTTGCCTCTTGAATCAATCATGATAGAGGTTAGAAGTCTCTTATTTGTTTTGGTGCATTTCATTCCATATCAAATTGCACACTTGGCATCTTGGGCCATCATGCATGGAAATGCGTGATTGGTGGCCTGAGGGTCGAGGACTACGCTTCCTTGAGTCATAAACATGATAGGGAGGGTGGTTGTGCAAACATTGCCTTTGTAAATGCTTTGCCATGCGCCTCCGTCAGTAAATCGTTTTCTGAGAACAGATGGTCGGTCGGCCACTTTCAGTGCCGACCGACTACAAAAGTCCAGCCGGTGGCTCTATTTTTGGTCGATGACCATGTTTCTATGGCCGGTGGTTCTTCATCTTGGCCGGTGGCATCCCATGCTGATCAAGGAGTGGTTCGGAAGCAATCTTGGGATTTGTGCAAGTCTCATAGATGTAGAACAGTACAAGCAGAGGCAACAGTTGGCATGTCAATGGGTTTCCGAGCGGGGCGATCGAGCATGCATTCATCCCTCTTCCCGGGGCTGTTTTACTGCTTTATTAGCTTAATTAATTTGATTAATTGATTAAGGGTTTGTAATATTTAATTAGCTAGAGTAGTTAATTATTTATTTGGTTTGTATTTTTCTTTCGGACCCTCCGAGTGAGGGCAATGTTGTAATAAGTGTGTGTGTGTGTGATGCATGTCTTCCAATCCCACGTCTTTCTCCCTTTTATTTACCAGCTTATGATGGTTAGATTAGTGCATGTTTTAATTAGCATACTTATGCTCGCATGTTTGCATTCATTCATCTGTCTTGCATGCACCAGGCTCGGCGCATCATACTAACTGCATTGTATTTCAATTCTGAGTTGAATACGTATATCAATTGTTACATCTCACATGTCATTTTAGAATAGCCGAGCCTATTGTGAATTGCATTTTGCATGTGTTGCATTAGACATCCTTAACATAGCTACGATCATGCATTGATTTCTAACATAGCTTTTGTTTTGGCTCAGAGTACTTGGTAGTGTTTATGCTTTAGCATCTTTGCATGCGTGTGAGTGACTGCCATGATAGCATGCTTACCATGAGGCTATTTTCTTATATGATATAACTGCCTGAATGCCTGTGGGTGAAGGTTGGATTATCTAAACTGGAGCAATGCATTGAATACGAGTTTTAAGCCCACTTGAGAGTGGCAAATCACCCTATTTTTCTAAGCCCACTTGAGGGTGGCAAAAATCTGCATTTTAGCCTACTTGCGAGTAGCAAACCATTTTTCAAAATGAATATGCAATGCTTTGTTCCAACTCAGGCGACCTAGTCTATATTTGTATGCTGTGGGCATCACATAGTAATTCTAGGCTAATAAACCGGAATAAGAGCACATGTGTTTTCGAAAACTTGATATCATGCTTAGTAGAGGCCGATCTTTGATCGGGCGAGCGGGGGTGCTCACGAAGTGACCTTCTCCAATCGTACCCAAGTTCCCGAGCCGAGACAACTTTGGTGATGACGGACACGTGGCCTTAGGCAACGAGTCAGGGTTTCTTAAATTCCCCCAAAATAAATATTTAGGTGGTGACTCTATATCTGGCAAAGCAGTCCATATTTGGCACTTCTTTGAAAAAAATCTGTTTTCAAAAACGATTTGCCGGGTTTGGACTCTTTGATGATTCATCGGTCTTGCATTGCACCCAGCGAGATTAGATACAAGACCGTGACATTGAGTCCTGAACTGTAGTGAGTCCAAATGAACAAATAGGGGGATTCCCTCCCGGGACGTTTGGGGACGCCTACACATTGTACTCTGCGAGATTTGATACAGGACAGTGACTTTGAGTCCGAACTGTAGTGAGCCCCAAATGAACAAAACGGGATTCCTTCCCGGGACGTTCGGGGATGTCTACACGTTGAAGTGGTCCCAACCCCCCATTGTGTCCCCAATAGCCACATGCCAACTGAAGTAGCACAACCCTTAAAATGTGCAACCAATCCCAATGATTTAAATAACAGATATGCAACAGGGAGAGAGATAAGATAATGCAATGATAAGCTTGTGGCCCAGTCAAGGACACCCACAAAATGTTCTAATCAGGCATGGGGAATTAGAATATAACAACAACAAGAAGCTATTTTTGGTTAGGTTTGTTTGTTTGTTTTTTTTTTTTTTTTTTTTTTTTGTTGTTGTTGTTGATCAGTAGCACTATTATTATGATTATTACATTTGTATGTGTGTGTGTTTTTCTCTTTTTTTTGGTTGAAATATAGATCTATAAAAATAACAAGATGAATAATAACTCCTCAAAGAAAGCACAAAGACAAGTGAAGTAAAATAAAACAAAACAAATAAATAAATACAAAAATATATAAAAAAAAGAAAAATGAAAAGAATAATAAACAAAATGAAGAACTAGTGAAGAAGAGAGGGGACAAGGGGAAGAGTGGTGTTACAGCACCAGCAGAGGTGAAATGAAGGACGTTGGCGAGGGAGGGATGCCAGAGGTGGGAGGGTAGTGGATGGCCGAAATTGCGGTAGTGAAGGGGACAGTAGGGTAGTCGTCTGGGCTAGTGATATGCGGTAGGCCGATAGAGAGTAAGTGGTGGAGTTAGTGAGAGTAAGAGTGGAGGGTAGGACCGTGATGCCAGCGGTAGTGCAGTAACTAGTCGACGACGGAGAATCGACAACGGTGGCTTGTCAGGGTGTGGCGGTGCAGCAAACCAGTAAAGGGTAAGGAAAAGAATGAGAGAGATGGGTAAGAGAGAGAGAGAGAGAGAGAGAGAGAGAGAGAGGGAGAAGTCGGTGGCTAGTCGACAGTGCTCTAGCGATTGCAGCAGCGGCATCAACAGAGTGGGACATGGAGTAATGGTGTGGTGGTGTCAGGTTGGTGAGTGGTAGTGAGTGTGTGCTGGAGAGAGAGAGAGAGAGAGAGAGAGAGAGAGAGAGAGAGAGAGAGAGGTGGGTGGGGTGTGGTCAATTGACTTTTCTTTTTTTTGGGGGGGAAATCCGCATAGGTTGAATGGATAAAATCGCTTACGCGGATTGGGACAAAGGTAACCCAGTGTGAGAGCGAGAAAACCACTCGTGCAGTTAGAAATTCCGCTACTTTTTTTATTTTTATTTATTTATTTATTTTTGTTTTGTTTCACAACCATAGCTCAAAAACAAAACCAAGTTCTACCTTTAATCTCATTTGACATAAAAACAAGTATGGACAAATCACAAAATGCTTATTAAAGTTATAATCTTTACATGCAAACTACGGGTACTACTTTACTAGCTAACTATATTTGTAACTTTCCCTATTCTCTAACAAGGTGATAGACTAGGTTGACTTGGTATCTAGAATTGAGGTGCCTAAGCTCCCTCAACCTATGGGGCTGCCATATAGATTTCAAGCCAACGTGGTTATGAAGTAATCTCCATACCATTGGGTATTTAAACCAGACTTTAGTTTCAGAATTTTCAAGTCTTTGTCTTCTAGGTTTTGCCATTCGAACTCTAGTTTCCACTGTCTCAATTGGTCTTCTAGGAACTCATCACAAACATAATATGTGGCTATACTAGACCGATGAAGGCCGTTCAGGCACGGCGAACACCAAAGGATTTGCACCTTTAGAGGATTTAAAGTCTTTGAGACTCAAAGCGATTACTAGGGAATATACACTTGTTCCGTCAAGTGGATGACCTCAATCATCTCCCCTTCCTCAATACCATTCACATAATGTTTCAATCTTTAGCCATTAACCTTGAAGGTTGTGCCATCTTGTGGATTTTTAATCTCAACCGCCCTATGTGAAAATACTTTGATAACCTTATATGGTCCATCCCACTGAGACTGGAGTTTACATAGAAACAAACTCAATTTGTCATTGAAGAGCCACACTTTTTGGTGAGGCTCGAAGGAGTTAGAAGAAATGTGTTTATCATGAAATGCCTTAGTCCTGGCCTTGTAAATTTTGGAGCTCATGTCACGACCCAAACCCACCCCTAGAGGTTTAGGCTGTAACCGACCAGTAATCCCAAATTACTTGGCCCCAAAAGAAAGAATTTAAAAATATATAATTAAAGGTACAGGGCTTGAAGTAGAAGCAAAGTATAAAATTGTCCATTGAGTTATGCATACATGCTATGAACATAAACAAATAAAACACATCACATATCATAGCATAATATTTACAAACATTTATCTTTGATACATAACCCAAGATAAAAAAACTATAAACAAACGAACTATACAAAACCAAAGCTTTACGAGCTTGGCGAAAACAAAAATTAAGGCCTTAACTCAGAGGCATATCTCGGGTGGCTTTACAAAAAGGCTAACTCCAAAGCAGGCTCTAATGCAGAACTTCTTGATGCTCACCTACATACATATATATAAATAGAGTGAGTTGGAAGCCCAGTGAGTAATCTCAATGTAAAGGGAGTTAAATGAATGCGTTTCGTAAATTATCAAAACAATATAAAGATCTTGACATAACCAAAAGCTTGATTCAGAAACGTATAGTCACAAATACAAACCATCAAACCTTTCAAAGCTTAACACGTTGCGTAGTACTCAAAAGCCTTATTTAACTTGTTGAAATACCATGCAGAAGATTCATATAGAATGACTTATTTGAAACACCCACATTGGTGACTCATACGGAACATCACAGTTGCTGACTTATGCGGAACATCACACTTGATGCCTTATACAGAATATCACTTTGATGGCTTATACTTGATGAGCTCATTCAAAACGTCTTATACATGTAGATACCATGCGGAACGATTACTATCAAAATCGTACAGAACGATCATTAAAGACAGACATCATGCGGAATGTTTACAACTGTTCAATGGCTTATACAGAACGTCCAAGACGGATCATAGAAAAAACATTAAAAGGACATTTCCCAATTTATCATAATCATTGTTCAAAAAGAAACTCATTCATTCTTTAGCAAATTCTCATTTTCAGAAAACTCTCATGGTTCACAAATCGGAGTTTCAAAGCATAACTTAGCATCTCAAAAGTACTTATTCGAAAACTCTTGTCATATCTCATAACTTGTACCAAGTATAGGTTTCATAATTCATCGTATAGCAAAACTAATTTGAAATTAGTTCATACAAAAATACCGTTACAAAGACATTCCTTACCTTGACTAGTTCGATGTTCTTTCTCAACGTTCAAACCCACACATTACACATAACCATACACATTGTAACACATATTCGAATCAAATAACTCATTCTTATATTTTCTAATTCAATTCCTCATGTTGGTTTCTTACTTCTTAATTTCATATTTCATGCCTAAGAATGCTCAGAAAGACATGCAGATGGAAATATGAACACGAAACATCTTTTCAAAAGATGCTGAAACAGGGTCTTCGCTTGAGCCACCTTTTGGTCGCTCAAGTAGTCGCAGAGGTCTGCAAAAGTACCGGATGGGACTGATGTGCACTTTAGCCAACTCTTCGTTGCTTGAGCAGATGCAAAACATACACTTAGTTCGCCCGAGCCAACCTTTGGTCACTTAAGCGGTCTGTCAAAATTTTGGGTTTCAAAACTAAAAGTTTGAGCTTCCAAACGCTAATTCAAAGCCTTGGGTCATGCATGACTTGTTCAAAAACATAGAATCATTTTAGAAAACGTATATACATAACCCTTAAAAACCATCTGCTCAAAATCTCTTTATTTCAACCAAAATTGAACTCAGAAGTTCATGTATACAAGATTTTCCTAGCACTTTTTCCGAAACATATGTATTTAACAAAATTGAGCTCAAAAGCTCCATACATGTACGAAACTTCTTTCCAAAACACGAATTTAAGAGTTAAAACATGATGAATCAAAGAAGCATGTACAAATTAACTCTCAAACTCAACAAGGATGATCACAACCAAACTCAAAAAGGAAAAACTCAACATATCCATGCATGCATGTGAAGTTACGACACTTTCTTGATCCTCTTTAACAAAATACATACAAATGATCATATCTACTCCATGAACTCAACTCATCTTCAAGAATTAAGGGTACAAAACTCACCTAGAGCCTTCAAATACTCCTATTCTTGCACAATTGAGGTTTCTCTAGCAAAACCTTCAAGTTCTTCTTCAATCTCTACACTTTCTCTCTCTAGAATGAGAGTTCACTCTCTCTCTAAGATGTTCTCAGAATTTTGTACTAAAAAATGAAGATTGAGCTTATAACACATATATATTGCTAGGAATGGCTTCATACATTAATTAGAAAATTAAGCTAGTTAAACACAACTTAATTTATCAAACTGAATCAATTTTTAATCAAACTTCCTAGATGGTTCTAAAAAGTCCAATTAGTTTATTCATGTAGCCAATTTCAGTATTTGAAATCATTTAAGCCATCATTTTTAAAATCTGAATAGAAATCATAACGAATAGCTTTCAAATCAAATAGATATACACAAATTAATCACGAGACACATATCACAATTAAAAATTAAAACATAATTAAATGAATGTAATTATGATATGTGTATTGGGGTTGTCACAATCTCTTCACCTTAAGAAGTTTGGTCTTGCAAACTTACGCTGCCTTGTATCGGATACAGATTGGATATCTTGGTCTCATGTCATTTTCTTTTTCCCAAGTGGCTTCTTCCCCATTCAACTTTGTCACAGAAGTTCGATTCATTTCTCAGTTATTCTACAGTTCACAATTAAATTCAATGTTTGGTTCAGTGGTCCACCATAGTCATTCAAAGTCATTTGGAAGTCATCAAGAATATAAAGCCGGTTTAGATATTAATCCCATGGTAGCAAAGGTAATACCAAAGCAATCTGCCACATGACGTACATAATTCATATAACCCCATAGCATAAATTACAAAATTCGTTATTACTGAAGCAGTCAATCTGTAACATAATACATATGCTCTCAATCAGTTGAAGGTAAATGTTCAAATACTACTCACAATCAAATAAATTTGTTGTTGGCAATCCACATAAAGTTTTCAAAATAAGGTAAGTTTTCAAATCAAATCAACTTCTCAGTCTATCAATTCCCTTAGCAAACATAATCTGGTCATTCGTTCGTAAGTAGTTCACAATCGTTTGTAGACAAAATCAAATTAGATAAAGGTTCTACCCAATTATTCCCAAACAAAGTGCATTTAATTCTAAATGTCGTAATCATTTTCCTTAGGTACATAGTCAATAGTTTCACAATGTGCACAAGGTCATTTGTTCACAAAATATATCATGATGGTTTATATCAAAACGTATCACGTCGTACACAATATAGCACTTCCCAAATAAGTTTTCCATGCAGGTATACAGGTACATAGTTGTACATCGTGTAAAGTTCCTCAAATAGTGAAGAAGCATGTATCATATAATCATGATTCCAATGGTCTAGTTGCATAGTCTAGTCAACTTTAAACAAGTACGGTACACAAATCATTTCGAGAAAAGGTATACGTGTTTAAGTTCAGAATCAATTAACACATAAGCATGTGCTCACAAATAGTAACGGTACCTGAGATAGTAGTTCTAATGTTCTGAGTGTCTTCTACGACAAGTGCAAATACTCTACCTAGGCTAGCAGTTTCTCTTGTCATAATACGTCTCATCATTGGTACTAATCCTGCTAAGCTAGTGACGGGTCTATTCTCATTTTGTTTAGTTTGAGGATAGTTTCTTACCATATGCCCTATCTTACCACATATATAACAAGCTCTAGAAATTTGATAACAGATTCCTCAGTGCTTTTTCCAACATTTTGAACAAGTTAGTACTAAACCATTTCTTTTGAGAGAGTTCATCTTGAATAGAAGTTTTTGACTTTGATTTCTTGTTCTTCGAAAATTCTTGATTCACATCAGAGCTTTGCCTCTTTCCTTTCCATTCAGAAGATCGGTTTATATTAGTTTCAGACATCAGTACTCGATCTAACACATCAACATATTTTGTTAGTTTCAACACATTAACCTTTTCCTAAATCGAGTTCTGGAGTCCTCCTTCAAATTTTCATGCTTTCTTATAATCAGTATCAACCATATAAGGTGCAAATCTTGCTAGTTTGGTAAACTGAGATTCATATTTGACCACTGTTCGATTACCTTGGTTTATCCCTTCAAATTGAGAAACTCTCTAATCTCGGACACATTGTGGGAAGTATTTTTCATAGAAGATTTCTAGAAATTTAGCCCAATTAATCTTTTTTTTTTCTTCTTGGATCAACATCCATCATCGTCTAGCATCATCTTCCAAGGTAAATGCGGCTAGTAGAACTTTTTATGCTTCAGTGCACAAAAAGACTTCAAATAATTTTTCAATTTCAAGAACCCATGCCTCAGCTTTTAAAGGATCAACTCCTCCATGGAATAGTGGGGGTTTCATTTTCTTTAACTCTTTTGTCAAAGCTATTGTTCGATTATTCACTTGATGTTCTTGCACAAGTGGTGGCAGAGGTTCTTGCCGTAATGGTTGCTATTGTTGCGGTCTTCAGGCCTCTACGATTTCTTGTACCATTATTTCTAGTCTATCAAGTCAGGCTGTAGAAGATTCTTCCAGCTCATCTGCCCTTGTTCTCACTATGTTCTATATGAACTCATATTATGACAAGTACATAAATATACATAGATATACCTAGGCATATATTCTTATATTCATATTTCACATATTGATTGCATAAGTAATTAGTTACTTAACAGATGATTGCATACTGAGTACTTATCAGATAAAAGCACGTGAATGCAATCCTTAATTTCATCATAAAAACTCTTATTGCTCAAATGGACTCGTGTGTGAGATATAACTCGTGCTCTGATACCACTCTGTCATGACCTAAACCCACCCATAGAGGTTTAGGCCATAACCAATACTACCTATAGATTACGCAGCCTCGAAAGATAGAATTTCAAAGTATAATTAAAGGTGCGGGCTTGAAGTGGAGGTAAAGTATTAAATTGTCCATTGAGCTATGCATACATGCTATGAACAAAAACAAATAAAACACATCACATATCATACCATAATATTTACAAACATTTATCTTTTATTCATAACCCCAGATCAAAACTTATAAACAAACGAACTGTACGAAACCAAAGTTTTATGAGCTTGGCCAAAAAAAAAACTAAGGCCTCAACGTGGAGGCATATCTCGGGTGGCTTTACAAAAAGGCTGACTCCAAAGTAGGCTCTAATGCGAAACTTCCTAATGCCTATATATAAACGGAGTGAGATGGAAGCCTAATGAGTAATCCCAATGTAAAGGTGGTTAAATGAATGAGTTTCATAACTTATCAAAATAATATAAAGATCTTGACATAATCGAAAGCTTGATTCGGAAATGTATAGTCACAAATACAAATCATCAAACCTTTCAAAGCTTAAGTGTAATCGGAAGCAATTTTAACTCAAGTTTAGTAGGGCTTCAATAGATGGAGGGGCCAGTGTGCTAGAAAGGAGAGGAAGGGTGTAGCTCGACTTTTTGTGCTCCTTTCAAAAGACGATAAGCCCTACAATATCGGACTCCTGTGGTTCTGAATCTGATTCCACAAGTGCAATGTGAAATAGATAAACACAAAAGAGTCCAAATCTGACAAATCTTTTGGAAAATCGATTTTGAATCAAAATACCAAAAATGGACTGCTTTGCCAGATACAGAGTCGCTACCTAAATATTTTTGAGAAATTTAGAAAACTCATGACTCATGCCAAAGGCCACATGTCTGAATCACCAAGATTGTCTCGGCTCGGGAACTTAGGTATGAGAGGAAAAGGTCATGAATTGAGCACCCCTGCTCGCCCGATCAAAGATCGGCCTCTACTAATCATGATGTGAATTTTATTTACATTATATGCTCTTGTTCCGATTTATTAGACTAACATTACTATGTGATGCGCACACAAGTATAGACTAATTTGCCAAAATTGGAATATTTGATCTCATGTTTGTTTTTGAAAAGAATTTGTGAACGTGCCGCTTGAAAAAGTGGGCTCACATGTACATTAATCAAACTATCCCAATTCAAGCAACTAGCCTTCATTCACAGGCATTCAAATAGTTTATCACTTAAGCACTTAGCCTCATGGTGAACATGCTTTGACATGGTAACAACCATACTCATGCGATATGCTAAAACAAATAAAAGCTCACCTAGTACTCCAAGGCTAGCCAAACAAAGCAAAATAATTAGAAAAATTCATGTTTCTAACTAATGTGATATGACTGTAACACATGTGATATGCAATTACTAGGCTCGGCTACTAATATGGCATATGAATCAATTTGATAGCATGCAGTCTAAGCATGTATTCAAAGAAGTATTTAACTAACAATACAAGTTAGAATGATGTGCCGAGCTCAATGCATGCAAGACAATGGATGCAAGGCATGAGAGATGCTAAACGAAATATGATGCCCTAAACTAACCATCATAAGAAGGTAAATAAAAGGGAGAAAGACGTGGGGTTGGAAGACATACACATTATTACAACTGTGCCCTCCCTCAGGAGGGTCTGGATAAACTAACTAGCTAAGCTAATTAACTAGCTATTACAAAATGAATTAACTAACTATTGTAACAACAAATAAACTAACTATGCTAGCTAGTTATTAGAAAACCAATAATTAATTAATTAATTACAAATTATAATTAACTAATTAATTACAACAAAAGTACAACATGAAATAAGTAATTAAACTAACTAATCAGCCCCGGGAAGTGAGGAATATTCATGCATGTGCGGATTTTCACCCGAAAAGCCCACTGTTCTGCTGCCAGAATACTTCTATTGCACAGTGGAACATTTTTTCACCTTAGCCTCTACTTTGTTCTGTTCCAAAAAGCTGCTTCCCACTTTTACACAAGTGGCTGGCAAGCCAGAAGTAGTGGCTGGCAGGCCACAAATGGTAGCCCGCCATCCAGAAAAAGTGGCTTGCCGGCCACTAAAACTTGGTTCCTCCTATTGCAACAGAGGATAAACAATGCACAAACAGGGTATTCTCAAGGTATGTTTATATAGCTTACCCCTTTTTATCATCAAACAGATCAAAGAAGTGACAAGCTCAATTCACAAGCCATTAATCGATGCAATTTCATTGCATGATGGCCTATGAAGCAAGGTGTACAATTTCAATAAATGCAACAAGAAAAGACTCTCAAACCTCCTCCGTATCATGGATTGATCAAGAGAAGTGGTTGACCTTGGAAACTTGGACCATTTCATCACTAGCAAGTATGAAATGTCTCAAGTTTCCATGTGTTCAATTAATGTTCGATTGAACACCAATTGGTTATTATCTTGCATCATTTTTAATCCTCATTTTATTACTTCATTTTAATTACCAACCATTCCTTAACAAATTGAGTCCAAAAGTGAGCTTTAAGTCCTCTAATGGAAAGGAGCACTAAACCAATAGTTGTTTTAGACATGAGAGAAGTGTCATGCCATTGGTAATGAACCCCCACATGGATTAAACCATTAAGTACAAGACCTCAATCTCAAGCTTAAACGAACAAGTAGCTTGAAACAACTTTCAAAGAAAAGAAAAAGCCAAGAAAGAAGGGAGGTTGCAAAGGTGATTAAAGGTGATCATAAGTATGGAAAACTTGAAATAAATGCTATCAACTCAAATAGGTTGGTGGCTAAGGCCTAAACCACCAAGCCTATGAGGAGAATTACACTAAAGGCATGCAACACAAAGCTGAAATGCAATTAACAAACAAAAATAGTCCTAAAATAGTTCTAAAATAGTCCTAAACCATGCTGGAATTAAGACAAAAAAAAGCTAGAACAATAACCTAAAACATGGAGCATGTTAAGCTAGTAAGCAAGTACAAGGAGGGGAGGCTACCCCCTCCATTTTTGAGACTTCAAGGCGTGGTTTTAGCCACTAAAAAACCTCTGAGATTCAGTGTAAAAAAGCTCAAAAAAAGTGGACAAAGAGGTGGGAAACACAAGGGCAAAGGGCTAAGAAATGAGGTACAAAGAAGGGTGATTCACCCCTCCACCCCTAATGGGCTAAAACCACAAGTTTCAGCCCAAAAATACAGAGTATAAACCACCCAAAAACAGTCTAAACATAGTAGGCAAAATAGCAAATAAAGCAAAGCAATAAGCCAAGACTTATACCTCTTGAAGAGGAAAACCCTTTCCAAGTGTTAAACCAACACTTACACACCCTCAAGAGCTCAAAGTAAGCTCACAAGTGCCTCAGCTCAAATACCACAAGGTTTGGTTTAGAGTGTATAGGCAAAAGCTTGCAAAAGCTTAAGAATTTGCAAGAGAGAGAGAGAGAGAGAGAGAGAGAGAGAGAGATAATTTTGCTCCAAAATGTTCAACCCTCTCAAATGGAAGGGGAGGTCTCCTATATTAGATAATAATGAAACTCCCTCAGAAATATTAATACATACACGTGTAGGCAGGTACATGCATCTGTGCAAACAGTTGGCATAGCTGGCCAAAATATCTGCAAAAACATGGCCACTAATTGTGGCTGGCAGGCCACTAATGTTGGCTGATAGGCCACACAAGTGGCCAACAGCATACATTGGTGGTCGGCAACTCACAATGGTGGCTGGCAAGTGTAGACGCGCCCGCGAGGGGCTTCTTGCTCTGCAGTTCAGACTCCCTTTTGTTTGTGTTTGTTGCGGTTCTAAATCTGAACCAAAGAGTCCAACACTGGCAAATCATTTTGAAGAAAAACAGATTTTGAAAAAGTAGTGCCAAACATGGACTGCTTTGCCAGATTACAGAGTCGCCACCTAAATATTTTAAAATGGGAAATTTAGGAAACCCTGACTCGGTGTCGAAGGCCACATGTCCGTCATCACCAAAGTTATCTTGGCTCGGGAGCTTGGGTATGATCGGGGAAGGTCAGCTATGAGCACCCCCTTTCGCACAGTTCGGAGACCGGCCTCTACTAACCGTGATATCCGTTTTTGAAAACATTATGCATTCTTATTCCGGTTATTAGCCTAGAATTACAACGTTATGCGCACAGCAAACAAGTATAGACCAAATTGCCTAAGTTGGAACAAAACATTTTATGTTTATTTTAAAAATGGTTTGCTACTCGCAAGTAGGCTAAAATGCAAGTTTTGCCACCCTCAAGTGGGCTTTTATAGAAGAAGGTTTTGCCACTATCTAGTGGGCTTAAAACTCACAGTTTTAATGCATTGTCCCAATTTAGGTAATTCAATCTCCATCCACAGGCATTCAAGCAGTTATATCACATAAGCAGCTAGCCTCATGGTAATCATGTCATATGGCAACACTCACACATGCAAGGATGCTAAAGCATAAAAGCTCACCTAGTACTCCAAGCCAAAACACCACGTCATTAGGAATCCATGTATGGACCTAAGCATACTGAAATGTCTAATGCAACACATGCAAAGATGTAATCTAGGCAGGCTCGGCTATCCTAATCATGGCATGTGAAGTGCTACAAGTAACACGTATTCAATTTGGAAATTGAAATACAATGCAGTTTGTATGATGTACCGAGCCCGGTGCAGGTAAACAAATGCATGGATGCACGCATGCGTTGCATAAGGTATGCTAAAATAAATATGCCCTAATCTACCATCATAAGCAGGTAAATAAAGGGAAAGAAAGAAGTGGGGGTTGGAAGACATACACCGCACTCACCCACACTTATTACAAATTTGCCCTTACTCGGAGGGACCAAATAAATAATACAGTCCAAGAAAAATAAACGAATAAATTATTACAAGACCTCTAATCTAATTAAATTAAATGCAAAGAAGAGATGGCCACAGCCTCCGCCTTGGGATGCGCGAATGATGTATGCTTCAGTCCGACTTGCCCAGAAATTCGCACCATGCCACTGTTGCCTCTGTTTCACTGTCCTGTTTCTCTGGAAAATTGCAAAAGTCCTGGAACAGGCTCCCTGAATCCTAAGGATCATCACCGGCTGGATAGAATGTCCACCGGCCGTGTATAAAGTACACCGTTTGAAATGAAGCTATCGGCAATAAATACATTGCCGGTCGGCACTCTATCTTGCTTCGGCACAAAATCTCTGAAAGACAGTTTTTGACAAATGAGAGATCAAAGAAGGTAAGGCATAGAATTTCAAGGCAATGTATGCATGGACACACTCCCTATCATGCAATGGACTCAAGGGAGCATGGCCCTTGACCCCCGGGCCATCAATCACGCATTTCAATGCATGATGGCCCGAAAGCCAAGTTAGCAACTTTGATATCAAATGGAATGCAAGCACAAAACAAATCAAAGGGCCCCAACCCCTATCATGATTGGTCAAGAGGCAAGGGATGCATGCTCAATGAAATGCAACCTAGGCATGGCGGCTAAGTATGCAACATGAACATGCAAATGAGCAATGTATGCTAGGCTCGCAACCTAAACATGTAAACAAACATGGAATGCAACAACATGCAACGATGGGCTTAAACTAACATGGGTAACTCGCAAGCATGCCAAAATCAGCGGCCATAATCATGGAAATGAAGGCACAAAATGCACACACACATGCACGCAATCATGGTCCAACACATTAAGCATAAACAAGGCAACTCTTAAGCATACTTAAAGAGGCTAAGTATGGACGTATAGCATGCAACGTAAGCTCTAAAATCATGTTATAGGAGGTTCCAAACCAACTAAATAAATCAACAAAGCATGCAACAATGCTCATATATCCACATACTTGAAGCATACAAGCCACAAAATGCAAAGAGGCTATATAATGCATCCTAGGATCGACTCAAACAACTTAAGACAGACCTAAAACATGGCAAAATAAGCACAAAAGCTTCACAAATCTAAGCCTAAAACATGCTCGAACAAAGGCTAACAACCTAAGGCTTATTAAGGCAATTACAAGGCATCACATGGTAGGTATGCTAAGCATGCACCAAACTGAAAAATACCCTTCTACAATACTGATGAGGGACCAAAAATATGACTACCCACAGTAGATGACAAGCCCCAAATCAATATACAAACATGCTCAAAATGCAATGCAAGATTAAGGCCCACAAAGGGGTATAACAAGAAGTACCAAAAGGGTGCACCAAAAATCCAAAGACCCTTCATGAGACATGTAGAGGGGGGTAAAATAAGACACTTTTCAGGCCTGTCGAAGGCCCAAAAACAGAAGCATGGCAGGCTAAAGAAACATGCAAAAAAATAGGGACCAAAGAGGGTATTGAAGTTAGTCATGCATGGAGGACCCAAACAGTGTTGAGCCCTTCTTCAATGTTGAAGAAGGGCTCAAAATAAGCCTCTTTGTAGTTTACATCGAAGCTCAAAAATACATGAAACTATGTCTTAGATATGAACCAAGAAAATGCTAGTTTTGGGGAAAAGTGTGCTTACCCTTGTAGACCAACAAACCAGCACCTCTTGGACCAAGTTTTGGTGCTCCTAAGCTCTGCAAATGACCTCCCAAATTCTGGAAATGGAAGTGGTGGTGTTGTGCTATGGGTTGGTGAAGGAATGGCCCAAGAACAAGGGTGCTTGGAGGTTGAATGAGAGAGATATAGTGAGAGATGGAGGGATATATGTATCTATATCAGATATGTATCTATATCTCTGGTTTTTTTGCTTAAGAATATCTAACCCTAAACAATGGAGGAGGAGGGTTGCTTATATAGGCCAAGACCAAGTCTAAGACTTAGTGGCTAAGCAAAGGAAAAGGGTCAAGGGGTGCAAAGAGTTTGTGGCTTCTAGAGGAAGCTAAAACAGCTGGCCAAGCCTCTCCAAGAAGCTTGGCCAAGGGTTCAACCTCTTAGAGGGAAAAAAGGGGTCAAAAGGGTGGAATGGTTGCAAAATAGCAATATATATGCACGTGGAGCTGGTTCTGTGCATCCCAGCTGGCACAGCTGGCATGCACCGGGCTTGGAAGGGTCAAAGGGGTCAGGTCGGCCAGAAAATTTGATCATCGGCCAAAATAAAGTGCCGATCGGCACTATTTTCTGACGGTCGGCTAAATAGAGTGCCGATAGGTGATTCCTATGTCAAAAAAAGGCCGGTGCTTATTCAAATTGAAGCCCCAGAAGTTAGCTTTCCAATGGCGCAAACCTTGCAACAAAATTCCTCCTGTGCAAAACGTTATGTTCTTTTTGGTAAAGCCGCGCAGACTCGATCCAAACCGGATGATGCCCAGCTTCAACCAAACATATCTCCTCCACCCGGACTTGGCTTTGGGAGATTCTTGAGTGCAAAATGAAGCCCCGGAAGTCTTCTTTCCAATGGTTATGGCCTCATAGCTTAACTCCAAGTATGCAATTGAATAAGCCTGATTCAGTGAGGGCCGCTCGACTTTCTTCTACCCGGATTCATGGCGAACTTCTTCTCCAACCTATTTTCTCCCCTCCTCTCCTCTTCTCTTCAACTCTAAACCCCTAAACAAAGTGTTTTGAAGGGTTTGCCTCTCTCCTTGCCGAAGAAACTGAACCTGTGCATTGCACACCTTTCTCCAACAAGTAAACCATCAGTAGTGCCCAAGTCTTAAGGGCGGTCAAAAATGGGGTGTCTACAGTTGCCCCTCTTTGACAGAACTCGAAAGTCACAACAATGACGGGAGTGAATGTCAAAGCCCAGAGACGACCCATTTTTGATAAGGCCAAAGACTTGGACAAACAAACAAAATATAGATAGATAAATGGTTGTGCCCGCAGGCTGCCTACGTATCCCTTTGCAAGGAATCAAACCAGCGTAGTTCAGGGGCAGGATGCAAACGATATGCAGGAAAACTTTGATAATTGGACTTATACGCTACGCGAAGCCGGTTTGAAAATCCAAGATTTATGCAAAAATACAGTGTGCACAAGACAATGTGATGCAGAGTGAATGCTCAAAACAATGCTAAGGAGATGAACAAAATAGTGCGAAGCAGGTTGGAATGCACAAGGCAGTGCTAACAAGATGCACAAAAGAGTGCGATGTGGCATAGACGCACAAAGCGGTGTGATGCGCAAAATAGCGCGAATGAAATGTCATGCACTAACAAGTGCAGGTAAGGTGCGCAAGATAGCGCGATAAAATGCCCGTGCAATGCAAGTAAAATGCACAAAATAGTGCGATGCGCAAAATAGTGCGAATGAAACAATGTAATGCACAAATCAGTGCGATGCGCAAGAAAGCGCGAAAGTAAATTGCACAGAGCAGTGCGATACGCTAAACAGCGCGAGTGTAATGGAATGCACAAGAGAGTGCGAGCGAGATATAGCATGTAAGTGCACAAGATAGTGCGATGCACAAGAAAGCGCGAGTGCACAAGACAGTGCGATTGCGATCGAATGGATGCAAAATGCAAGTAAGGTGCACAAAATAGTGCGACGCGCAAAATAGCGCAAATGATGAATTGCACAAAATAGTGCGATGCGCAAAATAGCGCGAATGAAATGCAATGCACTAACAAGTGCAGATGGGGTGCGCAAGATAGCGAGCAAATGTAATGCACAAAATAGTGCGATGCGCAAAATAGCGCGAATGAAGTGTAATGCACAAAATAGTGCGATGCGCACAATAGCGCAAATGAAATGTGATGCACAAGACAGTGCAAATGCACAAGATAGTGCGTTGCGCAAAATAGCGCGAGTAAAATGTAATGCACAAAATAGTGCGATGGGGTGCGCAAGATAGCGCGAGCAATACAATGCACAAAATAGTGCGATGCGCAAAATAGCGCGAATGAAGTAAAATGCACTAAACAGTGCGATAGAGATACGACCACAAGATGCACAAGGCAGTGCAAGTGAGATACAATGTGTAAGCGCACAAAAATAGTGCGAGTGAGATACAATGTGTAAGTGCACAAAAATAGTGCGAGTGAGATACAATGCACAAGAAAGTGCGATAAAATGCATGTTCTATGCAAGTGAGGAAAAATGCATTTTCTTTGCAAAAGATACGAGCATTTTCTATGCAATATTGAAAACAAAGCATATTCTATGCGGAATCGAAAGTAAGCGTATTCTATGCATGTATCATAACGATGCGTGGCACGCATGCAACAGAAGTGTATATGAAAGTGCACATTCTATGCAATAGAGGGGCATCAAACATGTACTCTGGTGCCTCTGATTTACCTCTTAGACGACTTTACAACATACTCAGTTCAAAAGGGGACACCCTGTCTATATTGGCGAGAGATAACATCTGCATGTGAAACCCTCGGATGTTGCTTGGACTGCCATTCTGACTTGAAGCAGGCCTACACTTAAAGCAGAGGCACGCTCATTCTTTGGAACACTGACAAGGTCTGAAGAGGTACATCCGGAATACAATCCCGGAATTTGCCGAAATTGAAACACACTTAGATACCCGACGTTTTCCTCTTTTGCTTTTGCTTTGCAGTCAAGACCATTATAGCTTTAGATAGGTCCCAGTTCCATTGTTCTCACATGACCTGGGTTGAACCCTGCGGTTTTATGAAAGAACAAATTCTGTTTTGCACAAATGTGGAGAATGGCACAGCACTCTGAGCACAAGATGATTTTTTTGAAATCGAGAAATGAGTTCTTGACCGGGGGATTGAGCCTACGACTGAACACAGCGCGCTACGACTCAATGACGGAAAACAAAAGGTAAACAACCTAAATACATTGAGTAACACTCGAAACGACTCGAAACGACTCAAAACAAGAATCGAGATAAAACAAAAAGACACGACACTCAGACATGCACAGGGAGCCTGTTTCACCGGGTAGTGTTTCCGACCCTTTCTCATTTGTGATTCTCACATCACTCCGGCACTCAATCTCTATTTTTCTGGAAAAGCCCTTTTCTCACTTTTTCTCTCAACGCACATTTCTCTATTTTTCAATCTCTCATTTTTTATCCCTCCCCTGGGTGGTTGGTGGATAAACAGGAAGTTGTGGGCTCTTGCCCCTAGCATTCAGCTAGATTCTTTTCCTTCTGCCCACAACAGTGAACTTTCCCACAGAGAGGTTGCGATGTGGCTGGATGTGCGGCAGATCTACAGCTGACATCGGTTAATGATGCTTTGCTGGGGAGTTTGGACGTGATTAGATCTGTCTAGATGAGGGAGTGGAATATCCTGATCTATTCTAATCTGTGCTTCGGACTTGGCTTGATACCTTGTTGCTTGGAGGATGAAAGAGCTTTCAGCCCTTTGTTGTTAACTTCAGTTGTGCCCTTTCTGGCAAGTATGCTGGCGACGGGGAAAAGACAGGACACCTGACTCAACTGTGCCCCTAGTTCATCATTTTGACCATTTTTTTTTTGGCTTTCTACTAAAACAATTTTGACCAACATGAGAGTTAGATTAACATGCTTGTTGAATTTTTGATTTGAAATCATGCAAGTCAGGCTATGAGCACTGAAAATTTTCCTTTTTTGGGTCCAAGAAAATGGTCCAGTTTTTGGAAAAATGGAATGATTTTTGAGAGAATAGTCAACCTCAGTAAAAATTCTCAAAAACTGTTTTTGCAAACGGCCACCGCTCAACAAGCAGGGAACCTACTCTCGAGATGCGCATCCTCGAATCCATAACAATGGAAAATTGCCCCTTGTCTGAAGGACACTGCGTGGCAACGGAAAGTTGCCCCTTGTTTGAAATGACACCGCGGTGTTTTGAATGGCAACAGAAAGTTGCCCCTTGTTTGGATGATGTCGCAGCACATTGTAGTCAGTCCTCTGAGCGGCGAACACGACCAGACTCTCGGATACAGAGAAGGCAAAGATGATCAAAACCATCACATGGACATAGTCGAATTTGAAGTGTTTTACGGCTGGACTTCAGAATGAAGTTGCCTACGTATCCCAAAGATGGGAATCAAGCCTTACGTAGTTCGGGGTTAAGGTACACTCGGGTATTTAACCTCTCCTTTTTACGCTCTAACTTTTGCCAAGGCGCCTGTTGCAGGTTTTCAACCTTGCGAGCTTTGTTTTTCTTTTTTCTTCTTCTTTTTTTTTTTTCTTTTTTGTCTTTTCATTCTTTTTTTTCTTCTCCTTTTTTGCATTTTTCTTTTCTTTTCTTTTTTCATTTTTTGCATCTTTGCATTTTTTCTCTTTTTTCTTTTTCTTCATTCTTTTCTTCGCTCTAACTTTTGCCTGGGTCACCCTTCTGGGTTTTTCGGCCCAGCGAGCCTCTCAAAGGGTAAAAGTATAACAAGTCCATACCAAATGGTTTTGAGATCCTGAAGTCATCTGAATCCAGGAGAATGGCTGATGTTCGCTGATGGTGTAGGAGTCCATCCAATGGGGGCCGAATTTGCCCCTAGTGTTGTGGATAGGAACTTGGTGACTCATCTTTGACTCTTCGAGCGCATCTGACATTTTTTTTTTTAGTTCGAGGAGTGCTCCTGATCTAGCTTCGCAAGCTTCTTGATCTGACTTTTCTCGCCCCTAGTCTGCGGGCTGCTTCAAATCTGACCACACAGGCCTCACATCATGATTGACCTTTGAACGTTCTAAATCCAAGTTCAAGGTTTGAAAGCAAAGGGGTCGAGTCTTGAGGCTGAGAGCGATCCTAAGCTACACAATCTCAAGAGCGATTTCACACATGTCTTCACAGGACCGCGCAAAACATTTTTTGAAAAATTTTTAAGAAAGCGACTAGTCGCTCACGCTGAAGACAGTGTGGAGCCAATCCGGATCAAGCCAGGATCCTTCTCAATACTCACATTAACAAGCATGATCTCAATCATTAAGGGTTTAGCATGTCTCCCTTTCTCTCAAATTGATCAAAGTTTTGCAAATCCTGAGGAATTCCTTCCTCTTTGTTTTCACCACAATGTTCAAAAAGTTTTGAAAAACTTAGGTCAATGCAATGAATTCAAGGCACAGAAAAGACACAGCTTTTAGTCAAATCGCTGTCTCATTCGTAACTTCCAAAGATAAGTGGCACAAGGTAGAAGCAAACACGAGAGTGTGAAAATCACTGCTGTTTCATTCAAGATCTGTTGGCACAACTGGCTCCCTGGCAGAAACAGACTCAAAAGAAAGCAAAAAGACAAACACAAAACAAGATAGTGATGTCCGAGGTAACATTCCCGGAATCACCTGACTTCAACAAAACAGGACTGACTCGATACAACAAGACAGACCTGAAATAAAAAAGATTGACCCAAAATAAGGAGACAGACTCAAAACGACACAACAAAACTGACCCAATACCCAAGTCAGAAAGCAAAATTAACAGCATTTGTACATTGCTCAAAATAGTGCATGCCGTCCACCACATCTGAAGTAAACTGAACGCCGTCCGCAGGTGGTTCATCTCCCGATCACATATTCACATTATCCCCCAAGTTCACCGATCCAGTGCCGATAGACTTTGCAGGTGCTGGTGCGACGATGACCTTATTGTCAATCAGATCTTGTATTTCGTGGCGAAGATGGAAACAACTATCAGTGACATGGCCGACTTGCTGATGAAAGGCACAGTACTTGGTCGGATCATGGGAGGGAGGGAGTTTATTTGTAATGGCCGTAGCTCTAGGGGTTTCAAGTGCCCCTTTTTTATTAGGACCCTCAAGGCTGCTGATAGTGACATGTACAGTGGGGTAAACACCCTCTGGCCCCGAGGTGGGTATTTTGAGGTTTGTGGCTTTTTGCTGGATGCACCAGCAAAGGGATTGGCAGGCGTTGACTGGGTTTGCTGATCTCTTCCGAGAACGGGATTAGAGTTGAAAGGAACATTCCTGGTACAAAGGCGCTTCTCCCGGCTTGCCCCTTGATTCAAATTGCCCCCAACTTGATTGGCGAAAGTGTCATCCACAGCCTCCGCAACAATCGCAAGGACTTGCTCTTTGTTCAGTCCTTCAGCTTTCAAAGCCTCAATATCCCACCGAAGGTGTTCATGGGGACCGATGCCTGCCCCTGCCTTGTTCTTTCCACTTGCTTCCACTTTGTCAAGGGATTGGCTTTCTTCCAATGCAACCCGTCCCAAGGTTGGGGAGCCTTTAGACATGAACTCCCTGGTACGTGATGTGGTCGATGATGGGGCCAAAACCCCAAAGGCCAGATCTGCCACAGTTCTCTGAAGATCTTCGATCATCCTCATCAGCTCAGAAGTAGTGGGTTCATGGGTTTGAGATGATTGGGGTTCAGATGCGCCCATCATACATAAGTCCAGGCTCTCTGGAATGAACACCGCAAGCTTGGGCAGATGGGCTGGGGCGATGTATATGCTGGGGGCGTAAGGGACGGCCAATGTGTGGATTAGATTGAGATGTGGATGAGGTATTTGGTCATTGGGGTCTGAAGGTGGAGCTATCGTTTGGTTGTCAATGAGATTTTGAATCTCATGACGAAGGCGGTAGCAATGGTCGGTGCCATGATCGCGCTGCTGATGGTACATACAGTACTTGGAAGGGTTATGTCTGACTGGGAGTGGGTCAGGAAGAGGTTGAGGATCGAGGGGTTTGAGATGCCCTCTTTCTATCAAGACTTTTAGTGCGCTAGTCAAGCTCATATAGAGGTGAAAGTTACGCCGAGCTCATTGGGGTCGGGCTGGTTCTAGGCTTGGTTTGGCAAAAGGGTCGGTTGTGGCAACTGTATTGATTTCGGTGGGTTTGGGAATAGCGCTACTACCAACATTGGTACTCCCAGAAATCACCCTTTTTGTTGGTTCACTTGTTCTGGGAATGATCCCACTGTTGAACGCGTTCTCGACCTGAACCCCCAGTTCATGTAAACTTTTGAAAGTGAATAGCGGAGCGACTATCAACTTTTGTAACATATCATGCTCGAGGTTTCGCACCATCATCTGTACTTGATCCCTCTCCGAAGGGCGACGATCCGTCATCTGTGCTGCCTTTGCTCTCCACCTGGCAACAAATTCCACAAAAGGCTCTTTTGGGTTTTGGCGGGTTGCTTCAAGCTCTTGGATGGTCATTTCAACTTGGGTGTTGTACGAATACTGATCGACAAAGGCCTCAGCCAGCTCCTCCCAGTTTTGCTTCACTTTATCTTCCAACTTGGTGTACCAAGTGGCTGCTACACCCGACAGGGTTCTTCCATACAGAGAGAGTTTCTGTGGCTTGGTCAGACCCATCGGCTTCAGGACATCCAAGAAAAGTCAGATATGTACCATTGGATCTCCAGACCTATCGAAACGGTCAATATATGGCATTTTCAATCTGTCTGGAAGCCGCACGGCAGACTCAGTGTGCCCATCCTCAATGTCGGGAATGGAGTTAAGGCCTTGTGCCTTTTTGAATTGCTTCTCAAGGCTCGCAATTTTCGCTGCAGTCGGATTGAACTCATCAACACGAAAGGGTTGAAATCTCTCAATAGGCTGCACCAGGGGCCTGACAACTCGAGCTTGAGCCAACCCTTCTTGGGGATTCGAACCCTGTAAATCTTCAACTGGCGGAAGTGGATCAAAGTTCGGCTGGGGTCCCGAAGCTGGATGTGAGGCAGATGCCCCAGATGGGCGCTGCGTTTCAATACCGGTCTCAGCCTGCATGGCAGTTCCCTGATTTAACGCTGCTATCACGGCCACAAATTCTTCTGAACCCTGTGCCATCACGGGTCTGCTGATGATGTGACTGGTGACTGTCGGATAGATGAATCGGTGAGCCCTAACTGGCCTTTCTTTGCCTTGCCTCAGCGAAAGAACACTGGTTGCCCTTGAATTGAATTTCTGATCTAACAAAGTCTATCAGCACTAGTCCAATGCACCCGGGAGATAGTGGAGCCTTCTGAAGCTATGATTCCAGGACTACCCCCCTAGCAAAAGAGAAAACAGACAGCATCTCAGCTCAATTTCACCAGAACGGATACGAGCAAAGCTGAACAACTGTATTCTATTACTGATCACTGTTCCTGAATCATTGCCCCCAAGTCTGAATCTGGTACCCACAGATAACTGATTCTCAAAATACTGATACTGGTGCCCGCAGGCCGGATACCTAGACTTGCAAACTGGTATATGCATTCCCTGTAGAGATACACTCTAAAAGCACATAACAAGTAAATGAGAGCCAATACACCCCTATGTTGGGGTAGGGTTTCCCTGTCCTATTTTGTCAGGAGCTAGGGTTTCACTACGCACGCAGCGATTTCAAACAACCTAATATCGGGTGAGCAACTTGTCCTAGTTTGGAATGGTCACTATGGATCTCGATATGCACTAGGTCGAATGGTCAAAAAGGGTGCCCCGGTAAAACCGGGGTTTGTGTTCCCATGCTGTCAGAGCCCATAACCGGTCAGCCTTATGGTCATGCCTTGACAAGACAAGCCTCCGGCAAACCGTTCAGGAATGGCAGATGGCAAACACGGTGTCCTAGGCGCACCAATGCACATGCAATGCAAAGAAACACATAAGTGTAGTCAAAACAGGATATCACGAGTTCGAGTCAAGCTCTCTAAATCCCCAGCGGAGTCGCCAGAAACTGTAGACGCGCCCGTGAGGGGCTTCTCGCTCTACAGTTCGGACTCCCTTTTGTTTGTGTTTGTTGCGGTTCTAAATCTGAACCAAAGAGTCCAACTCTGGCAAATCGTTTTGAAGAAAAACAGATTTTGAAAAAGTAGTGCCAAACATGGACTGCTTTGCCAAATTACAGAGTCGCCACCTAAATATTTTAAAATGGGAAATTTAGGAAACCCTGACTCGGTGCCGAAGGCCACATGTCTGTCATCACCAAAGTTGTCTTGGCTCGGGAGCTTGGGTACGATCGGGGAAGGTCAGCTATGAGCACCCCCTTTCGCCCGGTTCGAAGACCGGCCTCTACTAACCGTGATATCCGTTTTTGAAAACATTATGCGTTCTTATTCCGGTTATTAGCCTAGAATTACTACGTTATGCGCACAGCAAACAAGTATAGACCAAATCGCCTAAGTTGGAACAAAACATTTTATGTTTATTTTAAAAATGGTTTGCTACTCGCAAGTAGGCTAAAATGCAAGTTTTGCCACCCTCAAGTGGGCTTTTATAAAAGAAGGTTTTGCCACTATCTAGTGGGCTTAAAACTCACAGTTTTAATGCATTGTCCCAATTTAGGTAATTCAATCTCTATCCACAGGCATTCAAGCAGTTATATCACATAAGCAGTTAGCCTCATGGTAATCATGCTATTATGGCAACACTCACACACATGCAAGGATGCTAAAGCGTAAAAGCTCACCTAGTACTCCAAGCCAAAACAGAAGCTCATTAGGAATCCATGTATGGACCTAAGCATACTGAAATGTCTAATGCAACACATGCAAAGATGTAATCTAGGCAGGCTCGGCTATCCTAATCATGGCATGTGAAGTGCTACAAGTAACACGTATTCAATTTGGAAATTGAAATACAATGCAGTTTGTATGATGTACCGAGCCCGGTGCAGGTAAACAAATGCATGGATGCACGCATGCGTTGCATAAGGTATGCTAAAATAAATATGCCCTAATCTACCATCATAAGCAGGTAAATAAAGGGAAAGAAAGAAGTGGGGGTTGGAAGACATACACCGCACTCACCCACACTTATTACAAATTTGCCCTTACTCGGAGGGACCAAATAAATAATATAGTCCAAGAAAAATAAACGAATAAATTATTACAAGACCTCTAATCTAATTAAATTAAATGCAAAGAAGAGATGGCCACCCTTGCCTCGGGATCTTGTGAATGATGTATGCTTCAGTCCGACTTGCCCAGAAATCCGCACCATGCCACTGTTGCCTCTGTTTCACTGTCCTGTTTCTCTGGAAAATTGCAAAAGTCCTGGAACAGGCTCCCTGAATCCTAAGGATCATCACCGGCTGGATAGAATGTCCACCGGCCGTGTATAAAGTACACCGGCTGGAAATGAAGCTATCGGCAATAAATACATTGCTGGTCGGCACTCTATACTGCCGGTCGGCACAAAATTCTGAGAAGACTTTTGACAAAGCAGCAAAGAAGGTGCAAGGCATAGAATTTCAAGGCAATGTATGCATGGACACACTCCCTATCATGCAATGGACTCAAGGGAGCATGGCCCTTGACCCCCGGGCCATCAATCACGCATTTCAATGCATGATGGCCCGAAAGCCAAGTTAGCAACTTTGATATCAAATGGAATGCAAGCACAAAACAAATCAAAGGGCCCCAACCCCTATCATGATTGGTCAAGAGGCAAGGGATGCATGCTCAATGAAATGCAACCTAGGCATGGCGGCTAAGTATGCAACATGAACATGCAAATGAGCAATGTATGCTAGGCTCGCAACCTAAACATGTAAACAAACATGGAATGCAACAACATGCAACGATGGGCTTAAACTAACATGGGTAACTCGCAAGCATGCCAAAATCAGCGGCCATAATCATGGAAATGAAGGCACAAAATGCACACACACATGCACGCAATCATGGTCCAACACCTTAAGCATAAACAAGGCAACTCTTAAGCATACATAAAGAGGCTAAGTATGGACGTATAGCATGCAATGTAAGCTCTGAAATCATGTTATAGGGGGTTCCAAACCAACTAAATAAATCAACAAAGCATGCAACAATGCTCATACATCCACATACTTGAAGCATACAAGCCACAAAATGCAAAGAAGCTATATAATGCATGCTAGGATCGACTCAAAAACCTTAAGACAGACCTAAAACATGGCAAAATAAGCACAAAGGCTTCACAAATCTAAGCCTAAAACATGCTCGAACAAAGGCTAACAACCTAAGGCATATTAAGGCAATTACAAGGCATCACATGGTAGGTATGCTAAGCATGCACCAAACTGAAAAATACCCTTCTACAATACTGATAAGGGACCAAAAATATGACTACCCACAGTAGATGACAAGCCCCAAATCAATATACAAACATGCTCAAAATGCAATGCAAGATTAAGGCCCACAAAGGGGTATAACATGAAGTACCAAGAGGGTGCACCAAAAAGCCAAAGACCCTTCATGAGACATGTAGAGGGGGGTAAAATAAGACACTTTTCAGGCCTGTCGAAGGCCCAAAAACAGAAGCATGGCAGGCTAAAGAAACATGCAAAAAAATAGGGACCAAAGAGGGTATTGAAGTTAGTCATGGATGGAAGTCCCAAATAGTGTTGAGCCCTTCTTCAATGTTGAAGAAGGGCTCAAAATAAGCCTCTTTGTAGTTTACATCGAAGCTCAAAAATACATGCAACTATGTCTTAGATATGAACCAAGAAAATGCTAGTTTTGGGGAAAAGTGTGCTTACCCTTGTAGACCAACAAACCAGCACCTCTTGGACCAAGTTTTGGTGCTCCTAAGCTCTGCAAATGACCTCCCAAATTCTGGAAATGGAAGTGGTGGTGTTGTGCTATGGGTTGGTGAAGGAATGGCCCAAGAACAAGGGTGTTTGGAGGTTGAATGAGAGAGATATAGTGAGAGATGGAGGGATATATGTACCTATATCAGATATGTATCTATATCTCTAGTTTTTTTGCTTAAGAATATCTAACCCTAAACAATGGAGGAGGAGGGTTGCTTATATAGGCCAAGACCAAGTCTAAGACTTAGTGGCTAAGCAAAGGAAAAGGGTCAAGGGGTGCAAAGAGTTTGTGGCTTCTAGAGGAAGCTAAAACAGCTGGCCAAGCCTCTCCAAGAAGCTTGGCCAAGGGTTCAACCTCTTAGAGGGAAAAAAGGGGTCAAAAGGGTGGAATGGTTGCAAAATAGCAATATATATGCACGTGGAGCTAGTTCTGTGCATCCCAGCTGGCACAGCTGGCATGCACTAGGCTTGGGAGGGTCAAAGGGGTCAGGTCGACCAGAAAATTTGAAGGTCGGCCAGAAAATTTGATCATCGGCCAAAATAAAGTGCCGGTCGGCACTATTTTCTGCCGGTCGGCTAAATAGAGTGCCGATAGGTGATTCCTAGGTCAAAAAAAGGCCGGTGGGTATTCAAATTGAAGCCCGGAAGTTAGCTTTCCAATGGCCCAAACCTTGCATCAAAATTCCTCCTATGCAAAAAGTTATGCCCTTTTTGGTGAAGCCGCGCAGACTCGATCCAAACGGGATGATGCCCAGCTTCAACCAAACATATCTCCTCCACCCGGACTTGGCTTTGGGAGATTCTTGAGTGCAAAATGAAGCCCCGGAAGTCTTATTTCCAATGGTTATGGCCTCATAGCTTAATTCCAAGTATGAAATTGAATAAGCCTGATTCAGCGAGGGCCGCTCGACTTTCTTCTACCCGGATTCATGGCGAACTTCTTCTCCAACCTATTTTCTCCCCTCCTCTCCTCTTTTCTTCAACTCTAAACCCCTAAACAAAGTGTTTTGAAGGGTTTGCCTCTCTCCTTGCCGAAGAAACTGAACCTGTGCACTGCACACCTTTCTCCAACAAGTAAACCATCAGTAGTGCCCAAGTCTTAAGGGCGGTCAAAAATGGGGTGTCTACAGCAGGTCCCAAGGTTTTTTAGGCATGAAAAACTATGGTTTTGGTTCAAAACACGGCAAAAAGGTGTGTAGGGTGTAAAGGCTCAAAGCTGTGGCATTCTACTAAGGACTTCAAGCACTTGACAAGCATATACAAATTCATCATTTGGTGCACAAGCGGTAGCAGCCAAGTCTTAAGGGTTGTCAAAAATGGGATGTCTACAAAGGGGTTCGAATCCCATCCACCATGGTGGACAATTGAAGGTTGGAGAGCAGTCAAGCAGAGTGTTGACCTCCTCAATGGAACGATCAATGTCGAAGGCCTCAAAATCAAAGTGGGCCAGATTGATCTCTACAAGATCTTTAACAAGGATAGATGGTAAGGCACCCTCAACTAACTCATCGACAATGTTGACCATGAAACACTCATCCTCACGTGAAGGATGTTAGGAAGCACTAAAGATATTAAGCTTGACTTGCATGTTTCCAAACGACACCTCCATAACCCCAGTCCAACAGTTAATGTTTGCATTGGCCGTGGCCAAGAAAGGTCGACCAAGGATTAGTTGCTTAAGAGTGACTGCGAGTTCCATGTCAAGGATGGGGAAATCAACAAAAAAAAATAGAATTTGTCGACCTCGACAAAGACACCCTCAGTCATGCCTCGTGGCACCTTGAGGGAATGATCAACCAACTGAAGAGTTACTGTCGTCGATTTCAACTCCACCAACCCAATCTCCTTGTACATAGAATATAGAAGAAGGTTCACACTAGCACCTAAGTCAAGGAGGGCTCTATCTATGAAGTGATCACCAATAGTACAAGAGAAAGTGGGTGCACCAGGGTCCTTAAGCTTAGGTGGTGTATTGTGTAGTAGGATGCAGCTAACTTGCTCAGTGAGAAGGACCTTTTGAGACACATGGGTTTTGACTTTACGATTTTGGGTGCAAAGGTCCTTCAAAAACTTAGCATAAGAAGACACTTGTTTGATGGCCTCCAATAGGAAGAGGTTAATTTTGACTTACATGAAGACTTCCATCGTTACATCCATGGATGCCCCTTTTTTCCCGAAAGGTGAGGGCGACGCTAAGCACTGCGGGAAAGAGGCCTTGGGCACAAATGGTGCTGGTGGTTCACTCAAAGACGACGAGGGTAGATCACCCCACTTTGTGGTGCTACTACCCTCGTGCTCGACTCTCGAAACTGGACGACCATGCTTTCCTTCACAACCTTTGGTCGCCTCAGGGTGAGTATCTAACTCACGCACATTCTTAAGAGTTATCACATCTTGAACTTGCTCGTGGTATGAAGCACTCGGATTGGAACTCCTAACCACATACTATCATGACCCGAACTTGCCCCTAGAGATCTAGGTCATGACCGGCCAGTAATTTCATATTATCTTCAGCCTCAAAGACAAAATCAAATCATTATATAACTTACGAGGCTTAGTGGGAAGCAATAAAATTAATTAAACGAGTCCATTGAGTGGTGCATACATGACAAATTTCATAATTATCTTAAACTTCATTCAACATCCATAGTATTGTTCACAACAAACTTGTACTTTAACTTCAACAAGATGCATAATACAAGTTTATTAAACAACAAAAGAAAAGACTAGAACAAAAGTGTTAACAAAACTTGTCTCCGCTAGAGACCGAGCTACGCCCCATCACGGAGGCACTCCTGAACGGCTTTACAAGAGAGTGGACTCCCAAAGCATCTCTAGACTTGATGATCCACATGCTCACCTACATATATATAAGGGAGAGGGGTGAGCTAGAGCCCAGTGAGTAATATCAACATAAAGAGGTTAAATGAATGAAGTCCGATACAATATGAATCTCATCTTGCATCTTCAAATATTGAATAACGAAATCAAATTGAACATTTGTCATGTCAAACATCATACGTGGTACATCCCATAGCGTAACAAAGGGGCCCGAAGGTCTAATCAAAGGGACCATCGAGGTCTAGCAAAGGGACCGTAAGGGTCTATACAAAGGTACCATAAAGGTCTAGTAAAGGGACCGCTCGGGTTATTCATTAGAGATCACTGTAATCCAATAATCAAAGGGCCATGGTAATGTTTCCCCCAGGCGAGGACCTCACTAAATGATGCCACAAATATCTTTACAAATTGGAGATTCATTCATTCATATAAAAATAGCAATTCGAAATACCATTCAAGTAACGAATTAAAATACATTTCAAACATATCTTCGTAGAGGTACTACACACAGTGGACTTGAACTAACGTTAAGCTTCGGATGACCACCTACACAAAACACATAACAAATATACACATTGAAACACATTGTCTAATCAAACGTTCCAACTTAATTCAATTTCCTTAAATGTGTTTCTAGCTTATTCTCTCATTAATGATGCCTAAACAATGCCTAAAATAGCATGGGAATGAAAGTATGCACTTGAAAGCATTTTTCAAAAGTTGTTAAAATAGGATAGTTCGCTGGAGCGCACTATTGGTTGCTCAAACGGACCACATGGTCAGCAAAAGTATTGGATGGTCGAAATGTAGGCTTAACAGTTGCTCAAGCCAAATGCAATGGTGATCTCTCGAGCGGACACTTGGTCGCTCAAATGATGTAAAATGTTTTACAAAAATACTGGATGAATGTAAAGTGTGCTTGAGCGGTAACTTCACCGCTCGAGCGAAGTGGCTGAATTCTAGGTTTTCTAGAATAGAATTCAAGTCCCAAAACATGAGTATCTAAATTCAAAACTTGCATGGTTGTACCAATCTCTTGAAAATACATAGAAAAACATGAATATAAACTCAATTTGAAATCATGAGCTCAAAAATACCATGAATTTCCAAATTTGAAACTAAAATTTTCATGCATGTATGAAATTGTTTCCAAACTCTTTTCAAAACCTTCAAAACATGAAATTAAAGTCTTGAAAACTTGTAATTCTTTGATGTACGTAAAATTCAACTCTCAATTTAACAAAAATAGTAAAACTCAAGCTCAAAATGGTCAAATGTTATGGAATTATGCACGCATGTAATGCCCTGATATTACACCGCATTCTTGACGCTAATTCAAGAATATCATAACCTATAAGGAGAATTCAAAATATTAAATAATCTGTTACACATATCAAAGTCTTCTCTTCTTCCTTGAACTATTAATATGGTTGCATCATTGTTTAAAACACAATATGAATTAAATCAATAGTTCAAAGCATAAGAGAGAATAAAAACAAAATGCTCTAAGGGCTTACATCTTTCAAGGATTTTCCTTGAGCACACAAAAGATGGAGTTCCAACTCCACACAAAAGTAGCCCATGGCTTTATCACTTAGCACAAAAAGGAACCCTTGTACTCCCATCCACAATTACTTCTCTGTGTTAGTCACTTCGGTAACGTGTCCACATCATTCCCTAAAAGGTAGTTAGTTTTGGGGCGAACAATTGCTTAGTAGGAAATAACATTAACAGATTAAATAATTAATTGAGATACATATGATCATGCAATATAATGGATGAGAAAACCCAGGTCCATTCCTTTGTAAAACCATGGAGATTAGATCAGGCATTATTCATGACTAATTTATTTCTTTCAAATCATGGGGTGTAAATATGCTACGATATCTAGATACAATAGCCATAAACTGTAAATACAGAAATACATACATATAAGTACATGAAAAATACAATCACGCATTTGTTGACTCTAGAAACGGTGGGGCATTGGGCACCCAAGACCTCATTCCTCCACATTTGCCAGACTCTAGAAATGGCAGGCTTGTAGACAACCAAATTCGTGTTTTTCACATCTGCCAACTCTAAAAATGGCAGGCTCGTGGACACCCTAAAACCTTTCCTAGATAAACACAAGATAGGGTAATTAGGCACCTTGACTTCTCGTGTGGGTACCAAAATACATAACATAACTCAAACCAAGACCCAACTCACAACTCGGACTCATATACTGTTTAAACCCCATCCAATATATTCCAAATATTGACAATTTCAAGTCATAATATAATTAATGAATACATGTGGTGTATGAGTTCAAAAATCTCAATTTCTTCTAAAGTGATTTTAATTCACAACAATCCAACAATTTAAACATTTCTAATTAAGGTAATTCCTCGAATCATACCTCTCATCATCTCAAGATTTAGTAAAGGGTTCCCAACATTTCATGTTTCAACATAATAATCAAGCCAATACCTCTAATTTCATGATTATGAGGCCAATTGAACCAAAGTCCCATTGTTGAACAATTTGAAAACTAAGGTTTTGGGAAATATTGGGGCTTTTCCCCTCCTTTACACATAAAGAGTCAATATTCACCATTTCTAACAATAATCAAGAAGGATATGTATAAACGTTTCCAAAATATAAAGTAAAACCCCTTTTTATATATGAAACCCACTATATAACACATCAAGTTTGATACCTTAAATATCTATATAACTATAATGGAAATATCACATATACATCCCAAATCAAAGATATAAGGAGTTAAGAGTACCCTTACCTCAAGAATGAAGGCAAATGGTGAATACAAGACTCCAAACTTCAAAAGATGAGAAAACAATCGGTAGAACTTTAGATCTAGACTTGTTCTTTGGTCGCCTTTGAAGATTTAAGGTGAACATTGGTAGAAATCAAGAGGAATCAAGTATTTAGGGGCTACAATTTCAGAAATGGGTGAGTGAGAAGGAGAATATATAGAAAAAGTGAGAGAAAAGGTGTTTGGATTGACTTTTAAGTGTGTGGTCCTGAACAGACTGCTCGAGCGAACTTTTCATCCCTTGAGCGAAGTGCAAAATACAAGGTGATCGCTTGAGTGAACTTCTCATCACTCGAGCAGTAAACGCATGGTCCCAGAAGTTTTGTAGAGCTACGGTGAAAATATTAGGAACCTCATATCTATGCTCGAGCAACCACTTCAGCGGTCGAGCGGTCTCGTTTACAAATAGGCAAGATATTGGGAGCTCTGCATCTCTACTTGAGCAACCGATTGACCGCTCGAGCAGTCTCCCAGTGCAAATTGTTACAATTTACCCCATTTATAGAATTTTGTGTCCGAAATTTTGTGATTCTAGTCAACAGCAGTTCCACAACCCAAAGAAAAAGAAAATACTATAGAAACAATGATTCCAATAATGGAAAAATCGCTAATTAAGAATGAAAACTAGTGTCAATTCAACTAATGATAGGAAGCGTAAGTTTGTAAGAAAGTAACACCCTTCTTCATTACTTCACTAACCAAAATACATAATGTCAAGACAAATAATAGATTAACAAAATTACACATCATGAAACAAATCCAAATATTTCTCATAGACCTCGGTTTCCCGTTCCCAAGTGACTTCTTCTACCCCATGATGATACCAAAACACCTTGACTAGAGGGATGGTTTTACCTCTCAAAACTTGTTCCTATGATTCTTAGATCCTCACAAGTTTCTCCTTATTAGAAGCATTCTCATCCACCTTTAAGCTAGTCCAATCTAAGAGTGAGAAGGGTCAGGTTCGTACTTATGAAGCATTGAAAGATAAAACACATCGTCTACCATGGATAGTTGTAGTGGTAAGGCAAGGCGATATGCTACTTCTCCTATCCATTCTATAATATCAAATGGATCGATGAACCTAGGTGACAATTTCTCACTTTGCTCGAATCTCATCAAACCATTCCTAGGTAATAGCTTAAAAAACACATGATCACCCACTTCGAAAGATAGAGGTCTTCTTCTCTGATCGACATAACTCTTCTATCAACTTTGAGCCATGATCAACCTCCTCCGAATGATAGCCACTTTATCGGTGGTCTCGTGAACTAATCCAGGTCCAAGCATAGATGAATCCCCTACCTCTGCCCAACACACCGGTGATCTACACAAATGCCTCTACAAGGTTTCAAAAGGCACCATCCAAATACTAGCTTGAAAACTATTATTGTAGGAAAATTCTGTGAGAGGTAAATGTCTCTCCTACGAACCCTAAAAGTCTAACATGCAAGCTCTCAACATATCTTGTAGGATTTGGATAGTGAGCTCTGACTGCTTATTCGTTTTAGAGTGATAAGTGGTACTAAAAGTGAATTGGGTACCCATAACATTTTATAATCTCTGCCACAACCGAGTAGTCAAGCAATGGTCTCTATCTGAGACAATACTCACCTGAACCCCGTGTAGCTGGACAATCTCTCGAATATAAAGCTCAGCTAAGAAATCCACCGAATCTCCCATGCACATAGCAAGAAAATGGACCGACTTAGTTAGTAGATCCATTACTACTAAGACCGCATCATTACCCCTCTATGTTCTAGGAAGGCCTGAGACAAAATCCATAGTAATGTGTTCCGATTTCTACTAAGCTATTGGTAAAGGTTATAACAACTCGGCTGGCTTTTGATGTTTTGCTTTGACTGAGTGGCATGTTAGACATTTGGACACAAATAGGGATACATCTCACTTCATACCTCTCCACCAAAATTGATAACTAAGGTCACAGTACATTTCTGTGCCTCTTGGATGCACCGTATGGCGTGAATGGTGAAATTCCTGAAGGACTTCATCTCTACAAGTTTTTAGCACAAAGGGGTGGTTTAGATACCGAACACTAGTGCAGACACCCCAGTTTTGACGGATTTTTAAGACTTGGATGATCTTGCAGGTACATCCGGTGGCGAGTCTGATTACTTACTGAGTGCTTGAAGTCTGCGGCGGAATGCCATAGGTTTCAGTTTTCCAAACCCCGCATCCTTTTTGCCTCATCTTTCGACCATGCTTGGATACCATGCTTAGGTCCTTTCAGATTGAGGTTGGTGATGGCCTGCCGGCCATTTTTGAGGGCTACCGGCCATGGCTTTTGGCCTGCCGGCCATTGATATGCCTGGCTGGCCATCAATGAAGCCTTGCTGGCCATCACTGATGGCCGGCCCACTAGTAGTGTTCCAGCAGATATTTTGTGATATTTTGTGCCAGCTTTGCACAGATTGATGCATCTTCTAACATGTGTGTGGTTAGATATTTGTGAAGGGAATTTGTATTTTCTATATATATGACCCCTCGCTTGCATGTGGGGGGGTTAGAAAAATTTTGAAGACAAAATTCTCTCTCTCTTTCTAGAATTTCCTCTATGTCTTGTTATTTTGTGATTTAAGTCTAGTTTGTCTACATTTTTGCATATCAACCCTAAACCAAACACTCTTACCTTGGAGCTGAGGTCTCCTGAGGTTCTCTTTGAGCTCTAGAAGAGGATTTTGGCTTGATTTAGCTTGTTTTGTTGCTTTAAATTGCATCTTGTCTTCAAGAGGTATAACACTTGTATTTTAAGCTTCTTTTAAATACTTGTTTTGCAATCTTTACATTCTATTTTTGAGCTGGTTTTCACCTCCAAAAATCTCTATTTTTATGGTTTAAAAATGGTGGTTTAAGGCTCTTTTTGAGTTAGGGGTGGTTCACCATTTTGCTACTTAGTTTGTTAAGCTTTTGTGCCTCTTTCCAAAGCTTTTAAATCAACTTATTTTGGCCTTTTAACAACTGAATTTCAGACCATTTTTAGTGGTAAAAACCTTGTTTTGAAGTCCAAAATTAGAGGGGTTTGCCTCCCCTCCTTATGTCTTGCTTGCATGCCTAGATAGCTTTACATGCTAGCATGTTTTTCTAGCAATTTTTAGCGTAAGTCCAGCATGTTTTTGCCTCTGTTTTGACCTGTTTTGGCTCTATTTTGGGCTGGTCAATTCAGTTGAGGCTTGTATGGCATAGTTGTAGGGTTAATTCCTTCACTAGCTCTTTGTTTTAGGCCTTTAAACATGAGTTGCTTGAGTTGGTTGCATGTTATAGTGTCATTTGGCATGTAATTCTAGCATACATAGCTCTGTCATATTTTCATTTGTTTCGCTCTTTCAATTGCTTTTGAGGGTTGTTTCAAGTTTGGGATTCTTTAAGCTTGGGATAGAGTTTATGCTTAATGGTTTAATCCTCTTTAAGGGTTCATTATCAATGGCATGAACTCTCTCTTGCCTTGCATCATCCTTTGGTTGACGTTTCTTTCTCTTTAGAGGACTCTCACCAATGGACTAAATCAACTAAAGAATGAGTTGGTAACTTAAAATGAGTAAAAAAAAGTGATAAGTAAAACTTGAGCAAGATAAGCATATTGTGTTGCATTGCATGTGTTCAAATAGATGTTATATTGAACACAAGGAAGATTGGAGCATTTCATACTCAAAGTGATGAAATGAGCCAATCTCCTTCGTCTCCATTGCCGTTGATCACACATGATAGGGAGATGGTCTTGAGTCTTGTTTTTGCATACAATGAAATTGTATTTCTTGGTTCTTTGGCTATCATGCATTGAAAATGCTTGGTTGGTGGTTTTGAAGCCAAGAATACCACTCCTTGGAGATGTTTTGATGATAAGGAGTGGTACACAGTATATATGACCTGTGAAATTACCTCTTTCCTACTCTGTGTTGTGCTCTGTTGCAGCAGAATGAAGTTGTTCATCAGTGGTCGGCAGGCTGTACACTGATGGCCATCAACCTTTCACTGATGGCCGGCAGTGCCCTTTTGTAGCAGGCACATGGCCAACAACCTCCATTAGTGGCCGGGCAGCCACTGATGTACTCTCAGAACAGTGCCCTTTCAACAAACGAATTCAAGCTGTAAAGAGGCGTCGGACAAGCGGTGGCATTAAATTGGAAAACAAGCGCGCACATTTGCATTTGATGCGTCTCAAGTGTAACTAGCTAGAACATCATGCCCATTGTTATTTTTTAGTTGATTTTGTACCTAATTAATTTAGTTTAGTTAATTAGTGTAATATGTATTTGATTAGCTTAGATTAGTTAATTGATTGTTGTGATAATTAAGTAGCTTAGCTTAGCTATTTCTTTATTTTGTTTTGTATTAATTAGCTTAGCTTAGTTAGCTAATTATTCATTCGGACCCTCCTTCGTGAGGGCATAATGTTGTAATAAGTGTGCGTGCGTGTGTGTATGTTTTCCAATCCCGTGTATTTCTCCCTTTCATTTAATTGCTTTCGATGGTTAGATTAGGGTCATTTTCAATTATCATACCTTATGCTTGCATGTTTGCATCCATTCATTTTCCTTGCATGCACCGAGGCTCGACGCATCATTCAAACTGCATCGTCACTTCAATATCTTCTTTGAATACATGTTTAAATCACATGTTGTTCAAATCAATCATATGCTATATTAGTTGCCGAGCCAATTAATTGCATTATTGCATGCGTTGCATTAGGCATCTTAACATTGTTAGGATCATGCATTTTTTTCTAACTAGTTTATGTTTTGGCTGGGAGTACCCGGTAAGCTTTTATGCTTTAGCATACTCGCATGAGTGTGATTGCTACGATGCCATGACTAGCATGCTTGCAATGAGGCTATGTGCTTACTTGCTAAACTGCATGAATGCTTGTGGATGAAGGCATGTTATTTGAATTGGAACAATTCAACGGCTGTGAGTTTTAAGCCCACTTGGTTGTGGCAAAATCATGTTTTAAGCCCACCATGTTTGGTGGCAAATCCGCATTTTAAGCCCACTTGAGGGTGGCAAATTCAAACCATTTTCGCAAACAGACATGAGTTGAATTGTTCCAAGTCTTGCAACTAGTATATACTTGCTTTGTGTGCGTCACATAGTAAAGCTAGATTAATAATCGGAAGAAGAACACGTAATGTTTATAAAATGACATATCATGGTTAGTAAAGGCTGATCTTTGATCGGGCGAGTGGGGGTGCTCAATTCATAACCTTTCCCCCTTGCATCCAAGTTCTCGAACCGAGGCAACTTTGGTGATGAAGGACATGTGGCCTTTGGCACGAGTCAAGGTTTCCTAAATTTTCCCAAAAATAAAATATTTAGGTGGCGACTTTGTATCTAGCAAAGAAGTCCAATTTTGGCATTATTTGATTTAAAATCGATTTTCCAAAAAGGTTTGTCGAATTTGGACTCTTTGGTGTTTATCAGTTTCACATTGCACTTGTGAAACTAGATTCAGAACCATGGGAGTCCAAATTGTGAGGCCTTCTTTTCACACCCTTTCTGAAAGGCAGGGCATGGAAAAAGGTGAGTCCATAGTTTCTGGCGACTCTGCTGGGGATTTAGAGAACTTGACTCGAACGCATGATATGTTGTTTTATTTACACTTATGTGTTTCTTTGCATTTGCATTTGCATCGGTGCGCCTAAGTCACAATGTTTGCCATCTGCAATTCCTAAACGGTTTGCCGGAGGATTGCTTGGAAAAGCTTGCCAAAAGGCTGACCGGTTGCAGGCTCTTCTACGATGGGAACACAACCCTTGCATCTGGACTACTGCTGTACCGTTTGATCCTCCTTTTACTTCTCGGTGTTAGGTGTGAGAGGTATATTATCTGGTCATTCTGAGGTACCTTTTTTGACCAATCGACCTAGTTGTATACTGGAAGCCATGGAGACTGTTTCAAACTAGGACATGTTGCTCACCCGAATACAGGAATTGTTTGAAACCGCTTGTTTGCGTAGTGAATCCCTAGCTCCTGATGAAATTAGGACATGGTAACCCTACCCTATCATAGGGGTGTTTTGGCTCTCACTTGCTTGATACGTGCTTTTGGAGTGAAACTCTGTAGGAATGTATGTATCAATTGCAAGTTTGGATATCAATTTGAGGGTATTAGTTTTGAGACAGAACTTTGGGGCAGAAATCAGTGTTTGAGTATAGTTTTGCAGCTTAAGATTGCAACTGTGTGTTGTTTCTCTCTGAGCCGAGGTGCTGTGCGTTTTCTGTTTTTTGTTTCTTTTGCTTTATTTTCTTTTTGCAAGGTAGTCTTTTCACGATTGCTTCAGACAAGGCAGTTACCCTCCAAGCACTCTGGACTCGATTAAGGCGACTTTACCAATCTGGGGATCTTGTAAGAGGACAACCAGTGTTTGCTTCGCTACCCCCAGTTACAAGACAGAGAAGAGTCGGGCATAACTCACCAGTTCGACAATTACCTTCATTCAGCGAGGTCTAGTTTTCTGCTTCTACCTCAAAAAGAGAGTACACACCAATTCCAATAGATCAGCACCCCTTAGTCAATATGAAAGAAATGCTTTGCTAACTTCAATAGACTATTAAGAATATGTATTTGGATCTTTGCCGCCAAGTAGAAGTCCTTTGCTAAGCGGAAATTGCGACAAATTTGAGAGTTGATCGCTAGGCTACAACAACAACAGCCGCTATCACGCCCGAAACTCGCCCCTATAAGTTTGGGCATGACCTATTCAGAACCGGACTCATAACCTGATATACAAAATATATAGGGCTTGAACAGAAGCATTTAACGACATAAATTAATATAAATAAAAGAACTACATCCATTGAGCGACCACTATCATGCCAGGATCACAAATAGAACATAAGGAAGACAAACATACAGTGACATGCATCAGAGAATTTACTTATAAACATATATATATACAGACCCAGCCCTCAAGATTGGGCGTATAACAAAACATTGAAAGGTAAAGGGATTATAAACACTTCAACCTTAGACAGACAAATAGGGCACAAAACCCAAAGCTTAGCAAAACCCCATAAAATGAGCTACCTTCATCAGTGTCTGGACCCTCTGGGGTTGACAAAAGAGGAATGGATGCCATGGGTTAAGACTGACCACTAGGTGGAGTGGCTACAGAAACAAACATGACACAAAGTGAGGCAAGCTCAGTGAATAGTAGTACGTACACAATTTAACAACTAACTTGTATTACAATGTACATATATCTTGTAATTATTTCTAGAATGGCCTTAGGCCCAAACTTTAAACAAACTGGCTTCAAGCTCTTGATCAGAGTGGCATTAAGCCCTTAAAGAGAATGGCATTAAGCCCTTAAACGGAATGGCATTAAGCCCTTAAACAAATCGGCATTAAACCCTTTTCATGCATGTATGAACTCAAGAGGCGGCTTGCACGGATTCTAGAGGTGACTCGCATGGCAGCACTTAGTTCCATGCAGCACTTTGTTTCATACTAGTAGATCATACAGAATGGCCATAGGCCCAGATGTCACAGATTGGCCACAGGCCTCACATATGTCACAGAACGGCCATAAGCCTCATAACGTTCACAAAACGGCCATAGGCCTCATAACTTTCACAGAACAGCCATAAGCCTCAGTTCACATATGTATGGACTCAAGAGGTGGCTCGTATGGATTCTAGAGGTGGCTCGCATAGCAGCACTTAGCTTCGTACAACACTTTGCTCCATACCAGAAATCCTTAGGTCTTAAAGACCGAACCATCCATATAGTGTCATAGTATAGCATAACATACATGAACCACGGTATTATTACCCCAGGGTAAGGGCCTTGTGCTAAGGATGCCGTGAAAACTTATATAGATATAGACAATCATTCATTAATTCAAAACGTAACATATCAGAAAATAGAGCATTTCTTGCCATATCATGTCATTACAGTACGCTTAACAAAGACAGAACAATTTACATTCTAACGTGGGTTACATAATGATGTTAAACCTTTGTATTCATATCGTAGATTCTAAACGACCTCGGGTCCATACATAACACAACAGAATAATCTTGGATTCATACAGATACCATTGTTCAAGGATGAACATAAGTTCCATTTATTCTTTAAGAAGTAACGTAGTATGCTGATGAATAACAGAGGGTTAATATTTGTTTTTAACAGAATAGAAGGATTCCAAAGTCATACCGATGTACGCAAATCTTTCAACATTCACATAAGTTCACATTGATTTCCAATCGTCATAAATGTTTGTGTAACACTTACGAAGAACAGAGTGTTAGTGACAATAATTATCAACAATAAATAAAATATACATTTTTGTACTACTACTCACAGTGCTGTAACAGAGTGCTTGCCCCTCCCGGGTTATGACCTACACACATGCACAACTTAAACATTAGTTCCTTTTTCTTTCTTAGGTCATTTCCTGCTTTATCTTACTTGCAACGAATTTATAGGCATCTTAAGGACATCAAACACAGATTTCAAAATACCGGAGGGTTAAGCACGTACAACGGAGCAGACAAAAATTTGCAGCATGGACCGCACGTGCGGCTGTGAGCCCCATACGTGTGGCAATTCTTCCCAAATGTGCGGTAGTGATCGCCGAACGTGCGGTAATTCTGCCAGTGCAGTCCGAAATTCTCCAAACAAAACCCCATTTTTGGTGAGCTTGTGTAAGGCTCAAATTAGGTTCTTTAATTGATGAAATAAGGTTCAAAATCATGTGTATAAACATTATGCAATCTCAATATAACTTGGATCTTAATCTTTAAAGTTTATAAACATAACCTAATTCCACAATACTTCCAATTCCCTCACACATCCACACACACATACACACACATATGCAACCATATATCCATATAGATGGGTTCAAGTTGATTATTAAGGAAATAGGTTGGACCTTTCATTAGATAATTCCACACAATTCCAAATCAATTCAACACCAAAGATAATAACTAAATTAATCACTTAGCACACTAACATAGAGGAATTTCTTCTTTATTCAATGAGAGGGTCAAGTAGAAATGAGTAGACATACCTGTAGATGTCCCCGAACGTCCCGGGAGGGAATCCCTCGTTTTGTTCATTGGGCTAACTACAGTTTGAACTCAATGTCATGGTTCTGAATCTAATCTCACAAAGTGCAATGCGAGACCGATAAATCACCGAAGAGTCCAAATCTGACAAATCGTTTTGAAAAATAGATTTTTAGAAAGAAGTGCCAAACATTGACTGGTTCGCCAGATACATAGTTGCCACCTAAATATTTATTTATGGGGGAACTTAGGAAACCCTGACTCGTTGCCTAAGGCCACATGTCCGTCATCACCAAAATTGCCTTGGCTCGGGAACTTGGGTACGATTGGAGAACGTCACTTTGTGAGCACCCCCGCTTGCCAAATCAAAGATCGACCTCTACTAACCATGATATCGAGTTTTGAAAACATTATGTGCTCTTATCCCGGTTATTAGCCTAGAATTACTATGTGATGCACGCAGCATACAAGTATAGACTGGATCGCCTGAGTTGGAACAAAACATTTCATGTTTGTTTTTGAAAGCGGTTTGCTACTCGCAAGTAGGCTAAAATGCGGATTTTGCCACCCTCAAGTGGGCTTAGAAAACATGGTGATTTGCCATTATCTAGTGGGCATAAAACTCACAATCAATGCATTATTCCAATTCAGATAATCGAACCTTCACCCATAGGCATTCAGGCAGATACATCACATAAGCAAATAGCCTCATGGTAAGCATGCTATCATGGCAGTCACTCACACGCATGCAAGGATGTTAAAGCATAAAGACTTACCGAGTACTCCAAGCCAAAGAAAGAAACTAATTAGAAAACATGCATGAATCCTAACTATACAAATAGGCCTAATGTAACACATGCAGGAATGCAACTATAATAGGCTCGGCTATTCTAAGATAGCATATGATGATGTTACAGCTAACACGTATTCAATTAAGAATTGAATTACAATGCAGTTAGTATGATGCGCCGAGCCCGATGCATGCAAAACAGGTGAATGAATGCAAACATGCAAACATAAGTATGCTAATTGAAATATGCCCTAATCTAACCACCATAAGCTAGTAAATAAAAGGGAGAAAGACGTGGGGTTGGAAGACATACACACACTCATGCACACTTATTACACAATTGCCCTCGCTCGAAGGGGCCGAATAAATAATACAAGCCGAACAAATGATTAACTACTCTAACTAATTAAATATTACAAAACTTCTAATTAATTAACAAATTAATTACAAAAGGAGGTGGCCGCAACCACGCCTCGGAACGCTTGAATGATGCATGCTCGATCGCCTCGCTCGGAAACCTGTTGCCATGCCACTGTTGCCTCTGTTTGCACTGTTCTGCACCTCTAAGAATTGTGAAAATATTCTTGATCCTTCTGAACCACTCCCTGATCATTTTGGGATGCCACCGGCCAAGGTAAAGATCCACCGGCCATTGATAAATGGTCATCAACCAGTTGTGAAGCCATTGGCCATATATTTTTGGTCGGTCGGCACTGTATGTAGTCAGTTGGCCAAATCTTCCTGCAAAATCCTGTTTTGACAGCAACAGAGGACAAACAGAGCATGTCAATGCATTTACCAGACAATGTTTGCACAACCACACTCCTATCATGTTTAAGACTCCAGGGAGTGTAGTTTTTCAACCCTCGGACCATCAATCACGCATTTCATTGCATGATGGCCAAAGAAGCCAAGTGCGCAATTCAATATGGAATGAAATGCACAAAACACATAAAGGGCCCCAACCTCTATCATGATTGATCAAGAGGCAAGGGATGCATGGTCAATGCTATGCAACCTAAGCATGCAAACAAACTAATGCAAAATGAGTATGCTAGCAAGCAATCTGCAATAGGCATACAACCTAAATATGCAAACATGCAACCTAGCATACACAATGCTATGGACTATATGGCACACACAATGCTATATGAACTATGGCATGCTCAATACAACTAACCACCTAACATACACAATGTAAGGAGTGACATGGCATACACAACGCTAACAACATAACATGCACGACACATTGTAACATGGCATACACAATGCAAGATGGACTTAAACTAAAATGAATGGGCCTTAGCCACACTCAAATCAGTGGCCAAACATGATGAAAACAAAGCAATGACACACATGCAAACATGCAAGAATGCAAGGGACCAAACCTAGGGCATAACATGCAACTCTACCAAGGCATGGCAGGGATGAAATATAACGTACAATGGGACATTTTCCAACTTTGAAATGACATGCAAGATGGTCCTGAAACATGCAAACACCTCACTCAATGCATGTAGGGTGGCCCAAATACCGAAACTAATAAAGTGCATTACACCATAGCCATGCAAAGCAATGCAAAAATGGCTAAACCAGCCCTAAATAGTCCCTATGTAGGTCCAAGATAGTGGGAAAATGCTCTAAAATGGTGGCTCAAAATGCATAGAAATGAAGCTCATGCAATGGTCCGAAAACAAGACATTTATGCACAACTCTCAAATGCATTTAAAGAGTGGAAAACATGGGAATATGGCATGCATATAAGCTCTGAAATATGATATACAATGGCCCCAAAACATGGAAACACCTCAACACAAGCATGCAATGGGCCGCAAAACTCAAAGCTAAGCAAGGGTATTGAACTACAACCATGCATAGCGAGCATTATTCGACCATGAGGCATAAAAGCAGAGCTAAGGTAGTCCAAAACATGCGCAAAATCAGTTTAAGGAATGGCCAAAAGGTGCTAGAATCAAGGACCGAAATAGCATGCAACACAAGCTAGTAAAGGGGATTTGCACTACAAGTATGTGAGGAAATGAAGAGGTTACCAAACCAGCAAAATTTAGAGTTATGACATGCCAAATAAACCCCAAAAAACCCACTGAAACATGGTCTATGCATGCAAGAATGATAGGCTCCTTTGATAGGCTATGAAGAGGGTTGTTCTACACATGCAAGAGGGACACCTAATATGGAAAAACCACCTCTGGACAGAGCTCATGCAGGTCATAAAACTCACAAATAATAGCCTGAAACATGGCTTGAAAACATGCAAACAGGGGCTCCTTTGTAAGGCCAAGAAAGCAAGTAAACAAGACAAGGGGTGAGAGGATCACCCCTCTCTGATTTTGATGCTCAAAAACACATAATAACCACTGAAAATCCACTAGATTTTATTGGTCATAAGGGCCAACAAAGCTCAACACAAAAGCCCTAATGCATGGCTCAAAACAAAGAAAAATGAAGCATGCAAAGGGGGTAGATGACCCCCAACAGAAAAAAGGTCTTAAACAAACATGTTAAGAAGCTTAAAAAATGACTTTTTTTAGTTTATGACAAAGCCCAAATATGCTTGCAAATGGAGCTAAGATGTGAAGCAAAATAATGCATAAAAGGGGGAAATGAGTGTTACCCTTGTAGAGAAGACCTCTAGCAGCTTCTGGACCAAAGTAGCAAACCTTCAACCTCTGAAAATGAGCTCCAAGGTGCTTAGATGGATGATGGAGAGGTTAGGCTAAGAGGTGTAGTGCAATGGTTCAAGAACAATGGAGTTTTGAAGGCCAAATATAGAGATACAAATGGGGAGTGTATGTGTGAGCCTCATCAATTTTTTTCTGAACCAGATGAGGGAGGAGGATCCTTCCTCTTATAGAGATTAAAAGCATAAGCTTCTCCAAGAAGCTAAGGGCCAAGGAAATCTCTCCATACATGTGTATGGAGGATAGCCAAAATGCTAGCCAGCTGTGCCAGCTGGAAGATACAGCTGTGAGGGAGCAGGTGAAAAGCTGCCGACGAAAAAACTGGTCGACCGACTACTTTTGCTGGCTGGCTGGCTACTTTGGTGGCCGGTTGGTGGCTTCCAAGGCCAAAAAGTGGTCAGCTGGTGTCCAAATCAAGCCCCAAAAGTTAGCTTTCCAATGACACCAACCTTGTATTAAAATTCCATCTGTGCAAAAAGTTATGCCTATTTTGGTGAAGCCGCGCAATTTCGATCCAGCCAGATTGATGCCCTACTTCAACCAATCATATCTCCTCCATCTGGACTTGGCTTTAGGAGATTCTTGAGTGTAAAATGAAGCCCCGGAAGTCTTATTTCCAACGGTGGTGGTCTCATAGCTTAAACCCAAGTGCATAGACAGATAAGCCTGATTTAGCGAGGACCGCTCGATTTTCTCTTAGTGATTTATACCCACCTTCTTCTTCAACTTGGTTTCTTCCCTCTTCTCTTCTTTTCTACAACTCCAAACCCCTGAAGCAAGGTGTTTTGAAAGATTTTTCTAAGATTTCATCTCTCTTTCATTCATTTCCCCTTTGTCCTTGCTCGGTTTATCGAAAAGTGCAACATTTGACAAAATGCGAGCCTCAGAACATCGTAGAAACTTTATTTCAAAAATATTTTGAAAGAAAGGATTTTAAGATCCAAAATCTTTTGGTCCAACAATGGGGTGTGAGGTTTGGATTTGACGCTCTCCTTGCCAAAGAAACCGACCTTTTGCATAGCATAGCCTGCACATTTTTCACCACCAAAGAAAATCATTAGTAGCATCCAAGTCTTAAGAGCGGTAAAAAATGGGGTGTCTACAATACCTTAGGTCAAATTTCTTACAATCCTCTAGATTTCCCCCAATTCAAGCTAGATTTCCCCCAATTCTTTCCTTGAAGAACTTTGTTCCTCCTCTCTAACCCTCTCTTTTCTCTCTCTCTCTCTCTCTCTCTCTCTCTCTCTCTCTCTCAGATTATTGTATATAAAGCTCCAAGTCAAATATGTAAGATAACATAGATATATATAAAGAGAATAGGACAAAAATCAATCAATTTAATCATTCTAAATCAAATTCCTACAAAAATGCTTATTATTAATCAAAAATTATGCTGATTTCAAATATAAGATTAATTTCGGATTATTGATCTCCTAAGGCTTTCAATTCCTTATCCAAACATTTTAATTGTGACAGATATGTTTTCTCATTAAACAAATATGGATCTATAATCATAAAGTTCACTTAATTAAACCTAATTTCTCATGAAATTTCACAATAAGCATTTAAATGCGTAGAATAAAGGGACTGAACGTATATCAGAAAACATGTACGAGGGTCGGGTTATTACAGCCGCAACAGACAACAGCCTCTGCATCCCATCCACCTCCTGCAAACATTCCAGTACCCAGAGCTCCTGCTCCCACAGCCAATGTCCAGGAAAATAAGGACATCCCAGTGGATCCGATTCCACTCCAGACCTCCAAAGCTGATGTACCAAACAGAGGCCCCTTTGAGTTCTAGGTCGACCCTATTGCGCTGAGAGTGAGTAAGCTTGAAAAGCTATTTAAAAGGGCACAAGGTGTCAATTCGATCTCGGATATAGAGGATGGCTATACTGATGCGGCGGTGACATTGCCAGATAGGTTTAAAATGCCACATATAAATCGCTTTGATGGCTTCGCTGATCCCATGGTCTACTTGCGGCTATTTTTAGGTATTCTGCGACCGATGGGCCTATCTAGACTGCAGAAGTTATCTCTCGTAGGCCGAACCTTGTCGAGTATCACGGCCATTTGGTATGCTAAAGTTGAAGCTTCTGTAAAGAGGAACTGGGAAGAGATGGCTAAGGCCTTTATTGCTCAATACTCCTACAACACTCAAATCAAGGTCACAACTTGTGATCTCGAAGCAACTCGCCAAGAGCCGAATGAGGGCTTCTCCGATTTTGTCACTCGATGGAGGGCCAAGGCCTCCATGATGACCACCCGACCAGTTGAAAAGAACAAGATCATAATGGTCGTCCGTATCTGCAACCAAGGCTACTATAGAAGATGATAGTCATACCTCTGTCTACTTTTGCTGACCTCTACAAAATAGGGGTGCAAATAGACGATGGAATGAATCAGGGTCTAATAGACTACGAGAAAGAGCAGCCTAAGAGGGCTTTCACATGCAGTTCCAATGTGGCTACAAGTAGTAGTGCAATTGCAAGGCCTTTTGATGTTGGTATGGTCACCACCACACCAAAAATTGCCAATCCCTTTGTCGGTACATCCGATACAACCTCATAAACTGTGAAACACCAACCCCGAGGCCAAAGGGTCTTCACCCCTCTATACATGTCCTTATTCGCAGCCTTGAGAGTCTTGAGCAAAAAAGGGTATCTGAAGCCACTAGAGCCTCGCCCCTTACTCGACCCTCTTCCCCCAAAACATAACTCGGCCAAGTACTGCGCGTTCCACCAACAGCATGGTCATGACATCGACCTATGCTTCAGATTACGTCATGAGATTCAAGATCTCATTGACAATAAGGTGATAGTGCCTCCTCAAAAGCCTAACGTCACTACAAATCCCCTCCTACCACATAACCAAGTCCTTCCACCTTGGCAAGTAAATCTCATCTATACACTGGCCATCCCTTACGACCCCAGTATATACATCACCCCCTCCCACCTACCCAAGCCGGCGCTGTTCATCCCAGAAAGCACAGATTTGTGCATGATGAGCGCGTATATATCCCAACCTAAACCTATAGTGGTAACTGTGGAAGAGGAAAGTGGGGTAACCTTGGTAGAGAATGGGAATGTCAGTTTTTCCCCTGAGGGCTACGTGGACTCATCTAAAGAGGGATACAACCTGTGCCGCTACATTTTGCCAACAAATCAGACCAGAGGTGGAAGTGCCAACATGGATAGAGGTTAGTGTGGTCTGGGAGGATGGCCCAAGCCAAGGTTTGGATGACTTAGCCAACCTCGAGGAGGACGTCAACAATTTGCAGTTTTACGATGAGCAAGATCTAGAGAATGTACAGATTGATTGGTTCCATCTAAACGAGTCGACGGGCAACTCGGGGTGGCTCAGTGATGAACCTAATGTGGATGAGGGACTTCAACCAAAGCTGGAACAGCCAGAAGTAAGAACTGCTGCATGGGTTGGAACGACCGATGACAGGGGAAAGTTGTCGGAGAGCACTGACACTAAGAATTTTGTTCAGGAATTGAGTAGTGTTAGTACAGTTGATACAGAGCAAGAGACTGCACTGAAGTAGTTTGAACAAGAAAGAGATGAGAATAGTCAGAAAGTTGGAAAAACCAAAGGCCCTACGAGGAATGACTGTGATATGGATGTGGGAATACTTACAACGAAACAGAGAGTTGCTTGTCAGTTGCTTGTCGGAATATGGTGGGAAGATGATGATTTGCATCTTGCCTACATTGATGAAGATGGGGGATAGAATCTGCCAGACGATACTTAGTATTATGAGGAAGTGGATCACATGACTAGGAGCGTGCGGTACTTCAAGCCCCCACACCTGGACCAACCTGAAGCATCGGGGAGAAACTGTTAGAAGAAGAAACTATGCTGAAGTAGCTGAAGAAGATTCAGGCAGACATATCTATTTGGGGGTTGCTCATGGCTTCGTACGTGCACTGACAAGCTATATTGTCTACAATGGATAAGGCCAAGCTATCTATCGACACAACTCCAGAACAATTAGTGGGACTTGTCTTCCCGGGAGGTGCTTCGCCGACTTTGACCTTCACGGATAAGGAATTTGTCACGCCCCAAACCCGCCCCTAAAAATTGAGCATGACCAATTCAGAAACGGACATAAAACTCGATATGTATATCATAGGGGGCCTGAACGGAAGCAATTAACAACATGAAATAACATCCATTGAGCTAACACCTATATGCCAGGATCGCAAATGTATCGTCGACCAGTTCCAACATATGATAAATAGACACACAAAAACAGATATTCACATGTACTTGTATAAATATATATACAGATCCAGCCCCGCACATGGGGGTGTAGCAAAAATATTGGTAGGGAAAGTTATACATGCTTAATCACATAGACAAAAGACTGGTGGCTAAGGGTTGTAAAAGAAACTCCACAGGACGTATAGACTTCACCAACTGCTTGGACACGGTGAAGTTGTCAAAAGGAAGCAACCAAGGCTGAGCTAAGACTGACCTCCAGGTTGATTGCCTACAGAGACAGACATAACACAAAGTGAGCGAGGCTTAGTGAATAATAGTACTTAAACTATTCAATGATTAAACTTGAATCATAATGTACATAAGTATAGAGGTCATATAACTAAGCTTATTCTGTAAACATTGTCAGAACGGCCTTGGGCCCAATCTTTATACAGAGCGGCTTCAAGCCCAGTACCAGACAGAACGGCCTTAGGCCCAATAGATTTTACAGATCGGGTTCAAGCCCAACAGATTTTACAGATCGGCCTCAGGCCTTGATATCAATAGAGCAGACTAATATTAGAGTTATACAGATGTACATAGCTTTCTCAATTGCTCATATAAGTTATCATAGGTTAACTTGTGAATAACAGAACATTAATAACAATTATTAACGATAAGTAAAACGCATTGCTACCATACTATTACTCACAGTGGGCTTCCAAAACTAGTTGTGCGGTCTTCAAGTCTTGACCTTAAGCTTAAATTCCTACAAACCTTCTCAAATTTCCCAATCTTCTCACTGTTGAACTTTCTTCTTCTTCTCTAGCTTTCTTCTTCTCTAGCTCTCTCTATCAGGAGATATTTTTGGTGTGAAGGCTTCTAAGTCAAATGTTCAAAGAGACACTTGTAGAGATATATACAAAGGTTGAATAGAGACAAAATTCAATTAGTTTAATCATCGCAAATCAAATTTTTACAGAAAATCACATTATGATCTAAAAATCATGCTGATCTCAATTATAAGGTCAATTTCAGATTATCAAGCCTCTAAGGCTTCCAATTTCTGATCCGAACATCACAATTGCAACATATATTTTCCTTATGAGACAGATATGAATCTATAATCATAAGAGTCACTCAATTTAACTTAATTTCACATGGAATTTCACAGCAAGCACATAAATGCACAGAGTAAGGATCGGAAAGCATACCAGAAAACATGTACAAGGGTCGAGTTATTACACTCTTCCCCCCTTAAATAAGTTTGGTCCCTCAAACTTGTTTTTCAATGTAACAAGATTAGACATCTCAGTCTTGTATCATCGTTCAATTCTATTACAGATATTTAATTCATTCCTCAGTTGGAACAATACCCAGGTCAATCCGATAATTATCACAGTTACTCAACAGTGGTCAACATATAAAAAAAACCCTAGTTTTATTCAATATTTTCACTTTGATGATTCATTTTAGGCGTGTATAAAAAAAATCAACACCATACATCTACTTCATAGAATAAGGTTGTGATTCCCTCGTTCCGTATTATGTTAATTGGTCCCTAATACGTATGCGATTATATGTTTTGATATGATTTTGTGTGCCATTATGTGGTATATGTGATTTTAGAATTCTATCTATTCACCGTAGGAATATCTATTTGAATAATTCGCTTCAAAAATTAAATTGAGGGCCTTATCGGGCCACAGAACCCGAAATTGATCATACCATTGTGATTATCGTGATTTTTGGAGCCTACGGTGAAATTTAATTGAAAATTGATTCTGGTCAATTTAAACTGATTAAATTGATAAATTAAGTGCCCAATTGTTTTATATTAAAATAATGGTTGAGTGGGGGGTCTTTATACATTCAATCTCTCTCTCCCTAGCCTCATTTTGGCTGATCAAAATTCCAAGAGGAGAAGAGAGGGTCGGTTAGAGAAAGAGGGAATAGAAGATTTAAAGTTTGGGCAAGAACTTGGAGAATTGGAGGATTAAACCCAAGAATTTGCCATAGCTTGGAAGGATTGAGCCTCTAGGTAGGTAATTGATCTTGAAATCATAAGTTCGAATTTGCAATTTTGTAAGTTCAAGGCTTGTTTGTGATCAAGGGCATGTTTTGAGTTCATTTTGTTGAATTGGAAGACCATATATACATGCGTGTATGTAATTGTTTGGAATTTGCATGACTGAGCTTGAAATCCATGTAAATTGTAGTTAAAGCTCATGTATAATCACCATTGGTATCATCTAAGTTGAGAATGGGAGCTAGACATCAGATGCATGTGCAATCTATGAAGATAAGAGCTTTGAATGCATGAATGCGCGTGTTAGAATTTAGTTTGGTGTCAATTTGAGCCATGCAAGTGTTAAATTGTGAAATTGAGCTCCATTATGATGTAGTTGGGTGTTTATACCAAGTTAGTACAAAAATATATGAATTTTGAGTCATAAACATGCATTTGGAACCTTTGAACATCGAAGTGAAGCTGAAGAACATGTTCTGGATTTTCCAGAAATTTGAGTTCCGCTCGAGCGGGGAGACTGCCGCTCGAGCGTAAAAATCGAGCTCCCAGCACTTTTTGCAGACATGGTGCACGCTTGAGCGGAGGAATCCCATGCTCGAGCGGGGAGCCAAGTAGAGAGGCCTTCCACTCGAGCGTCGGAGTTCGAGATCGAGCGTAATTTCGATGCATCCGGTACTTTTGCAGGCCTTAACGGTCCGCTTGAGCGGGTAAGTCCACGCTCGAGCGGGGACCCTATTTTCTAAAATTTTGAAAATGCATTCTGTGTTCTGTTTACCGTTCCCTTTCAGTTCTAAGCACTTTTAGGCATACATTGAGTATTGTAAAATGAGTTAAAGAGATAAGAATAAAGCCTAGGAGGAAAATGTGAATTTTGAACGGATTGAATTGTTAGTGACTCTTTTATGTTGATAACATGTGTAGGGTCGAGTTCCAGGGCGAACCAATCTACCGATCACTGTGAGTAATATCTGAAATATGTTATTGTCCAATTACTTGCTTCCATGTAAGTTTTATAAGGTTCATTAATTTTGAATGGTGGACAAAGTTTGATATGAAAGTCTAAAAGGCCTATGCGCCAGTTTGATTGAAAGTCTAAAAGGCCTATGTGCCAGTTTGATTTGAAAGTCTGAAAGGCCTATGTGCCAGTTTGATATGAAAGTTTGAAAGGCCTATGTACCAGTTTGATTTGAAAGTCTGAAAGGCCTATGTGCCAGTTTGATTTGACAGTCTAAAAGGCCTATGTGCTAGTTTGATACGAAAACTTGAAAGGCCCAAGGGCCAGTTTGATATAAAGGCCTAAGAGCCAGTCTGATATAAAGGCCAATGAGCCAGTCCGATATGAAAGTTTGAAAAGGCCAAAGGCCAGTTAACATGAGTGAATTAGGGCCCAAGGCCGTCTGTTGTATAATGTTTCAATGCATTTCCTTTATTTAATATTATTCACTGGGCTTTCGCTCGCGCTCATTCATGTGTTTGTAGGTGAGCTAAGGGAGGTCCAGACCCAGCCCCAGTAAAGCCTAACTGGATCAACATAAGTTTTGGAAAGTCAGCCCCTGTGTCTCACGCACGAGACCCATCTTCGCATGTGTTATGTAGTTGTATTTTGTCATGTTGGCAAAGCTTTGTATATGTTTGTATATAGTTTCACGAGTTGACATAGTTTTGGGATGATCCTGTATGTGCTGAACCTTGGATACTTAACTTCTGTTGTGAGTTATTAATGTTTATATGCATATCTTGTTTGACGTGCCATGTAAGCACAGCTCTAAGGACAAAGTTTTTAAATTGCTTCCATTTGGCCCCCCATTAACTCTGTTGAAATGCGTTTGGTTAAGTTTGAGGTCGTAGGTAATCTCACGATTACTGGCCGATTATGCCCTTAACCGACGGGGGCAGATTAGGGTCATGACAGATTGGTATCAGATCAAGAGTTAATAACTCACACACTTGTCCAAAAGAGCAATAAGCGTCTAGAAAAGATCTAGGATGCATGCATAGCTATGAATTTGAAAGCATTGAGAATGTGCTTAACTGTTTCATGTGAACAACGATATGTTACAAAGTTGCGAACTACTTGCATTACAAATTATCCGAATATATATATATATATATATGCTCCTTGTTACATGCATATTTCTGTACCTTTTGTATAAACTATGTGTAACAACGCCCGCGGGGGACCTCGCTACAGTTCGGACTCGGTTTTGTTGCGGTTCTCAATCTCGAACCAAAGAGTCCAAATCCGGCAAATCGTTTTGAAGGAAAACAGATTTTTTTTGAAAGAAGTGCCAAACATGGACTGCTTGCGATAAATGTAGTCGCCACCTAAATATTTTAAAATGGGAAATTTAGGAAATCGACTCGGTGCGAAAGGCCACGTGTCCGCCATCACCAAAGTTGGCTCGAACTTGGGTACGATTAGGGAAGGTCACATCGTGAGCATTCTCTCGCCGGTCAAAGACCGCCTCTACTAACCGTGATATCTGCTTTTGAAAACTTTGTGAGTTCTTATTAGGTTATTAGCCTAGATTACTATGTGATGCTCGCAGCAAACAAGTATAGACTGGGCCGACTGAATTGGAACAAAACATTACAGGTTTGTTTGTTTGAAAATGGTGTGCTACTCGCAAGTAGGCTAAAATGGATTTGCCACCCTCGGTGGGCTTAGAAAATGTTGATGTTGCCACTATCTAGTGGGCTTAAAACAAACAGTCAATGAATTGTCCCAATTCAGATAACTCAACCTCCACCCACAGGCATTCAAGGCAGTTATAGCACATAAGCACATAGCCTCATGGCAAGCATGCTATCCATGACAACACTCACACGCATGCAAGGATGCTAAAGCATAAAACTTACCGAGTACTCCAAGCCAAAACAGAAGCTGATTAGAAATCATGCATGATCCTAAGAATACAGAATTGCCTAATGCAACCCATGCATAAATGCAACTATAAAGGCTCGCTATTCTAAACATGGCATATGAAATGCTACAACTAACAAGTATTCAACTTTGGAATTGAAATACAATGCAGTTTGTATGATGTGCCGAGCCCGATGCATGTAAAACAGATGAATGATGCAAACATGCTGTCATGCTGTATGCTAATTGAAATATGCCCTATATCTAACCATTGTAAGCGGATAAATAAAAGGGAGAAAGAAATGGAAGTTGGAAGACATACATCACACTCACACACACTTATTACAACATTGCCAGCGTAGAGGGTCCAATAAAATAATAATACAGAATAAAAAGAATATTACAGATTTCTAATTAATGTACAGATTAAACTAAGAAAGTCAGAAAGCGGCATGCAAGCCAGGCTTTGCTTCGATGAATGATGTATGGGTCATTCGCGGAAATCCAATCGATGCCCCAATTAGCCTCTGTTTGCACTGTTTCTCGAAATGCGTGCCGGGCTCCGGGAAGTTGTTGATCCTCGATTTTGCTGTAACAGAAAGCAGGAAAAGGGCATAGCAATGTATTTCACAAATATATGCATACCTCGATCCTCGTGCCACCAATCACGCATACCGATGCATGATGGCCGAGGAATCGGATTGCACGACTCAATATAGGGATGAATGCGTATGAATGCGACAACAAAACCTAACTCCATCATGGGTAATCCGGAGTGGTGGTGACTTGGGAATTGAGACTCGTTCCGTTACTCAGAGTACAAAACGTGCCTCGTTTCCCGTGCAATATGCAATGATATGCATGAAATGCAACTAATATGCAACCTAGCATGCGCAATGCTATAAAAATGAGATGTCTCGAAATATGTGCCCACGGGCGCGCAAATCGAGGAAATGTATGAATGTAATCTAAGATGCGACCTGCGACCTAGTATGTACTATGCTGTGAAAATGAGATGAAAATAAGACGCCTCGAAAAGCGTACATGCGGGCACGCAAACCGAGGCGATGGCATGAAATGCAAGTCGGATAAAATCGGAGTGCCTCGAAATGCGCGCCCACAGGCACGTAAACCGAGGCGATGATATGAAACGGAAATCGGATAAAAACTGAGTGCCTCGAAATGCGTGCACACGGACACGTAAACCGAGGCGATGATGTGCGATGCAAAATCGGATAAAACCGAAGTGCCTCGAAATGCGTGCACACGGGCACGCAAACCGAGACAATGATGAAAACTGCAAAATCGGATAAAACCAAAGTGCCTCGAAATGCGTGCACACAGGCACGCAAACCGAGGCGATGACAAAATACGAATCGGATAAAACCGAAGTGCCTCGAAATGCGTGCACACAGGCACGCAAACCGAGGCGATGACAAAATGGAATGAAATGGCATACGGAATGCAAATTGGGCTTACGCCAACATGAGAGGACCTCAGCCGCACTCACATAAGCTGCCGGATAAAATGAAGTGCTCAAAATGCGTGCACACGCACGCAAACCGAGGCAATGGCATACAAACATGAAAATGCAAATTGGGCTTACGCCATGAGAGGGCCTCAACCACACACATAGTTTGCCGTCGGATAAAGAGTCGCCTGAAATGCGTGCCATGCACGCAAAACCGAGGCGATGCGAATGACATGCGAAATGAAAATTGGGCTTATACCAACATGAGAGGGCCTCAGCCGCACTCACATGGGATGCCGATGAATGAAAGCGAGTGCCTGGAAGTGCTGCCACGCACGCAAACCGAGGCAATGCATTAAGGCATAAAATGACATGGGAAATGATATGCAAGCATGCAAAACAAATTTCAGCCACTAAATAAAGGGAAAACAGCCCCAAAATGATACGAAATGACAATCAATGCATGAAATCATCCCAAATGCAATTCTAAGTTCAAATGGCCTCTGGCTATGCTAAACATGCAAAATTGGCACATGACAGCAAAAACAGTAGCAAGGCAGCCCCAAAAATAGCATCTTTCCAGTACAAAACATGGTCAAATAATGTTCACAAGTATGGAAACAAAAGCTTGCAAAAATACGGTAAAAGAGGGGATTTACAAAGCAAGTGATATCTACAATGCTCAAACCCAAAAAATCAGTTCTACAACAATAAAGATGAGCCAAAAATATTCACAAATTCAAGAGATGACAACCTCTAAATCAGTATGTATATATGCTAAACATAGCATGCAAAATAAGGGCCAAAAGAGGGTTATAAAGAGAGGTACCAAATGGATGCACAAAACCACTTAAGACCCTTGACAGAAAGTGTATAATAGACCAAAACAAGACACTCCCTAAGCCTGATGGAGGCTCAAAACAGTAGCTAAACAAGTCTAACAAAGCATGCAAATTTACGGTAAAATGAAAGGATTTCAAAGGAAGTACCAAAAATATACACCAAATGTCTTAAGACCCTAAACAAAACATGACAAGGAGACAAAAATAAGTCTCTCTCTAGGCCTGATGAAGGCTGAAATCCGAAGCATGGTGAGCTTAAAAAGGCATGCAAAATAATGAACCAAAGAGAGGTCTTGAGACAAGTAGTATATAGAAAATTCAAACAGCAAAATTTACTTCTACAACATTGAAGAGGAGCCCAAAATATGCATATTTACAGTAGATGTCATGCTCAAAATCAGATTAATCATGAGCCAAACAAAGCATGCAAAATAATGGCATAAAGAATGATATTGAAACAAGTGCATCATAGAGGGCTCAAACAGGGTTGAGCCCTTAAACAAACATGTAGAATAGCTCAAAATAAGGCCCCTTTCAGTTAGGGCCGGAGCTCAAAACAGTGGGAAAAGAGGGCTAAGAAATAGACCAAGAAAAGAGCAAAAAAAGGGAAAAACGAGACTCACCCTTGTAGACCAATCTTGGCTGCCTTTTGAACTGAAAAATAGAGCCTCCTAGCCTCTGAAAATCCCTCCTTGCTGCCGGAAATGGAGTGGTGGTGGTGGTGCTAGGTGGTGGTGAAGGAATGGTGCCAAACGTGGAAGATTTTTGAGAGTTTTGGAGCTTGGAATTATAGAGAGAGAGAGATACAATATAGGAGCTCTCAAACCAGATTTTCTAACCCTTAAAACAGATCTGGAGGGCTGTATTAATAGGCAAAAACGTTTAGAAAAGAGGGGGAAAAAGAGGGGGGAAAAAAGGGGGGGAAACATTTCAAGTTTCCCTCCAAAAATGGCCAAAAGGGAAAGTGGTAGCTACGGGTTTCAAATGGCTGAGAGCCCTTCAACAAAGTCGAAGAGGGGCTCAAAATAAGACGCTTTATAGTTTATGACCAAGTCCAACGCAGCCCACAAGTACGCCTAAAATACCGTGCAAAAAGGCCCAAAAAGAGGTAAAAAAGGCAAGTGACAAATGGAGATGTCAAACAGTAAAAGGTCCTTAATCAAACATGAAAAGGACCTCAAAATATGACTATCTCAAGTTCGGGTCGGGGCCCAAAAATGCAAGATGAGGGTTCGGGAGCCGAAACACGCAGTTCGGTCTCGAAGTGGGTCATTAGGCACCCAAGAAGGGCATACGGCCACGAAGTGGGTATCAAAGGCCCCAGGGTTCCTTGTAATGACAAAACAGAGGTTCCTGCCAAAAATCAGAGAAAACCAATGCAAAATGAATGCTCGGGGCCCAAACCGCGCAATTCGGGGTCCCGAAACCGCTAGTAAAGTGGCATACTGACCACGGCGGGGCATCAGAGGCCCCAGTGTTCCTCGGAACTACAAAATAGAGGTCTCCGCCCAAAACCGGAGAACTCGGAGATGGTTGGGCGGTCCCGAGCCGAGGCACACGGCCTGACGATTCCGAAAACCGGGAACCGGGCTCCGAAATGGGCGAAATGGCCTACGGCCACGAAAAGTAGCTCACGGCCACCGGGAGATAGTCTACAGGACCACTCCCTTCCCTCAGGAAAGAAAACAGAGAAAACCGAGTCGGGTTCGCAAACCGAGACAAGGCACAAAAGAGAATTCGGAAGTCCGGAGGCGGCGACGGCCGACTCGAGACTTCAACGAAAGCACAAGATGCAACATCACCGAAGCGCTCAATCGGTGACGTCGAAGTCTTAAGGTCGGTCAAAATGGGGTGTCTACAGCTGTTCCCCTCTTTGTGAGAACTTCGGAAGTCATAAGAATGACGGAGTGAATGTCAAAGCCAGAGACGACCCATTTTGACAAGGCCAAGACTAAGACAATCAAACAAGATAAACAGAGAATGTGTGCCGGCAGGCAGGGGGCAAAATGCAAAATGCGGGAAGATTTTGCTAATTGGACTTATACGCTACGCGAAGCCTATTTGAAGATTGGACTTACACGCTGATGCGAAGCCGGTTGGAAAATTGGACTTACACGCTACGCGAAGCCGGTTTGTAAATTGGAGTGAGCAAAGTGTGATGGATACACTATATGAACAAAGTGTGATAGATGCACTTAATGAACAGGTGTGAGTGTGTGATTGATACACCAAAAGAACGTGTGTGATTGATACACAAAGTGAGTGTGTGTGATTGATACACAAGGTAGGCATAGTGTGATAGATACAAAGCGAGTGTATGTGATTGATACACTATATGAACAAAGTGTGAGTGATACACTATATGAACAAAGTGAACAAAGTGTGATGGATACACTAAAGGTGAACAAAGTGTGATTGATACACTAAAAGCAAACATAAAGTGTGATAGATGCACTTAGTGAACAGAGTGTGATTGATACACTAAAAGTGAACACAAAGTGTGATAGATGCACTTAGTGAACAAGTATGATAGATATACTGAATGCGAACACAAAGTATGATAGATACACTTAGTGAACAGAGTGTGATTGATACACTAAGTAAATGAAGTGTGATTGATACACTAAAAGTGAACACAAAGTGTGATAGATGCACTTAGTGAACAGAGTATGATAGATATACTGAATACGAACACAAAGTGTGATAGATGCACTTAGTGAACAGAGTGTGATTGATACACTAAGTAAATGAAGTGTGATTGATACACTAAAAGTGAACACAAAGTGTGATAGATGCACTTAGTGAGCAAGAGTATGATAGATATATCGAATCTGAACACAAAGTGTGATAGATGCACTTAGTGAGCAGTATGATGGATATACTGAATGTGAACACAAAGTGTGATAGATGCACTTAGTGAACAAAGTATGATGGATATACTAAAAGTGAACACAAAGTGTGATAGATGCACTATGTGAACCAAGTATGATTGATATACTGAAAGTGAACACAAAGTGTGATAGATGCACTATGTGAACAAAGTATGATTGATATACTGAAAGTGAACACAAAGTGTGATAGATGCACTATGTGAACAAAGTATGATTGATATACTGAAAGTGAACACAAAGTGTGATAGATGCACTTAGTGAACAAAGTATGATTGATATACTGAAAGTGAACACAAAGTGTGATAGATGCACTTAGTGAACAAAGTATGATTGATATCTTGAAAGTGAACACAAAGTGTGATAGATGCACTATGTGAACAAAGTGTGATTGATATACTGAAAGTGAACACAAAGTGTGATAGATGCACTTAGTGAACAAAGTATGATTGATATACTGAAAGTGAACACAAAGTGTGATAGATGCACTATGTGAACAAAGTATGATTGATATCTTTGAAAGTGAACACAAAGTGTGATAGATGCACTATGTGAACAAAGTATGATTGATATACTAAAAGCGAACACAAAGTGTGATAGATGCACTATGTGAACAAAGTATGATTGATATACTAAAAGCGAACACAAAGTGTGATAGATGCACTATGTGAACAAAGTATGATTGATATACTGAAAGTGAACACAAAGTGTGATAGATGCACTATGTGAACAGAGTGTGATTGATACACTAAGGGTGAGCGCGAAGTGTGATAGATGCACTAAAGTAATTGAAGTGAATATGTGCGTGATAGATACAAAATGAGTATGCGTGTGATAGATACAAAGAATGAGAATGTGTGTGATAGATACACAGAATGAAAGAAGTGTGGTTGATACACTAAGTGAAGAGAGTGTAATTGATACACGAAATGACGGGAGTGTGATTGATACACTAAGTAAACATGTGAGAGGTACATGAAGCAAACGAAAGTAAGTGAGGTGTGATGGATACACTAAAGTGAACATGTGATATGAAGAGAAGAATGGTGTGATAGATACACAAAGAGACATATGAAGTGTGATTGATACACTAAATGAGAACGTGTGTGGTCGATACACTAAGGCAAATAAAGTGTGTTAGATACACTGAATGAAGCAAATAAATATGTGTGATAGGTACACAAAGTGAATGAAGTGTGATTGATACACTAAAGTGAAGAGAGTGTGAGTGACACACTAAGTGAAAATGTGTGTGATAGATACAAAATGAATGAAGTGTGATTGATACACTAAAGGTGTGAAGTGTGTTAGATACACTGAGCGAAGCAAATAAAGTGTGATTGATACACTAAATGAATGATCTTAATGAACTTCTTTGAATGAACCGTACATACAATATCGTGCATGACTGAGAATGAAACTTGATAGGTACAATGCATTACAATGCATGATGCTTAAAGAAAGCAATAAATGGACAAAGCGGCGCTTTTAGAAAGCATCTCATGAGGTGAGTGGTGGTGAACTGCTCTACTCTGACGGGGATCTCCTCGTGCTCTTGAACACTTTACCTTTAACCCAGTACAAAGGTTTTGGAATGCTAACAAGTAACAATATCTCGCATGTAGGAGCCACTACCGCCGCTTGTCTTCTGATCATACTCACAACTTTCCCTATTCTCCAGGGGTGACAGACTAGGTTGGTTCAAGATCAGGAATTGAGGTGCATACATGCTATCTCAACCTATGGGGCTTCCATACTGATTTCAAGCCGAGGGCGCCTCGGTATTTAAACCGGACTTTAGTCTCGAAATCGAACCTTTGCGTTCTAGGCCACGGCCATTCGAACTCTAGTTTCCACCGTCGCAGTTGGTCTCCTAGGAACTCATCGCAAACACGGCCAAGATGCCACTGGCAGGGAATGGTACTCAGGGAGAGCACTTCTGATCGCCATTCTAGCTTGAAGTAGACTTGATTTTGAGCTCGAGGTAGAGGCACACTCATACTTCGGAACATTGGCAAGACCTGAAGAGGTACATACGGAATATAGTCTCGGAACTTACTGAAGTTGGAACAAACTCAGATGCCCGACATTTCCCTCTTTTGCTTTTGCTTTGCAGCCCGAAACTCATAGCTTCAGATAGGTCCTGGTTCTACTGTTCTCATATGACCTGAGTTGAATCCTGCGGTTTTATGAAAGAACAAATTTTGTTTTGCACAAACGTGGAGAACGGCACGGCACTCGGAGCACAAAACGATTTTGTTGAAATTGAGAGATGAGTTTTTCGACCAGGTATTGAGCCTACGTTGAACCAACACAAAAGCGACTCAACAAGGAAATAAAAGGCACACAACCTAGACACATCGAGTAACACCCGAAACGACTCAAAACAAGAAACGAGATAAAACAAAAAGACACGACACTCAGACGTGTACAGGGAGCCCGTTTCACCGGGTGGTGCTTCCCACCCTTTCTTATTTGTGTCTCTCACATCGCTCGACACTCAATCTCTTGTTTTCTGACAAAAAACCATTTTCTCACTTTTTCTCTCATCGCACATCTCTCTATTCTTCAATCTCTCATTTTTCAATCCCTCCCCTGGGTGGTTGATGGATAAACAGCAAGTTGAAGGCTCTCGCCCCTGGTATTCTACAGATTTCTTCTTCTTCAAGACACACATTGGTGCACAGTGGGTGAAGTCCTCCACAGAAGGGTTGTGCTACAAATGGGTATGTAAAATCTGCGGTGACATCGGTCGATGATGCCTTCTTTGGGGAGTTTGACGTGAGCAGATCTGTCGATGAGGGAGTGTAATGTCTGGCCCTATTCGATTCGTGCCGCGACTTGGCTTGACACCTCATTGCTTGGAGGTGAGCTTTACGCCTTTGTTGTTAAGTGCCCTCTTCCCTCTTCGGTAAGCGCCCTTCTTGGCAAGTATGGTGCCCTTCGCAAATGCATTGGCTCGAGGAAAAAGAGAACACGACTCAATTGTGCCCCTAGTTCATCATTTTGACCATTTTTATTTTTGAGCTTTCTCCTTAAAAATTTTGTCCAAAATGAGAGTTAGATTAACATGTTTGTTCGATTTTTGGTTTGAAATCATGCCTGATGAGCCTTGAAAATTTTCCTTTTTTGGGTCTAAGAAAATGGTCCAGTTTTGGAAAATGAAACAATTTTCGAGAAAATTAGTCAACCTCAGTAAAAATTCTCAAAAACTATTTTTGCAAATGGCCATTTGCTCAACGAGCATGAAACCTACTCTTGAGATGCACAACCTCGAATCTGGAGGAAAACTGCCCCTTGCTTGAGGAGGGTTGCATGGCAACGGAAAGTTGCCCCTTGTTTGAATGGCACCGCGGCGCGTTGAATGGCAACGGAAAGGTGCCCCTTGTTTGAACGGCACCGCGGCGCATTGAATGGCAACGGAAAGTTGCCCCTTGTTTGGATGGCGCCGCAGCACACTATAATCAGTCCTTAGAGTGATGATGACAACCGAACTCTCAGATACAGAGAAGGCAAAGATGATCAAAACCATTACATGGACACAATCGAATTTGAATCGTTTTACGGCTGGACTTCAGGATGAAGTTGCCTACGTATCCCAAACATGGGAATCAAGCCTTACGTAGTTCGGGGTTAAGGTACACTCGTGTATTAACCTCTCCTTTTTATGCTCTAACTTTTGCCAAGGCGCCTGTTGCAGGTTTTCGACCTTGCGAGCTTTGTTCTTCTTTCTTTTTCATTCTTTTCTTTTCTTTTTCTTCTTTTTTTTCTTTTCTCTTTTTTCATTTTTTTCCCTATTTGAATTTTTGTATCTTTGCATTTTTTTTCTTTTTTTTTTCATTCTTTTCTTGCTCTAACTTTTCTGGTCGCCTTAGGGTTTTCGCCCAAATGAGCCTCTCAAAGGGTAAAAAGTGTAACAAGTCCATGCCAAATGGTTTTGAGATTGAAGCCCTCTGTATCCAGAAGAGTGGCTGTTGTATTGACTTGCGGAAAGATCCACCTTTGGCTCTTCGAGCACATGGATATTTTTTTGCCCTTAGTTCAAGGAGTGCTTCTGATTTAGCCTTGTAAGCTTCTCCTGATGAGGTCTGACCTTCTTCATCTGACTTTGGTGCCTCATGTTCGAGGGCTGCTTCAAATCTAGCCACACAGGCCTTATGTCGTAGTTGACCGTTGAACGCTCTGAATTCAAGTTCGAGGTTTGGAAGCGAAGGGGTTGAGTCTCGAGGCTGAGAGCAATTCTAGGCTGCACAATCTCAAGAGCGATTCCACACATGTCTTTGCAGGACCGCCAAGAAAACATTTTTTGACAGTTTTTAAGAAAGCGATAAATCGCTCGCGCAGAAGATAGTGTGGAACCAATCTGGATCAAGCCAGGATCCTTCTCAGTACTCACGCTAACAAGCATGATTTCATTCATTAAGGGCTTAGCACGCCTTTCTTTCTCTCAAGTTGATCAATTTTTGCAAAACCCGAGGAATTCCTTCCTCTTTGTTTTCACCGCAGTGTTCAAAAAGTTTTGAAAAACTCAGGTCATTACAATGACTTCAAGGTACAAGAGAATAGGTGGAATGCACTGCCATTTCATTCAAATCCCGGCACAACTAGCACACGGCAGAAGCAAATACGAGAGCGTGGAAATCACTGCTGTTTCATTCAAAATCTGTTGGCATAATTGGCTCCCTGGCAGAAACAGACTCAAAACAAAACAAAAGGACAAACACGAAACAAAATGGTGACGCCCGAGGTAACACCCCCGGAATCACCCGACTCTAACATAACAGAACTGACTCGATACAACGAGACAGACTCAACAGGGTTGACTCAATACAACGAGGCAGACTCAACAGGGGTGACTCGATACAACGAGACAGACTCAACAGGGATGACTCAATACAACAAGACAGACTCAACAGGGCTGACTCGATACAACAGGACAGACGCAATACCCAAGTCAGAAGGTAGGATAAACAGCATTCGCAAATGCTCAAAATAGTGCGTGCCATCCATCACATCCGAGAAGTGAAAACCGCAAAGCGACAAGTGGTTCATCCCCCGATCACATAACAACACGGGTCCAGAGTACCTGAGGGATATCAGACCCTTCTGAAACTATGGTTCCAAGACCACTTAGCAAAACAGAAAACAGACAAAGATCTCACCGATTTCATACGAGCAGAATCTGAGCATAGTTGAATGAGTGTGCTCTCAATTCTGCCCCAAAATTACACTGAAGTGATACCCTCAGGTAAAACTGATTCTACCAAATACTGATGCCCGCAGTTCGATACCCAAAATATCTTGAATTGGTGCTCAACCGATGCTCAAACTTGTAAACCGATACATGCATTCCTGAGAGACGCACTCTAACAAGCACATAATGATAAGTGAGAGCCAAAACACCCTATGTTGGGGTAGGGTTTCTGTCCTATTTTGTCGAGCTAGGGTTTCACTACGCACGCAGCGGCTTCAAAGAACCTATAAGCGGGTAAGCAACTGTCCTAGTTTGGAATGGTCACTATGGATCGAATATGCACTAGGTCGAATGGTCAAAGGGTGCCCATGGTAAACCGGGTTTGTGTTCCCATACTAGCAGAGCTCAGAATCGGTCATTTTACGGACATGCCTTGACAAGACAAGCCTCCGGCAAACCGCTCAGGAATAGCAGATGCAAACACGGTGTCCTAGGCGCACCAATGCAAATGCAATGCAAAGAAACACACAAGTGTAGTCAAAACCAGATGTCATGAGTTCGAGTCAAGTTCTCTAAATCCCCAGCAGAGTCGCCAGAAATCAGAATAACGCCATGGGGGACCTCGCTACGATGACTCGGTTTTGTTATGGTTCTCAATCTCGAACCAAAGAGTCCAAATCCGCAAATCGCTTTTGAAGGAAAACAGATTTTTGAAAGAAGTGCCAAACATGGATGCTTTGCGGATAATGAGTCGCCACCTAAATATTTTAAAATGGGAAATTTAGGAAACCCTGACTCGGTGCCGAAAGGCCACGTGTCCGCCATCACCAAAGTTGGCTCGGGAACTTGGGTACGATTAGGGAAGGTCACATCGTGAGCATTCTCTCGCCAGTCAAAGACCGCCTCTACTAACCATGATATCTGTTTTTGAAAACTTTGTGAGTTCTTATTAGGTTATTAGCCTAGATTACTATGTGATGCTCATGACAAACAAGTATAGACTGGGCCGTCTGAATTGGAACAAAACATTTCATGTTTGTTTGTTTGAAAATGGTGTGCTACTCGCAAGTAGGCTAAAATACGGATTTGCCACCCTCGGGTGGGCTTAGAAAACAGTGATGTTGCCACTATCTAGTGGGCTTAAAACAAACAGTCAATGAATTGTCCCAATTCAGATAACTCAACCTCCACCCACAGGCATTCAAGGCAGTTATAGCACATAAGCACATAGCCTCATGGCAAGCATGCTATCCATGACAACACTCACACGCATGCAAGGATGCTAAAGCATAAAACTTACCGAGTACTCCAAGCCAAAACAGAAGCTGATTAGAAATCATGCATGATCCTAAGTATACAGAATTGCCTAATGCAACACATGCAAAAATGCAACTATAGCAGGCTCGGCTATTCTAAACATGGCATATGAAATGCTACAACTAACAAGTATTCAACTTTGGAATTGAAATACAATGCAGTTTGTATGATGTGCCGAGCCCGATGCATGTAAAACAGATGAATGATGCAAACATGCTGTCATGCTGTATGCTAATTGAAATATGCCCTATATCTAACCATTGTAAGCGGATAAATAAAAGGGAGAAAGAAATGGAAGTTGGAAGACATACATCACACTCACACACCCTTATTACAACATTGCCCTCGCGTAGAGGGTCCGAATAAAATAATAATACAGACCCGAATAAAAGAATATTACAGATTTCTAATTAATGTACAGATTAAACTAAGAAAGTCAGAAAGTCGCATGCAAGCCAGTACGCCTTGCTTCGATGAATGATGTATCCGGTCAATCGCGCGCGAAATCCACTGGGATGCCCCAATTAGCCTCTGTTTGCACTGTTTCTCGAAATGCGTGCCGGACTCCGGAAAGTTGTTGATCCTCGATTTTGCTGTAACAGAAAGCAGGAAAAGGGCATAGCAATGTATTTCACAAATATATGCATACCTCGATCCTCGTGCCACCAATCACGCATACCGATGCATGATGGCCGAGGAATCGGATTGCACGACTCAATATAGGGATGAATGCGTATGAATGCGACAACAAAACCTAACTCCATCATGGGTAATCCGGAGTGGTGGTGACTTGGGAATTGAGACTCGTTCCGTTACTCAGAGTACAAAACGTGCCTCGTTTCCCGTGCAATATGCAATGATATGCATGAAATGCAACTAATATGCAACCTAGCATGCGCAATGCTATAAAAATGAGATGTCTCGAAATACGTGCCCACGGGCGCGCAAATCGAGAAAATGTATGAATGTAATCTAAGATGCGACCTGCGACCTAGTATGTACTATGCTGTGAAAATGAGATGAAAATAAGACGCCTCGAAAAGCGTACATGCGGGCACGCAAACCGAGGCGATGGCATGAAATGCAAGTCGGATAAAATCGAGTGCCTCGAAATGCGCGCCCACAGGCACGTAAACCGAGGCGATGATATGAAACGGAAATCGGATAAAAACTGAGTGCCTCGAAATGCGTGCACACGGACACGTAAACCGAGGCGATGATGTGCGCGCAAAATCGGATAAACCGGCATGCCTCGAAATGCGTGCACACGGGCACGCAAACCGAGACAATGATGAAAACTGCAAAATCGGATAAAACCAAAGTGCCTCGAAATGCGTGCACACAGGCACGCAAACCGAGGCGATGACAAAATCTGAATCGGATAAAACCGGCAGCCAAATGCGTGCGCACGAGCACGCAAAACCGAGGCGATGACAAATGGAATGAAATGGCATACGGAATGCAAATTGGGCTTACGCCAACATGAGAGGACCTCACCGCACTCACATAAGCCGCCGTCGGATAAAATGAAGTGCCTCGAAATGATGCGCACACGCACGCAAAACCGAGGCAATGGCATACAAACATGAAAATGCAAATTGGGCTGAACTACGTCAACATGAGAGGGCCTCAACCACACTCACATAGCCGCCGGATAAAGAGCCGCCTCGAAATGCGTGCCCGCGGGCACGCAAACCGAGGCGATGCGGAATGACATGCGAAATGCAAATTGGGCTTATACCAACATGAGAGGGCCTCAGCCGCACTCACATGGGATGCCGATGAATGAAAACGGAGTGCCTCGAAGTGCGTGCCCACGGGCACGCAAACCGAGGCAATGCATTAAGGCATAAAATGACATGGGAAATGATATGCAAGCATGCGAAACAAATTTCAGCCACTAAATAAAGGGGAAAACAGCCCCGAAATGATACGAAATGACAATCAATGCATGAAATCATCCCGAAATGCAATTCTAAGTGCCCGAAATGGCCTACGGCTATGCTAAACATGCAAAATTGGCACATGACAGCAAAAACAGTAGCAAGGCAGCCCCAAAAATAGCATCTTTCCAGTACAAAACATGGTCAAATAATGTTCACAAGTATGGAAACAAAAGCTTGCAAAAATACGGTAAAAGAGGGGATTTACAAAGCAAGTGATATCTACAATGCTCAAACCCAAAAAATCAGTTCTACAACAATAAAGATGAGCCAAAAATATTCACAAATTCAAGAGATGACAACCTCTAAATCAGTATGTATATATGCTAAACATAGCATGCAAAATAAGGGCCAAAAGAGGGTTATAAAGAGAGGTACCAAATGGATGCACAAAACCACTTAAGACCCTTGACAAAAAGTGTATAATAGACCAAAACAAGACACTCCCTAAGCCTGATGGAGGCTCAAAACAGTAGCTAAACAAGTCTAACAAAGCATGCAAATTTACGGTAAAATGAAAGGATTTCAAAGGAAGTACCAAAAATATACACCAAATGTCTTAAGACCCTAAACAAAACATTACAAGGAGACAAAAATAAGTCTCTCTCTAGGCCTGATGAAGGCTGAAATCCGAAGCATGGTGAGCTTAAAAAGGCATGCAAAATAATGAACCAAAGAGAGGTCTTGAGACAAGTAGTATATAGAAAATTCAAACAGCAAAATTTCCTTCTACAACATTGAAGAGGAGCCCAAAATATGCATATTTACAGTATATGTCATGCTCAAAATCAGATTACTCATGAGCCAAACAAAGCATGCAAAATAATGGCATAAAGAATGATATTGAAACAAGTGCATCATAGAGGGCTCAAACAGGGTTGAGCCCTTAAACAAACATGTAGAATAGCTCAAAATAAGGCCCCTTTCAGTTAGGGCCGGAGCTCAAAACAGTGGGAAAAGAGGGCTAAGAAATAGACCAAGAAAAGAGCAAAAAAAGGGAAAAACGAGACTCACCCTTGTAGACCAATCTTGGCTGCCTTTTGAACTGAAAAATAGAGCCTCCTAGCCTCTGAAAATCCCTCCTTGCTTCCGGAAATGGAGTGGTGGTGGTGGTGCTAGGTGGTGGTGAAGGAATGGTGCCAAACTTGGAAGATTTTTGAGAGTTTTGGAGCTTGGAATTATAGAGAGAGAGAGATACAATATAGGAGCTCTCAAACCAGATTTTCTAACCCTTAAAACAGATCTGGAGGGCTGTATTAATAGGCAAAAACATTTAGAAAAGAGGGGGAAAAAGAGGGGGGAAAAAAGGGGGGGAAACATTTCAAGTTTCCCTCCAAAAATGGCCAAAAGGGAAAGTGGTAGCTACGGGTTTCAAATGGCTGAGAGCCCTTCAACAAAGTCGAAGAGGGGCTCAAAATAAGACGCTTTATAGTTTATGACCAAGTCCAACGCAGCCCAAAAGTACGCCTAAAATACCGTGCAAAAAGGCCCAAAAAGAGGTAAAAAAGGCAAGTGACAAATGGAGATGTCAAACAGTAAAAGGTCCTTAATCAAACATGAAAAGGACCTCAAAATATGACTATCTCAAGTTCGGGTCGGGGCCCAAAAATGCAAGATGAGGGTTCGGGTGCCGAAACACGCAGATCGGTCTCGAAGTGGGTCGTTAGGGCACCTAAGAAGGGCATACGACCACAAGGGGTATCAAAGGCCCCAGGGTTCCTTGTAATGACAAAACAGAGGTTCCTGCCAAAAATCAGAGAAAACCAATGCAAAATGAATGCTCGGGGCCCAAACCGCGCAATTCGGGGTCCCGAAAACCGGCTACAGGCACCGAAAGTGGCATACGGCCACGAAGTGGGCATCAGAGGCCCCAGTGTTCCTCGGAACTACAAAACAGAGGTCTCCGCCCAAAACCGGAGAACTCGGAGATGGTTGGGCGGTCCCGAGCCGAGGCACACGGCCTGACGATTCCGAAAACCGAACCGACTCGAAATGACGAAATGGCCTACGGCCACGAAAAGTATCTCACGGCCACCGGGAGATAGTCTACAGGACCACTCCCTTCCCTCAGGAAAGAAAACAGAGAAAACCGAGTCGGGTTCGCAAACCGAGACAAGGCACAAAAGAGAATTCGGAAGTCCGGAGGCAGGGCGGCCGTCAGCGACTCGAGACTTGAACGAAAGCACAAGATGCAACATCACCGAGCGCTCAATCGGTGACGTCTGAGTCTTAAGGTCGGTCAAAAATGGGGTGTCTACACTATGATGCAAGTTTAATCAGATAGTGAGGACAAGAGGTGATGAGATAGAAGAGTCTACTACTACTAGACTGTATAGAATGGAGAGACTGATTCAGGAAATGACAGAGTCTTTGAGGCAACTACAAGAATGGCAACAACCGTGGCAGCAGCCACATCCCCCACCTCCGCCTCCGGCACCTCCTGTGCCAGATAATCAAAATTATGACCGAGCCATAGCCCTCACCAAAGAGTTCAAGAAAATGAAACCGCCCTAGTTCCATGGTGGACTAGATCCTTTGAAAGCTGAAGCTTGGGTCCTCGGCATCGAAAAACTGTTTGAAGTATTCCCGTGTTCAGAGACACAGAAAGTGCTTCTAGCCACCTTTATGCTAGAAGATAAAGCGAGAAGATGGTGGATGTTGATGTGCGAGAGTTACAAAGATGCTGATTGGGCAAAATTTTTGGAAATCTTTTCTGACAAGTACTTCCCGCAGTGTGTTCGGGATATGAAGGTGGCAGAATTCATGGAACTGAAGCAAGACAGCATGACGGTGGCTGAGTACGAGGCCAAGTTCACTGAGTTGGCCAGGTTTGCGCCACATGTAATTGACACAGATTATAAGAAGGCAAGACATTTTGAAGGTGGGCTCCGAAGTGGCATCCTAGAGAGGGTGAACGTCTTGAAGTTGGCAACATACATAGGGGTGCTAGACAGAGCCATTATATCTTAGGCCAACATAGCTAGACAAGCCAAGCCAACAACATAATGGAAAGGTAACAAGAGGCAGGGCTTCTTTGCAAAGAACAAGTTTCTGAAAAAGCAAAATACGGGCTCCTCAAACACCTCGAATTCTCCCCAAGACACATCTCCCATGTGCAACATTTGCAGCAAAAGGCACCGTGGGGTTTGTTACCGCCTGTCAGGGGCCTGTTTCAAGTGTGGTAAACAAGGGCACATGGCCCGAGATTGTAATCAAAATGGGGCGAAACGAAGCTGCTAGTTCCATCGTATCAATCCCAAAGCCAGGAAACACTTTGAGGTCTGCAACCACCGGGGATACCATGAGACAGGGGAGAGTTTTTGCGCTTGTTCCGGGCGATACGTGGAATGCCAATCCAGTTGTCTCAGGTACTATTTCTATATATAGTCAGGATGCTTTTGTATTAATTGATTCCGGATCCACACACTCCTTTGTGACATATGCATTTGCATCTAGACTGAATAGACCCCTAGAATTACTGCCCTATCTGCTATGTGTGTGTGCTCCATCGGGGGAATTTGTGTTATGTGACTATATATATCGGTTTTGTGACTTACATATCGGGGATGCCACCCTATATGTAGATTTGTTGCCCTTGAACTTTAGACATTTCGACGTAATTCTGGGCATGGATTGGTTGACCAAATATTGTGCCACCATTGATTGTGTGCCAAAATCACCAGAACAGAAAGAAATTGCGTTTGTGGGAAATGGGGTAGTGCCTCCATCTTATTTGATATCTGTAATGAAATCATGTAGGCTGATCAGGAAAGGGTGCCAGGGTTATTTGTGCTATGTATTGACTGAACAATCTGTGGATGTTGGAGTGAATGATATCCCTATTGTTAGAGAATTTCTGGATGTGGTTCCAAATGAATTGCCAGGGGAATTGGTAAACAGGGAGATAGAGTTTACAATTGAGATTGTGTTAGGCACCCAACCTATTTCCAAAGCTCCCTACAGAATGGCCACCGCCGAAATGAAAGAATTGAAAAAACAGTTGCAAGACCTACTTGATAAGGGATTCATCTGACCTAGCACTTCGCCTTGGGGTGCACCAGTGTTATTTGTGAAAAAGAAGGATGGAACTTTGCGTTTGTGCATCGACTACCGGGAGCTGAATAAGGTAACAATAAAGAACAAGTACCCCTTACCCTGTATTGATGATTTATTTACCAGTTGCAGGGATCACAGGTGTTTTCCAAGATTGATTTGAGGTCCGGGTACCATCAATTGAAAGTAAAGGCAGAGGATGTTGACAAAACAGCGTTTAGAACAAGGTATGGTCATTTTGAGTTTCTTGTTATGCCATTTGGAGTGACCAATGCTCCGGCAGCATTTATGGACTTAATGAACCGTATTTTTAAGACCTACCTTGATGAATTTGTCATAGTGTTCATTGATGACATTTTGATATACTCTAAAGATAAGTCTGAACATGAACAGCATTTAAGGACCGTCCTACAAATACTTAGGGAAACAAAATTGTTTACTAAACTAAAGAAATGTGAGTTTTGGTTGGATGAAGTTGTTTTCCTAGGGCATGTGATCAACAGAGAAGGGATTTTAGTGGACCCACAGAAAATAGAGGCAATTGTGAATTGGCCTACACCGACCAATGTAATAGAAGTTCGCAGTTTTATGGGTTTAGCTGGGTACTACAGGAGGTTTGTGAAGGATTTTTCAAAAAGTAGCTGTGCCTCTCACCCAACTGACACGCAAGGGGCAATCTTTTGAATGGAACGATGAAAAAGAATCAGCCTTTTATGAATTGAAAACAAGATTGACCACCGCCCCAATTTTGACATTACCTTTAGGTACGGAAAATTTCGTGATTTTCAGTGATGAGTCTTATAAAGGTCTGGGTCGTGTGTTAATGCAGAATGGAAAGGTTATCGCCTATGCCTCCCGACAATTGAGACCACATGAGAAGAATTATCCAACGCATGACCTAGAATTGGCCGCAGTTGTTTTTGCTTTAAAACTCTGGCGGCATTATCTATATGGATCCAAGTGTGAAGTCTACACGGACCACAAAAGTTTGAAATACTTCTTCATGCAGAAAGAATTGAATATACGCCAGAGAAGATGGCTGGAATTGATAAAGGATTATGACTTAGAGATTCAGTATCACCCTGGGAAAGCTAACACAGTTGCGGATGCCTTGAGCAGATAATCAACGGGGAGTATGGCTTGTTTGCTTACTGAACAGAAGGAGATCCTGCAAGATTTTGAGAAGTCTGAAATTGAAGTAGTGACGTGTAAACAGGGCGGATTAATAGCTGCCATTATAGCCGAGCTGGCGATCATTGATGAAATCAAGCAGAAACAAAAGGAGGATGAGCTCCTCAAGGAAGTGATTGACAAATTTGAGGAAAGCCCGAAAGCATAATTCAGTATTGAGAATGAAATGTTGAAATTCCGGAACTGAATATGTGTCCCTGATGCCCCAGAACTAAAGAAGAGGGTTTTAGATGAAGCCCACAGATCCGCATTTGCTATGCATCCGGGTAACAACAAAATGTATCGAGATTTGAAACAAACTTATTGGTGGCCTAAAATGAAGAAGGAAATTGCAGAGTATGTATCCAAATGCCTTCAATGTCAGCAAGTCAAAGCCAAACATCAGAAACCGGGCGGTCTACTTCAACCTCTCTCTATTCCTGAATGGAAGTGGGAGCACGTGACTATGGATTTTGTTGTTGGCCTACTTCGGACCTCTCGAGGAATGGATTTGATTTGGGTTGTCGTTGATAGACTGACTAAATCTGCATATTTTCTGCCTGTCAAAACTACATTTACTGCTTATAGATTGGCTACCATTTATGTTGACGAGATTGTCCGTTTACACGGAGTTCCGGTGTACATTGTGTCGGATAGAGATCCGAAATTTGTGTCTAGGTTGTGGAAGAGTTTGCAAGAAGCTATGGGAATAGAATTAAGGTTCAGTATTGCATTCCACCCATAGACAGACGGGCAGTCAGAACGAACGATACAAACTTTGGAAGATATGCTTCGCATGTGTGCTTTGGATTTTTAGGAGAGTTAGGAAGACTATTTGCCACTTGCAGAATTTGCTTATAACAACAGTTTCCACTCCAGCATCGGGATGGCACCGTACGAGGCTTTGTATGGTAGAAGGTGTAGATCACCTATTTGTTGGACAGAGGTCGGGGATAGAGCTTTACTTGGGCCTGAAATTGTGCAAGACACTTCTGAGAAAATCAAGACTATTCGTTAAAGGCTCAAAACAGCTCAGGACCGACAAAAGAATTATGCAGATGTTCGAAGGAGGCCTCTTGAGTATGAGGTCGGGGACCATGTGTTCATTCGCGTGTCTCCAATGAAGGGTCAAGTCAGGTTTGGAAAAAAGGGCAAGTTGTCACCCCGCTACATTGGGCCGTTTCAGACTCTGGAAAGGCTTGGCCCAGTTGCGTATAGAGTTGCCTTACCACCGGGATTCGAGCAAATCCATAACGTGTTTCATGTGTCGATGTTGAGGGGTTACCTCCGAGACCCGTTCCATGTGATTGATTGTCACCGGGTTGCTATTGATGAAAATGGAATATGCGGAATGGCCAGAACGAATTGTTGATCGGCAAGTGAAGCAATTGAGAAGCAAGTCCATCCCAATGGTGAAAGTGGAATGGAAAGAGCACTTTGGGACAGATGCCACGTGGGAAAAAGAGGAGGAAATGCGACTACGCTACCCACATTTGTTTCCCGATGAAGGTAACTTAAGTTTGGAGGACCAAACTGCCTAAAGGGGGGAAGACTGTGATACTCTCGTTCCGTATTATGTTAATTGGTCCCTAATACGTATGCGATTATATGTTTTGATATGATTTTGTGTGCCATTATGTGGTATATGTGATTTTAGAATTCTGTCTGTTCACCGTAGGAATATCTATTTGAATAATCCGCTTTCAAAATTAAATTGAGGGCCTTATCGGCCACAGAACCCGAAATTGATCATACCATTGTGATTAGCGTGATTTTTGGAGCCTACGGTGAAATTTAATTGAAAATTGATTCTGGTTAATTTCAACTGATTAAATTGATAAGTTAAGTGCCCAATTGTTTTATATTAAAATAATGGTTGAGTGGGGGGTCTTTATACACTCAATCTCTCTCTCCCTAGCCTCATTTTGGCTGATCAAAATTCCAAGAGGAGAAGAGAGGGTCGGTTAGAGGAAGAGGGAATAGGAGATTGAAAGTTTGGGCAAGAACTTGGAGAATTGGAGGATTAAACCCAAGAATTTGCCATAGCTTGGAAGGATTGAGCCTCTAGGTAGGTAATTGATCTTGAAATCATAAGTTTGAATTTGTAATTTTGTAAGTTCAAGGCTTGTTTGTGATCAAGGGCATGTTTTGAGTTCATTTTGCTGAATTGGAAGACCATATATACATGCATGTATGTAATTGTTTGGAATTTGCATGATTGAGCTTGAAATCCATGTAAATTGTAGTTAAAGCTCATGTATAATCACCATTTGTATCATCTAAGTTGAGAATGGGAGCTAGACATCACATGCATGTGCAATCTATGAAGATAAGAGCTTTGAATGCATGAATGTGCATGTTAGAATTTAGTTTGGTGTCAATTTGAGCCATGCAAGTGTTAAATTGTGAAATTGAGCTCCATTATGATGTAGTTGGGTGTTTATACCAAGTTAGTACATAAATATATGAATTTTGAGTCATAAACATGCATTTGGAACCTTTGAACATCGAAGTGAAGCTGAAGAACATGTTCTGGATTTTCCAGAAATTTGAGTTCCGCTCAAGCGGGGAGACTGCCGCTCGAGCGTAAAAATCGAGCTCCCAGCACTTTTTGCAGACATGGTGCACGCTCAAGCGGAGGAATCCCACGCTGGAGTGGGGAGCCAAGTAGAGAGGCCTTCCGCTCGAGCGTCGGAGTTCGAGATCGAGCGTAATTTGGATGCATCCGGTACTTTTGCAGGCCTTAAGGGTCCGCTCGAGCGGGGACCCTATTTTCTGAAATTTTAAAAATGCATTATGTGTTCTGTTTACCGTTCCCTTTCACTTCTAAGCACTCTTAGGCATACATTGAGTATTGTAAATGAGTTAAAGAGATAAGAATAAAGCCTAAGAGGAAAATGTGAATTTTGAACGGATTGAATTGTTAGTGACTCTTTTATGTTCATGACATGTGTGGGGTCGAGTTCCAGGGCAAACCAATCTACCGATCACTGTGAGTAATATCTGAAATATGTTATCATCCAATTACTTGCTTCCATGTAAGTTTTATAAGGTTCATTAATTTTGAATGGTGGACAAAGTTTGATATGAAAGTCTGAAAGGCCTATGTGCCAATTTGATTGAAAGTCTGAAAGGCCTATGCGCCAGTTTGATTGAAAGTCTGAAAGGCCTATGTGCCAGTTTGATTTGAAAGTCTGAAAGGCCTATGTGCCAGTTTGATTTGAAAGTCTGAAAGGCCTATGTCCCAGTTTGATTTGAAAGTCTGAAAGGTCTATGTGCCAGTTTGATACGAAAGCTTGAAAGGCCTAAGGGCCAGTTTGATATAAAGGCCTAAGAGCCAGTCTGACATAAAGGCCAAGGAGCCAGTCCAATATGAAAGTTTGAAAAGGCCAAAGGCCAGTTAACATGAATGAATTTGGGCCCAAGGCCGTCTGTTGTATAATGTTTCAATGCATTTCCTTTATTTAATATTATTCACTGGGATTTCGCTCGCGCTCATTCATGTGTTTGTAGGTGAGCCAAGGGAGGTCCAGACCCAGCCCCAGTAAAGCCTAAGTGGATCAACATAAGTTTTGGAAAGTCAGCCCCTGTGTCTCACGCACGAGACCCATCTTCGCCTGTGTTATGTAGTTGTAATTTGTCATGTTGGCGAAGCTTTGTATATGTTTGTATATAGTTTCGCGGGTTCACATAGTTTTGGGATGATCCTGTATGTGCTGAACCTTGGATACTTAACTTCTGTTGTGAGTTATTAATGTTTATATGCATATCTTGTTTGACGTGCCATGTAAGCACAGCTCTAAGGACAAAGTTTTTAAATTGCTTCCGTTTGGCCCCCCATTAACTCTGCTGAAATGCGTTTGGTTAAGTTTGAGGCCGTAGGTAATCTCATGATTATTGGCCGGTTATGCCCTTAACCCACGGGGGCGGATTAGGGTCATGACACATGTGTTGGTTAAGATAAGGATATAGGAGTCCCGTATAGGACATTCAAGACATCAAATCCCCAGTAAGCGGGGTTTATACTTATAATTTCTTTCGGCCAACAAGTTTCATAGCATTAGTCCCCAAATACAGAAACACAGTAGAAATCATTCCCTTAAGCACACCATTCATATATTCCCATAGCATAGGTCAATTTCTGTCATAATAAAGATATTCTCAACTATGTTCATATCTTGACCAATCCAACATTAATAGTTCGTATGTAATTCTCATTAGAAGGTGCACGTTCAAACTTTGCCTGGTTAAGTAGTTCCTTGGGTAAATCATATATTGCAAGTCATTCAGAGATGAGTTGTCAACTAAGGTTATTCAAAATAAATCAATTACGTGGTTAGATTCAAATCTGATTATGTATAATTAAATTAGGCATCAGAGCTTACCAAGCAAGGTTCTGCCTAATTAACAAGGTATACTTCATTCCAACAGTCACAAATAAGTCGCCTAGGTACGTAGCCACTAGCTTCACAATTTTATTTCTAGTATTCCTTTTTTTTTGTTTTTTTTTGTTTTTTTTTTTTCATTTCAGTGTTCCATCATTTAGATGATTCTTCCTTTTCCAACTGTAGGGCACAAGGTCAATCACATTGTTCCATCTTTATAATTTATAAGTACAGTGGGTCAGTAAACAGCCATACGGAAATCATAGACCAGTCATGTGGCTTAGTCATTTAACACAAGCAGAGTATCCAGTTACTCCCAGTACGTAGGTCCTACTAGGTCCGTTCATAGGGTCAGGAATCCTATTAAATATACAACAATCGTTGTAATCACATCCATCCGGATTCCATAACGTCAAATAAAATAAAATAAAATCAAATCAAATAATATACAATGGTAGAGCAAAGGAATAATTTGACCAACTAATATTCTTGGCAAGATCAGCTCGATATGATAGTAAATTAATTCGTAACCACGTAGGGAGTATTGTACAAATCTGTATAAGCATGCAAGAGGAGGTAAATGCCTAGTACATATCGTTAACCCATCATTAGTATGGAACATCCGCATGTCCATTTGTTTCCAACAAAGTTCACAGTGTCATACAAAACAGTTCACATTATAGCCTTCAAATGTGAAACAGGGATTAATTTGACAATTTGCAATATCTAACATTTGCATATTAACACAAAACTATATCACAAAAATGATTTCTCAATCTTAAGTAATTCATATACAGAGGCGAGATTTTAGTTCTTACGGTAAATTATCAGATTACCAATCATTTAGTTTCGATTCCAAATTAGTCAATAATTACCTTTCTTTCTACGAGTCTCATATGGGTAGGCACGTAATATGGGTGGGGTCATTCATGTCATTCAACCATCCCCCCCTCCCCCAAAAAAAAATGCTATTAAACACAATTACGGTTACAGATTCTCATAGACAAGTCCCGATTACACAAACAATACTCATTAGACACCATTAATAATTCTCTCAGTTCACGAAATCATATTAGTTATATGTCGTTTCAAGGTCAATAATCAACTCCCAAACATAGCTAAAGTGTAAGCCATTCCCTTATCCATTTAAACAATCAGTAGGAAACAAAATCACAATCTATTAACTCCTTACACGATTCTGAAAGGAGTCACTATATGCATAACTTCTTATCACAGTCGGTCATACTCAACACAATTCAAACTGTCACGCAAAACACATCTTATCAAAATATCTAAGCACAGTAACTTCTCAAAATCATAGGTCTAAACATTGCTATAGCAAGGAAGACGTGGCTATATTATAAAAGTTAAAACATCACATATATCATTTCATTAAGTCACTAGATCTTAGGAACATTCAACATTTAGAGTGTAATCAATCCATCTAAACAGATGCTAGGAAGCACAATCATGTTGTCATCGTTTCCTACAGGTAACTATTACTTCAAAAATAATAACCGATAACACACATTCCACCTAACCATTTGCATATAAATTGTCTTACCGATCAGCTCGAACCTTCACTACGCTTCCACAGTGCAACTCTGTTGATTTAATGCCATCTGCACGTCTTGCATTGTCCACCAATGTATTTAAGGTAAACAGAGGCAATAGTTCTCATAATTATTTATTATTTTATTTTTCTACAATTCATTTTAAATATGTCGTACAATTTTCCTTTTCATTCTATCTAACCGTACGGAGGTAGAATTCTCCAGATCTTCCATCCTTATTCTAACCATGTGCTGCATAGCAATCAAAGGATATGCATAAAGGATACACAAAGGATAACAATCAATCACAATATACACAAATGATATGCTATAGACATGGAGAGTAATCATTGCGGTTAGCAGATATTACACGAACAAATATCGTTGCCATCAATCTCTTTCATATGCGCTAAGGATGTCATGCATGATGCCTAAGTCTTTTCTAGACATCCTAAAGCTCAATGGATTCGTGTGTGAGATAGTAACTCGTGCTCTGATACCACTTGTCACGCCCCAAACTTGCCCTTAAAAGTTGAGCATGACCAACTCGGAAACGAACATAAAACTCGATATGTATATCATAGGGGGCCTGAACGGAAGCAATTAACATCATGAAATAACATCCATTGAGCTAACACCTATATGCCAGGATCGCAAATGTACCGTCAACCAGTTCCAACATATGATAAATAGACACACAAAAATAGATATTCACATGTACATGTATAAATATATATAGATCCAGCCCCGCACGTGGGGGTGTAGCAAAAATATTGGTAGGGAAAGTTATACATGCTTAATCACATAGACAAAAGACTGGTGGCTAAGGGTTGTGAAAGAAACTCCATAGGACGTATAGACTTCACCAACTGCTTGGACACGGTGAAGTTGTCAAAAGGAAGTAACCAAGGCTGAGCTAAGACCGACCTCCAGGTTGATTGCCTACAGAGATAGACATAACACAAAGTGAGCGAGGTTCAGTGAATAATAGTACTTAAACTATTCAATGATTACACTTGAGTTATAAGTACAAAGGTCACATAACTAAGCTTATTCTGTAAACATTGTCAGAACGGCCTTGGGCCCAATCTTTATACAGAGCGGCTTCAAGCCCAGAACTAGACAGAACGGCCTTAGGCCCAACAGATTTTACAGATCGGCCTCAGGCCCTGATATCAATAGAGCAGACTAATATCAGAGTTATACAGATGTACATAGCTTTCTCAATTGCTCATATAAGTTATCTTAGGTTAACTTGTGAATAACATAACGTTAATTACAATTATTAACGATAAGTAAAACGTACTGCTACCGTACTATTACTCACAGTGGGCTTCCAAAACCGGTTGTGCGTTCTTCAAGTCTTGACCTTAAGCTTAAATTCCTACAAACCCTCTCAAATTTCCCAATCTTCTCCCTGTTGAACTTTCTTTTTCCTCTCTAGCTTTCTTTTTCTCTAGCTCTCTCTCTCAGGAGATATTTTTGGTGTGAAGGCTTCTAAGTCAAATGTTCAAAGAGACACTTATATATATATATATATAAAGGTTGATTAGATACAAAATTCAATTAGTTTAATCATCCCAAATCAATTTTTTACAAAAAATCACATTATGATCTAAAAATCATGCTGATCACAATTATAAGGTCAATTTCAGATTATCAAGCCTCTAAGGCTTCCAATTTTTGATCCGAACATCACAATTGCAATAGATATTTTTCTTATGAGACATATATGAATCTATAATCATAAGATTCACTCAATTTAACTTAATTTCACATGGAATTTCACAGCAAGCACATAAATGCACAGAGTAAGGATCTGAAAGCATACCAGAAAACATGTACGAGGGTCGGGTTATTACAGAATTACCGCCCGAGGGCTCTAAGCATAACAAACCGCTATACATCTCAGCTGAATGCAGAGAGAAGTGGGTGCTTGTTGTACTGGTTGATACTGGGTCTACAATTAATGTTTGTCCGTCGTGCATGGCCTATGCTATTGACTTGAAGCCAGCAGACTTTGTACCTATGACCCAGGTGATCCGGGCTTACGACAACATGAGTAGAAAGGTGATGGGAACAGTTCACATCAGAACACAGGGTGGTCCAGCACAACGGGACATCTAGTTTTACGTCCTTGATGATTAGCTACCTTTAACTTGCTACTTGGGCGACCCTAGTTGCACCAAGTAAAAGTTGTTTCTTTCACCTTGCATCAGATGTTGAAGTACCCTCTTGGAAAAGGGATAGCCATTATTTTTGGGACTCTTCTATACAGCCTACGCTGGAGGTCACTACACCAGTACTGGAGATTGCACACGGCGACGAGGATGTATTCTTGTTTTGTTTTACCTTGGCTGAGGCCCGGGTGGTGCGAAACATCTTAGCCATTGATAAGGGGTTGTATATCAGTGCTCAGTAAGTCTACCTCATAATTAAGCTACAACATGTACCTGGGATGGGATTAGGAAAGGGTGGCCGGAAGGGCGTTACTGCACTGGCCAAAGTGCCACATAACCCTCATGCCTTTGGCTTGGGTTACAGGCCTGCCAAAGAGGATTGGGTGAGAAAGGCAAAGGAAATGACAGGAAGAGCCAAAGCTTAGCAAAGTGGGAAGCACTATGAGCTTGTACATAGATCAATTCAGGGAGCTCTGAACGGCCACTTTGTCCGAGAGGGAGAGGACTTCCCATTTTGCAGCTTTCTTGAGCCATGGATGAACTCTGAGAAGCGGCCTCTGCCCGACTTTGAGATTTTCTTCGACCTAAAGCTGTAAGAGGATGAAGCCACAAAGAAACAGACTAACTTGCCTGCTGAGGCAGAACCGAGTGCAGAGGATGAGTCTGATGGCAGTGAACTTGAGATAGGAGCAATACTGGCTTGTCTCCTTTCGGATCCTCAGATCAAACCGGAGAGCTCGCGGGGTGACTTCACCGTTTCCATGATCGGAGACCAATCAGGTGTGGACCCTTCTAGTGGTATTCTGGATGCATCTATCGCACCCTCTCTCGTTTGGCAGCTAGAGGAAGGCTTTTTGTCCACTAGTTCTGAATCAGGTAGTGAGCCGGAATCTAATTCCACAGAGTCTGTGGAGTCAGAATTAGATTCCAGTTCTTCTAAGTCAGAGTCCGGTATTCCTGGGGTTGATAACCCGGATGTAGTTATTTTGTCCAGGTCGTCTTTTTCCTTTTCTTTTGAGTTGGTTGTAACCGAGGAATAGGACGAGCTGGAAGCTTTGAATGAGAATGACACCATTGCTATTTCTGAGTGCTTTTCTGTGCCACTTGTATATTGCATTGATCATGAATTTTAAAGTTTTGATAAAAACGACGAGGAAGGTATTTTTCTGGTTTTGAAACATTTGGTTAATCGAGAGAATGAGAGGTTTGTAAAATCCCTTGTTGATGAAATCATTGCAACTAATATGGGTACTGAGAAGAATCCACGTCTGGTCCAGATCGGGTCCATGTTGTCTTTAGAGGACTGCGATCGCTTAGTCGCTTTATTAAAAGATTTCAAAGATGTTTTTGCGTGGTCCTACGAAGACATGCTTGGAATCAATCTTCAGATTGTACAGCACTAGATCCCTCTTGACCCTAAGGCCCCACCCGTCAAGCAGAAGCTGCAAAGAATACGCCCAGATTGGGCTTTGAAGATTAAGGAAGAGGTCCCCAAGCAGGTAGACACAAGGTTTTTGCTACTATCTGAGTATCCTACATGGTTGGCCAACATTGTTCCAGTGCCAAAGAAAGATGGCAGAATTTGGGTGTGTGTGGATTTCAAAGATCTGAACAAAGCTAGTTCGAAGGACGACTTTCCTTTATCGCATATCGACGAATTGGTGGACGTTACCACAGGCCATGCGTTGCTCTCCTTTATGGATGGGTTTTCTGGGTATAACCAGATCTTCATGGCACTCGAGGATAAAGAGAAGACTGCCTTCACCACACCATAGGGAACCTACTGCTACAGGGTGTTGTTGTTTAGTTTGAAAAATGTTAGGGCTACTTATCAACGGGCTGCAACCACGGTCTTGCATGATATGATCCACAAAGAAGTGGAGGTATACGTGGACGACATGATTGTCAAGTCCAAGGAAAGAGAGGGCTACTACACCGCCTTGAAGAAAATTTTCCAACGGCTCAGGGAATATCGGTTGAGGTTGAATCCATAGAAATGCACTTTTGGTGTCATAGCAGGGAAAATGGTGGGGTTCTTGATTACACAGAGGGACATTGAGGTTGATCCTTTCAAAATCAAGGCCATCCTAGAAATGCCACCACCAAGGACTAAAAAGGAAGTGTACAGCTTTCCGGGTAAAGTGCAATTCATAAGATGATTTATTGCAAAATTAACCTTGACTTGTGAACCACTATTTGGTCTCCTAAAGAAAGGAAAGAAATTCTAATGGGATGACCGATGCCAGGTTTCTGTTGAGCAGATCAAGCAGTACTTTCAGAACCCACCCGTGTTGTCACCGCCAGAGCTGGGGAAACCATTGATTTTGTATCTGTCAATAACCGACACGACTATGGGTTGCATGCTTGCACAGGAATCTGAGGATAGAGAGGAGAAAGCCATTTATTACCTGAGCAAGAAGATGCTAGAATATGAGACCCGTTATACCCCACTAGAAAAGGTTTGCTTGGCCTTGGTATGGGCTACCAGGAAGTTGAGGCACTACCTATTAGCTCACTCCATAATTCTGGTTTCGATATTACATCCCATCAAATATCTTTTTGAGAAACCAACGCTTACGGGTAGGCTAGCCCGTTGGTTGCTTCTTCTCTCTGAGTTTGATTTGAAATATGTGACTCACAAGTCTATTAAGGGGAGAGTGGTAGCTGAGTTCCTGAAAAATCACCCAGTGGAAGGGGATGAAGTAGTAAAGTATTTGTTCCCAGATGAAGCTATTCTGCAAGTTGGGGAAGAGATTTGGACCATGTACTTTGACGGAGCGTCTAATCAGTACAGTCATGGGATAGGGGTGTTGCTGATAGCACCCGGCAATTCCTATATACCTTTAGCCTTCAAACTCCGGTTCAAGGTATCTAACAATGAAGTAGAATACGAGGCATGTATCACTAGTTTGGAAGTCGCCCTGGAATTAGGGGCAAAACGGTTGGATGTCATTGGGGACTCGAACCTAGTTGTGTCTAAGGCAAAAGGAGCCTGCAAAGTTAAGGAAGAAAGAATGAAAATCTATCACTAGACCCTGGATGTTCTGATTCCTAGGTTTAAGAAGCTAACCTTCACGCATCTATTAAGAGAGACCAACAGGTTCGATGACGCTTTATCAACTCTATCTTCTATGATAGACATCCGTTTTGGGAGTCTGAATGCGTCTGATCATTATTGAACAGAGGTATGTGCCGGCCTACGAGTTGATTGCCTCAATAGATGAAGTACAAGATCAGAACCCCTGGTATCATGATATCTAGAACTTCTTAAAAAAGGAGACTTATCCACTAGAGGCAAATGCCAAAGATAAAAGGGCAATACGGCAAATGGCTGCCCAGTCTATCATTTGTGGGGGTAAGTTGTACAAACGGGGCCATCTAGGAATGCATAAACTGTGTGTTGATGTAGAAGAGTCAAAGTGCCTGATGGAGGCCGTCCACAGAGGGGAGTGCGGATCACACATGAGTGGAGTACTGCTAGCTCGGAAGATTCTCAGGCAGGGTTACTACTGGCCAACCATGGAGGAGGATCGTATTGGTTTTGTTCAGTGATGCCACAAATGCCAAATTTATGCAAATCGCATGAATGTCCCACCGTCGAAGCTATACAACATGACTTCACCATGGACATTTTTAGTCTAGAGTATTGATGTTATTGGGGCAGTTACGCCGAAAGGCTCAAATGGGCATGCATATATCTTGGTAGCAATAGACTACTTTACAAAGTGGGTAGAGGCCCAATCCTATATATGCAGTGCTGAAAGCGTCGCATGTAGCCAAGTTCATCAAGAATAACATTACTTGTTGATATGGGGTCTTGAATGAGATCATTTTAGACAATGGCCCCCATTTTGAAAGAGAAGTGATCGACTTGTTAGAGAAATACAACGTGGCTTTTCATAAGTCATCCATATATCGGTCACAAAACAACGGAGCTGTTGAGGCCGCCAACAAGAACATCAAGCACATTCTACAGAAGATGGTGGAGACTTACAAGGACTGGCCAGACAAACTGCCATTTGCTCTCTGGGGCTATAGGACATTAATTCAGACATCTACTGAGGCAACTCCGTATTCTCTAGTTTATGGGATGGAAGCTATTCTGCAGATTGAAGTAGAGGTTCCGTCGCTACGAGTTATGGTTGAGTGCCAGATAGTAGAAGCGGATTGGCAGTAAAGCATGTTCGAGGAACTGATGCTGTTTTATGAGAGGAGGCTGAAAGCACTGTACCATGTGCAAGGATATCAACAAAGGATTGCCAGGGCTTTTAACAAGAAAGTTAAGTCCAGGAATCTCCAGGAAGGAGATTTGGTGCTGAAAGACAACTGAGCTCCCATCCATGACCCTAGGGGCAAGTTCAGACCTAATTGGAGTGGTCCTTACATCATCAAATCAATCTGGTTGGGTGGAGCTGTCATTCTTATGGAGACAGATATCCTGGAATTTTCCAAACCAATCAACATGGATACGTTGAAGAAATATTATTCTTGAGAGGCTCGCTAGGCCGAAAACTTAGAAGGGCGATCTAGGCAAAAGTTATAGCACAAAAAATTAGAAAATAAAGAAAAATTGAGCTCGCAAGGTTGAAAACCTAGAAAGGGCGGCCATGGCAAAAGTTACAGCTCAAAAGGAGAGTGTTAATACTCGAGTGAACCTGGACCGAACTACGTAAGGCTTGATTCCCATTTTTAGGATACGTCAGTAACTTCATTCTAAAGTCCAGCCATAAACACTTCCAAATCAACTGTGCCCATGAGATTATTCAGGTCATCTTTGTCATTTCTGTATCCAAGAGTTCGGTTGTGATCTTTGCTATGAGAGCCGGTTACAGTGCAGTGCAGTGTTATTCAAACAAGGGGCAACTTTCCAGTTACTGGATTTGGGGTTGTACATCTCGAGGATAGATTCCATGTGTGTCCAGTTGTTATCCTTATCGAAAATGGTTTTGAAAACTTTTAATAAAAGTTGATTTTGTTCAAATTAATCTTTTTACAACTTAGACAATTTTTGGACCAAAAGGAAAATTCTCAGTGCCCACAACTTCAATTTCATTGATTTCAATACAAAGTTCTCTAACTCTCGATACAAATCCAAATTGCTTTTTATTACATTCAGAAGGAAAACTTGAAAGTACGGATCAAAGTAATAAACTTGGGGGCATAGATAAATCACGTGTTGCTGCGTCCCTTCCCTGAGCATGTGAAAGCTTCAGATGCTAAAGTAGGCTCGGTTTGCGCCTCATCTTCACGCCAAGCTATGCATTCGCTAGAAAGGGCGCAACTGAAATTGGGAGCGAGAGCCAGAAGTTCTCTTGTCCTCCAAGTAGTAGGATATTGAGCTAGTTGTGAACCTCAGATTAGAAATGGAGCTGGATACTCTACCCCCTCTTTTGGGCAAGTCTAGTCGTGTCCGAACTAATGCCTGAACTGGAATGGAAAATAGAAGACACAGTGTACCAGGTCAATCAGTTGAATGCCAGGTTGCCGAGCCATGTTGTAGCTCATCTCGGGCAGATCCAACCAGGGGCAACGCCAAACAATGTCGACAGCAGACCTGCTGCATATCTAATGGCACCACCATCCCTCGTTCGGGAAATCAACTAGTTGTTGGCGAAAGAAATAGCCTCGTGTTGAGTATGCAGGGTAAGAGTCCACTACCTTCAACCCGTCCATGAGCCATATCTAGGGAGGGATGAAAAATAAGAGAGATTAAATAATAGAGAGGTGTATGTGGAGAGAAAAAGTGAGAAAGGGTTTTGAGAGAAAAACAGAGCCTAAGGGTCGAGTGATGTGAGAAACACATGTGAGATATGGTGGGAAACACTACCTGCAAGAGTACTGGACTCCCTACCAATTTGGTTGTCTCTCGCTGATGGAAGACGTCTAAGCCTATCAAACTCTTAGCCAGTGTTAAGACAACTTAGCTTTTGCCCTTTTTCAAACCTTGGGCTACTTCGATCAAGCAAATGCTAGACCCTCTGAAACCCGGGGCAAGAAGAAAATGAGCCAACATACACAAACACAGGGCATGTTGTCGAAAACTCTGCCAAAGACGGTCGCTACAGTCACCGGCTTAAAAAAATCAATGAATCAACTTGTGGATATCCAGCTCCCCATTGTGAACCAAGGACAAGCCTCATGTAAAGTGAGCCCACACGTCCTTCCTAAAGCTTGGATGTGGCCAAAACGGGACTGGGGCAAAATTTCCTCATCACGCCGGGGTTCCATCAAAACTTGGAATTCTTCAATCGTCGGACATATCTCTTGTTCCCCAAAGCTGAAAACATGTGTGATCGGGTTCTAGCACATAACTGCGGCATGAAAGAATGGAAGACACAGTGGAGAACGACTTAGCGGGAATAGTGCAATTATCTCGAAACCCTGAAAATTCACCTTTTCCGAGCCATCTAAAGTGGCAATCCAATTTGAGAGTTTTTCGACAAAGAATGGCTCTATCTGTGGCAAAACATCAGCTGAAATGAAGAAATAACGAAGCTGGAACTTTTGTAGAAGATAAGGCAGGAAGTGGAGGCCAGGTGTCAACATTTTGGAGGTTCTGCACACTGATGGCCGACAAGGGGAATGGATGGCCGATAGGCCACCCCTCATGGCCGGCAGCCTTCCTTTTGTGCCTACTGCCCTCCTTTGTGGAGATTCAAATGTATGCAGTAGTTTTATTATGTTATTTGTGTGTTTCGAGGTCTTGTTTTGAGTCCATTTTCGATTTGAGCGTGTTTATTGAGTTGAATTCGTTTTGTTTTCCTTATCGAGTTGTATTTGTGTTATGTATGTTTGTCGAGTTGTAGTGTTATTTATCAAGTTATTATTATTAGTTGTTTATCGAGTTGTTTTATGTTGTTTGTTAATTGTTGGTCGGTTCGTTACCTGATTCAGATTGTTGTGAAAATACAAATGTTTGTTTTTTTAAAAATTTCAAAATTCAATCTCAATCTCATGCAATGTGGTGCTTATGATGGAAAAGTACAACACTTTTTTCAAATGAAGGTTGATTTTCATTCCGGTCATGGCTACTTTTTACAAAAGTGCAGTGCAAGGTTTTAAAGCAAAATAAAACTCGTCTGAGGCTATACAAAGTGCTAACGTTACTAGCAAAAAGAAACTGAGCAAAAACACAGAAATCAGCGCTATTCATCTTAGGATCTAGAGGCCCTCTTCGTCCTCTTCTTCGGTGGAGCGGACTCTGCAGCACTGTCTCCATTAGCGCCACTGTTTGAGTCTGGGCCAGAGTCTGAACCAAAGGCATCTCCACTCCCCTCCTTAGAGCCCTCCTCGCCATCAGCATCCCCACTCTCAGAACCTGAGCTAGTATGATCGTCCTCACTCTCGGACGACTCTACATGCTAACTCACTGCCTCCTCGGTCTCACTAGTATCAGTGTCATCGTCACCCAAGATACGCTCTGAAGGGCCACTCTTAGCACGGGTGCACCCAGCTCAGCCTCGATTGCGTGTTAGAGTCTCTCTCTCTCTCTCTCTCGCCGGGAGAATCGATGGTCTGCTGCCACCCGCGATCTTTGTCAGAACGAATGGGACCTGAAAAGGTGTTTGTCATATGTCAGCCATAGTATGCACGTCTGATAAGTGTATGAATTCAGATGCAGTGTATCAGTGCAACGTGGGTCAGCTGTAGTGTTTGTGTGTAGTGTATCAGGTCAGTGTAGTGTGGAATAGATTACAGTTGAGATGCTAATGTATCAGCGGAAAGTTTGATGGCATGAAATGTAAACTGAAGGAAAATTACCAGAATATCGTAGAGACTGAGCAGGTTCATGCTCCTCTGCACCATCCCTATCAGGGAAGCCACTAGCTCGAGAGCCTCCCTGGTGTACTCTATAGATGCCTTCAAGTGCTTTGAGAGGATTGGTGTTCTATAAGCATAACTGAAATGAATTGGACATGCAAAATGTAAAGTGTGGTACATATTGGAGTTGAGCCCCGAATCCCGACAAGCTCATGCCCGGTTGGTGCAGGCTTAATAGGGATCTGGTAAGCCTCTCCGGTATGCCACCAACAGGTAGGTGTAGTGGAAAGCTCTAGGCAACCAGTCCCCTATCTCACTTAGGAAGCCCCTTTGCCACGGGCCCTGTTCGCCCGATTCGCTCTGCGATTCACCCTCACAGTAAGAGCTCTCGCTCTTTTACCCCTGCGAATGCCAGTCAAAGGTGGCATCAAGTGTGTGTAGATAAAGACTGCATAATCGCCCTCTACATGGAAGTACTCTACCTCTAGGCCTATCATGAACTGGATCACCTCATTGGAAGTCAGGCTGTATGTCGCTCTCATAGATGTAGGTGGTGTCATCGATATAAATAGGGCAGGTAGGCCCAAGGTCTGACGAACGAAACGCTCGCCCAAGAACCAAGCTCGGCAAATTGAGCCCTCAAGAAGAATGTGATGCTGGGAAATGCCTCGAGCTATAGTTTATCGGACTTGAAGCCCTGTCGGTATCATGGCCCAAGGCTGCCATGTGAATTGAAGTGGAAGTGAATGGATTGTTAGTCGCTGTCAGTTGCTAATGTGTGGATCAAAATAGTATGAAAGCGAATGATAACTGCGTCTCGAGTTACCTTGTGTGTCGTGACCATGTCAAAATACTGGCAGAAAAACATGAGCGAGTCCTACAGCGGAGCTGGCCGTCATATACCTGAGAAAGGGGGACTGTCGATGGCATCTCATCTACAGGCTCAGGAGCGAGAGCCAAGAAGTATGCGTATACCCATAATTGCAAGAAGAATGTGGAAGTGTGTATATTATCAATACAGTATGAACATATGCAGAAAATGCAAAGCAGAAAGCTTATGGTATGGGCAGTGGTAGAAAGTGCAAAGCAGAAAGCACATGTGTGGGAACAGATATAAAGCAAGAAATGCTTGAGCAGCAAATGTAAAGTGTAAAGAGGGAATTGAGATGTGTACCTCCCAAGCTCACCAGTAGCCTCCAATCAAAGTCTCTTGCAGACGGGAGCAGGAGCTCATATATCTGTATAATGTGGTAAGGCCGGCTCTGCTCCAATCATAAAACTAAACTCGAGGAAGCACCACCAAGGCGCTCAGCAAATACAGACCCACGGTATTCCACTTGTTTGAGAACAAGGTGGTACCGAAGATGAACATGGGGAAACCTTTCGTATACTGCTCTATCTCCTCAATCGTCTCAGGCTCACTCTCCCTGAACCGTTCCTCAAACCAGCTATATCGCACCATGCCTGCTCGGTATATCGGTGGATGTGCCCCAAGCAGCTCGAGCCATGTTGCCTCCCACTTCCCCATATTAGGGTCAAGAGGAATCGGATTGCCCCCTATGCCTAAGCCAGTGATCATGGCAAAGTCATAGGAAGTCATTGTCATCTCCCCCGTGGTGGAAAAGTGGAAGGAGTTGGTGGTGTCCCAGCACCTCTCCACTAGTGCTCCCTAGAGAGGACGGCTTACTATAACCCGAGTCAAGCTAGAGTAGAAGAGATCGAAGCCTGACTCATCTCACGAACCCTAGTTGGGAGCTCACCATACCAATCTCGAGCAGTCGTCGTACCATAGCCACAAAAGCCACGAGACCCGCCTTGTGGCAATGCATGAAATGCAATTAGATCAATACAGTGTGTGAGGCAGTGTATAGATGAAGGCAGTGCAAGAAATGTAAACAGTTAAAGGTAGGAACGCATAAAAATAGTTTTCGTACCTTAATGGCAATGGCCGATAAATGAGACGCTGGCTCCCTCAACAGGAGGTCCTCTGGTGCATCCTCAGCAAAGTCAATAAAAGATCTTATGCCTCCTGTAGTGGGCAATATGTGTGTCTGAGGGTGGTACCTCGCTGAATCAAAGGGCCGTATACTCAGCGGTAATGGCTTTGGCTCGACCTTGGGCTCGGCCTTGAAATCCGCCTCAAAATCTACTGAAGGAAGCTTTGGGGCAACCCTATCATGAGGAAGATCATCTGCCATTTGAAAGGTGTGAGATAGGTCGAAAGTAAGAAAAAACTGAGGAAAAAGGGTGAAACTTTGAAAAAGTCAACCCTAAGAGAGAGAAAATGGAGAAAAAAGTCAAAGCCGAGAAAAGTGCATAGAACTCGAGAGAAACTCGAGGGGGATGAGCCTAGAATGGTGGAAATGAGGAAAGAAGTGTCGAAATGAAATTCCAATCGGTTCAAAGGAAAGAGAACTGGGAGGATTTAGCGAATAAAGTTTGTGTAGGGTGTTGAAAAATGTGTAGAAAGCGTGGATCTAGAGAGAATGAGCATCTAGAGAGAAAAAGGGAGGAATTTCGAACATGGGGTTGTGAGGAAATGAAGTGCCATGCCCTATACTTAAAAACCCAAGCCAAAATACCCTTTTGGCCCTTGGCCGACCATCGGTGGCCGGCAAGGCACCGCCAGTTGCCAGCAAGGCACATTGGTGGCCGGCAGGGCACACCAGTGGCTGGCAGGTGGCCGACAGTTCCTCCTGGTGGCTGGCAAGTGTCCATGAGTTTCCTATGTGTCCCTTGGTCTGTTTTGTGTTCTTGGATTTCAAGAAGTGAAAACAATGTTCAATGTTTGGTTTGGAATGTCCCTGCGAAGGCTCGGGATCGCACTTCCAGGATACGATGTTCGTTCCTTATCAGCATAAGCGAGGTGTATCCTTTTAATATATTACAGCTCTTCCCAGAGGTACATCGGGAGTTGTTTTTGAATTGATCTTAATAAATGCGTTTTGTTATTGCATGGAATATGTGCCTCTTTGTTGTCGCATGGAACATGCGTTCCACTTATAACTATTGCATAGAACAAGCTCTTACTCTAGTTGCATAAAGTGTGCATTCACTCTTCCATTATGCCTAGAACGTACTTTTGTTTCCCATTTGCATAGAGCACGCATTTGGTCTTTTGCATAAAACATGCTGTTAATCTTGCATTAAGCATGCATTTTCTACTATTGATCACTGCACGCATCCTATACTATTGCATAAAATGTGCATTCCTAAGTTGCATAGTCCATGTTCTAGTTCCTGTTGCACAGAATATACTCCCATTTTGTTTCTTGCTTGTGTTGCATGTCCCTAACATTGTACCATGATTATTCATCTTGCATAGAACATGCATCTTGTACTTTTGCGTAGAATATGCTCGTCATTCACATAGAACATGCTTTCAATCTCCTGCATAAAACACGCTGTCATTACATTTGCATAGAACATGCACTCTTATTGTGTTATGCTGTTCAGTTGCTTTTTTATACAGGCGCGATATTGTATGTATGGTTCATTTAGAGGAGTTCCAGGTGAGACCACTCTTGTCCTTTGATCCACCTTGTTTCGGTTTGAAGCATTTGGACGTGTTCCGATGCTTATACCACACCTTGTTTTGGTTAGAAACATTTGGGTATGCCCGGTGTTTACACCACTCCTTTTGGTTAGAAACATTCGGGTATGCCTGGTGTTTATGCCACTCCTTTTGGTTACAAACATTCGGGTACGTCCAGTGTTTACACCACTCTTTTTGGTAAGAAACATTCGGGTACGCCCGGTGTTTACACCACCCTCTTCTCCTCTCGCGTGCGGTGCGTTAGGACACTTTCGGTTAGAAACATTCGGGTGCGCCTGGTGTTTACACCAGTCTCTTCTCCTCTTGCGTGCGATGTGTTAGGACGCTTTAGTTAAAAGCATTCGGATGAGCTTCGATGCTTATACCACTCCTTGTTTTGGTTACAAATGTTTAGACGTGTTTCGATATTTATCACCACTCCGGTTAGGAACATTCGGGTGTGTCCCTGTGTTCACACCATCCCTTCTCTCCTTCTACGTGCAATGCATTAGGATCTTGTTTGACAACTCAGGTGCGCTCTATGGATTGTGTTATTCTTTGTCTTTCCTGCATGATGCGTAGTTAAGCTTGCATAATTTTCTTACATCCCTTCTGCATGAAATGTGGTTTGGTTCGTATTTATTTACTTCTTTTCATGTATGAGATTACTGTAGCATTTCTTTGCATAATGTTTGCCTTTAAATGTTTCATTGTGCGGCTTCATTGCATGATCATAAGTTATGTTCTTGCATCATGCATGTTATTTGCATCTTGCCCTGGCAGCCTATAGGCACAACCTTTTATTGCTGTCTTGATTGTCTGTCCAAGTCTTATGGCCCTCAAAATGGGTCGTCTCTAGGCTTTGACATTCACTCACGTCATTTCATCACTCCGAGTCTCTGTCAAAGGGGTCAACTATAGACACCCCATTTTTGACGACCTTTTAAGACTTGGATGATCTTGCAGGTACATCCGGCGGTGAGTCTGATTGCTCACCGAGTGCTTGAAGTCCATGGCGGAATGCCATAGGTTTGAGTTTTCCAAATCCTACATCTTTTTTGCCTTATCTTTGGACCATGCTTAAGTCCTTTCAGATTGAGGTTGTGTAGACACCTCATTTTTTACCATCCTCAAGACTTGAGCGTCATCATTTGAACACCCGGTGATTGTGCTTACTCGTGTTCATTTTGAGTCCCTGAAGGTCTCGGCTAAGCGCCTTGCCTTAGAGCCTTTAATCTTGTCTGTTATGTGCTTGGTTGTGGGCCAAGAGCTTGTTGCTTCACTTTTTGGAGGAGAGGGTGACCTGTCGGCCATCCTCCTAGCCTACTGGCCATGACTTGTGTCTACTGGCCTATGTTGATGGCTGGTCAGCTACATTGATGGCCGGTCGGCCACTAATGATGGCCGACGGCCATTTTTCTCCTTTTTCAGATATTTCTTTGCTAGCTTTGCCAACTGTTGTTCACTGATGCTCATCTCCATACACATGTATGGAGGCATGAATACAAGCCATTGGCTTGTTTTTCTATATAATGGGGGGATCTCTCCCCCATTTGAGAGGTTACAGAATTTTGTGATAAAAATTTTCCTTTCTCTCTCTCTCTCTCCCTATTTTGTGCTTGAAAGTGGGAATTCTCTACACATTTGCACTAAGACCCTTGACCAAACATCTACATCTTGGAGCTGAGGTTCTTTGAGGCTTAGTTTGAGTTCTTAAGGCTGGTTTTAGCTCAGAATTGTGGCTGTTTAGTATTGTGCTTCAAAGGTATAAGGCATACCTCATTTAAGCTTTGTTTTAGTTGATTGCTTGGTTATCTTTTACACTGTTTTGACCTGGTTTTTCAACCATAAAAAACTCTATTTTTAAGGTTACAAAATGGTGGTTTAAGTTTTGGTGAGTTAGGGGGTTGTCTCATCTTTTGCTCTTTGGCTTGTGAAGCCTTTTGTGCCTTTTCTTTCCACCTTGAAACCAAACCTTTTGGTCTTTCAAACCACTGAAATTTAGAGTTGTTTCAGTGGTAAAAAATATGTTTTGAAGTCCAAAATAGGAGGACGTGGCCTTTCCTCATTGTGTCTTGTTTGCAAGTGTAGATAGCCTAACATGCGAGCATGTTTTTCTATCTTTTTGTGACTTAATCTTAGCATGTTTTAGGCTATGATTTGGAATGATTTAGCTCTGTTTTGGGATGCTTTGATCATATGAGCCTTGTCTTGCATGGTTGTAGTACAAATGCCTTCACTAGCCTAGTGTTTTAAGGCCTCTAACATGTTTTGCTTGAGGGGCATGCATGTTATAGCATCATTTTACATGTGATTTCAGTGTATATAGCTTTGTCACACTCTCACTTATTTCACTCTTTCATTGCTTTGAAGTTGTGTCTTGAGTCTTGTTTGTGGCCTAACATGCGAGCATGTTTTTCTAGCCTTTTGTGCTTCAATCTCATCACATTTTAGCTACTAATTTGGCATGTTTTAACTCTGTCCAGAACTTGTTTGGTCATTTGAGCTTTGTGTTGGATGCTTATAGTGTTGTGCTCTTCACTAGTTTGATGCTTTTAGGCTCTAAACATGTTGTGCATGAGTTGCTTGTATGTTTTAACGCCATTTTGCATGCCATATTAGCACTGAAATGTCTGCAACCTCCCTCTATTCTTCACTTTTCAATTTGTTTTAAAAGTGGCCTTGAGCCCCTTGTTGGCTTGAGCGTGAAATTGAGGCTCTCATGCCTAATGGTTGTAATCCTCTCTTGAGGGTTTCTATTAACCAACAGCATGAGGCCTCTTTCATGCTCAAGGTACTTGTGGCTTAAGCCCTCTTTGCAATTAGAGGACTCTCACTTTGGAATTAATCGGTTAAAGGACTAATCGGTAATGTAAATGTGTAAACAAAATGAACCAAGTAAAGCTTGAGAAAGATAAACACATTTGTGTTGCATTGCATGTGTTTGGATCGGACGTTAATCCAAACACAAGAAAAATAGGACGTTTCATACTCGAAGTGATAAAACGTGTCATTTTTCTTGGTGACCATCATCCTTAATCATGCATGATAGGGTGGTGGTTGTTTTGGTCTTGTTTGTGCATTCATTGACTTTGTACAAGTTTGACTCTTTGGCCATCATGCATTGAAAATGCTTGATTGGTGGCTTGAGAGACAAGTGCTACACTCCTTTGAGCATAAGTAATGATAAGGAGGGTGGCAGTACACACATTTCTTGAAAAATGCATTGCTTTGCCTCTATTGCTCTCTGTTGCAGCAAAAACAGAAGTCTGGAAAAAGGGGTGGCCGACCGGCCACTTTGTCTAGCTGACCGCCCAGTTATTGTGGCCAACAGCCACCTTTTGTGGCCGACCGGCCACTAGCCAATTTTTGTGCAAAAGTGTTCTTCTTTTGGAGTAGAGGCATTTTGGGAGTTGGTATAATTTTCAGTGATCAAACGAGTGCAAACGGAGGCATCTGATGGCAAGGCAATGGCATTTTCGGGTGGAAGCAACCGAGCATGCGTGTCTCCCTCGCCCGCGAGGCCACTTAATTGCTTTATTAGCTAGTTGTAGCTGATTAATACAAGTGTTGTAATTAATTAGTTGAATCTGTTTTGTAATATTTTAATTAGCTTAGCATAGCTAGTTATTCAATTGTGTTGTAATAATTAGTTAACTAGAATAGTTAATTAGTTTCGTTTTGTAATAGTTAGCTTAGCTTAGTGTAGCTTTGCTTATTCATTTGGACCCTCATTCGCGAGGGCATAATGTTATAATAAGCGTGTGTGAGTGTGTGTATGTCTTTCAACCCCATATCTTTCTCCATTTTACTTAACTGCTTCGATGGTTAGATTAGGGCACGTTTTGATTAGTATACCTTATGCTTGCATGCTTGCATCATTCAATTGTCTTGCATGCAGCGAGGCTTGGCACATCATTCAAACTGCATTGCAATTTCAATACTTATTTGAATACGTGTTTCAAAGCATGCTATCAAATTGTTGCATTCATATGCCGTATTAGTAGCCGAGCCTATTAATTTCATATTGCATGTGTGGCATTAGGCATTTAGCATAGTTAGGATCATGTATATTTCTAACTAGCTTTTCATTTGGCTTGCAGTACACTGTAAGTTTTACACTTTAGCATACTTGCATGAGTGTGAGTGATGCCATGATAGCATGCTTGCCATGAGGCTATCTGCTTCAGTAATTAACTACATGAATGCCTGTGGATGAAGGCTTTGTTGCTTGAATTGGAACAATTCAATGATTGTGAGTTTTAAGCCTACTTTGCGAAGTGGCAAAATCATGTTTTAAGTCCACTTGAGGAGGCAAATCCGCGCTTTAGCCCACTTGAGGGTGGCATTTTCAAACCATTTTAAAAAATAAACATGAATTAAATTTGTTCTAATTCTTGCGATTTTAGTCTATACTTGCTTGTGTGCGTCACGTAGTAAAGTTAGCTAAATAATCAGAACAAGAACACATGAAGTTTATAAAACAACATATCATGATAGTAGAGGCCGATCTCTGATCGAGGCGAGCTGGGGTGCTCATTTAAGGACCTTCCCCTCTCGTACCCAAGTTCCCGAGCCGATGCAACTTTGGTGATGACGGACACGTGGCCTTTGGCACGAGTCATGGTTTCCTAAATTTCCCAAAAATAAAATATTTAGGTGGCGACTTTGTAATCTGGCAAAGCAGTCCAGTTTTGGCATTATTTGATTGAAAATTGATTTTCCAAAATGATTTGCTAGATTGGACTGTTTGGTGTTTATCAGTCTCACATCGCACTTTGTGAGATTAGATTCAGAATCATGACAGGAGTCCAAACTGTAAGGGACCAATTCGACCTCTCTAAAAAGGGGCGCGAAGAAAGTCGAGTCTACAGTTTCTGGCGACTCTGCTGGGGATTTAGAGATTTGACTCGAACTCATGATATATTGTTTTATCTACATTTATGTGTTTTTTTCCATTTACATTTGCATTGGTGCACCTAAGTCACAGTGTCTGCCATCTGCTATTCTTGAGCGATTTGCCGGAGGCTTTCTTGGAAAAGCTTGCCATACGGCTGATCGGATACGGGCTCTGCCACAATGGGAACACAAACCTTGGATCTGGATCACCGCTGAACTGTTTGACCCTCCTTTCATTTCTTGCTGTTAGGAGCGAGAGGTGTATTAGGTGGTCTTGCTGAGGCACCTTTTTTCACCATTGACCTAGTTGCATATCGGAAGCCATAGAGACTGTTCCAAACTATGGCAGGTTGCTCACCCGAATGTAGGATTGTATGAAACCGCATGCGTGCATAGCGAATCCCTAGTTCTTGACAAAACTAGGATAGGGAAACCCTACCCCACCATAGGGGTGTTTTGGCTCGGACTTGCTTGATATGTGCTTTTAGAGTGTGACTCTATAGGAATGCATGTATTAGTTGCAAGTCTGGGCATCAGTTTGAGGGTATCAGTTTTGAGGTAGAAATTCGGGGGCAAAAATCAGTATTTGAGGGTATCAGTTTGAGGGTATCAGTACAGATTGTCCAGCTTATGATTTCAACTGTGTGTTGTCCTTGTCTAAGCCGAGGTGATGTGTGTTTGCTGATTGTTGTTTCCTTTTTGCTTTATTTTCTTTTTGCAAGGTAGTATTTCATCATTGCTTCTGACGAGGCAGATACCCCCCGAGCACTCTAGACCAGGGTCAGGAGGATTTACTGATCTGAGGATCTTATTAGAGGACGTCTAGTTTTTGCTTCACTAACCCCGGTTATGAGATGGAGGACAGTTAGGCATAGATCACCGATTCAACAGTCGCCAATTCAGCGGTCACTATCTACGTCACCTGTGTGCAGTTGGACCGAGTTTTCTTCTTCCACCTCAGAAAGAGAATATACACCGGTACTGATAGATCAGCACCCCTCAAACAGTATGTAGGATATGATGTGTCAACTTCAACAAACTATCGAGGCCATGGAGCTGGACGTTGCTTGCCAAGCGGAAGTTATTGCTCGCAAAACAGAGATTCCAGCCCAATAGGCTGAGTTAATTGCTAGGCTTCAGCGGCAGCAGTAACCACAACAAGCAGCAGCTTCTACTTCGCACCCATCCCCACTTAGGGTTCCAATACCTGGGGATATAGCTAATGTCCAGGGGAATACAGACACTCCAGTAGGGCTAGTCCCACCTCAGACTTCCAAAGCTCCGACCTACCCAATGGACGCACCGTTCGAGTTTGAGGTTGATCCTACTGCTTTGAAAGTGAGCAAGCTTGAGAAGCTATTCAAACGAGCTCAGGGAGTCAATTCGATCCCAGATATAGAGGACATCTATATAGATTTGGCGGTGACATTGCCGGATAGATTTAAAATGCCATACATAGATCGCTTCAACGGTTCGGGTGATCCCATAGTCCACTTGTGGCTATTTTCAGATATTCTGCGGCCGATGGGCCTAACTAGGCTATAGAAGTTATCCCTTTTCGGCCGGACCCTGTTGGATATTGCAGCCATCTGGTATGGTAAACTGGAGGATTCTGTGAAAAGGAGCCGGGAAGAGATGGCCAAGGCCTTTATCGCCTAATATTCTTATAACACTCAAATCGAGGTCACAACTCGTGATCTCGAGGCTACTCGGTAAGAGCCGAAGGAGGGCTTCTCTGACTTCCTCACTCGGTGATAGGCCAAGGCCTCCATGATCACCACCAGGCCAGCTGAGAAGGACAAGATAAGAATGGTCGTTCGTAATCTACAATCGAAGCTGCTGCAGAAGATGATTGTCTTACCCCTACCTACATTTGCTGATCTTTATGAGATAGGGGTACATATAGAGGATGTGATAAAATAGGGTCTGATTGACCATGAAAAAGAGTAGCCCAAGAGGGCATTTACACGCAGTTCAAATACGACTATGAGTAGCAATGCAGCTGTAAGGACTTCTGATGTTGGTATGGTCATCACCACACCGAAAATAGCCACCCCTTTAACGGCACATCCGGAGCTACCTCACAATCTGCAAAGTACCCATCCTGAGGCCAGAGGGTTTTCACCCCACTCTACATGTCTCTATCCGAAGCCTTGGGGGTCCTAATTAGAAAAAGGCATTTGAAGCCCCTAGAACCACGCCCATTTCCAAATCCCCTCCCTCCTACAGACAGCCCGGCCAAGTATTGCGCTTTCCATTAGTAGCATGGTCATGATACCGGCCTGTGCTTTAGACTCCGTCATAAAATTCAGGATCTCATTGACAATGAAGTGATAGTGCCTCCTGAGAAGCCTAACGTCACTACAAACCCACTCCCACCACATAACCAACCCCCACCTCCACCTAGGCAAGTAAACCTTATCCAAACAATGGCTGTCCCATACGACTCCAACATCTACATCACTCCTTCCCACCTACCTAAGCTAGCACTGTTCATCCCAGAAAGCACAGACTTGTGCATGATGAGCGCATCCATATCCCAACCCAAACCCTTCGTGGTGGTTGTGGTAGAAGAAGGCATGCCTGAAGGTTTTGTGAGCTTAATTGAAGAAGAGTACAACCCTTGCTGTTACATTGTGCCAACTAGCCAGGCCAGACTGAGGGTAGAATTGCCAAAGGCGGTGGAGGTTAATGTAGTCCTGGGGGACGGGCCAAACCAGGGGCTAGATGACTTAGCTAAGCATGAGGAGGACATTAGTAATCTATAGTTCTTTGACGAAGAAGGTCTAGGGAATGTATAGATCAGCTGGTTTGATATGAACGGAACAACGGATAATACAGGGTGGCTTAGTGATGAGCTGGATGTTGATGAGGGGTCTCAACCAAAGCAAGGACAGTTGGAAACATGAACATCTGCAACGGCTGGAACGGTCGACAACAAAGGGAAGTTTTCAGAGAGCACCGGTACTAAGAATTTTACTCAAGAATTGGATAGCTTGTGTACAGCTGATGCAGAATAGGAGGTCGTGCTGAAGCGGTTCAAATAGGAAAGAATTGAGACTGATCAAAAGGCTAGAAAAGCCAAAGGCCCCGCGGGGACTGATTATGTTGTGAACACGGAAACAATTACAGTGGAACCAAACAATTGTTTGTCAGCTGCTGAAGGAATGTAGTGGGAAGGTGAGGACTTGCATCTCGCCCACACAGATGAGGATTGGGGACAAAATTTGCCAAATGATACATGGTATGCCGAGGATGTCGATCACATGACTCGAAGTGGGCGGTACTTTAAGCCCCCAAACTTGGACCAACCGGAAGCATCAGGGAAAGATAAGGAAGTAGAGAAATAGAAAGATAAACTGTTAGAGGAGGAAGCTGTACTGAAGCGGTTGAAAAAGATTCAAGTAGACATCTCCATTTGGGGATTGCTCATGGCCTCACGGGTGCATAGACAAGCCGTCCTATCAGCAATGGATAAGGCTAAGCTCTCTATTGACACAACCCCTGAGCAGTTACTGGGACTGGTGTTCTCGGGTGGCACTTCACCGACTTTGACTTTCACAGATAAAGAATTGCCGCCTAAGGACTCTCAGCACAACAAGCAACTATACATCTCTGTGGAATATAAAGAGAAGTGGATACCAGTTGTCTTGATTGATAGCTGTAGACACCCCATTTTTGACCGACCTTAAGACTTAGACGTCATTGATTGAGCGCTCGGTGATGGTGCATGTTGTGCTCGTTTAGAGGTTTCAGAGTTTTGGCTGAGAGCCTTGCCTCCGGGCCTCTGAAATCTTTCGTGCTTCTGCTCGGTTTGTAGACCGAACTTTGTTTCTCTTCCTGGAGGGAGGGAGAGGTCTTGCAGACCATCTCTTTGTGGTCGTAGGCCACTTTTCCCGTTTTGAGACTAGTTTTCGGTTTTTGGAGCCTTTGGCCGCATGCCTTGTCTCGGGACCACTTAACGTTCTCCGTTTGGTGTGGTTTTTGAACCACACCTTATTGCCTCTACCTAGAGGAACACTGTGGTCTGGGAGACTACTTTTGTGGTTGCATAGCACTTTTGGTGCTAGCAGGCTAGTTTTCGAGCCTTTTGGCCTCGTGCTTTGCCTCATGATCTCTTGTCTTACATCCGCTTTGGTTTGTTTTTCGTACAAACCTTGTTTTCCTTGTTTGGAAGGTGGTACAAGGGTGGGAGACCATTATTTCTCCTGGCCGACCACTTTTTCCGCCACCAGCTCGTTGGACAACCGCTTTCTTGGTCTTTGGGGCATCTTTTCTGGTCGACACCACACCACTACATCGCTTTCATGCCCCGACCATCTCCTCCATGGCCACAGCTTTTTGTCTTTGTGGCCCACTTGAGGTGGCCGCCCAACCACTTCAAGTGGTCGGCTGCTTTTTGACACCTTTTTGGAGATATTTTCCTCTAGTTGGCATAGTTGGAGGACATTGGAGCCATCCTCCTGTATGGAGGGATTGGCTTGTTACTTAGCTTCTCCTAGAAGCTTTGGCTTTCCTCTTCTATAAGAGGGAAGCTCTCCCTCCCTCTTCTAGGTTCAAAAAATTGCCATTAGAAGGATAAATATAGCATTGTCTCTATATTGCCTTGTTTCTCCATTTTTGTGCATCAAAAGTGTAGTATTGTCTTAGCTTTGTGCACAAACACACACTTAAACACCTTTCTTGTGTTGGTGAGGCTCCTTGAGGTTATTTTTGGTGTTCTTGGACTAGTTTAAGTTTAAAAAGGCTGCTGGAGTTGCAGTAGTAAAGAGGGTGTTCAAGGGTGAGCTATTGACCTTTAAATCCCCCTTTCTTGCTTAAGCTTTTAGCCTATCTTGCATGCTGTTTTAAGCTTAGCTTATAACTGATAAAAGTTCTGTTTTTGCATGCTTAAAAAGTTTGTTTAAGATCACTTTGTGTTTGGGGTTGTTTACCCCCTCTTAGGCATTGTTTTCCGTTGTTTTTGTGCCTTTTTTGTGAGCTTCGAGACCACCTTGTATTGGCCTTCTCACCACTGAAATCCAGCGGGATTTCAATGGTGGGGATGGTGTTTTAAGGTCCTAAGAAGGGGAGGGCCATCCCCTTTCCTTGCATCTTCAATGCATGCCTTAATATCCTCATGTTTGAGCACCTTTGAAAAGCTTTTGTTAAGGATATCTTAGCTTGTATTTGTGGTTATTTTGCTGTGGCATACCACTATTTTTGCTTAGTTTGGTCGTTCCGTGCATGCCTTATACACTTGTAGTGTAAATCACACAATCTAGTCTTGTATGCCTCATGTTTGAGCATGTCTTTCAAGCTTGTTTTGGAGCCATCTCGGTGGATTTTTAGTGTTTTTTTAACATGTCTTAGATCTATTTTGGGTGGGTTTGTTGGCCCCTTGCATGCTCTATACACTTGTAGTGTAATGCCTTGAAATTGCCTAACATGCATCATGCCTTGACATGTCATTTTAGCATGCTTTTGGCTTAGCTCTGAGAAGACTTTGTTCATGTTTTAGCATGTTTAAGGTCTGATTTGTGTTGTATTGGTCATCCATGACTTGCTTTGTATAGCCTTGGTTCAATCTAGCTTGTTAACTTTATGTATTGAATCTTCTAGCATGCATTACTTGGCTTATTTCAATGATTTGGCATCATTAGTTATGTTATTTCAGTCCATGTAGTGTGGCCATACACTTGCATCTTTCACTTATTCAATGCGTTGGAGGGTTTGCCCCTTTATGCCTTAACATGAATCATTGTGTATACCTTCATGCCATAGCTTGCGAGCCATCATTTTAGTGTTTATTTGGGGTTATTTTGCCATGGTCTAACTCTGATTTTTATTGGTCGAGTCGTCCCATGCTTGGTCTTAATAGGTGTAGTGTAATCCCCCTTATTTGCCTTGTATGCACCATGCCCCATGCCCTTTATGCTAGCTCATTTTGACATCCTTCCATGCATGTTTTAGACTCATTTCAACATGTTCTAGGACTGTTTTGGATTGCCATGATCACATGCTTCATGTTTTGTATACTTGTAGTTCAAATGTTCTTGCTTACCTCAACCTTTGGGCACCATTGCATGCTTCATTTGTGTTGTGTACATGATTTGGCATCACCTAACATGACATTTTAGAGCATATAGCATTTCCATGTTCCTACCTCAATCATGCTTTTAAGTTCCTTTGAGTGTTATGCATTGTTGCCTAGTTTATGCCTTAGCTCGTATGCTTGCATGCTTAGGTATTTGGGCCCCCATCTCAGCATGTTTTGATCATTGTTTAGACCTAATTAAACTCTGTCCATGCTTGGTTCATGCATATGTGCCATGTATTGCATGCCCTCTTTGTAGTCCTCTTTACTAGCTTCATGCTTTAAGGACTCTAGCATGCCATACTTGTGTTGTTTGAATGATCTAGCATCATTTCCTACCTCATTTCAGTGCACTTAGTGTTGCTACACTTCCATGCTTTTCACTGTTTAAGTGTTCTTGAGAGTTGCACCTTAGTGCCTTAATTTGTGAGCGAATTGGCATGCATGCTTGTATGTGCTTTTGGTGCCTTCATTTTAGTATTATGGCCACTGTTTTGGCATGGCTGAGGTGTATCCATTTCAGTTTAAGTCCATTGAGTATATGATTTGCATGTTATTGCATGCTTGGTGTATTGCATATTGTTGCCCTTGTTGCATTGCATTGTGCATGCATGCATTACATTGTGTTGAGAGCCCCATGATTGCCTTGCATTGAGTATGCCATCTAGTTCTTCGCATTTAGCATTGTGTATGCCATGTTATTCCTTGTATTGTGTATGCTAGGTTGCTAGTTGCATTGTGTATGCCATGTGGATCATCGCATTGTGTATGTCATGTTCATCGCATTGTGTATGCCTTATACCTTGCATTGTGTATGTTTAGGTTACATCATTGCATTGTGCATGCTAATTGATATTTGGATTGTGCATGCTAGTTGTTCTTAGCATTGTGCATTGTGCATGCCATTAGCCTTGTTAGGTTGTTCATATTGCATTGCATGTTTGCATTCTAAGGTTACATTACATTGCATTGAGCATGCCATGTTATGTGTTGCATTGTGTTTGGAATAGCTGTTAGTCCAAACACAAGAAACGAGGGACGTTTCATACTTCAAGTGATAAAACGTGCCTCAATTACCGGTCGCCGACGCTCTTGATCAAACATGATAAAGTTTTAGGCTTTATGTGTTTACTTGTCCATTCATTTTCATATTGAATTGTGCAACTTCACCTCTCGACCATCACGCATTGAAATGCGCGATTAGTGGCCCGAGGGTCGAGAACCACACCCCCCTTGAGTTCATGACATGATAGGGAGGGTGGTTGTGCACACATATCTTGCAAATACATTGCCATGCCATTTCTTGCTCTCTGTTGCAGAAAACTAGGATTCAGTAGCAACAACTGATTGGCCAGCCAGAAAAAGTAGCTGGCTGACAACTTTTCTGGTTTTTCAACAACCAAAAGTGGTCGGCAGGTGTTTCTAGAGACCAAAAGTGGTCGGCCACTCTCCCACAGGTTTCCCAAGGTGGAGTTTCAGCTTTCTACAACTTGGTGCAAGTTTCTGAGAACAAATGAAAATAGAGGCAAATCGGGGCATCGCATTGGATTTCCGAACGAGGCGACCGTGCATGCATCCAGCCTTCTCCCTCTGAGAACCTCCTGTTTTACTACTTTCCTTAGCTGCCATGCTTAGATTGCTTGCTTTTGCTTTGGTTTGTACCTTAATTAGTTAATGCGTTAGCTATTTAATTCGTTTTGTAATAATTAGTTAACTAGGATTAGTTAATTAATTGTGTTGTAATAATTAGTTTAATTAGCTTAGATTAGCTAGTTAGCTTCTTATTCGGCCCTCCCTCGAGAGGGCACCTTGTTGTAATAAGCATGCGTGTGTGTGATGCATGTCTTCCAACCTCCATTTATTTCTCCCTTTTACTTAACCGCTTACGATGGTTAGTTTTTGGGCATGTTTCATTTAGCATACCTTATGCTCGCATGCGTGCATCCATTCATCTGTATTGCATGCACTAGGCTTGGCTCATCATACTAACTGTATTGTATTTCAATTCCAATTTGAATACACATATCAAGTTGCATTTCACATGACACTCTTAGGATAGCCGAGCCTATCTTAGTTGCATTTCGCATGTGTTGCATTAGCCATCTTAACATGAACTAGGATCATGTATGATTTCTATCTAGTTCCTTGTTTTGGCTCGAAGTACACTGTGAGTGTTTACGCTTTAGCATACTGCACGTGTGTTATTGAATGCCATGAAAGCATGCTTACCATGAGGCTAACTGCTAATTTGATATAACTGCCTGAATGCTTGTGGGTGAAGGTTGGATTACCTGAATTGGAACAATTCATTGAAATTCGCATTTTAGCCGACTTGTGAGTAGCAAAACTTCAAATCGTTTCCAAACGAATATGCAATGTTTTGTTCCAAATTAGGCGATCTAGCCTATACTTGTTTGCTGTGCGCATCACATAGTAAGATTTGCTAATTAACCGGAATAAGAGCACATGTGTTTTCAAAAACAAAATATCATGTTTAGTACAGGCCGATCTTTGATCGGGTGAGCAGGAGTACTCATTAAATGACCTTCCCCAATCGTACCCAAGTTCCCGAGCCGAGGCAACTTTGGTGATGACCGGCACGTGGCCTTAGGCACGAGTCAGGGTTTCCTAAATCCCCCCAAAATAAAATATTTAGGTTGCGACTCTGTATCTGGCAAAGCAGTCCATGTTTGGCACTTCTTTATTAAAAATCAGTTTTCCAAAACGATTTTCCGAATTTGGACTCTTTAGTGATTTATCGGTCTCACATTGCATATTGTGAGATTAGATTCAAAACCGTGACAGTTGAGTCCGAGCTGTAGTATGCCAGAGAACAAAACGAGTTTCCCTCGGGAGTTCTCCGAGCGCATCTATAATAGTGGATCTGCAATTAATGTGTGTCTATCGCGTACGGCCTATGCTATCTGTTTAAAACCCGCAGACTTCGTACCAATAGCCCAGGTGATTCGGGCTTATGACAATACAAGTCGGGAAGTGATGGGGACTGTACAGATCAGAACTTAGGTTGGCCCGGCACAACAGGACATTGAATTTCATGTCTTTGATGTTCCAGCCACCTTTAATTTACTCCTTGGACGGCTGTGGCTGCACCAAGTAAGAGCTGTCTCTTCCACTTTACATCAGATACTGAAATACCCCCATGGGAAGGGGGTAGCTATTGTTTTTGGAAACTCTTCCATACATCCACCGCCGAAGGCTACTACACCGGTCTTGGAAATTGTACATGGTGAGGAGGATGTCCTTTTGTTTGGATTCACCTTGGCTGAGGCCCGAGTAGTGCAGGATATTCTGGTTGTTGATGAGGGATTGTATGTCAGTGCGCAATTCGTCTACCTCATGAATAAGCTTCAACATGTACCCGGAATGGGATTGGGAGGAGCAGCTGGAAGGGCGTCGTTATGTTGGCCAAAGTGCCACACAACCCTTATACCTTTGGTTTAGGTTACACGCCTACCAAAGAGGATTGGGTAAGAAAGGGAAAGGAAATGGCAGGAAGGGCCAAGGCTAAACAAACTGGGAAGCACTATGAGTTAGTGCATAGACCTATTCAAGGAACCCTGAACGGCTGCTTTGTCCAAGAGGGAGCGGATTTTCTATTTTACTACTTTCCGGAGCCATGGCTAAATTCTAAGAAGTAGTGTTTGCCCGGCTTTGAGATCTTTTTCGACCTATAGTTGCAAAGGGATGAAGTTGCAGAAGAGCAGACTAACCTACCAGCTATGGCTGAACAGTGTATAGAGATGAGTCTGATGGCACAGAACTCGAGATAGGGGTAGCGCTGGCTTGTCTACTCTCGGATCCTCAAATCACATCAGAGAGCTTGGGGGATGACTTCTCTATTTCCATGATTCGAGATCAGTTGGCTGTGGGCCTTTTTTTCGACATTTTGGATGCATCTATTGCACCCTCCCTCGTTTGGCAGTTCGATGAGGGCTTTTTTTTTTTCCGGCAGTTCTGAGTCAAGTAGTGAACTAGAATATGATTCCACATAGTCTGTGGAGTCAGAATCAGATTCTAGTTCTTCTAAGTCAGAGTCTGATATTCCTAGGGTTGATAACTCAGATGTCGTTGTTTTGTCTAGGTAGTCTTTTTCCTTTTCTTTTGAGTGTAACTGAGGAATTGGATGAACTAGAAGTGCATAAACCTATTCAAGGAACCCTGAACGGACGCTTTGTCCAAGAGGGGAAGGATTTTCTATTTTATGTCTTTCCGGAGCCATGGCTAAATTCTAAGAAGCAGTGTTTGCCCGGCTTTGAGATCTTTTTCGACCTACAGTTGGAAGGGGATGAAGTTGCAGAAGAGCAGACTGACCTACCAGCTATGGCTGAACAGTGTATAGAGGATGAGTCTGATGGCATAGAACTCGAGATAGGGGCAGCGCTGGCTTGTCTACTCTCGGATCCTCAAATCACACCAGAGAGCTTGGGGGATGACTTCTCTATTTCCATGATTGGAGATCAATCGGCAGTGGGCCTTTTTTCCGGCATTCTGGAGGCATCTATTGCACCCTCCCTCGTTTGGCAGTTCGATGAGGGCTTTTTTTTTTCTGGCAGTTTCGAGTCAAGTAGTGAACTAGAATATGATTCCACATAGTTTGTGGAGTCATAATCAGATTCTAGTTCTTCTAAGTCAGAGTCCGATATTCCTGGGGTTGATAACTCGAATGCCGTTGTTTTGCCTAGGTAGTCTTTTTCCTTTTCTTTTGAGTCGGTTGTAACCGAGGAATTGGACGAACTAGAAGTGCATAAACCTATTCAAGGAACCCTGAACGGCCGCTTTGTCCAAGAGGGGGAGGATTTTCTATTTTATGTCTTTCCGGAGCCATGGCTAAATTCTAAGAAGCAGTGTTTGCCCGGCTTTGAGATCTTTTTCAATCTACAGTTGCAAGGGGATGAAGTTGCAGAAGAGCAGACTGACCTACCAGCTATGGCTGAATAGTGTATAGAGGATGAGTTTGATGGCACAGAACTCGAGATAGGGGCAGCGCTGGCTTGTCTACTCTTGGATCCTCAAATCACACCAGAGAGCTTGGGGGATGACTTCTCTATTTCCATGATTGGAGATCAATTGGCTGTGGGCCTTTTTTCCGGCATTCTGGATGCATCTATCGCACCCTCCCTCGTTTGGCAGTTCGATGAGGGCTTTTTTTTTTCCGGCAATTCCGAGTCAAGTAGTGAACTAGAATATGATTCCACATAGTCTGTGGAGTTAGAATTAGATTCTAGTTCTTCTAAGTCAGAGTCCGATATTCCTGGGGTTGATAACTCGGATGCCGTTGTTTTGTCTAGGTAGTCTTTTTCCTTTCCTTTTGAGTCGGTTGTAATCAAGGAATTGGACGAACTAGAAGTTGTGAATGAGAATGGTACCGCTGCTATTTTTGAGTACTTTTCTATGCTGCTCGTTTATTGCATTAATCAGGACTTTCAAAACTTTGATAAAAACGATGAGAAAGAAATTCCTCCAGTTCTAAAACATTTGATTGATCGAGAGGAGGAGAGGTTTGTAAAACCTTTGGTTGATGAAATCACTGCAATTAATGTTAGTACTGAGAAGGATCCGCGTCTGGTCCAGTTCGGGTCTACGTTGTCTTGGGAGGAACCCGAGCGCTTAGTCGCTTTATTAAAAAATTTCAAAGACGTTTTCCCGTGGTCCTACGAAGACATGCCTATAATTGATCCTGAGATTGTACAACAGCTGATCCCTCTTGACCCTAATGCCCGATTTGTCAAGTAGAAGCTTCGGAGAATACACCCGGATTGGGCTCTAAAAATCAAGGAGCAGGTTACCAAGCAAATTAATGCAGGGTTTTTGCTAGTATTTGAGTATCGGACTTGGTTGGCCAACATTGTTCTGGTGCCAAAGAAAGATGGTAGAATTCGGGTATGTGTGGATTTTAGAGATCTGAACAAAGCTAGTCCGAAGGACTACTTTCCTCTGCCGCATTTCGACGAATTAGTGGACTTCACTACAGGGCATGCACTGTTTTTCTTTATGGATGGGTTTTCCGGGTATAACCAGATCTTGATGGCACTTGAAGATAAGAAGAAGCTTGCCTTTACCACGCCGTGGGGAACCTACTGTTACAGGGTGATGTCGTTCGGCCTAAAAAATGCTGGGGCTACTTATCATCGGGCTACAACTACATTCTTGCATGATATGATCAAAAAAGAGGTTGAGGTGTACGTGGATGACATGATTGTCAAGTCCAAGGAAAGGGAAGGCCACTACACCGCTTTAAAGAAATTTTCCCAACAGATCAGGGAATATCGGTTGTGACTGAATCCTCAAAAATGTACTTTTGGCATCACATAGGCAAAATGCTGGGGTTCTTGATTACACAAAGGGGCATCAAAGTCGATCCTTACAAAATCAAGGCCACCCTAGAAATGACACCACCAAGGACTAAAAAGGAGGTGCGAGGCTTTCTAGGTAAAGTGCAATTCATAAGATAGTTTATTGCAAAATTAACCTGGACTTGTGAACCACTATTTGGTCCCCTGGAGAAACGAAAGAAATTTCAATGGCATGACCGATGCCAAGTTGCTTTCGAGCAGATCAAGCAGTATCTACAGAACCCACCCGTGTTGTCACTGCCAGAGCAGGGGAAGCCGTTGATTTTTTATTTGTCAGTAACCGACATGAGAATGGGTTGCATGCTTGCACAAGAATATGAGGATAGAGTGGAGAAGGCCATCTATTACCCGAGCAAGAAGATTCTGGAATATGAGACCCGTTACACTCCGCTGGAGAAGGCTTATTTAGCCTTGGTATGGGCTACTAGGAAGTTGAAGCGCTACATGTTAGCTCACTCCATAATTCTGGTTTCGAGATTAGATCCCATGAAATATCTCTTCGAGAAACTAGCGCTTACGGGTAAGCTAGCCCGTTGGTTGCTTCTTCTTTCCGAATTTGATTTGAAGTGTATGACTCGGAAGTCTGTGAAGGAGAGAGTGGTAACGGAGTTCCTAGTCGATCACCCAGTGGAGGGAGATGAAGCAGTAGAGTATCTGTTCCCGGATGAGGCCATTCTGCAGGTCGAAGAAGAGATATGGACTATGTACTTTGACGGAGCATATAATCATTACGGGTATAGGATAGGGGTGTTGCTGATAGCGCCCAACAATTTCCACATACCCTTAGCTTTCAAACTCTGGTTCAAGGTATCAAACAACGAAGTAGAATACGAGGCATGTATCGCTGGCTTGGAAGCCACCCTAGAACTAGGGGCAAAATGGTTGGACGTCATTAGGGGCTCGAACCTGGTTGTGTCTCAAGCAAAATGAGATTGGAAGGTTAAGCAAGAAAGGATGAAAATCTATCACCAAACCCTGGACGTTCTGATTCTCAAGTTTGAGAAGCTAACCTTCACGCATCTGTTAAGAGAGAGCAACAGGTTCCCTGACGCTTTATCAACTCTATCTTCCATGATAGGCATCCCTTTGGGAGTCCGGATGCGTTCGATCATTATTGAACAGAGGTATGTGCCGGCTTATGAGTTAATCGCCGCAATAGATGAAGTACAAGATCAGAACCCCTGGTATCATGACATCTGGAACTTCTTGGAAAAGAAGACTTATCCACTAGGGGAAAATGCCAAAGATAAAAGGGCAATACGGCGAATGGCTGCTCAGTGTATCATCTGTAGGGGTAAATTGTACAAACGGGGCCATCTGGGAATGCATAAACTGTGTGTTGATGTAAAAGAGTCGAAGCGCCTAATGGAGGCCATCCATGGAGGAGAACGTGGTTCACACATGAGCGGAGTGATGCTAGCTCCGAAGATTCTCAGACAGGGTTACCACCGGTCAACCGTGAAGGAGGATTGTATTGGTTTTGTTTGGTGATACCGCAAATGCCAGATCCATGCAAATCACATGAATATCCCGCCGTCGAAGTTGTACAACATGACTTCACCGTGGCCATTTTCAATATAGGGAATTAATGTTATTGGGGCAGTTACTTTGAAGGGGTCAAACAGGCATGAGTACATCCTGGTAGCGATAGACTACTTTACAAAGTGGGTCGAGGCCCAATCCTTTGCAGTGCTAAAAGCGTCACACGTTGCCAAGTTCATCAGGAATAACATCATCTGTCGTTATGGGGTCCCGAATGAGATCATCTCGGACAATGGTTCCCACTTTAAGAAGGAAGTGATCGACTTATTGGAAAAATACGGGGTGGCTTTTCATAAGTCATCCACATATGCGCCATAAACCAACGAAGCTGTTGAGGCCGCCAACAAGAATATCAAGTACATTCTACAGAAGATGGTGGAAACCTACAAGGACTGGCTAGATAAGTTGTCATTTGCTCTTTGGGGCTACAGAACATCAATTCGAACTTCTACTGGGGCAACTCCGTATTCTCTTGTCTATGGAATGGAAGCTGTTCTGCCGATCGAAGTTGAAGTTCTGTCGCTGTGGGTTATGGCTGAGTGCCAGATAGCAGTAGCAGATTGGCAGCAGAGCAGGTTCAAGGAACTAATACTATTCGACGAGAGAAGGCTGAAAGCACTGTACCACGTCCAAGGTTATCAACGAAGGATTGCCAGGGCTTTCAACAAGAAAGTTAAGTCCAGGAATCTGAAAGATGGGGATTTGGTGCTCAAAGACAACCGAGCTCCCATCCATCACCCTAGGGGCAAGTTCAGACCTAATTAGACTGGTCCTTACATCATCAAATCTCTTTGGTCGGGTGAAGCTGTTGTTCTTATGGATTTAGATGGCCTTGAATTCTCCCAACCAATCAACATGGACAAGTTGAAGAAATACTACCCCTGAGAGGCTCGGTAGGCTGAAAACTCGAATGGGCGACCTAGGCAAAAGATAGAGCACAAAAATTAGAAAAAAGAAAAACTGAGCTCGCAAGGTTGAAAACTCGAAAAGGGTGGCCTTGGAAAAAGTTAGAGTGCAAAAGGAGAGTGTTAATACCCGAGTGAACCCAAACCGAACTACGTAAGGCTTGATTCCTATCTTCGGGATATGTAGGCAACTTCATTCTGAAGTCCAGCTATAAACACTTCCAAATCAATTGTGTCCATGTGTTTGTTTTGGTTAACTTTGTCTTTTTCTACATACAAGAGTTCAGTTGTGATCTCCAGTGCAGTGCTATTCAGACAAGGGGCAACTTTCCAGTTATTGGATTCGGGGTTGTACATCTCAAGGACAGATTCCAGGTGTGTCCAGTTGTGATCCTTACTGAAAATGGTTTTGAAAAGTTTTAATAAAAGTTGATTTTGTTCAAATTAATGTTTTTACAACTTAGACCATTTTTGAACCAAAAGGAAAATTTTCAGTACCCACAACCTTTAATTTAATTGATTTCAATATAGAGTTCTCCGATTCTTGATACAAATTGAAGTTGCTTTTTATTACATTCAAAAGGAAAACTTGAAAGTACATATTAAAGCAATAAACTTGGGGCATAGTTAAGTCAGGTGTTCCTGCGTCCCCTCCCAGAGCTTGTGGAAGCTTCAGATGCTAAAGTAGGCCCGGTTTGTGCCTCATCTTCAAGCCAAGCTGTGCATTGGCCAAAAAGGGCGCAACTGAAATTGAGAGCGGGAGCCAGAAGTTCTCTTGTCCTTTATGCAGTGGGATATCGAGCTAGCTGTGTGTCTCAGATTGGAAATGAAGCTGGGTACCGTACCCCCTCTTCTGGGCAAATTTGGTCATGTCTGAACTGACGCCTGAACTAGAATGGAAAGTAGAAGACACAGTGTGTCAAGCCAACCAACTGAATGCTAGGTTGTCGGGACATGCTGTAGCTCATCTTAGGCAGATCAAACCAGGGACAACTTCAAGCAATGTCAACAGCAGACCTGTTGCACATCTAATGGCACCACCATCCTTCATTTGGGAAATCAACTAGCCGTTAATGAAAGAAATAGTCACGCTCTGAATATGCAAGGCAAGAGTCCACTACTTTCAACCTATCCATGAGCCATACCTGGGGAGGGCTGAAAAATAAGAGAGATTAAAGAATAGAGAGGTGTACGTGGAGAGAAAAGTGAGAAAGGGTTTTGAGAGAAAAACAGAGCCTGAGGGCCGAGTGATGTGACAAATACATGTGAGAAGGGTAGGAAACATTACCTGCAAGAGTAGTGGACTTCCCGCGAACTTGGTTGTCTCTCGGCGATGGAAGGCATCCAAACCCATTAAAGTCTCGGCTAGTGTCAAGCCAATGTAGCTCTTGCCCTCTTTCAAGCTTTGGCCAACTTCAATCAAGCGAATGCTAGACCCTCCGAAGCCAGAGGCAAGCAGAAAATGAGCTAACATACACAAGCAGAGGGCATGTTGCTGAAAAATTTGCCAAAGACGGTCATCGCAGTTGCCGGCGTCAGAAAACTGATAAATGAGATCGGGAATATCCAACTCCCCGTTGCGAACCAAAGATCGAGCATCGTGTAAAGTAAGTCCACACATCCATCCTAAAGCTTGGATGTGGCCAAAACGAGACTGAGGGAAGATTTCCCCGTCACCCCGGGATTCCATCAAAGCTTGGAATTCTTCGATTGTGGGGCATATCTCTTGTCCGCCAAAGCTGAAAATATGCGTAACCGGGTTCCAACATCTAGCCGCGGCGTGGAGGAACGGAAAACACAGTGGAGTATGACTCAGCGGGAATAGTGCATTTATCCCAAAACCTCAGAAATTCAACTTTTCCGAGCCATCTAAAGTTGCAATCCAAGTCGAGAGTTTTTCAGTAAAGAATGGCTCCATTTGTGGCAAAAATAGAGTTGCTTTGAAGAAACCATGAAGCTGGAGTTTTTGTAGAAGATAAAGTGTTGAGTGGAAGATAGGTGGCATCAATCTGGAGGTTCCCTGCATTGGTGGCCAGCCGGCCAGTGTTGGTGGTTGACTGGCCACTTTTGTAGCCGACCGACTAGTACTAGTGGTTGACAACTACTTTTGATGGCGGGCGGCATCTATTTATGGTTGGTGGCCTTCTATTTTTCCTTCTGGTCCTTCCATGTGTTGAAGGTGCTAAGAACTTGTGTTTTGATCCACTCTTGGTACATTTCTTCCATCTCTCTTTAAGAATTTTGTCGAATTGCTTATCGAGTTGTTGTTTTGCTTATTGAGTTGTATTTGTATTGCTTATCGAGTTGTTGCAATTTGCTTATCGAGCTGTATTTGTTTCATTTATCGAGTTGTTGTTTTGTTTATCGAGTTGTTGCCCTAGTTGTTCTTTAAGTTGTTTTATTTTGTTTGTTATGTTTTGGTTGGTTCACTACCTGACTAAGTAATTGCCAAGACAATGTACAATATTCAATTTCCATCAAAACCCATTTTTGTGTAAAATAGTGCAATGCGATGAATGCTGAGAACGCAAAATATAACACATTTTTATCAAAAATCTTTTTTCATTCCAATCATGGTTTCTTTTTACAAAGAGTACAAGTTTTTAAAGAAAATAAAATTGCCTAAGGCTGTACAATGTGCTAACACTACTAGTAAAAAAAATAATGCAAAAAACATCTAAATTAGTGCCACCTATCTTAGGATTGAGAGGCCCTCTTCGTCCTCTTCCTGGGCATGGACTCGAAGCTATCGCCATCGGTGCCACTGTCAGAATCTCAGTCGAAGCCCTCCTCAGCATCTCCGCCCCCCTCCTCGGAGCCAACATCAACATTGCTACGCCCTCAAAACCCGAGTCGGTGCCGCCTCTACCCTCAGATGACTCTGACTGCAGGCTCGCTGGCTCCTCGTCCTCATCTATCTTATCATCATCTGGGATAGGCTTTGGTGGACCGCTCTCGTCATGAGTACGACTAGCTCCGCCTTGGCTATGCGTTGGAGTCCCTTATCTCTCTCTCATCGTCAGGGGAAGCCGAAGGTCTCGCTGTGGCTCCATTGGGCGGTGGTGGCATCGATAAGGAATCTGAAAAGGCGGTTTGTCGAATAAATACATTAGTTATATATATATATCGGACGATTATGCACGCATGCGTATGGGAGCAGAGTATCTATGTAGTGTTTTGAATGCAATGAATCAGATTAGTGTAGTTTGGAGCAGATTACAATTAAAATGCTAATGCGCCAGTAGAGAATTTCATGGCATGAAGTGCAAACTGAACGAAATTACAGAAATCCTATAGAGGCTGAGTAGGTTCATGCTCGGCTAAATCATCCCCATCAGAGAAGCCGCTAGCTCGAGAGCCTGCTCGGTGTACTCTATGGATGCTTGTGAATGTGTTGAGATGATCAGCAATCTACAAAGCATAACTAAAATGAATGAAATGTGCAAAATGTAAAGTATGGCACCGGGGTCGGGCCTCGAACTCTGATAAGCTTATGACCTGCTGGTGCAGGCTGGATGGGAATCTGGTAAGCCTCCCTTGTGGGTCGCCAGCAAGTTAGCGTAGTAGGTAGCTCTGGCCATCCTACCATCTGCCTTGTCTGAGGACCTCTCCGGTCATGAGTCCGAGGCGCCCTGGATCCTCTCGCTCTCCCTCTTGCAACTGGAGCTCTATCTCTCTCACCTTCGCGGGCACCAATCAGGGGTAGCATGAGGTATGTCTAGACGAAGGCAGTGTAATCGCCCTAAAGTTTGAAGAAGTCAGCATCCCAACCTCTGGTGAAGTCGATCATCTCCTGCAGGGTGTACCTCTCTATGATCCTCATATATGTGGGAGGCGGCATCGAGACTACCGACTCGGGCAAGCTGAGGCTCTAGGACATGAATCGCTCTCCTAAGAACCACGCCCGACAGACTGGGCCCTCGAGTAAGATCCGGAATCGCAAAGCCTCTCAAGCGCCAGCAAACTGATCTTTGACCCCGTCAGGCATCACTGCCTATGGCTGCCAGGTGATCTGCAAATAGTGAATATACAGATTGTTAGCTGCCATTAGAGATGCAATATGAAGTAAAGCTAAAATGACTGTAAGGTTTGAGTTACCTTTGTTGTGGTCACGGTGTCGAAGAATCGACGAAAAAATGAGAATGACTCTCAGGTCCTCCGCTGGCATCTCTCATCATACCTGTGTGAGTACGACACCATAAGTGGTATCTCCACCTCTGGCTCTGGGGCGAGACTCAAAAAATAGGCGTACACCCATAGCTGTAGAAGGTGGAAGGATAACAGACAATATATATAAGATGAATACTGATAAAGCAGAAAGCAGACAATGTGTGCAGTGTACAGATAATGTAAAGCAAAAAACAGACAGTGTGTGTAGTGTACAGATAATGTAAAGCAGAAAGAAGACAGTGTGTGCGGTGTACTGATAAAGCAGAAAGCAAACTGTGCCCAGTGTAGTGTACAATGTGAGTAGTATGCAAGAAATACGAATCAAAAATGCAAAGTAGAAAGGTAGACATACCTCTCAGGCCCTCTAGTAGTCTCCTAGCAGATGCCCGCTCTGGCGGGAGGTAGAGCTCATGTACACATAGTGTGGCCAAGCCTGCGCCGCCCCAATCATAGAATCGGACACGAGACAGGTCCACCAAGGCATTCATGAGGTAGACCCCAACGGTGTTCGCCCGGTCGGCAAACAAGGTAGTGCCAAACAGAAATATGAGGAAACCCTGGGCATAGTACTCAGTCTCCTCGCAAGTTGTCGGTGTCGTCCCTCTGAAATGATCAGCGAACCAGGTATATCGAACCATCCCTGATCGAGAGATGGGTGGGCAAATCCCCAGCAGGTAGATCTGAGCGCCCTTCCACTCGCCCATGTCTGTGTTGTAAGTAATCGAATGAGCCCCTACTATTATGCTAGTGCGCATAGAGAAGTCAAAGGGAGTCATCGTCATCTCCCCTGCTATAGAGAAGTGGAGGGAATCTGTGGTATCCCACCGCCTCTCTACTAAAGCGCTCACTAGAGGCTGGCTTGCAATGAGACGTAAGAGCCCCATGCAAAATGCGCCGAAGTCGGCCTCGTCGATGATGTGACGGATGGCGTCGGGAAGCTTCATATATCACTCCCTTGTGGAGATGGTCCCGTATCCATGAATGGCATGTGAATCCCCTTGTAAGCACGACAAACAGATGCAAGGCATTGTAAGAAATACAGTGCAAGGGTATGTTCAGGACAAGCAGATGCAAGGTGTGTAAGAAATACAATGTACAAGTGTGTTTGGGAAGAACAGGCGAAAGGCAGTGTGAGCTATACAAGAAATGTAACCTACATTGCGGAAAATAAAGAGAAAGTGTATACCTCGAAGGCGGCATGGGATAAATGTGACTCCGGCTCGCGTAGTAGGAGGTCCTCCGGTGCACCTTGCGCAAACCCCCCTTAACTGGCGGATGTTATCGGGAGGTAGCACGTGTACCTCAGGATGGTACATCGCTAGTCAAATGATCGAATACTAAGCGGTAATGGCTCAAACTCTGGATCCATCTCCATCCCCGGAGGAGCTCCATCGTGTGGGAAATGGGAGGGAATCGTCAAAAATGTGAAAAACGGGAGGGAATGCCAAAAGCCAACAAAAAGTCAACTCCGAGGGGGGGAAAATGGCAGAAAAGGTCAAGGGTCGGGAGAGCGCATTGAAATCAAGGGTAACTCGGGGGAAACAAACCTCGAGTGATGGAAATCAAGAAGGGAGCACCAAAATCACTTTTTAATCGGTTCAAGATGGAGTGTGCAAAGAGGTTTTAGCAAATCGGACGTTCGTAGGATGTTTGAAAATGCGTATAAAGTGAGGATCGGAATAGGAAAATGGTCTAGAGCAAAAGGGGAAGTGTTTTTCGGCAAGGGAGAAGTGAAGAAATAGGGTTTGGGACCCTATATTTAAAGACTCGTGGTGAAATGACAAAATTGCCCTGAATCTGTCATCGGTGGTCGACCGGCCACATTTGTGGCCGATGGGTGGCTGGTGGCTTCCCAGAGTGGTCGAAAGGCTTCTGATGCTCTCTTTGGATGTTGTTTTGTTGTTTTGTGCCTTGATCCGTCAAGAAAGTGCAAGGGAATTACATTTTTAAGCTCAAGTGGGCTCTGTAGAAGCTCCGAACTATGTTTTCAGTGTGTGATGCTTAGCACATATGAGGTGTATCCTTTTAACTTGTTGCAACTCCTCCGGGAGGTAAGTTAGAGGTTGCGATCGAGTCATTTTTACCATGCCTCGCTTTTGTTATTGCATAGGGTGCGCACCTCTTGGTCATTTCATGGAATGTGTTCTTTCACATGAGGTTTTGCATTGTTTCTTGTTCACATAAAGCATGCATCTTATACTTTAACATGAGGCGTGCTTCTACTTGGGCATTAAACATTTGTTTTGTAACTTTAATGCTCATGTCCTACATCGTATATGCTTTTCATCTCGTATAGAAAATGCTCGCATGGCATTACATTGTATATGCTCTCACATTCGCATGAAAATGTTTGTGTTTGTTATATAGAGCATGAGTTGGCTAAGTATGGCATGAAATATGCATCTTGATGTTGCATGGAGCATGCAACAATTTTCCTTGCATAGAATATGCACTTCTCACTTGCATAGAGCATGCATTTGTTAATCGAGCATGGAACATGAATTTGTCACTTTTTCATAGAATATGTACTTCCCACTTTTGCATAGAATATGCACTTCCCATGTTTGCATAGAATATACACTTCTCACATTTGCATAGAACATGTTGTTAATCTTGCATGGAACATGCATTCCTATCTTGTTATACTTGTTAAGTCTCTTTCTTATGCAGGCACAATATTGTATGTACGGTTCATTCAGAGGAATTTCGGGTAAGATCTTTCCTGTCCTTTGAACACCTTGTTTTGGTTAGAAGCATTCGGGTATGCCCGGTGCTTACGCCACACCTTGTTTTGGTTAGAAGCATTTGGGTACGCCCGGTGCTTACACCGCACCTTGTTGGTTAGAAACATTGGGACGTGTCCCTGATGTTTATACCACCTCTCTGGTTAGAAGCGTTTGGGACCTGTGTTCGACGCTTATACTACCTTGTTGGTTAGAGACATTGGGATGTGTGCCCGATGTTTATACCACCTCCTTTGGTTAGAAGCGTTTGGACGTGTGCCCAACGCTTATACCTCCCCTGTTGGTTAGAAGCATTTGAGACGTGTGTCCGATGCTTATACCACCTCTCTGGTTAGAAGCGTTTGGACTGTGTCCCGATGCTTATACCTCACTTTGGTTAGAAACACTCGGGTATGCCCGATGTTTATACCACCTCCTTCGGTTAGAAGCATTTGGAACGTATTCCAACGCTTATACTGCCTTTTTGGTTAGAAACATTGGGATGTGTGCCCGATGTTTATACCACTCTCCGATTAGAAGCGTTTGGACTGTGATTCGACGCTTATACCATTCTATTTTTGTTAGAAACATTGGAATGTGCTATGATATTTATACCACCCTCCAGTGTTTGCACCGCTCTCTTTTCCCTTTCGCACGTGGCGCATTAGGACGCTTTGGTTAAATGCATTTGGACGGATTCCAATGCCGATATCGCTCTTTGTTTTGGTTGCATAATAGTTGGATGTGTTTCACTTGTTATCATTGTTCTCTGTGGTTCGGAACCACAGGATGTGTCCCTAGGTTCACACTATCTCGCTTCTCACGTGTGCCACGTGTTAGGATCTTGTTTGTTGCCTTGGGTGTGCCTGAGGGTTGTGTTGTTCTTTATCTTTCCTGCGTAATGCGTAGTTAAGCTTGCATAATTTTCTTACATCCTTTCTGCATGAAATGTTGTTTGGTTCATGTTAACTTGCATATGTGCGAGTTTGCTGTAGCGTTTCTCTACATGGCATTTGCATCTAGATATTTTGTTACAATCTCATTGCATGATCATAAGTTATGTTCTGCAACGTGCATATCATTTGCATCTTGCCCCAGAACTACGTTGGTTTCATTCCTTGCAAAGGAATACACAGGCAGCCTGTGGGCGCAGCCGTTCTTTGTTTTGATTGCTTGTTTTTCTAAGTCTTCGACCTTGTAAAAAATGGGTCATCTCTGGGCATTGACATTTACTCCCGTCATTTCATGACTTCTGAGTTCCGTCAAAGAGGCGTAACTGTAGATAGCCCATTTTTGATCGTCCTCAAGACTTGGGCATCATCGTTTGAACACCCGGTGATTGTGCTTGCTAGTGTTCATTTTGAGTCCCTGAAGGTCTCGGCTGATTGCCTTGCCTTGGAGCCTCTAATCTTATCTGTTTTGTGCTTGGTTGTGGGCCAAGAGCTTGTTGCTTCACTTCTGGAGGAGAGGGTGACCTATCGACCATCCCCCTAGCCTGCAGGCCATGACTTGTGCCTGGTGGCCGGTCGGCTACATTGATGGCCGGTCGGCCACTAATGATGGCCGACGACCATTTTTCTTCTTTTTCAGATATTTCTTTGCCAGCTGTGCCAGCTGCTGTTCACTAATGCTCATCTCCATACACGTGTATGGAGGGATGAATACAAGCCTTTGGCTTATTTTTCTATATCATTTGGGGGGGGGGTCTCTCCCCTATTTGAGAGGTTACATAATTTTGTGAGCAAAATTTTCCTCTCTCTCTTTAGAGTTCTCTCTCTCCCTATTTTGTTCTTGAAAGTGGGAATTCTCTACACATTTGCACTAAGACCCTTGACCAAACATCTTCATCTTGGAGTTGAGGTTCTTTGACGCTTAGTTTAAGTTCTTAAGACTGGTTTTAGCTTAGAATTGTGGCTGTTTAGTGTTGTGCTTCAAAGGTATAAGGCTTACCTCATTTAAGCTTTGTTTTAGTTGATTGCTTGCTTATCTTTTTACACTGTTTTGACCTAGTTTTTCAACCATAAAAAACTCTGTTTTTAAGGTTACAAAATGGTGGTTTAAGTCTTGGTGAGTTGGGGGGTTATCTCATCTTTTTGCTCTTTGGCTTGTGAAGCCTTTTGTGCCTTTTCTTTCCACCTTTAAATCAAACCTTTTGGCCTTTCAAACCACGGAAATTCAGAGTTATTTTAGTGGTAAAAAATATGTTTTGAAGTCCAAAATGGGAGGGAGTGGCCTCCCCTCCTTGTGTCTTGCTTGCAAGTGTAGATAGCCTAACATGCGAGCATGTTTTTCTATCTTTTTGTGGCTTGATCTTAGCATGTTTTAGGCTCTGATTTGGAATGGTTTAGCTCTGTTTTGTGATGCTTTGATCATAGGAGCCTTGTCTTCATGGTTGTAGTAAAAATGCCTTCATTAGCCTAGTGTTTTAAGGCCTCTAACATGTTTTGCTGGAGTGGCTTGCATGTTATAGCATCATTTTACATGTGATTTCAGTGTATATAGCTTTGTCACACTCTCACTTATTTCACTCTTTCATTTCTTTGAAGTTGTGTCTTGAGTCTTGTTTGTAGCCTATCATGCGAGCATGTTTTTCTAGTCTTTCACGCTTCAATCTCAGCATGTTTTAGCTACTGGTTTGGTCATTTGAGCTTTGTGTTGCATGCTTATAGTGTTGTGCTCTTCACTAGTTTGATGCTTTTAGGCTCTTAACATGTTGTGCACGAGTTGCTTGCATGTTTTAATGCCATTTTGCATGCCATATCAGCACTGAAATGTCTGGAACCTCCCTATATTCTTCACCTTTCAATTTGTTTCAAAAGTGATCTTGAGCCCCTTGTTGGCTTGAGTGTGAAATTGAGGCTCTCATGCCTAATGGTTTTAATCCTACCTTGAGGGTTTCTACTAACCAACAACATGAGGCCTCTTTCATGCTCAAGGTACTTGTGGCTTCAGCCCTCTTTCCAATTAGACGACTCTCACTTTGGACTTAATCGGTTAAAGGACTAATCAGTAATATAAAATGTGTAAACAAAATGAACCAAGTAAAACTTGAGCAAGATAAGCATATTTGTGTTGCATTGCATATGTTTGGATCATACGTTAATCCAAACACAAGAAAAATGGGATGTTTCACACTTGAAGTGATGAAACGTGTCATTTTTCTTGGTCACCGTCATCCTTGATCATGCATGATAGGGTGGTGGTTGTTTTGGTCTTGTTTGTGCATTCATTGACTTTGTACAAGCTTGACTCTTTAGCCATCATGCATTGAAAATGCTTGATTAGTGGCTTGAGAACCAAGTGCTACACTCCTTTGAGCTTGAGAAATGATAAGGAGGGTGACAGTACGCACATTTCTTGAAAAATGCATTGCTTCGCCTCTGTTGCAACAAAAACAGAAGTCTGGAAAAAGGGGTGGCCGACCAGCCACTTAGACTAGCCGACCGGCCAGTTATTGTGGCCGACAGCCACATTTTGTGGCCGACCCGCCACTAGTCAATTTTTGTGCAAAAGTGTTCTTGTTTTAGAGCAGAGGCATTCTAGGAGATGGTATAATTTTTGGTGATCAAACGAGTGCAAACAGAAGCATCTGATTTCAAGGCAATGAGATTTTCAAGAGGAAGCAACCGAGCATGCATGTCTCCCTCGCCCGCGAGGCCACTTAATTGCTTTATTAGCTAGTTGTAGCTGATTAATACAAGTGTTGCAATTAATTAGTTTAATCTGTTTTTGTAATATTTTAATTAGCTTAGCATAGCTAGTTATTCAATTATGTTGTAATATTTAGTTAACTAGAATAGTTAATTAGTTTCATTTTGTAATAGTTACTTTAGCTTAGTGTAGCTTTGCTTATTCATTCGGACCCTCCTTCGCGAGGGCATAATGTTGTAATAAGCATATGTATGTGTGTGTATGTCTTTCAACCCCACGTCTTTCTCCCTTTTACTTAACTGCTTTCGATGGTTAGATTAGGGCACATTTTGTTTAGCATACCTTATGGTTGCATGTTTTCATCTTTCATTTGTCTTGCATGCACCGAGGCTCGGCGCATCATTCAAACTACATTGCAATTGCAATACTTATTTGAATATGTGTTTCAAAGCATGTTATCAAATTGTTGCATTCATATGCCATATTAGTAGCCGAGCCTATTAATTTCATATTGCATATGTTGCATTAGGCATTTAGCATGTTTAGGATCATGCATATTTCTAACTAGCTTTTGTTTTGTCTTGGAGTACACTGTAAGTTTTACGCGTTAGCATACTTGCATAAGTGTGAGTGATGCCATGATAGCATGCTTGCCATGAGACTATTTGCTTAAGCGATTAACTGCATGAATGCCTGTGGATGAAGGCTTTGTTGCTTGAATTGGAACAATTCGATGATTGTGAGTTTTAAGCCCACTTTGCGAAGTGGCAAAATCATGTTTTAAGCCCACTTGAGGTGGCAAATCCGCGCTTTAGCCCACTTGAGGGTGGCACTTTCAAACCATTTTCAAAAACAAACATGAATTGAATTTGTTCCAATTTTTGTGATTTTAGTCTATAGTTGCTTGTGTGCGTCACGTAGTAAATTTAGCTAAATAATAAAAACAAGAACACATGAGGTTTATAAAACAACATATCATGATAGTAGAGGCCGATCTTTGATCGAGCGAGCAGGGGTGCTCATTTAAGGACCTTCCCCTATCGTACCCAAGTTCCCAAGCTGAGGCAACTTTGGTGATGGCAGACACGTAGCCTTTGGCACGAGTCAGGGTTTGCTAAATTTCTTAAATATAAAATATTTAGGTAGGGACTCTGTAATCTGGCAAAACAGTTCAGTTTTGGCATTATTTGATTCAAGATCGATTTTCCAAAATGATTTGCCGGATTGGACTTTTTGGTGTTTATCAGTCTCATATTGTACTTTGTGAGATTAGATTCAAAACCATGATAGGAGTCCGAAATATAGGACCAATTTGAGCTCTCCGAATGGAGGCGTGAAGAAAGTCGAGTCTACAGGTTGGTGATGGCCTGCCAGCCATTTTTGAGGGCTGTCGGCCATGGCTTTTGGCCTACCGGCCGTTGATGTACCTGGTCGGCCATCAATGAAGCCTTGCTAGCCATCACTGATGGCCGGCCGGCCAGCAGTGTTCTAGCAGATATTTTGTGATATTTTGTGCCAGCTATTTGCACATATTGATGCATCTTCTAACACATGTGTGGTTAGATCTTTGTGAAGGGAATTTGTATTTTCTATATATATGACCCTTCTCTTGCATGTCGGGGGGTTGGAAAAATTTTGAAGACAAAATTCTTTCTCTCTCTAGAATTTCCTCTTTGTCATGTTATTTTGTGCCTTAAGTCTAGTTTCTCTACACTTTTCCACATCAACCATAAACCAAACACTCTTACCTTGGAGCTGAGGTCTCTTGAGGTTCGCTTTGAGCTTTAGAAGAGGATTTTGGCTTGATTTGGCTTGTTTTGTTGCTCTAAATTGCATCTTGTCTTCAAGAGGTATAATACTTGTATCTTAAGCTTCTTTTAAATACTTGTTTTGCCATCTTTACATGCTGTTTTTGAGCTAGTTTTGAGCACAGAAAATCTCTAATTTTATGGTTTAAAAATGGTGATTTAAGGCCCTTTTTGAGTTGGGTGGTTCACCCTTTTGCTACTTAGTTTGTTTAGCTTTTGTGCCTCTTTTCAAAGCTTTTATATCAACTTTTTTTGGCCTTTTAACCACTGAATTTCAGAGGATTTCGTGGTAAAAACATTGTTTCGAAGTCCAAAATTAGAGGGGTTAGCTTCCCCTCCTTGTGTCTTGTTTGCATGCCTAGATAACTTTACATGTTAGCATGTTTTTCTAGCAATTTGCAACTTAAGTCCAGCATGTTTTTGCCTCTGTTTTGACATGTTTTGGCTATGTTTTGGGCTGGTCAATTCAGTTGAGGCTTGTATGGCATAGTTGTAGGGTTAATTCCTTCACTAGCTGTTTTTTTAGGCCTTTAAACATGAGTTGCTTGAGTTGGTGTCATGTTATAGTGTCATTTTGCATGTAATTCTAGCATGCATGGCTTTGTCATATTCTCATTTATTTCACTCTTTCAATTGCGTTTGAGAGTTGTTTCAAGTTTGGGATTCTTTAAGCTTGAGATAGAGTTTATGCTTAATAGTTTAATCCTCTTTGAGGTTTCATTATCAACGACATGAACTCTCTCTTGCCTTACATCATCCTTTGGTTGACGCTTCTTTCTCTTTAGAGGACTCTCACCAATGGACTAAATCAACTAAAGAATGGGTTGGTAACTTAAAATGAGTAAACAAAAGTGATAAGTAAAACTTGAGCAAGATAAGTATATTGTGTTACATTGCATGTATTCGAACGGACGTTATATTGAACACAAGGAAGATTGGAGCATTTCACATTGAAAGTGATGAAATGAGCCAATCTCCTTGGTCTGCATTGCCCTTGATCACACATGATAGGGTGATGGACTTCAGTATTGTTTTTGCATACAATGAAATTGTATTTCTTGGTTCATTGGCCATCATGCAATGAAAATGCTTGGTTGGTGGTTTTGGAGCCAAGAATACCACTCCTTGGAGATGTTTTGATAGTGGTACACAGTACATACAACTTGTGAAATTACTTCTTTCCTGCTCTGTGTTGTGCTCTGTTGTAGCAGAATGAAGTTGTTCATCAATGGCCGGTAGGCCATACACTGATGGCCGACAGCCTTTCACTGATGGCTGGCAGTGCCCTTTTGTAATAGGAACATGGCCGGCCAGCCACTGAAGTACTCTCAGAATAGTGCCCTTTCAGCATACCAGAATTCAACTGTGCAAACAGAGGCAGTCAGCAGCAAAGCAGTGGCATTCCGGGTGGAAAACAAGTGCGCGCATGTGCATTTGATGCGTCTCAAGTTTAACCAACTAGAAGAGCATGCTTATTGTTATTTTTGAGTTGGTTTTGTACTTGATTAATTTAGTTTAATTAATTAGCGCAATATGCATTTGATTAGCTTAGATTAGTTAATTGATTGTTGTAATAATTAAGCTGCTTAGCTTAGCTATTTCTTTATTTTGTTTTGTACTAATTAGCTTAGCTTAGTTAGCTAATTATTCATTTGGACCCTCCTTCGTGAGGGCATAATGTTGTAATAAGTGTGCATGCGTGTGTGTATCTCTTCTAACCCCGCATATTTGTCCCTTTTATTTAATCGCTTTCGATGGTTAGATTAGGGTCATTTTCAATTAGCATACCTTATGCTTGCATGTTTGCATCCATTCATTTTTCTTGCATGCACTGAGGCTTGGCACATCATTCAAATTGCATCATCACTTCAATATCTTCTTTGCATACGTGTTTAAATCACAAGTTGTTCAAGTCAATCATATGCCATATTAGTAGTCGAGCCTATTAATTGCATTATTGCATGCGTTGCATTAGGCATCTTAACATAGTTAGGATCATGCATTTTTTTCTAACTAGTTTCTATTTTGGCTAGGAGTACTTGGTTGTAGCTCAACTTTCTTTGCGCCCCCTTTCAGAGAGCTCGAATTCGTCCTACAGTTCCGACTCCTCTCATGGTTTTGAATTTAATCTCACAGAGTGCAATGTGAAACTGATAAACGCCAAAGAGTCCAATCCGGCAAATCATTTTGGAAAATTGATTTTGGATCAAATAATGCCAAAACTGGACTAGTTTGCCGGATTGTAGAGTCGACACCTAAATATTTTATTTTTGGGAAATTTAGGAAACCCTGACTCGTGCCAAAGGCCACGTGTCCGTCATCACCAAAGTTGCCTCTACTCGGGAACTTGGGTACGAGAGGGAAAGGTCCTGAAATGAGCACCCCCGCTCGCCCGATCAAAGATCGGCCTCTACTATCATTATATGTTGTTTTATAAACACATGTGTTCTTGTTATGATTTATTGGCTAACTTTACTATGTGACGCACACAAGCAAGTATAGACTAAAATCGCAAGAATTGGAACAAATCAACTCATGTTTTGTTTTCGAAAATAATTTGAATTTGCCACCCTCAAGTGGACTAAAATGCGGATTTGCCACCTCAAGTGGGCTTAAAACATGATGATTTGCCACTTCACAAAGTGGGCTTAAAACACACATTTGTTGAATCATTCTAATTCAAACAACAAATCCTTCATCCGCAGGCATTCATGCAGTTAATCACTTAAGCAAATAGCCTCATGGCAAGCATGCTATCATGGTAACACTCACATTCATGCAAGTATGCTAAAGCGTAAAACCTTACCGAGTACTCCAAGCCAAAACAAAAAACTAGTTAGAACCAATGCATGATCCTAACTATACAAGATGCCTAATGCAACACATGCAATAATGCAATTAATAGGCTCGGCTACTAATATGGCATGTGAATGCAACACTTTGATGACATGCTTTCAAACACGTATTCAAACAAGTGTATTGAAATTACGATGCAGTTTGAATGATGCGTCGAGCCCGGTTCATGTAAGACAAATGAATGATGCAAACATGTAAGCATAAGGTATGCTAATTGAAATGTGTCCCTAATCTAACCCTCAAAAGCAGTTAAATAAAAGGGAGAAAGACGTAGAGTTGGAAGACATGCACATACGCACGCATACTTATTACAACATTGCGCCCTCGCGAAGGAGGGTCCGAATGAATAAGCTAAGTTAATCTGAGCTAAGCTAATTAAGTTAACTATTACAAAACAAATTAATTAACTACTCTAGGCTAACTAATTATTACAACACAATTGAATAACTAACTATGCTATGCTAATTAAAATTTTACAAAATGAATTGAATGATTAATTTCAATACATGTAAATAATCAACTACAACTAGCTAATAAAGCAATAAAGTGGCTTCGTGGGCAAGGGAGACATGCATGCTCGATTGGTTCCTCCCGAAAATCCATCGCCTTGCCATCGGCTGCCTCTGTTTGCACTCGCCTTGATCTCTGAACGTTGAACCAACATTCCAGACTGCTTCTGCTCTAACACAGGAACACTTTGCACAAAAATGGACTGGTGGCCGGTCGGCCACAAAAAGTGGCTGCCGGCCATCTTTACTGGCGGTCGGCTAGTTTAAGTGGCCGGCCGGCTACCTCAGGTGGCCGGTCGGCCACCCCTTTTTCCAGGCTTCTGGTTTTGCTGCAACAGAGAGCAACAGAGGCAAGGCAATGCATTCTTCAAGAAATGTGTGTACTGCCACCCTCCTCATCATTTCTTAATCTCAAAGGAGTATGGCACTTGGCTCTCAAGCCATCAATCAAGTATTTTCATGCATGATGGCCAAAGAACGAAGCTTGTACAAGCTTATTGAATGCACAAATAAGACTCTAAGGGCTACCATCCTGTCATGCATAATCAATGGTGACGGCGACCAAGAAACGTGACACGTTTCATCACTTTCAGTATGAAACATCCCACATTTCTTGTGTTTGGATTAACGTCCGATCCAAACACATATAATGCAACACACATATGTTTATCTTGCTCAAGTTTTACATGATTCATTTTGTTTACACATTTTAAATTACCAATGAATCCTTTAACTGATTAAGTCCAATGTGAAAGTCCTCTAATTGGAAAGATGGCCTAAGCCACAATTGCCTTGGGCATGAAAGAGGTCTCATGCTGTTGGTTAGGAGGAACCCTCAAGAGAAGGTTAAAACCATTAGGCATGAGAACCTCAAATTCATACTCAAGCCAACAAGGGGCTCAAGACCATTTTCAAAGCAAATTTAAAAGTGAAGAATGGAGGGAGGTTGTAGACTTTTTAGTGCTGAAATGTCATGAAAAATAGTGCTACAACATGCAAGCAACACATGCACAACATGTTTGAAAGCCAAAAGTACAAAGCCAGTGAAGATCACTACACTAGAGGCATGCAATATGAAGCTCAAATGATCAAACCAGCTCAAAATAGAGCTAAATCATGCCAAAACAGTGGCTAAAACATGCTGAAATTTAGGCACAAAAGGCAAGAAAAACATGCTCGCATGTTGGCTCGCAAACAAGACACAAAACACAACTCTCAAAAGCAATGAAAGAGTTTAATAAGTGAGTGTGACAGAGATATATGCACTAAAATCTCATGTTAAATGATGCTACAACATGCAATCATCTTATGCAAAACGTGTTAGAGGCCTTAAAACACAAAGCTAGTGAAGGCATTTGCACTATTATTAGGCCAAAACAGCCCAAAACAGAGCTAAAGTAGGCCAAATCAGTAGCTAAAACATGCTAATATTAAGTCACAACAAGGTAGAAAACATGCTCACATGTTAGGCTATGTACACTTGCAAACAAGACATAAGGAGGAGAGGCCCACCCCTCCTATTTTGGACCTCAAAACCTAGTTTTAGCCACTAAAATTCCCCTGGAATTTAGTGGTTAAAAGGCTAAAAAAAGTTGTTTTAAAAGCTTTAAAAGATAGCACAAAATGCTTCACAAGCCAAAGAGCAAAAGAGGAGACAACCCCCCTAACTCAGCAAGACTTAAACCACCATTTTAAAACCTTAAAAATAGAGTTTTTTATGGTTGAAAAACTAGGTCAAAATAGTATAAAAAGATGGCGAAGTAATCAATTAAAACAAAGCTTAAAAGAGGTAAGTCTTTACCTTTGAAGCACAGCACTAAAACAGCCAAAATTCTGAGCCAAAACCAAGCTTAAGACCTCAAACCAAGCCTCAAAGAACCTCATCTCCAAGGTGAAGGTGTTTGGTCAAAGGTCTCTTTGCAAAAGTGTAGAGAATTCTCACTTTCAAGCATAATATAGGGAAAAAGAGAGGATTCTAGAGAGAGAGAGAGAGAGAGGAGAAATTTTGCTCACAAAAATTTCTAACCCCCTATATGCAAGAGGATGACTTCTATATATAGAAGATACAAAATCGTCTTGAAAAGATCCAACTATCCACGTGCAAGCAGATGCTCCAATTTGTGCAAACAACTGGCATCAAAATATCAAAAAATATCTACTGATGCACTGGTGATCGGTCGACCATCAGTGATGGCCGGCAGGGGCTCATTAATGGCCGGCAGGGACTCATCAATGGTCGGCAGACCAAAGGCCATGGCCTGCAGTGCCCAAAAATGGCCGATAGTGCACCAAAAGCAACATGTTAGAAGGACCAAAACATGGTCCAAAAATGAGATAGAATTGATGCAGGGTTTGGAAAGCTCAAACCTATGGCGCTCCGCTGAGTGCTCGACAAGCAATCAAACTTGCCATTGGATGTACCTGTAAGAACTTCCAAGTCTTGAGGATGGTAAAAAATGTGTTGTCTACACCGGTAAGCTTTTACGCTTTAGCATACTCACATGAGTGTGATTGTCATGATGCCATGACTAGCATGCTTGCCATGAGGCTATGTGCTTACTTGCTAAACTGCATGAATGCTTGTGGATGAGGATATGTTGTTTGAATTGGAACAATTCAACAACTGCGAGTTTTAAGCCCACTTGATTGTGGTAAAATCATGTTTTAAGCCTACTATGTTTGGTGGCAAATCCGCATTTTAAGCCCACTTGATGGTGGCAAATTCAAACTATTTTCGCAAACAAACATGAGTTGAATTGTTCCAAGTCTTGCGACTAATCTATACTTGCTTTGTGTGCATAACATAGTAAAGCTAGATTAATAATCAGAGCAAGAACACGTAATGTTTATAAAATGACATATCATGGTTAATAGAGGCCGATCTTTGACTGGGCGAGTAGGGGTGCTCAATTCATGACCTTCCCCACTCCTACCCAAGTTCTCGAGCCGAGGCAACTTTGGTGATGATGGATACGTGGCCTTTGGCACGAGTCAGGGTTTCCTAAATTTCTCAAAAAATAAAATATTTAGGTGGCGACTCTGTATCTGGCAAAGCAGTCCAATTTTGGCGTTATTTAATTTAAAATCGATTTTCCAAAAAGGTTTGCCAGATTTGGACTCTTTGGTGTTTATCAGTTTCACATTGCACTTGTGAGACTAGATTTAGAACCGCAGGAGTCCGAACTGTGAGGCCTTCTTTTCAAACCCTTTTCGAAAGGCGGGGTGTGGAAAAAGGCGAGTCCACAACTAGTATCAGAATGTACTCTCAAACCCTTCTTGTCCTTTACTGGGGATATTTTCCCCCTGATTACCTCTATCTCTGGCTCACTCTATTGTGCTTCTATGACCTGTGTTACGAGCGTTGACTGTGCAAGGATAGTAAACAAGGTAAAAGTGTAAGTCAAATTGGCCGAAGTCGCCTAACATCTCCCATTCCCTTATAGCAGGACTAGCAATAGTGCTCATGGATTTTCTACTTAAGGCATCGACCACTACATTAGCCTTTTCTGGATAATAATGTAATTCAAAGTCATAATCTGCCATAAACTCCATCCACCTCCTTTGACGTAGGTTCAAATCTTTAGAGAAAATAGGTACTTAAGGATTTTATGATCCAAATACACATCAAGTTTCTCCCCATATAGATAGTGTCTCCAAAGTTTTAGAGCAAAGATGACTGCAGCCAACTCTAAGTCATGAGTTGGGTAGTTTCTCTCATGAGTCTTTAACTAATGCGAACCATACGCCACAACCTTACCCCCTTGCATCAAGACACAACCCAGGCCTTCCCTAGAAGCATTACAATACACGGTATAACCCAACCCTCTCTTTGGAATGATTAGAATCAGTGTAGTGGTTAATCTAGTTTTGAGCTCCAGAAAGGATCTCTCTCAAGGCTCGCTCCAAACAAACTTTACCCCCTTTCGGGTCAACTTAGTTAATGGAGATGCTAGAGTGGAAAAGTCTTTCACAAATCGTCGATAATACTTGGCAAGACCCAAAAAGCTACAGATCTCAAAAGCATTCTTAGGGTGTTCCCAGTTTTGTACTGCTTCAATCTTTGAAGAGTCTACAGTGACTACATCCCCGGAAACAACGTGACCCAACAAATTTCTTTAGAAAGCCAGAACTCGCATTTCTCATACTTTGCATACAACCGATGTTCTCTAAGCAGTTACAAAATAGTACAGAGATGCCCCTCATGCTTATCATCAGAAGGTCAATATATAAGGAAGTCGTCTACAATGAATTTATCAAGATATTCTTGGAAGACTTGATTCACTAGGTCAATGAAAGTGGCTGGGGCATTGGTCAAACCAAGCAGCATTACAAGAAATTTATGATGGCCATATCGTGTACAAAAGGCCGTTTTCGGTATGTCCTCCTCTTTCACATGCAATTGGCGGCAGCCCGACCTTAGGTCTATGTTAGAGAAACAGCGAGAACCCTTCAGTTGATTGAAAATGTCATTTATTCTAGGTAACAAGTATTTGTTCTTGATGGTGACTCTATTCAACTTGCGATAGTCAATACACAATTACACTGAGCCATCTTTTTTCTTGGCAAAGAGAGCCGGTAGTCCCCACACCGAGATATTAGGGTGGATAAAGCCCTTGTCTAATAGCTCTTGTAACTGTACCTTCAAGACGAGCAACTTTGCCAGCGCAAATCTATAGGGTGACATGGAGATGGGTGTCATGCCAAGCACTAAGTCTATAGAAAACTCAAGCTCATAGTGAGGTGGTAATTTTGTGAGGTCCTCTGGAAAGATATCGGAATACTCAAAAACCACTATGGGAAATACATTTCTAGTCGTACTACTCCCATCATCTATGAAAGTGGCAAGAAGAGAGCTAAATTTTCCTCGACCGCATGGATCAAACAATGGCGGTAACAATTAATCGATTCTATTCCCCAGAAATGAGAAACAATTACCACCTGATGTGTACATAGTAACTCTCCTATGATAACAGTCAATGATGGCCCGGGATGAGGACAACTAATCCAGGACTAGGATAACATCAAAATCCGACATATCTAATAACACAAAAGTGAAAGGAAGTTGACGATCTATGACTTCAATTATACACCCACCACATCTCCAATTCAAGAAAACTCGACCATCGACAGGTAAATTTACCACGAGTAGAGACTCTAGTTGTTCACTCTCTAACCCTAGAATGGATGCAAATGGAGATGCTATGCATGAGTGAGAAGCTTTGGTATCTATCAACACACTGGCCCAAGTATTGAAAATGAGAGAGGTATCTCTCACTATAGATGGTCCTGACGACTGCTCAGATAGAGTAATGACATAAACTCGTCTCTGTGGTCCTTGCTCTCTTTGCTCACCCCTTTAGCATAAACTCGTCCCTATTGTCCCTTCTCTCTCCGATTACCTCTGTAGACATAGGTTGGTTGCACCGACTGTGCAAAAGTGGCCCCATGCATCGCTCTCGACACCTGTCCGGAGTGGGCTGGTTGGTGTGCCTACCTCTAACCCTGGCACGGCTAATAACCTCCCGTTTGTCGGGATCTTGAATCACAGATTTTCCTAGCTAGCTGAGGGCAAGACCTCTTCATATGCCCCCACTACCTACAATGATAACACACGGGTGACTATTCCCGCCCTAGAGATTGGCTTTGAGAACGAGTTGATTGTTCCTGGCCCAAACTCTGCCTACACTCAGAAGCTTTGTGACCTTACTGGCCATATTTAAAGCAAGTAATACGGCTTGAACTTGTACTTCCTGAACTCTTCAGAGAAACAAACCCTGAAGACTTGGCCTGCTGTGGTAATGAATGGAAGGTAGAAGAAAAACTCCTCAATTTCTTAGTAGATCACTTGTCGCCTCGGTACTCCACATAACCTGACTCTTATGCCTCTGTCTAGACTCCTTGGCCTCTAACATGATCTCCACATGAGCTGCGAATTCCAAAAGCCTATTGTATTCCCTATACATGTTTCCCATCACCTTATTCAAATTTTTGGCCTCTATCTTTTCTCAAACTCCAAGCATCGGTGTTCCTCAGTCACCACAAGCACGGGTGCAAAATGAGACAAACTATTGAAAGGAGCTTCAAATTCTTCCACCAGTGTATCTAATTGTCTAAGCTCCTCAAACTGCTTCGACAACTTCTCCCTAGTAGTAGAAGGCAAAAATTTTTTACAGAAGGCGTAAGTAAATGCCTCCCAAATGTGCTGCACCCGATGCTTAACTATTTTCCACCACTGACCGACTTCACCCCGTAATTGATAACCCGCCAATGCCATCTAAAGCTCTCCCTCACAGATATCCAAGATTTCAAAGGACTTGAGGATTTGCTATAACCATTCATCGGCTTTCATGGGATTAGATCCACCACCAAACTCGGCGAGATTAGAATGAAAGAACTCCTTCTTCAAAAAGTAGGTCATGGTTTTCTCTTCTACAGTTCTAGCCACTTGCTCGGCTTGAAGTATGTCCATGGACCTTCGAAGAGCCTTGGCTGTTTCTCGGGCTGGTGCCCCCATTGCAACTTAGGCTAGAGGTGCGACCACATTATTTTGTCTTACTCCTTTCCTTTTGGGGAGGAAGATCTTGCTGAGACGGAATACCCTGACCGCCCTGGCAAGGTCTAGCACCACCTCTGCCACGTCCGAACATCCTATGCAAGGGTAAAAACAAAATAGGATTAATGCATAATCTATATACTCACACATCAACCCACACGTCACACCTAGAAAATCTCAACCCTATTCATATATCTATTTCACATAAGACAAACCACATAAGCAAATAAACACATAGAGCACATACTAATCACCCTCCTAAGATATTAACTCATCCCACAACACCCAAGGACTTCCAAATGGAAAAAGCATTGATCATGTGCCTTTCTAAAGGTGCTTCGATGAATGTGATGGTGTAGCTCGACTTTTTCGTGCCCCCTTTCAGAAGTTTGAAAGAAGCCCTATAGTTTGAACTCCAACGGTTTTGAATCTAATCTCACAAGTGCAATATGGAATTGATAAGCACCAAAGACTCCAAATATGGCAAATCTTTTGGAAAATCGATTTTATATCAAAAATGAAAAAATCGGATTGCTTTGCCAGATACAGAGTCACCACCTAAATATTTTATTTTGGAAAACTTTACGGAACCCATGACTAGTGCCAAAGGACACGTGTCCGTCATCACCAAAGTTGCCTCGGCTCGGGAACTTAGGTACGAGAGGGGAAGGTCATGAATTGAGCACCCCTACTCGCTTGATCGAAGATCAGCCTATATTAATCATAATATGATTTTTTTATCAACATTATATGTTCTTGTTTCAGTTTATTAGGCTAGCATTACTATGTGATGTGCGCATACAAGTATAGCCTAGTTTGCCTGAATTGGAACAACACAATTTCATGTTTGCTTTTCGAAAAGGGGTTTGAATTTTCCACTCAACAAAATGGGCTTAAAGTTGGAATTTCCACTATACATAGTGGGCTTAAACGTACATTCGTTGAATCGTTCCAATTCAAGCAACAAGCCTTTATCCATAGGCATTCGAGCAATTTAACAAATAAGCATTTAGCCTCATGGCAAGCATGCTAGACATGGAAATCACTCACACTCATGCAAGTATACTAAAGCACTAAAAACTCACCTAGTACTCAGAGCTAAGAGGATATGAGTTAGAAAAATATGCATGATTCCTAACTATGCAAAATGTCTAATGCAACACATGTAATATGCAATTAATAGGCTCGGCTACTAATATGGAATATGTATCGATTTTGATAACATGTAGTTAAACATGTATTCAACAAAGTAATTGAAGCGACTATGCAGTTAGAATGATGCGCTGAGTCTCAGTGCATGTAAGATAAATGAAATGGATGTAAGTATAATGTATGCTAATTAAAACGTGATGTTCCTAAACTAACCATCAAAAGCAGTTAAGTAAAAGGAAGAAAGACATGGGGTTGGAAGATATACATTATTACAACACGCACTCACGAAGGAGAGTCCAATTGAATAAACTAGCTAACCAAGCTAAGCTAAGCTAATTATGCTAATTATTAGAACGCAAATGAAATTAGCTAACTACTTAACTAATTATTACAACACTTGATTTAATCAACTAGCTATAACTAATTAATTAAAATAAGTACAACACTTGAATAAAAAAATCAACTAGCTATCGCTAATTAATTAAAACAAAATGTATTCACAACTATGATAATAATACTAAGAGCATAATGGAAGATGGATAAACGTTGAATACACAGTGCCTGAAAGCTACTCTGTCTACCCAGGTCATCTCTGTTTCACCTTCAGCCACTGCCTCTATTTCTGCAAAATTGCACTGCTAGCCACACACAAAGGGCCAGTTGTGCATCACTGACAACCGGCTTGGTCTACAGATGATCGGTCATGCATCAATTTGGTGCAAAGCACTGTTTTTGTGTTCTGAGGTGAAATCAGTGCAGATAGAGCATTCCCAAGCTCTGTTTGTCCTTCCCTCCTTCTCTGTCATGGGAAATCCATGAGAGTAGGTTGAAATAGATTCCAAAGCCATCAATGAGAAATATGATTACTTGATGATCTTGGATTCAATTTTGGACAAAAGTTAATAAAATGTAAAGAGTAGGACACCCCTCCAACTTATCATAGTATGAACTCAAAAAGGAAGGTTGTAACGCTTCAAGAATCATCAAAATGCCATGAATTAGCATGTGACAACTCTTGACATGAGTAACTTAGCATAACGTCCGGCCAAGTTGAAGCAATTTAAGCCACTTTTTTTATGTGTGTTGATCGAAGTTTTAAACCAATTTTCTTAGGCCTTTCTATTCTTTAGTCCATTTATCCATGGTGATGTTAGAGTCCTCTAAACAAGAAGTAATGCCAAACAAGAGGTTCTTCTAAAGAATAAGAGAAAGACCACACCGTTGGCAATGAATCTTCGAAAAGATTAAGCCATTAAGTGGGAACCTTTCTTACCAGTTTTGAACAACCTCAATCGGTTCAAATCATTCTCAAGTATGAAAGAGGTGAATGATGGGTTGATTATTAAACTTAGACTCTCAAACATGGAAATGAGTAAAAGAAAGCTATATAACAACCAACAAGTTACATATGCTAATTTATGAGATCAAAAATGTACTAAACAAGGAATGAGCCAATTGAAAAGGCTTGGACACCCTCAAAATAGCCTTTAATACATGGAAAACAGAGGTAGAACATGCATGAAAAGAGCTTGAAAAGCTAAACAACAAAGAAGAGAATTAAGGCTAGTAAGCAAGAATAAGGAGGGGTGGCTAACCCCTCCACTTTTGAAGCTTCAAAACATGATTTTTAGCCTTTTTAAAACTCTAAAAATTAGTGTAAATATCAAAGGAAGAGAGTGGAAAAAGGAAGGTTTGAGTTACAAGTAAAGGTATAGAATGAGCAAGCTCTCTCTATCCTTTTGGTAACTCTTCAAACCCAACCCCAAACACTTTAAATAAGCTCAAAACAATTCAAAACAACAAGAACTATGAAGCAAGTGATAGAAATGAAAGTAAGAGAAAAGATAACAGGCCTATACCTTTTAAGGAGTAAGCTTATTGTTGATGATCCAAACTTGGTTTCAATTCACCCTCAAGCTTCAATTATGCTTCTCTAAGATCAACCAAGGCTCTAGAGTGGTAAGACAAGGTTGTGTATGGAGTATAGAGATGGTATAAACAAGCTAGGTTAGCTTAAAGGTGACTTGCAATGGAAGAAGGAGGAGGCAAGAGCTCTCAACGTTTCTAGATTTTTGTTCAACCCTTAAAACAATCCCAGAGCCTCGTTTTTATAGAATTCAAGCTCAAAAGGAGATAAATATCTTTAATAATGGACAGCTAGCTACCTTCCACCCAGAACAGTGTTTACCGCCATCGAGGGCCGACCGGCTATCCATAGCCACAGTTGGCTATCACTGATGCACGGCCGAGCCTTGATGGCCTCCCCTATTTTTTTGGTTCAAACTCAGCTCAGGGTGGGAAAAGATCCAAAAATGAAACTTACAGGTTTAAACATGGTAAATGTTGAGGATTTGAGGTTATTTCAAGGGCTTGATTAAATCTGAATTGTTACAAGTTCACAATTCAACTTTCATTATCAAGTGTATCGAACCAATCACCTAAGTCTTGCGGGCGGTCAAAAATGGGATGTCTACACTTGCCCTCTTTAACAAAGCTCGAAGTCATGAAATGACATGAGTGAATGTCAGAGCCCAGAGACGACTCATTTTGACGAAGCCGCAAGACTTGGACAAATAAAGAAACAAGATAGAAAACAAATGGTTGCACCCCCAGGCTGCCTACGTATCTCTTTGCAAGGAATCAAACTAGCGTAGTTCTGAGGCAAAATGCAAATACATGATGCAAGAACATAACTTATGATAATGCAATGAGGCTATACAATGAAACATTTGAATGCAAATGCAATGCAAAGAAAATGCCACATTTAAACAAGCTGAAACAAGGCTCAATATTTCCAATTATGAAAAGAAGTAAGTAAAGAAACATGCCACACATGGGAATCATGCAGAAAGGATGTAAGAAAATTAAAGCTTAACTATGCATTGTGCAGGAAAGGCCAACGGCAACGTAATCGTCGGGCACACCCAAGGTCTCAACCGAGATCCTAACACGTTGCACGTGTGAGGAGGAAAGGGTAGTGTGAACACCAAGCGCACCCGAATGTTTTTAACCGATGCAAAGAATCCTAATGCGTCTGACGCGATAGGAGGAGAGGTGGTGTGAACACTGGGCACACTCGAATGTTTTTAACCTATTTGCAATCCTAATGCATCTCACGCGAGAAAAGAAAGAGTGGTGCGAACATCAAGCAACCCCGAATGTTTTTGACCGAAGGATGGTGTGAACATTGGGCGTACCCAAATGTTTTTAACTGATGTATAATCCTAATGCGTCTCGCACGAGAGGAGGAAGAGTGGTGTGAACACCGGGCACACCCGAATGTTTTTAACCGAAGGGTGGTGACAACACCGGGTGCACTTGAACGTTTTTAATCAAAAGGTGGTGTGAACACTAGGCTCACCCAAATGCTTTTAACTGATTTGCAATCCTAATGTGTCTCACGCGAGAGGAAGAAAAGTGGTGTGAACACCGGGCGCACCCAAATGTTTTTAATCGAAGGGTGGTGTGAACACCAAGTGCACCTGAATGTTTTTAATCGAAGGGTGGTGTGAACACTGGGCGTACCTGAAAGTTTTTAACCGATTTTCAATCCTAACACATCTCACGTGAGAGGAGGAAGAGTGGTGTGAACACCGGGCACACCTGAATGTTTTTAACCAAAGGGTGGTGTGAACACTAGGCGCACCTGAATGTTTTTAACTGAAGGGTGGTGTGAACATCGGGCGTACCTGAATGCTTTTAATCGAAGGGTGGTCTGAACACCAAGCATACCTACATGTTTTTAACTGAAGGGTGGTGTGAACATGTAACGACCCCAAAATCTGTATCCGAAATTACTTTTATGTCCTTCTGGGTTAATCATTTTAATTTAATGATATATGTTCGAATTGAGGAATTATCTGTTGAGTTACAGCTTTAAAATTGAAATTACCGACCTTTATAGGTTCAAAAATCAAAATTGAGTACTTGGGTATGTTAATGGGAATTTTTAGAACTATTTGAGAAAATCAATTGGAAATCTAATTTGTTTGATTCGTTAATGCACGTTTGGGTGGTTAACTTGGTACTGTAAATTGAGGGCCTTAGAGGCTCTAGAAACCAGAATAAAGGACATATTTATGACCAACATAATTTTTAGAGTCATCTGGGAAGTTTAATTAGAATTTGATTTTGTGTGATTCGTAAGGGCGTGTTTGGCCCTCCTTATTGTGAAAAGCTTATGTGTTTGTTTTATATATATATGGCTATGCTATGTGAGTTGTGAACTTATCATTTTGGAATCAAATAAAATATCTGGAGGAGAGAGAAAGAGAACCATGAGAGAGAGGCAGAGAAGAAGAGGAAACTCAACACTCATGGGGTTTTGAAGATAATTGAAGAGAATTGAAGAGATTAAGGAGAAAAGCAAGGAATTGAATTAAGGTATGTGGTTTTAACTATTATCCTTGTAGATAATTCATCTACTACATGAAATCAAGGATTAACTTGGAAGATTAATATGTAAATGAACTAGTGTGTTGGGTCATGAATGAAATGGGTTGAATTCAAGGAATTGAACCTTGATTTTCCTTTAATTTGTTCGATTTGTGGTCAATCTTAAGAATGATTCATGGAATAATAAGAATCAACTATGTGTAAGATGTATTAGCACGATTTTGGGCATATATTATGAAAGTTTGAATATATGGAAAAGATGAGACTTGGATTTCTAATTTGAGGCAAAGATGGATTTATTTGAGATGAAATTACACTTGATTGATGATAGTTTACATGTTGTGGGGCAATTTTACATGTTTTTGGGTGATTTGAGTTGGAAATCAAGCTTAAAAATGGAAAAATCAAGTGTTAGAGCTCATAACATTGTCGGACAGCCAAATTGGCCCAGAGCCGCATGTGTGGCAGGTCTTCCTGCATGTGCGGCAGCCCATGTCCAGCCCCAAAATTGATTCTGCTAAAAAAGCACGTTCTCCCGCACGTGCGGCCCTATTTCCCGCACGTGCGGGGACAGCTCTATCCAGCCAACTTTGAACATGCATATCTTTTGCATCCGGACTTCGTTTTCAGTGATTCTTGAGCCTAAAATCAAGCCCCGGAAGTCTAGTTTCCATTGGTGATGGTCTCACTCCCAAAGTCTAAGTACAGAAATTTTTATGCCCAAATTAGTGATGACTGTTCACTTTCTATTTACCGGTTTGTACCGTTTCTACGCTTAAACCATTTTCCATCGATTCCGCCCATTTTCTGAGACATGGATTATAACTTATTAAGGAATAATGAGCTCAGTACCACCATGGCTAATTGATTAAATGATCAAGAGAATAAGTAAAGGATCGATTATAATCTCATATTATGTGCTGTGCACTGTGCTTGTAGGTCGAGGCAAGGACATCGTCCCATTACTACCAGGAGCCGATCACTGTGAGTAATAATAGTGTAACGATGTGTTTCACTTGCTTCCTGTGATTATAATTTATGTATTATTATTTGCGAGTGGCCTATTCCATGGATATTGTGCTTTGATTAAATTAATGAATATGATTGAATAATGGCATTGATATGGACCTAAGGTCGCACTGCCCCTTGTAATAGACATAGGCCTGTGGCCGTTACGATGTGAATTATTCTGTCCCTGTTAATGTAGTGAGACATCCGCCGTCTGTTAATAGTTATTATTAATGTTCTGTTATTCGCAAGACAACTATGTCGACTTGTAATAAACTATGGGAAAATCTATATGCACTATTGAGTAACGGTATTCTTATAAATCTGGGATTAATCTATTTTGCTAATCTGTTGGGCCTGAGGCCATTCTGTATCATCTGTTAGGCCTGAGGCCGCTCTGCATAACATGTTGGGCCTAAGGCCATTTTGTACTCTGCATGGGCCTAAGGTCGATCTGTATCATATCTGGGCTTAAAGCCGATCTGTATCATATTTGGGCTTAAAGCCGATCTGTATCATATCTGGGCTTAAGGCCGTTCTGTATCATATATGGGCCCGAGGCCATTCTGTATTGCATTTGGGCCTGAGGCCGTGCTAAAATGTGATTATAAATAAGATCTGTGTATGGTTTGATATGCATTACATTCTCTAAGTCTATGCTTGTTTAACTCACCTCCTTACATTGTTATTATTCACTGAGCCTTGCTCACTCCGTTTTTATGTATATTTATGTAGGTGAGCCATTAGGGATTGACACTAGAATTGTATTGAGATCTACCTGTCTGCCAAGCCGCCTGGGGTACGCCTCCGTGTTGAGGCCTTAATTTTGATTACTGGGAGTTGTGTAATTTTTGGAGTCTTATTTAAGTGTGTGTGAGATCTGCATAATTCTGTGATTGTATATGTAACTCTGGGAATGTATTTAAATGCTTAAATCTAATTAAGCCATCATGTATGCACAATCTCAATGGATGTTGTCATTTATTGATATTGCTTCCACTTAAGGCCCCGTATGTGGTTAAATATTATTCTAAAATTCTATTTTAAGGCCTTTGCAAGCTAGTCATGGACCAAACTTTTGGGAGCGGGTTTGGGTCGTGACAGAACACCTAGCGCACCCGAATGTTTTTAACCAAAGGGTGGTGTGAACACCGGGCACACCCAAATGTTTTTAACTGAAGGATGGTGTGAACACAGGGCGTACCCCAAATGTTTGTAACCGATTTGAAAGAGGATGCGTTCCGAATAGGGCACAAATGATTTTACCTGGAACTCCTCTGAATGAACCATACATACAATATCGTGCACTTCTTCAAATGAACCATACATACAATATTGTGTGGTAAGAAATGATGGAATGAATTACGAACTAAACAAGACAAGTCATCAATGACGAGAACAGTTTAAACAAGATAAATCATGAATTTAAACTAATGAAATCAAATCAATCAAAAATAATAAAAAAAAATTAAATTATGCACTCATGCAACGAAACAACACGAAATGGATATCTTGATCCATCTCTTCATTTCCTTTGATCTCTTTGCTATTTTGCCTTCATTCTTTTTTTCTTTTCTTTTTTTTTTTTTTATTGTTTTGCATTACCATAAAACTCATTATTACACCCAAATTAAAACCCACAATTAAAATTAAAAATTAAAACTCAAAATTAAAATAAAATAAAATAAAATAAAATAACCATCAACACACATAAACAAAACAAAGAAGAGAACAAACAAAATAAAAATAGAATTGAAATCACCAAAGGCGGCCGGGCCTCGTGAAGACGTCCCCGAATGTCCCGGGAGGAAATCCCGTTTTGTTCATTGGGCTTACTACAGTTCGGACTCAAATGTCATGGTTCTGAATCTAACGCCGCAAAGTGCAATGCGAGACCGATAAATCAACAAAGAGTCTAAATCCGGCAAATCGTTTTGAAAAACAGATTTTTAGAAAGAAGTGTCAAACATGGACTGCTTTGCTAGATACAGAGTCGCCACCTAAATATTTTATTTTTGGGAAATTTAGGAAACCCTGACTCGTGCCTAAGGCCACGTGTCCGTCATCACCAAAGTTGCCTCGGCTCAAGAACTTGGGTATGATTGGGGAAGGTCACTTCGTGAGCACCCCCGCTCGCCCAATCAAAGATCGGCCTCTACTAACCATGATATCGAGTTTTGAAAACATTATGTGCTCTTATTCCGGTTATTAGCCTAGAATTACTATGTGATGCGCACAACATACAAGTATAGACTGGATCGCCTGAGTTGGAACAAAACATCTCATGTTTGTTTTTGAAAGACGGTTTGATGGTGCTACTCGCAAGTAGGCGAAAACACGAGTTTCGACGAATTATTCCAATTCAAGCAACCCAACTTTCACCCACAGGCATTCAGGCAGTTATATCACATAAGCACATAGCCTCATGGTAAGCATGCTATCATGGCAGTCACTCACATGCATGCAAGGATGCTAATGCATAAATACTTACCGAGTACTCCAAGCCAAAGAAAGAAGCTAATTAGAAATCCTGCGTGAATCCTAACTATGCCGAAATGCCTAATGCAACACATACAAAAATGCAACTAAGATAGGCTCGGCTATTCTAAAATGGCATATGAAATGCAACAATTGATACACATATTCAACTCGGAATTGAAATACAATTCAGCTAGTATGATGCGCCGAGCCCAGTGCATGCAAGACAGATGAATGGATGCAAACATGCGAGCATACGTATGCTAATTGAAACGTGCCATAAAACTAACCATCATAAGTTGGTAAATAAAAGGGAGAAAGACGTAGGGTTGGAAGACATGCATCATACACACGCACACTTATTACAACATTGCCGTCTCGCAGAGGGTCCGAATAAATATTACATAACCAAAATGAATAACTAATTATTACACAACACTAGCTAATTAACAAAATAACTAAGAAAGCAAGTAAACTAGCATGTAATGCTACATGAAGTAGACTGCCTCAGCTCTGTTCGGAATGATGAAAGATTCATGCATGCTCGAGTAGCCTTGTCGGGAAATCCATCACGATGCCCCAATTTGCCTCTGTTTACAATTAACCCTGGAACACTGTACAAAGCTCTAGAAGGCTGCTGACTAGTTTTTGCTGCTGGTTTCCAGTTTGCTGCAATAGAGAGCAAGAAAGAGGCATGGCAAAGTATTTTCAACATATGTGTGCATGACTACTCTCCCCATCATTGCGTGAGCTCTAGGGAGTGTAGTCCTCAATTCTCGTGCCACCAATCATGCATCTAGATACATAATGGCCGAGGATTCGAATTGCATAACTCAATGTAAAATGAATGCACATATAAACACAACAAGGCCTAAACTCCATCATGTGTAATCCGGAGTGTCGGGGAAACGTCCCTCATTTCCCGTGTTTGGACTAAACCCTACTCCAAACACTATGCAACAACTAGCATGCAATCCTAAACGAAATGCAACTAAGACACGCAAACATGCAATGAGTGATATGCAAAGGTGCAACTAGCATGCGCAATGCTATGACCTATCAATGGCATACTCAATGCAAATGACATGATATCGCATACACAATACAAGATGGACTTAAACCAACATGAGTGAACCTCAACCACACTCAAATTAGTAGCCAAACATGATAGAATTAGGCAACAAAACACATGCAAACATGCACCAGTGCAAGAGACCAAAACCTAAGGCACCGAATGCAACTCTATCAAAGCATAGCAAGGGATGAAATAATGCATATAATCACACATTTTCCATCTCTGAAATTACATGTAAGATGGTCCCGAATCATACAAACACCCCAGACGATGCATGCTGGATGGCCCGAATACCGAAACTAGTGAAGCGCATTACACTAAAGGTACACAAAGCAATGCACAAATGGAAAAACCAGCCCCAAACAGACCCTAGGCAGGTCCAAGACAGTGGAAAATGGTCTAAAATGATGGCTCAAAAGGCATAGAAATGAAGCTCATGCAATGGTCCAAAAACGAGGCATTTATGCATAACTCTCAAACGCATTGAAAGAGTGGAAAACATGGGAATATGGCATACATACAAGCTCTGAAATATGATGCACAATGGCCCCCAAAACATGGAAACACCTCAACATAAGCATGCAATATGCTCCAAAACTCAAAGCTAGACAAGGGTATTGAACTACAACTATGCATAGCAAGCATTATTTGACCATGAGGTACAAAAACAGAGCTAAGGCAGTCCAAAACATGGACAAAATCAGGTTAAGGCATGGCCAAAAAGTGCTAGGATCAAGGGCCAAAACAACATGCAATACAAGCTAGTGAAGAGGGTTTACACTACAAGTATATTAAGCATTCAAGAGGCAACTAAACCAGAAAAATTTAGAGATATGACATGCCAAATAAAGCCCAAAAACTCACTGAAACATGGTCTATGCATTCAAGAATGAGATGCTCCTTTGATAGGCTAAGAAGTGGGTTGTTCTACACATGCAAGATGGAGACCCAATATGACAAAAACATCTCTGGACAGAGGTTATGCAGCCCCTAAAACTCACTGAAAAGGGCCTAAAATGAGGCTAGGAAGCATGCAAGCATAGGCTCCTTTGATATGCTATGAAGAGGGTTATTCTACACATGCAAGAGGGATACCTAATATGGCAAAAATAGCTCTGGAAAGAGCTCATGAAGATCCTAAAAATCACGAAAAATGGCCTGAAACATGGCTTGGAAGCATGCACACATGGGCTCCCTTGTTAGGCCAAATATGCTAGAAAACAAGACAAGGGGTGAGAGGGTCACCCCTCTCTGATTTTGGCTACCAAAACACATAATAACCACTAAAAATCTGCTGGATTTCAGTGGTCAAAAGGGTCAACAAAGCTCAACACAAAGGCCCAAATGCATGGCTCAAAACAAGGTGAAATGAAGCATGCAAGGGGGTAGATGACCCCCAACAGAAAAATGATCTTAAACAAACATGTTAAGGACCTCAAAATAATACTTTTTTTAGTTTATGAAAAATCCAAAATATCCTTGCAAATAGAGCTAAGATATGAAGCAAAATAAGGACTGAAAGAGGGAATAGAGTGTTACCCTTGTAGCCAAGAACTCCAGCAGCTTCTAGACCAAGAAATGCAAGTCTTCAACCTCTGAAAATGGCCTCCAAGATGCTTAGAGTGATGGTGGAGGGGTTAGGCTAGGAGGTGGTATGTAAAGGTGCAAGAACAAGGGACTTTGGAGCTTGAAATAGAGAGATAGAGAGGGGTGTATGCATATGCCTTAACCAAATTTTCTGAACCTTTGAAAATGAGGAAGAGGGCCTTCTTTATAGAGGAATAAAGGTCCAAGCTCCCTCAAGAAGCTAGTGCAAAGGTCCAAGCTTCTTGAGAAAGCTAGAGCAAAAGGGGTCAAGCTTCTTGAGAAAGCTAGAGGCAAAGGGTCAAGCTTTTTCAAGAAGCTAAAAAGGGTTCAAGCTTCTCTTAGAAGCTTAGAGCAAAGGGCCAAGCTTCTTTAAGAAGCCAAAAAAAGCTTTCCAATCCTCCATACACGTGTATGGAGGATGCAGTCTGTGCCTTCCAGCTGGCACACACTCACAGAAACAGAACTGAGGGAGGTAGGCCGACCAGTTCAGGCGGTCGGCCGACCACTTCCCCTGGTCGGCCGACTAGTTCAAAAGTTCCAAGGTGGTCGGCAGTCTCCTAGGGTGGTCTCCAAGATGAAAGCAAGCTAGTGGTATGGTGGAGACCAGTCAAAAGTGACTCAAAAACTAAGGAGACTAGCTTCCTGACAAGAAAATTGGCCGGCGGGAGAAAATGTGGTCTCCAAGGGAAAAGGTGGTATCCCACCCTTGTACCACCTTCCAAACAATGAAAATAGGGTCCATACCAAAAATGAACCAAGACGGATGCAAAACGAGGGTTCGGGGGCCAAAACACGCAGCTGGGTGCCTCGAAAACTAACTGTTAAGCATCGAAAGTGGCGTACGACCACGAATGTGGTCTCTCGGGCCACAGTGTCCCTCTAGAGAGAGGAAACAAGGTGTGTGCCAAAAAACCGGAGCAAACGGAGAAAGTTAAGCGGTCCCGAACCGAGGCGTACGGCCAACGGCTCTGAAAATCGAAAACTGGTCTCCAAATGGGAATAGTGGTCTACGACTACGAAAAGTATCCAACGGCCACTGAGAGATGGTCTACGAGACCTCTCCCTCCCTTCGGGAAGAGAAAACAGAACCTGGTTCGCAAACCGAGGCAAAGCACAAAAGAGTCTTGAGGTCCGGAGGCAAGGCTCTCAGCCGAGACTCTGTAACCTCAGAACAAACACAACATGCGCAATCACCGAGCGCTCAATCGATGACATCCGAGTCTTCAGGTCGATCAAAAATGGGGCGTCTACACCTCGGCGACACAAGGCCGAGCTTCGATACAACCAGCCGGCCTTCGACGGCGGCAAGTGGTAGTTCGGTAAAAGCCATGCATGTGCTTGCTTAAAACACATTGCAAGCTTCATTTGAATCACATCCTATGTCAAAATCCTCTCCTCCTTCTCTCTAGATTTCCATTCCTCTTGAGTTACCCAACAACTTTTGCAAAAATTTTCCCTACAACCCTCTTGATCCTCCATCTTTTGAATCGGTTGGATTTTGATTTGGTAAAGCTTTGAGTTTTCTTGTGATTTTTCATAAAACCTTGCACTTTTACCCAAACTTTTCTCCCTTGATTTTCTATTCCCTCTTTATTTTCTCTCTCCTAGAGTTTTAGTTTTGAAAAACATCCAACCACTCATTATTTCTTCACTTTTCACCTCTCTATGGCTAGCGACGAAGTACCTATTCCTGACCTCGCCGTAGATATTGGTGTTGCCCTTGGTGTAGACATGGAGGTGGAGGAAGCTGCTACATTGCTTCCCCTTGTTAAGGCCTTTTGATGCAGCCACATACCAGCTGCATACACATGTGCCACCCCCAGGCGGTATCTTGAGATTCGAGGACTTCGTTCCAGGGCTAGATGAGGACACTCTATTACGAGAGCCCATGGAGCATATATCTGCCGACGCTTCCACGGTACATAACTTTTCCCTTATTTTACTTGGCATACATGTTGAAAATTGAGCTTGATGAACAAGCCACTTATCTCTGCTGTACATATACTGATAAAACTTCCAATTGATAGGTGATCTCTAGGAGGATAGGCAGCTATGAGTCAATATCTGGCCCCCAACGTTGGTACGAGCGGCTTCCCACAGCGGTCCGTACTTTAATAGATACTGCTAGCTTTAGGCCCTTCTGCTCTAGGGTCATACAGATGAGGGCCGAGTCTTGGCTTTATGGGGCCCTGGTAGAGAGATAGTGGGACACCACCAATTCATTTCACTTATCTTCTACCGGGAAGATGACACTGACCCCATATGACTTCTCGATGTTGACCGGTTTGCGGGTTGGGGTCGGTGGCCCAATCCCCTTCAATCCAGATATGACTAAGTGGAGAGATACACAGCTCCAGGATCTTGGGGCGATCCCAGACACTACCAGCCATGGGATGGTGCGGTACAGCTGGTTCTTGGAGCACTTTTCTGGCACTCAGCCAGCTACTATAGGTGAGTTTGCCCAATATGCCCGTGGCTTTCTCATATATCTTTTCGGTACTACCCTGTTTGCGAACAAGGAAAATACTATGGGGTTATATATTCTAGGGGCACTGGTACACCTTCCTCGGGTGGCGGAGTACGACTGGGGTGGCACAGGCCTAGCCACCTTATACTGCTACATGAGCTCCGTCTCCCGTAGCAAGGCGGATTCACTCAGCGGCTACTGGAGGGTTTAGAAGGTACACCATACGCTCACCTTTCTGATATGCTTTAAATTCTGTTGGTTGTTGCATTTTTAGCTCATTTGATTTATTTTCACATGTCATATGTCTGCCTTTGGTTTGCAGCTTTGGGTCTACACATATTTCACTTCCTTGGCTCCTGTTCTAGTGAGGCCGATTGAGTTGTCTGTACCCCGCTTTCAGTACTACAACTCACGGTTTGGGTGACGTCGCCTTGTAAATCACACCTTTCCATATTTCTGCCGTTTCTTTGACACTATTACGACATATTAGGTATTGCACTGTTTCCCACACTATATGGTCACCCTTATACTATTGTACTGTTGTGTCTGTACCATATTGCCATTCTCATACTACACTGACTTCTGAGACTACACTAATCTTACGACATCGTACTACCATTCTGACACCGCGCGATATCGACCTTGCTGATTTTCCCATCTTGCCGCGATATCTAACACTTGCTGATTTTCTCATACTACACCGATATCGACCTTTGCGATTTTCTCAGGTTGACTAGCACCCTAGGGCAGGCATTCCCAAAGTGTCGAGGGCGACCTACACCACTGCCTGGCATGCTTCCATGATGAGGATCTTGTTCGAAGGCCCCTTTGGTCGGGGATACTACCTGGGAGAGAGATTCATCTGCCAGACGTAGGGCATTGCTAACCCTGATATTCCACATCCTACTCCTCCCAGCATGAGGGTGATGGAAGATCTACAGGATAGTCTTAAGCTCGACCTCTTGATGATAGGTGAGGACGGCGATCGTCACCATGAGCCCGGCGACTTTACTACTTTCTTACACACTCTGGTGATGGCGCCTCTTACTCCAAGCGTGGCTCGAGCTACGCCAGAGGTTGTTGCTACTCCTGTTGCTGGGGCTGGCGATGCATCCGTTGGAGGTGCCCTTGTCGTTGCTCCCATTCCTAGATTGCTTGTGATTCCCACTGAGATCATATACATGCGTCCAGATTGAGTGATCGAGTAGATCCCACTTGAGCCCATCAAGGAGAGGGACCTTGTGTTTGCTCCTGGTAGTGAGCAGGTACACTTTCTTTTTATGCTAGTCCATGCTACACTTTAGCTTATTCTCAGCCATTACTGTTCATTGTTCAATTTCTTCTATCTGTTTTTCTCAGTTTCTATTCTTTTGTAGATTTCCCGGGCGTCTGGTGACGAGCTCCATTGGACGATCGACCGACTACTCATCATGGTACGAAGGAGGCAGACTGCCTTAGTCACCCATGGGATTGAGGTACATTCTATGTGTAACCTACTATCGTTGCCATACTGTACACTTCCGATCACTCTTACTGATATCTGTCCTTTTTTTAGCTTGAGCTAGGGCCAGCAATACCTGTAGGACCTTCTGCAGCCAGTAGACGGAGATGGGGCCTAGTGAGAGGCCGAGGAAGCACCGATCGGGGGAGAGGTCGAGTGAGGCACGCTCGCCTTTCGAGGAGTCTTTTGACAGGTCCACGACCCTTTAGGATGAGGGAGAAGAGATTGACCTGCAGTCGAGCAGCCCTAGTGATGACAGCGATGCACCTTCTCCACAACTGAGGAGGAAGAGAGCGAGGATGAGCTACTGATGACGATGATGATTTTGCTTTTATTTTGCTTTTGCTTTCGCTTTCATTTTGTTATGTAGTTATAAAACTAGTTTCGGATAGACGTTTTGTTTTTCAAAAACTTTTTTTTGTTTTTGTTGTGTAAAATGATGATCGAGGTTGGGCACACCATTTATGAGAGGAAAGTTTTGTTGAATGATCTCTTTGCACAATATGATGAACTACATTACCCTTGCATTTGTAACCCTTGGAACTATGAATGCTTTGCTCTTGAATTGATTCATAAATCGGTAAATTACTTACAACCAGTCAAAACATAAAATACAACTCGATAATATAAAAACGAAATGAAAACAACTCAAAAAACCTAACAAACACTTGGTATAAACAAACAAAACTCAAAAGTACAGTCGAAGTCCATCCGAACAAAGGTCAGCTTTCGTTGTAACAAATCTGCACTAGGCCAGCACCAAGACCTGGCCGAGCTTCACTGATGCATGGCCAGCTAGCACTAATGCATAGCCGGCCATCAGTGCAATGTCGATCAGTGCTGTCTAGCTATCATGCTCAGCTCCTTCTCAAACTCTATAAATGATGCTCCTATGCTGTTTTTCTAGCAAACTCACAAGTCCTTGATATTTTGCTCTCAAAATGGAGATATTACTTGTCAGTAGGCTTCGAGACTAGATAGCCACTTTGGATAGCTCGAAAAAGGTGAATTTTTCTAGCTTCAGCCTAAATGCCCTTTTTCCTTTGAGCCACACTTCTCTTTGTTTTCCATTCCTCCATGCCGCAATTCGATATTGAAACCCAATCACACATGTCTTTAGCTTCGGGGGACAAGAAATATGCCCGACAATTGAAGAATTTCAAGCATTAATGGAATCTTGGCGCGATGAGGAAATCATACCTCAACCCCATTTTGGCCACTATAGACACCCCATTTTTGACCGTTCTCAAGACTTGGTTGTGCTTGTAGGTACATCCAACCACAAGTTCAATTGCTCGTTGAGTGCTCGACTTTCGCAGCAAAACGTCACAAGTTCGAGCTTTCCAAACCCTGTATCCTTTCTGCTCCATTTTTGGACCATGTGTTGGCCCTTTCAACATGATTCTCATGGGGAATTGCCGGCCATTGTTTGGCACTGCCGGCCATGCACTTTTCACTCGCTCACATTGATGATGCTCGAAGCCATCGATTGATGTCCCAATCGATGGCCACAGTAACCCTTTCTCTCAGCAGATTTCACGCTAGATCTTTTGAGTCAATTGGTTTTCACTCATCTCTCCTCCATGCATGTGTATGGGGGGATGAAGCCCTTTTCAAGCTTGTTAAAAAAAACTTTGCATTGCCTTTCTTCTATATAAGGAGAGGCTCCTCCTTAATTTGAGAGGTTCAGAAAAAAAAAAAAAAAAAAAAAAAAAAAAAAAAAAAAAGGGCTGAGAGTTATTAAGATAGCTTTGTATCTATATCTCTCTTTGTTCTTGTTTTATGCTTCAAAAGTGTAGTTTTGTCCTAGTTTAACACACAAACACACACTCAAACACCTTTCTTGAGTTACTAAGGCTTCTTGAAGTTATTTTTGGTGTTCTTGGGTTGATTTGAGCTTGAAAAGCTTGCTGGAGCTGCAGTTTTAAAGAAGGTCTTCAAGGGTGAGCTTCTATCCCTTAAAACCCCCATTCTTGCTTAAGCTTTTAGCCCTTCTTGAATGCTGTTTTAATCTTAGCTTTCTACTGGAAAAAGTTCTATTTTTGCATGCTTAAAAAGTTTGTTTAAGGTCACTTTTTTGTTTGGGGTTGTTTACTCCCTCTTAGGCCTTGTTTGGCCTTGCTTTTGTGCCTTCTTTCTGACCCTTTGGGACCACCTTGTTTTGGCCTTCTTATCACCAAAACTCAGAGGAATTTTCATGGTGGGAAAGGTGTTTTGAGGTTCCAAAAAGGAGAGGGTCATCCCCTTTCCTTGTGTTGTGTTTACTTGCTTTGAATGCCTCAGGTGTGAGCATATTTGTTAAACTTATGTTGGCCATATCTTAGCTTGTGTTTGGGGTTATTTTTTGTGGCATACCTCTATTTTTGCTTGGTTTTGTCACTCCATGCATGCATAATACACTTGTAGTGTAAATCACACAAACTAGTCTTGTATGCTTCATGAAGTAGCATGTTATTCTAGCTTGTTTTCTTTCCATTTCAGCATGTTTTTGGTGATGTCTTGCCATGTCGTACCTCTGTTACGATTTGGTTTGGTTAGCCTTTGCATGCCCCTTGCACTTGTAGTGCAATTCCATGAAATAGCCTAATATGCATCATGCTTTGACATGTCATTTTAACATGCTTTTGGCTTAGCTCTAAGAGGAGTTTGTTCATGTTTTAGCATGTTTATGGTTTGATTTATGTTGTCTTGGTCATACATGACTTGCTTTGTATAGCCTTGGTTCAATCTAGCTTGTTAGCTTTGTGTGTTGAGTCTTCTAGCATGCATTACATGGACTATTCTAATGATTTGGCATCATTCACAATGTGATTTCAGTTCATGTTTCATGTCCATGTATTCACATTTTCCACCCATTCAATGCGTTGGAGGGTTTGCCCCTTTATGTCTTAACATGAACCATTGTGTATGTCTTCATGCCTAAGCTTGCGAGCTACCATTTCAGTGTTTATTTGGGGTTATTTTGCCATAATATAACTCTGATTTTTGCTGGTTAAGTCATCCCATGCTTGGTCTTTATAGGTGTAGTGTAAATCGCCTTATTTGCCTTGCATTCACCATGTCTTATGCCCTTCATGCTAGCTTATTTTGGCTTCCTTCCTTGCATATTTTAGACTCCTTTTGATATGTTCTAGGACTGTTTTGGGTTGCCTTGATCACATGCTTCATGATTTGCATAGTTGTAGTACAAATGCTCTTGCTTGCTTCAAGCTTTGAGCACCGTAGCATGCTTCATTTATGTTGTGTACATGATTTGGTATCACCTAACATGACATTTCAGAACATATAGCATGGTTATGTTCCCACTTCATTCACTTTTTAAGTGTCTTTGAGTGTTGTGCACTGTTGCCTTGTTTATGGCTTAACATGTATGCCATCTTGCCTAGGCCTTCGGGCCCTCATCTCAGCATGTTTTGGTCCATGTTTTGGTCCTTTGTAGTCCTCTTTACTAGCTTCATGCTTTAGGACCTTCGCATGCTATACTTGTGTTTGATTGAATGATTTGGCATCATTTCTTACTTAATTTCAGTGCATTTAGTGTTGTTACACTTCCGCATTAATCACTCCTTGAGCCTTCTTGAGGGTTTTGCTCTTAGGCCTCTTTGATAGGCCATTGCATTGTGCATGCTTACATATGCTTTTGGTGCCTTTGCTTTTGTGTTATGGCCACTAATTTCGCCATGGCTGCGGTCTACCCATTTTGGTTTAAGTCCATTGAGTATTGTGTATGCCATGTAGTTCATAACATTGTGTATGCCATGTAGTTCATAGCATTGTGTATGCTATGTAGTCCATTGCATTGTGTATGCCATATAGTTCATTGCATTTGTGTATGCCATGATCATTGCATTGCATACGTTAGTTGTCATTTAACATTGTGTATGCTAGTTGTTGTTCTTAGCATTGTGCATTGTGCATGCCATTAGCCCTGTTAGGTTGTTCATGTTGTTTGCATGTTTTGCATTGTGTTCAATCAGATGTCGTATTGAATACGAGGAAGATTGGTTCATTTCATACTTGAAGTGATGAAGCGAGCCAATCATCCTTGGTCTCCATCGCCTTTGATTCCTCATGATAAGGGGATGGTCTAAGTGTGTTATTTGTCATGCATTTATTGAGATTCGTACAAGTTGGATCTTTGGCCATCATGCATCGAGATGCGTGATTGATGGTTTTAGATCCAACGGTGCCTCTCCCTTGATGTTTTGAGGTGATATGGAGTGGCATAGTATGTACATACCCTTGGGAGACCCTCCATTTTCTCTATTTTGTGCTCTGATGCAGCTTGGTGTCACAGCACACCAGTGGCCGACACCCTCCCACTTTTGGCCAGCAGACCTTCATTTGTGGCTGGCAGTGTGCAGTCTTGGCCAGCAGGGTGGTCGGCAGGCCACTGGTGCATTCCCCAACATGGTTTTGGTAAGATCCAGCAGCAAGTTCTTGAAGACACCGTGCAAACAGAGCCTCAAGAAAGCAACCGGAAGGTGTTTCGAGGCAAGAAACCGAGTGCGAGCATGCATCCTTTTCTTCTTCAAACAGAGCTGGAATGGCTTATTTTAAATGTTTACTTGTTAGTTAGCATTTGTTGTTTGTAACTTAATTAATTTGTTTAATTACTTAAAGCTTTGTAATAATTAGTTGTTGCTAGTTATTCATTTTGGTTGTGTAATAATTAGTCTAATTAGATTATTAGATTAGTTTCTTAGCTTAGCTTAGATTAGCTTAGTGTAGCTTTTTCATTCAGACCCTAAGTCAAGAGGGCGAACTTTGTAATAAGTGTGCATGCATGTGTTCATGTCTTCCAACCTCCATTTCTTTTTCCCTTTTACTTACCTGCTTTCAGTGGTTAGTTTTAGGGCATGTTTCAATAAGCATCTTTTTGTCTGCATACGTGCATCATTCATCTGTCTTGCATGCATCGGGCTCAGCGCATCATACAAACTGCATTGTATTTCAATTCCAATTTTGAATACATGTATGAAGTGTAGCATTCACATGCCATTTTAGAATAGCCGAGCCTATTTCTAGTTGCATTTTGCATGTGTTGCATTAGCCATCTTAACATAGCTAGGATCATGCATGATTTCTAATTAGCTATTATTTTGGCTCGGAATACTAGGTAAGCTTTTATGCTTTAGCATCTTGCATGAGTGTGAGTGTTGCCATGATAGCATGCTTGCCATGAGACTAACTGCTTAAGTGTTTAACTACCTGAATGCCTGTGGATGAAGGTTGCATTACTTGAATTGGAGCAATTCTTTGAAATCTTCGATTTAGCCTACTTGCGAGTAGCAAACTTCAAACTATTTTCAAACAAACGAATATGCAATGTTTTGTTTCAAATTAGGCGATCTAGTCTATACTTGTATGTTGTGCACATCACGTAGTAAGATTAGTTAATTAACCGGAATAATAGCACATGTCTTTTCAAAAACAATTGTAGACGTTCCCGAACATCACGAGAGGGACCCCATTTTATTCGTTGGGGCTTACTACAGTTCGGACTCAAATGTCACGGTTTTGAATCTAATCTCGCAAAGTGCAATGCGAGACCGATAAATCACCAAAGAATCCAAATCTGGCAAATCGTTTTGAAAAATAAATTTTTAGAAAGAAGTGTCAAACATGGACTGCTTTGCCAGATATAGAGTCACCACCTAAATATTTATTTTTGGGGAATTTAGGAAACCCTGACTCGTTGCCTAAGGCCACGTGTCTGTCATCACCAAAGTTGCCTCGGCTCGGGAACTTGGGTACGATTGGGGAAGGTCACTTCGTGAGCACCCCCGCTCGCCCGATCAAAGATAGGCCTCTACTAACCATGATATCGAGTTTTGTAAACATTATATGCTCTTATTCTGGTTTATTAGCCTAGAATTACTATGTGATGCACACAGCATACAAGTATAGACTGGATTGCCTAAGTTGGAACAAAGCATCGCACATCATTTGTTTTGAAAATAGATTGAATTTTGCTACTCGCAAGTAGGCTAAAAGACGGGTTTCGACGAATTATTCCAATTCAAACAACCCAACCTCCACCCACAGGCATTCAGGCAGTTATATCACATAAGCATATAGCCTCATGGTAAGCATGCTATCATAGCAGTCACTCACACACACGCAAGGATGCTAAAGCATAAGTACTTACCGAGTACTCCATGTCAAAGAAGGAAGCTAATTAGAAAACATGCATGAATTCTAACTATGTTGAAATGCCTAATGCAACAAATGTAAAAATGCAACTACAATAGGCTCGGCTATTCTAAGATGGCATATGAGATGAAGCAGATAACATGTATTCAACTTGGAATTGAAATACGATGCAGTTAGTATGATGTGCCGAGTCCGGTGCGTGCAATATGAATGAATGTATGCAAACATGCTAACATGAGGTATGCTAATCGAAACATGACCTAAAACTAACCATAAAAAGCAGGTAAGTAAAAGGGAGAAAGACGTGGAGTTGGAAGATATTCACACACGCACGCACGCACCCTTATTACAAATTTGCCCTCTCGACGGAGGGTCCGAAAGAATAATACAAACCAAATAAATAATTAACTACTCTAGCTAATTAATTATTACAGACCCTTAATTAATTAACAAATTAATTACAAAAAATAAACTAAGTATGAAATTCGAAAGGCCGCCGCAGCTCCGCCTCGAAATTATTGGATGATGCATGCTCGATTTTTTCCGCGCTCGGAAACCGGTTGCCATGCCACTGTTGCCTCTATTTGCACTGTTCTACACCTCTAAGAATTGTGAAAATCCTCGGAATGCTCCTGAATCACCTCATAGTCATGCTGAAAAGTCACCGGCCAGAATAAAAGGTCACCGGCCACAGGGAAATGGTCATCGACTAGGAATGGGGATATCGGCCAATAATTAATGGCCAGTCGGCATTAAAGATGGTCGACTGACCATCTATTCCTGCAGAACCCTATTTTTGTCAGAGAGACGATTAAAGGCATGGCAAGGCATTTACAAGACAATGTGTGCATTGCCACTCTCCCTATCATGCAATGAACTCAAAGGGGCATGGCTCTCGACCCTCGGGCCACCAATCACGCATTTCGACGCATGATGGCCAAAGGTGCCAAGTTTGCAAATCAATGTAAAATGAATGCAACAAAACAAATGAATGCTACACACTCTATCATGTTGAGATCGAGAGTGTCGGCGACCGAGGATCGAGGCGCGTTTCGTCACTTTGAGTACGAACGTCCTTCATTCCTCATGGTTGGTTTGACACCCCAAGCCAAACAAAATGTAATGTATGCATGCCATATACAATGCAAAACATGCAACCAATGCAATGCAACATGAGCATGTTAACTCAATGAAATCTAATGCTACCTAAGCATGCAAGTTAATGCCAATGCAACATGAACATGCCAAGTATACAACAAGGTTATGTAATGCAACTAGCTAAGCATCATGCAATATACTAAACATGCAAACATGATATAATGCAAGTATGCAAATAATGTAACGCAACATGAGTGTGCCTACTCAATGCAACTTGCACAAGCATGTAACAAAGTGTAAACTAGCAAGCATGTAACAAGATGCAACATGTCAAACATGCAACTATATACAAGGATGGGCTTAAACCGGAATGGGAGACCTCAGCCATGCCCCAAAACAGTGGCCAAAATACCAAAACTAAGGCACCGAAATGCAAGACAAACATGCACACATATTGGTCCATCACTTAGGCCACAATGCACAACCTTCAAACATGAGCGAGATGTGATAAATATGAGAATATGGCATTACAATAAGCTCTAAATTCACATGAAGAGTGATGCCAAATTGACTACACAATGCAAACATGGCATGCTAATGGAGTTAAAGTTCAAAGCTAGCTAAGGGACTTGAACCATGACTATGTCAACCAATCCCCAAAGGGGCAAGGTCACCCAAAACAATCTCGAGGCAGACCAAAATGAAGCCAAAATACATATGGAATGAGGCTAAAACATATTATAAAGGCGAGCGCAAAACAAGACGCATACAAGACCCAAAAAGGCAAATGCACTACACCTCTTACAACCGAACATGGCATGACTTGGACCAATAAAGTCAGAGTTAAAACACGTCAAAATAAGCCCCAAAACCCAATGAGAAGGTCTCCCAAAGACCTAATCATGGAGGGACATGCAATGGTCCAAACATGGAGCATGAAACAACACCTCTCCAAAGCATTGAATGGATAGCAAATGCAAGTATACAAGCATGAAACATGGACTAAAATAGCCTGATAAGTGATCCCAAATCACTAAAATAGCCCAAATGAAGCATGTTCATGACTCACACACCCGAACCTAGCAAGCTAGAATGCAAAGTGGCTATACAAAGCATGGCAAGCATGACCCAAAAGACCAAAAACAGAAGTTAAGCATGTCACAACATAGCTAAAAGCTTCATGAAGTCAAGCTAAAACATGCATGCATGATGGTCTAAATGCATGATACATATTATTACAATAGAGGGGATTATAAAGCAAGTGTATGATGCATACAATGGACCATCGAACCAACATGAAACAGAGGTCTAGCATGATAAACTAACACCAAATACCCACTGAGATGGAGCCAAATAAAGCTATGCAAACATGCTACCTTTATGAGCCCTAAATCCAAGCAAATGAGCCAAAAGGGGAGAGGGGTGTCCATCCCCTATACAAGACCTCAAAACCACTTCTCCACCACTGAAAATCCTCCAGATTTCAGTGGTGAGAAGGTAAATACACAAAGGGTTCCAAAGCCTAAAGAGGAAGGCACAAAAGGGGCCAAACAAGGCTTAAGATGGGGTAGTTACCCCCAACACCAAAATGACCTTAAGAAACTATAACAAGCATGAAAATACAGAACTTTTATCAGTTATACACTAAGCTCAAAACAATATGCAAATAGGTCTAAAACCTTAAGCAAAAAACGGGAATAAAAGGGTAAGTTCTTACCCTTGAAGAACACTTCAAGAACAACAAGTCCAGTACCTCCTTTTGATCAAAACCCAACTCAAAACTCTAATATCAACCCCTTAAAACCTCAGCAATCAAAGTATAGTGTAACACTAGGTGTCTTAGTGCAAAACTAAGAATAAAAACCCCTTTAGAACACTATTACACACACAAATATATAGAGAGACGGAGATATAGAGATATATGGATATATAACTTATATCATAGGTTGTTCAACCTTTGGAAAGGAAGGGGAGGCCCTCCTGTTATAGGAGATGCAATCTAAAGCTTCCAAGGGAAGCTAAGTAAAGGATGAAATCCCTCCATACACGTGTATGGAGGGCAGGATTTGTGCTCACCAGCTAGCACAGCTGGCATGCACAATGCCTGAAAAAGGCAAAGAAAAGGTCTCAGCCAGAAAAAAATGGCCGATCGATCAAATCAATGGCCAGCCGACCAACTATAGTGTCGATCGGCCAAAATAATTGGCCGGTAGCAAGAAAGCATGGCCAGTGGGCTCAAGCCAAGGCCGGTGAGGTGTGGGGATGGCCAACAGGCCATTCCCTGCCCTCAGAAGCAAAAACACAAGTGTTTGGTGTATAACCAAGCACAAAGCAAATAAGTCGAGAGGTCATGAGGCAAGGCGCAACCGAAACCTCCGAGAACTCAAGACGAACATGAACATGGATGATCACCGAGTGTTCAAACGGTGACGTCCAAGTCTTGAGGACGGTCAAAAATGGGGTGTCTATAGGTGCCCCTCTTTGACAGAACTCGAAAGTCATAACAATGACGGGAGTGAATGTCAAAGCCCAGAGACGACCCATTTTTTGACAAGGCCGAAGACTTAGATAAGCATACAAGCTACAGATGAAGATATGCGCCTGAGGGTAGGGGCAAAATGCAAGACAATGCACCAAGCTGAGCATAACTTATGATCATGCAAAGGAGGTTGTAACGAAGCAAATACATACAATAAATGCAATAGTTTAAGCAATCAAACACAAATCTAACTACATTTCATGCAGAAAGGATGTAAGAAAATTATTTAGTTCTCGCTACCTCTCACGCAGAGAATACAATACATGTAAACACATGTAAATAAAGTACACGCGACAACGTGCACAATGTGCATAGGAACTTGAACACATATAAGTAAAGCACATGCGACAACATGTACAATGTGTATAGGAACTTGAACACATATAAGTAAAGTACATGCGACAACGCAAACAATGTGTATAGGAACTTGAACACATAAGTAAAGCACATGCGACAACATGTACAATGTGTATAGGAACTTGAACACATATAAGAAAAACACACGCGACAACGTGTACAATGTGTATAGGAACTTGAACACATATAAGTAAAGCACATGCCACAACATGTACAATGTGTATAGGAACTTGAACACATATAAGTAAAGCACATGCGACAACACGTACAATGTGTATAGGAACTTGAACACATATAAGTAAAGCATAACGTGACAACGCATGCAATGTGTATAATAAAGAACTTGAACACATGTAAGTAAAGCACACGCAGAAACGTGTACAATGTTTAAAGCAAGGAATAAATAATGTTCAGCATAGGTATGGTGAAGGCATGCTATTCGCGATATTGAGATGCAACCAAAACAAGACAAGGCATTGTTCAAAGAAAGATGCGTAGCGAGTGCGCTTATTCTAGTGCGCTCGTTCAACCACTCTTTCGTCCTGGAAGAGGATTCAGACGGATCCCTGTGCTTGAGATGATTGATGCCGATTCAGACATCTGCTGCTTTTCTTCTTCTTTTCCTTTTTTGTTTTACTTTTCTTTTTACTGGTAGTTTGAGCACATTGCACTGCCTCAAGCAGGTTTTTGTTTTCTCAGAACTATGTGCTTGAAAAGATGATGGAATGAAGCAAGCTTTTTGTTGAAAAAGTTTGTTTTTATACCTCACACCGCATCGCATCAAATTACATAATAATGTAAATGAGATTGAATTTCGTTTTGAAAATTAAGCACTTGCACCGTAATAATCCGGTAGTGAACCGACTAACGACAAAACAACTCGATAAGAAAAACGAAGACCTTAACAAGTTAATCAAGTGTAAATACAACTCAATAAGCAAAACAAAGACTTAAAGAGGACGAAATACAACTCGATAAGCAAATTTACAACAACTCGATAAGCAAATAGGTGTGACTTTGCAAAATCATCACTTGAGGCACCGATAATGGAACCAGTCATAATTTTTCAGCATACTTAGCAAACAGGCAGTCCTGAGGATAAAAGGGAAGACCATCGGCCAAATGAGGAGGCTATCGGCCACAATAAATGGCCATCGGCCATAATAACAAGCTGACCGGCCAAAATGGTGGTCGACCGGCATTATTTTTGGTCGACCAGCCAAAAATGACAAGGACCACCAAAATGCTGCCACCTGTCTCCCACTCACATCTTATCTTCTACAAAATCTCCAGCTTCATGGTTTTCCTCATTTCAACGCTGGTTTGCACCAAATGGAAGAGTTTCTTGCCCAAAATCTTGCAAATTGGATTGCCAACTTGGATGGCTCGGAAAAGCTAAATTTCTGAGGTTTTCACATAAATGCACTATTCACGCTGAGTCGCACCACGCTGCATTTTTCGTTTCTCCATGCCGCGACAAGGTTTTGGAATCCGGTAACGCATGTCTTTAGGGAAAATGTGAAGGCATGCATTCGCGATATTGAGATGCAACCAAAACAAGACGAGGCAATAAAGAAATCTTGCCCCAACTTCGAAGATTTCCAAGCTTTGATGGAATCCGAGCGCAATAAAGAAATCTTGCCCCAACTTTGCTTCGGCCACGCCCAAGCCTTAGGGCAAATGTGTGGGCTTACTATGCACAACGCTCAATCTTTGATTTGTGACGGAATGTTGGATATTCTGAGTTTGATTTGTCGGTTTTCTGATGTCGGCGACCGTGGTGACCATCATTGGCAAGGCTTTCGACGACATGCCCTTTGTTTGTGCATGCTATCTCATTTCTTGCTTGCCTCAGGCTTCGGAGGATCTAGCGTCCGGTTGCTCGAGGTTGCCCAAGGCTTAAGGGAGAGCAAAAGCAACATTGCCATGTCGTTGGCTGAGACATTGATGGGCTTGGATACTTTTCATCGCCGAGAGACAACCAGATTTCCGGGGAGTCCACTACTACTGCAGGTAATGTTTCCCACCCTATCTCACATATATATTGCTCACATCACTCGGCCCTCAAGCTCGTTTTTTCTTACAAAGCCCTTTCCTCACTTTTCTCTCATCGTACACCTCTCTATTCTTTAATCTCTCATTTTTCATCCCTCCCCAGGTGTGGTTGATGGACAAATTATAGGTTGTAGACTCTTGCCCAGCGTACTCAGCTCGCGGCTATTTCTTCCAACAACGTGTCACACCCCAAACCCGCCCCTAAAAGTTTGGGCATGACCCATTCGAAAACAGACACAAAACCTGTTATACATATCATATGGGGCCTGAACGGAAGCATTTAATAACATATAATAGCGTAAAAAAAAAAGTAATATCCATTCAGCTACCACTACTATGCCAGGATCACAGACAGAACATAATGCAGATAAATATACAGTGACGTATATCTGAAGATAGTTATGTGCATATACATCTACTTTACATTCACATCAAGCCTCATAGACATTTAGGGTACAAATTAAAAGCTTAACAAAACTCCAAAACTTAAACGGTCAACACCTAACAGCTTAGACACTCAAGGCTTGACAACTGGTAACGGAAGCCACAGGTTAAGGTTGACCTCCAGGTTGAGTGCCTCGTAAGCAGACATAAAATAAAGTGAGTCAAGCTCAGTGAATAATAGTACGTAAATCATGTAATGTTCCACTTAAACAATAAAGTATATAACTGCAGAAGTATATGTTTAATTACACTCTGTAAATATAGCTCAACAATCATGAGTCCAGTTTCCTTAACAAAGCAGTTTAGTATGTACAGAGGATCCAAAATGTTCATATACTCAAATAACAGAATAGCCATCAGTCCCAAAAGTTACAAAACAGCCTTTCGGCCGGTCATATGAGCGGCTTATCCGCCCAGAGATAACTGAACGCATAAAAGCGTGTAACGCATAAAGCGTGAGGTACGAACTAGTAGAAAATAATAAGTTTTGAAACCAAGACATATCATGCTAAATCGCAAACGGAAGATCAATAGACAATATGTACAAAGCAGAATAAATAAGCAGTAGAAACGGTTCCAAAGTCATCCGAATATCGATGGACCATAGGATACACTAATCATCTCGGTTTCATGCGGATACTTGGTTTAAAGGCGAACATGGGTCCAGTTACTCATTTAGAATCGACATGGTAATAAAGAATTATTACTCGTTAGTGACATGTTTGCCCATCTTTCAACGTTCTCACTGATTTTCAATCATCACAATTGGTTGTGTAACATGTTCGTATAGCACTTACAATGAACAGAGCATTAGTGATAATAACTATCAATGATAAATAAAATGGACATCTTCGTACTATTACTCACAGTGATTAGATGCTTGGTCCGCCTCTGTAATTGACCCTACACAATTCATAATACACATAGAAATCGGGTCACATATCATTATTCCGTTTTGAACTAGTTTAATTCTCTTTATTCCATTTACACATCATTTGGCAATTCAATATGAATCAAATTAAATCCTTGAATCTCATTTCAACATTCCACACCCAAGTTCATGTCATCCATATCTTTAATAAATTATTTCCTTAATTTTTCCTTTCCATTATAGCATAAATTCTAACGTTTATAACAAAGTTCATTCGCTAAATTTAAACATAATTTTCAAGTGTCACCAAATACCAATTAAACTTGCACATATAAAATTCAACCCACTAATTTCATGATTCTACTTCCAATTTGGCCATATCATCAAGTAACATCATTACCCAACCTAGGGTTTCAAGAAAACATTAAAATTCAAAACAAATTCAAACTTATTAATTCATCACTCTTTATTCTAATTTTTCCATTGCTTATACACCTAGGATACATGGTCCATCACTCTAACCCATCAATTTAGCTCTCAAGATTCTTACCTCAAAGCCTTGGTGCGATTCCTCCATAATTTCCGAATTCCAATCGGTTGCAAACGCGTTGATCTCCATGCCTTCTTCCTTCCTTGGTGGAAAATCTTGGTCAAAACAAAGAGAAATGGTGAGGATTTGGGATCAAAACCCTAGGGTTTTCGGTCCTAGGGAAAAGGAGAGAAGAGGAAAAGAATGTGTGAGAAATGATCCAAAATCTGGTTTAAAAGCTGCTGTCCGTAATTCCGCTCGGCGGAGAAATTCCCGCTCGAGCGGACTGTTTCAAGACAGATCCGAAACTTTGAACATGTATAACTCTCTCATTCGGACTCCGTTTTAGGTCATTCTTGTGGTCAAATTGAAGCCACGGAGATAAGCTTTCTAATGGTTCTAACCTCACATCCAAATTCAAAGTGTGGAAAAAGAAAAGGGCAAAAGAGTGACGGTTGGTCGTAAATGAATTATTCAAATTAAGGTTTTTGGTCCAATCTTACTTTACCCTCATCTCATCATCTCAATCAATAACCCAAAATAAGGTAAGAACATTTCAAATACACTGAGAAGAACATCAAAAATGAGTCCACATGCTTCAGAATCAAACTTGACCAGGCGACCCGCTCGAGCGCCCAACCTTGCGCTCGAGCGCGCAGACCAACAAAGTCGTCCGCTCGAGCGTAAACTCCCCCGCTCGAGCGGATAATCACAACTCCCAGAATCTCAGGCCGTCTGAAAAATCGCTGGAAACCCCAAAAGTCCGCTCGAGCGGCCACTCCTCCGCTCGAGCGGAGGAAAGAATTTCTGGGTCATTACATCCTTCCCTCCTTACAAAAATTTCGTCCTCGAAATTTGAGAAAACCAAATAGAAAATAGGTCAAACATATATAGAAACACACCCTGTAATGTTCCAAAACTAGATCCACACTTGGGATAGAAAAGGATCACAAATACATTCGATCAACATATACGTATCAAAATTTCAACGGGCAAGGACAACACTAACCAACTATAATCCCACGGCCTATAACAACTTCTCAATTTCAAAGACAATTCACATTGTACGGTCCATCACCAAAATTCAATGGCCCTTCAATTAGCGGCACCACCAACTCTTTATTCCATTGACACTAAAAACATAGAATAGTGAGGACCATCATACAATTACCCCTTAAAGACACTCACATAGGGGCTCCTACTCAACTTCAAGAGAGGTCAATCAAAAGCTCAAACATACCTTAAACTTTAAAATCTAAACACCCTTTTCACTTTCTCACTTACTTCTTTTCTTTTCAATCCTTATTTCTTTCTTGGCGTAAGAAGACTTGGATATATATAGATGGTCATACATAAAACATATGGGATACAATCCAATCGTTTAAGCATTCCAAAATGGAAATCTCGTAAACATACTTAAGATTACATAAGAATTATGCTTGTCACAGATACATAATCAATTTCGGATAATTAAACCTTTAAGGTTTCAAATTTCTTATTCAATTATGCAAAATGAGTCCCCCATTCCCTATTCAAACAATTTTTCCGTTTCTCCCTGGAAGAGACAACGTCACTCACATGGTTTTGTCTTTACAACTTATAATTATAGTGGATCAACAAACGGTCGAGCAGAAAATAGAGACCAATCATTTGGCCCGGTTACTTAACATACATAGAGCTTCCAGTTAGTCCTCGTACATAAATTCTACCAAGTTCATTCATATAATTATAACTTTTATTACGTATACAGTAACCATAAAAAAAAAAATCACATCCTTCCAGAGTCTATAAAAGCAATAACTTATGCAATAGTATAACAAAGGGGCAATTTGATTTCGTGACATCCAGGTTCAGAATTCTTAATATTAATTCAATGTGGTAGTCAATCAACTTGTAATCATGTAGTGAATATTGTCCAAAGTTGTCTAAACATGTAAGAGGAGGTAAATGTCCAATAGGTATTGCTAACCCATTAACAAAGTGGAATATTTCCATGTCCTTTTGTTTCCACCAGAATCCACGAGATCGTGCAAAACAGTTCACATCATGTTATGACATAGCATAAATTGAACAAATAAATAAAAGCATATTCGTACAGATTCTTAGTTATACTTGAATCAGAAACAAAAATCAGAACTTATACTTGATCATAATCCACCCGTGCAAGACCGTCGGTGGCAAGAGATATTTTGTAACATACTTATACCACGGTAGTTTTACCCCCGGGCAAGGGCCCTTAATACTTTTACATACATGGATCATCATTCCTTAATTCGTAACATAACGTATCAGAAAATGAAGCAGTGGTTGTCATATCATGTCATTCATTATCGTGCACTTAACAGAATAGAATAAGTCACTTCCTACGTGGGTCCAACTATTATCCAAAACACAACTTATCAAAATACATATTACAATACCTTTTCAAATCATAGGTCCAAACAATACCATGACAAAAAGACATCACTATGTCGTAACTAAATCTTTCATACTTAGTGTTTAAGCCATTCATGACAATGAAGCAGTTAGGATACATGCTCATAATCATATTCATATTTAAATTTTGCATAAGATCATATATGGCTAACTATCATATCGGTGGTCCGAAGACCACAAATGGTAGGTCAAGACCACAACAAGAGTCCGAAGACCACATCGTAGGTCCGAAGACCACAGGTGGAGTCCAAGACCACATCGGTGGTCCGAAGACCACATCAGGTAGGTCCGAAGACCACATCAGGTAGGTCCGAAGACCACAAATAAAATCGGTGCCACAATTACTTATACCATTTTAACAGATTGGCATGTTGGCCCAGAATTATCAGATTGGCCTTTCAGCCCAAATAGCCTTTCGGCACAGATATATCAGAAATATACAGAAGTGTGTATGGACTCAAGAGGTGGCTCGTACGGATTCTAGAGGTGGCTCGTACGGATTCTAGAGGTGGCTCCCACTAAAGTGTAGCACTTAGTTCCGTACAGCACTTTGCTCCACACCAGAAGTCAATAAGTCTCATCATGTCATATCATAAGCAAAACGAATATCATAGCGGAACAACCATAAGGTCATCAAAACAGGCTTTTCAAAAATTCAATCATTTCGTATAATAGACATGGCTCATAATCGTTAACGTAAACAAATTTCAAATCATTGGTCTTAACAGTACCATGACAAGGAAGACAAAATATATCATGATAAACATAATATATAATAACAGTATATTCACCAAACGAAATTCAACATTGATTTAGGATTAGTTTACTTTCAGAATGGCCTCTGGCCTCGTTTTACAAATTTTACAGAACGCCCTGATGGCCCAGAATTATCAGAACAGTCTTTCGACCCAAAATATGCAAATATGTACATATCTTTCCACCATTTTATATCCATTAGATTCCAATTCATATGGATGTCCATATCATGACTGACAGAAACAGAATATCATTAACAGTCATTAGCAGTATTCCATGCTTAGTGTTCAAACAATTCATCTAAATAAATGTTACACAGAATGGCCCTCGGCCCAGAATGTTACACAGAATGGCCCTCGGCCCAAACAGAATGTTACCGGACAGAATGTTACATAATGTATGGATTCAAGAGGTGGCTCCCACCGAAGTGTAGCACTTTGTTCCATACCAGAAATCAATAAGTTTTACCTCAACATTGCATATTATAACATGTCATGTCGTAAACGGAACTACTTACAGAACATATTACATAAATGGAATCAGAACAGAATAGCCCCAAATTCATATAAATAACATCATACAACAGAATACATAAGTCATCTCACGTATATCAAAATATTACTAATAGGCACGGAATAACTTACTTCACAACAAACCTGAGTCATCCTTGGCAAAGCATAAGGATTCAGAACTTACCACTCATGTCCCTTTTTCATTTATCTAACCAAGCCGAGAAAATCCTCTATCCTTATTTCCGCCATACTCTACACAACAATCAATCACAATATATACACAAGGAATGCACAATAGACATGATTCATAATCGTTAACGTGAACATATTACTGTTACCGTTGCTATCAATCTCTTTATATGCAATAAGGATGTCATGCATGAGACCTAAGTCTTTTCTAGACATCCTCTGACTCAATGGATCCGTGTGTGAGATAGCAACTCGTGCTCGATACCACTTGTCACACCCCAAACCCGCCCTAAAAGTTTGGGCATGACCCATTCAGCAGACACAAAACACATTATACATATCATATGGGGCTGAACGGAAGCATTTAATAACATATAATAGCGTAAAAAAAAGTAATATCCATTGAGCTACCACTACTATGCGGGATCACGCATGAGAACATAATGCGATAAATATCTGATGGCGTATATCGAAGATAGTTATGTGCATATACATCTACTTTACATTCACATCAAGCCTCATAGACATTTAGGGTACAAATTAAAAGCTTAACAAAACTCCAAAACTTAAGCGGTCAACACCTAACGGCTTAGACACTCAAGGCTTGACAAGCTGTAACGGAAGCCATTGGTTAAGGTTGACCTCCGGTTGAGTGCCTCTGAAGCAGACATAAAATAAAGTGAGTCAAGCTCGGTGAATAATAGTACGTAAATCATGTAATGTTCCACTTAAACAATAAAGTATATAGCTCAAGTATATGTTTAATTACACTCTGTAAATATAGCTCAACAATCATGAGTCCAGTTTCCTTAACAAAGCAGTTTAGTATGTACAGAGGATCCAAAATGTTCATATACTCAAATAACAGAATAGCCATCAGTCCCAAAAGTTACAAAACAGCCTTTCGGCCCAATCATAACAGAACGGCTTATCCGCCCAGAGATAACAGAACGCATAAAGCGTGAGGGTACAGAACTAGTAGAAAATAATAAGTTTTTGAAACCAACAGACATATCATGCTAAATCGCAAACGGAACAGATCAATAGACAATATGTACAAACAGAATAAATAAACAGAGTAGAACAGTTCCAAAGTCATCTGAATATCGTCAGACCATAGGATACACTAATCATCTCGGTTTCATGCGGATACTTGGTTTAAAGGCGAACATGGGTCCAGTTACTCATTTAGAATCGACATGGTAATAAAGAATTATTACTCGTTAGTGACATGTTTGCCCATCTTTCAACGTTCTCACTGATTTTCAATCATCACAATTGGTTGTGTAACATGTTCGTATAGCACTTACAATGAACAGAGCATTAGTGATAATAACTATCAATGATAAATAAAATGGACATCTTCGTACTATTACTCACAGTGATTAGATGCTTGGTCCGCCTCTGTAATTGACCCTACACAATTCATAATACACATAGAAATCGGGTCACATATCATTATTCCGTTTTGAACTAGTTTAATTCTCTTTATTCCATTTACACATCATTTGGCAATTCAATATGAATCAAATTAAATCCTTGAATCTCATTTCAACATTCCACACCCAAGTTCATGTCATCCATATCTTTAATAAATTATTTCCTTAATTTTTCCTTTCCATTATAGCATAAATTCTAACGTTTATAACAAAGTTCATTCGCTAAATTTAAACATAATTTTCAAGTGTCACCAAATACCAATTAAACTTGCACATATAAAATTCAACCCACTAATTTCATGATTCTACTTCCAATTTGGCCATATCATCAAGTAACATCATTACCCAACCTAGGGTTTCAAGAAAACATTAAAATTCAAAACAAATTCAAACTTATTAATTCATCACTCTTTATTCTAATTTTTCCATTGCTTATACACCTAGGATACATGGTCCATCACTCTAACCCATCAATTTAGCTCTCAAGATTCTTACCTCAAAGCCTTGGTGCGATTCCTCCATAATTTGAATTCCAATCGGTTGCAAACGTTGATCTCCATGCCTTCTTCCTTCCTTGGTGGAAAATCTTGGTCAAAACAAAGAGAAATGGTGAGGATTTGGGATCAAAACCCTAGGGTTTTCGGTCCTAGGGAAAAAGGAGAGAAGAGGAAAAAAGAATGTGTGAGAAATGATCCAAAAATCTGGTTTAAAAGCTGCTGTCCCGTAATTCTGCTCGAGCGAGAAATTCCCACTCGAGCGGACTGTTTCAACCAGATCGAAACTTTGAACATGTATAACTCTCTCATTCGAACTCCGTTTTAGGTCATTCTTGTGGTCAAATTGAAGCCCCGGAGATAAGCTTTCTAATGGTTCTAACCTCACATCCAAATTCAAAGTGTGGAAAAAGAAAAGGGCAAAAGAGTGACGGTTGGTCGTAAATGAATTATTCAAATTAAGGTTTTTGGTCCAATCTTACTTTACCCTCATCTCATCATCTCAATCAATAACCCAAAATAAGGTAAGAAACATTTCAAATACACTGAGAAGAACATCAAAATGAGTCCACATGCTTGAGAATCAAACTTGACCAGCGACCGCTCCGCCGAGCCAACCTCGGCGCCGAGCAGACTAACAAAGTCGTCCGCTCGGCGTAAACTCGCTCGAGCGGATAATCACAACTCCCAGAATCTTAGGCCGTCTGAAAAATCGCTGGAAACCCCAAAAGTCCGCTCGAGCGGCCACTCCTCCACTCGAGCGGAGGAAAGAATTTCTGGGTCATTACACAACGTCTGGTCTATGGCCTTGATGAGGGATGGTGGTTTAACTGGATGTGCAGCTTGTCCACAGACCGTATTGCTTGGCGTTGTCCTTGGCTCAATCTACCAGCAATGAGCTACAGCATGTCCCGACAGACTGGGATTCAGTTGATTGGCCTGACACACTGCATGTTCTACTTTCCTTTCTGGTTCCAGCGCCAGTTCGACCATGATCAGATTTGCCCGGCAGAGGGGATAGAATACCTAGCTGCATTCCCAGTTCGAGGCGCGCAGCTTGCTTGGTATGCCACAGCATGGAGGACGAGAGAACTCCTGGCCCCCGCTCCCACTTTCAGTTGCACTTTGTCTGATGAGTGCATAGATTGGCTCAATGAAGAGGCACAGATTGGGCCTACTTTGGCGTCAGAAGCTTCGACCAGCTCTGGGAGGGGGCGCAGGAACACCTGACTTAGCTATGTCCCGGATTTATTGCTTTATTAGTACTTTCAAGTTTTCTTTATGAATGTAACCAAAAGCAACTTCAATTTTTATGCAAGAGCAGGAGGACTCTATATTGAAATCAATAAAATTAAAGGTTGTGGGTACTGAAATTTTTCCACTTTGGTCCAAAAATGGTCTAAGTTGTAAAAAGATTAATTTGAACAAAATCAACTTTTATTAAAACTTTTCAAAACCATTTTCGATGTGGATCGAATCGACACGCTGAGATCATCCTTTGAGATGCACAATCCGGATATCGCTGAAGAAAGTTGCCCCTAGTCTGAATAGCACTGCACCGGAGATAATAACCAAAGCTCTTGAATGCTGAATAGACAAAGATGAACGAGATGATCAAATGGACAAAGTTGATCGGGGAAAGGTTTATGGATGGACTTCAGGATGAAGTTTCCTACGTATCCCAAAGATGGGAATCAAGCCTTACGTAGTTCGGCACGGGTTCACTCGAGTATTTTCACTCTCCTTTTACGCTCTAACTTTTGCCAAGGCCGCCCTTTGTGGGTTTTCAACCTTGCGAGCTCAGTTTTTGTAATTTCAAATTTTTCACGCTCTAACTTTTACCTAGGTAGCCCTTTCGGGTTTTTGGCCTAACGAGCCTCTCAGCGGTAATATTTCTTCAACTTGTCCATGTTGATCGGCTGTGAGAACTCTAGGCCATCTAGGTCCATCAGAACGACAGCTCCACCTGACCAGATAGACTTGATGATGTAAGAACCGGTCCAATTGGGTCTGAACTTGCCCCTAGGGTCGTGGATGAGAGCTTGGTTGTCTTTGAGCACCAAATCTCCTTCTTTCAGATTCCTAGACTTAACTTTCTTGTTGAAAGCCCTGGCAATTCTGCGTTGATAACCTTGAACATGGTACAATGCTTTCAGTCTTCTTTCGTCAAAGAGTATGAGTTCTTCAAATCTGCTCTGCTGCCAGTTTGCTTCGACTATCTGACACTCAGCCAGTACTTTCAACGACGGAACTTCAATCTCGATAGGTAGAGCGGCCTCTATCCCATAAACTAATGAATACAGAGTCGCTCCAATGGAAGTTCTAATCGAAGTCCGGTAGCCCCACAGAGCAAAATGGCAACTTATCTGGCCAGTCCCGGCAGACTTCCACCATCTTCTGCAAAATGTGTTTGATGTTCTTGTTGGCGGCCTCAACTGCTTCATTAGTCTGCGGCCGATATGTGGACGACTTATGAAAAGCCACGTTGTATTTTTCCAACAAGTCAATCACTTCCTTCTTGAAGTGGGAACCGTTATCTGAAATAATCTCGTTCGAGACTCTGTACCGACAGATGATGTTGTTTCTGATGAACTTCGCAACATGTGAAGCCTTCAACACCGTATAAGATTGGGCCTCAACCCACTTTGTGAAGTAATCTATCGCGACTAGAATGAACTCATGCCCATTAGACCCCTTCGGAGTGACTGCCTTGATCACATCAATTCCCCAAATTGAAAAGGGCCATGGCGAAGTCATATTCAACAGCTTTGACGGCGGGATGTTCATGCGGTTTGCATGGATCTGACATTTGTGGCATCGCCGAACAAAGCTGATACAATCCTCTTTCATGGTGGACCAGTAGTAACCCTGTCTAAGGATCTTCCGAGCTAACATCACTCCGTTCATGTGCGCTCCACACTCTTCTCCATGGATGGCCTCCATTAGGCGCTTCGATTCTTCGGCGTCAACACACAGCTTATGCATTCCTAGATGACCTCTCCTGTACAATTTATCCTCGCAGATGACGAACTGAACAGCCATTCTTCTGATTGCCCTTTTATCCTTGGCATTTGCCCCTGGTGGATACGCTTCTTTTTCCAAGAAGTTCCAGACATCATAATACCAGGGGTTCTCATCTTGAACCTCTTCTATGACAGCAATCGACTCATAAGGTGGCACAAACTTCTGGTCAATGATGATCGGACGCATCCGGACTCCAAAAAGAATGTCTATCATGGAAGATAGAGTTGCTAGTGCATCTGCGAACCTGTTGTTCTCTCTTAATAGATGAGCGAAGTTCAGCTTCTCAAACCGAGGAATCAGCAGGTCCAAGGTTTGTGGTACATTATCATCTTTTCTTCTTTGACTTTCTAATCTCCTTTCGCTTGAGAAACAATAAGGTTTGAGTCCCCAATGACGTCCAACCGTTTTGCCCCTAGTTCTAGGCAGCTTCTAAACCGGCAATGCATGCTTCATATTCTGCTTCATTGTTCGAGACTTTGAACCGAAGTTTAAATACTAGAGGGATGCGGGACTTGTCGGGTGCTATCAGCAACACTCCTACCCCGTACCCGTACTGGTTTGATGCTCCGTCAAAATACATCATCCAAAACTCATCGTCGATATGCAAAATGGCCTCTTCTAGGAATAAGTACTCAACTGCTTCACCTCCTTCCACTGGATGATCGGCTAAGAACTCCGCTACCGCTCTTCCCTTGACTGACTTGCGCGTCACATATTTAAGATCGAATTCCGAAAGCAACAGCAACCAACGAGCTAGCCTACCCGTAAGTACTGGTTTTTTGAAGAGATATTTGATGGGATCTAATCTTGAAACCAAGATTACGAAGTGAGCTCACAGGTAGTGTCGCAGCTTCCTGGTAGCCCATACCAAGGCCAAACAAGCCTTCTCAAGTGGAATGTAGCGGATCTCGTAATCCAACATCTTCTTGCCCAGATAGTAGATAGCTTTCTCCACTTTATCCTCTGATTCCTGCACAAGCATGCAGCCCATCGTAGTTTTAGTCACTGAAAGGTACAAAATCACCGATTTTCCCGGCTCAGGCGGTGACAACACGGGTGGGTTCTGTAAGTATTCCTTGATCTGTTCAAAAGCAGCTTGGCATCGGCCGTCCCACTGGAACTTCTTTCCTTTCTTCAGGAGACCAAAAAGTGGTTCATAAGTCAAGGTTAATTTTGAAATAAACCGTCCTATGAATTGCACTTTACCCAGAAAGCCTCTCACCTCCTTTTCGGTCCTTGGTGGTGGCATTTCTAAGATGGCCTTGATTTTGGAAGGGTCGACTTCGATACCTCTCTGTGTAATCAGAAACCCCAGCATTTTCCCTGCTGTAACACCGAACGTACACTTCTGAGGATTCAGCCGCAACCAAAATTCTTTGATCCTTTGGAAGAACTTTTGCAAGGCGGTGTAGTGCCCCTCTCTTTCTTTGGACTTGACAATCATGTCGTCCACGTACACCTCAACCTCTTTGTGGATCATGTCATGTAATATCATGGTTGCGGCTCATTGATATGTAGCTCCAACGTTCTTTAACCCAAATGGCATCACCCCGTAACAGTAAGTCCCCCACGGGGTGGTGACAGCAGTCTTCTCCTGGTCCTCAGGTGCCATCACTATCTGATTATAGCCTGAGAATCCATCCATGAGCGAAAGCAAAGCATGCCCCGCTATGAAGTCCACTAACTCATCAATATGCGGCAAGGAAAAGTCGTCCTTCGGACTGGCTCTATTCAAATCCCTGAAATCCACGCATACCCGGATCCTGCCATCCTTCTTTGGCACCGGAACAATGTTGGACAACCAAGTTGGGTATTCGGATACCAGCAGGAACCCTGCGTCAATTTTCTTGGTGACCTCTTCTTTAATCTTGAGGGCCCAGTCCGAGCAGATCCTTTTGAGTTTCTGTTTAACGGGTCGGGCCTCGGGGTCAAGAGGGATCCGGTGCTGTACAATCTCAGGATCGATCCCAAGCATGTCTTCGTAGGACCACGTGAAAACATCTTTGAAATCTTTTAATAAAGCGACTAAGCACTCGCGTTCCTCCGAAGACAATGTGGACCTGATCTGGACCAGCTGCGGGTCCTCCTCAGTACCAACATTAACAGTAGTGATTTCATCAACTAAAGGTTTAACAAATCTTTCTTGCTCTTGATCAAGTAAGCGTTACAAAACCGGAGGAATTTCTTCCCCGTCGTTTTCATCAAAATTTTGAAAGTCCTAATTAATGTAATAAATCAAGGGCACAGAAAAGTACTCAGAAACCACATCCATTCCATTCTCATTAAGCATATCCAAATCGGCCGATTCTTCTGTTACAACAGACTCAAAAGAGAAAGAAATAGACGACCTAGACAAGACTGTGGCATCCGGGTTATCACCCCCAGGAATACCGGACTCGGACTCAGTCGAGCTGGAACATGATTCCGACTCAACAGATTCGGAGGAATCAGATTCCGGCTCACTACCTGACCCGGTGCTGCATGACAAAAATCCTTCCTCGTACTGCCAAATGAGAGAGGGTGCGATGGATGCATCCAAAATGTTTGACGGTAGGCCCGCAGCCATTTCATTTCCAACAATGGACACTGAGAAGTTATGCTCCAAGCACATTTGTACGATCAGAGGATCTGAAAGTAGACAAGCTAGTGCTACCCCCATTTCAATTTCAGCGCTCTCGAAATCCACATTTTTACACTGCTCAACCTCAGCTGATAGGTCTGTCTACTCCTCGACAACATCATCCCCGGATAACTGCAGGTCAAAGAAAATCTCAAAACCCGGCACGCGCTTCCTCTCCGCATTCTGCCATGGCTCTGGGAAGCCACAAAATGGAAAGTCCTCCCCCTCCCGAACGAAGCGTCCGTTTAGGGTACCCTGGATGGGTCGGTGCATTAACTCAAAAGGCTTCCCTATGCGGGTTGTGCGGCACTTCGGCCGATACTGCAAGGCCCCTCCGGCCACTCTTCCCCAATCCCATCCCGGGGATGTGTTGAAGCTTGTTCATGAGGTATATTGATTGTGCACTGACATACACGCCTTCATCAACAGGCAAGATGTTTCGCACGACTCGAGCCTCAGCCAGAGTAAACCCCAACAAGAACACATCCTCCATGCCGTGCTCGATTTCCAAGACTGGTGTAGGCACTTCTGGCGGCAGATGGATGGACGAATTCCCAAAAACAATAGTCACCCCCTTCCCGTGGAGGTATTTCAACATCTGGTGCAAGGTGGAAGAGACTGCCTTTACCTGGTGCAGCCACGGCCACCTCAAAAGTAGATTGAAGGTTGTGGGAATGTCCAGGACATGAAAGTCAATCTCGTGTTGTCCCGGACCAACCTAGGTCTGAATTTTGACAGTCCCCATCACCTCCCTGCTTATGTTATCATACGCTGGAATCACCTGGTCTGTTGGCACGAAGTCTGCGGGCTTTAACCCGATTGCATATACCGTCCTTGACGGGCATACATTAATGGCGGATCCCGTGTCGACAAGAAGTACCGGTATCCATTTGCTTCTACATTCCACAGAGATGTAGAGCGGTTTGTTATGATTCGCGCCCTCAAGCGGCAGTTCTTTGTCAAAAAAGGCCAACATCAGGGAATCTCCTCCCGGAAAGACCAATCCCACCAATTGTTCAGGCATGGTGTCTATTGAGAGCTTAGCTTTGTCCATGGCCGATAGAACAGCCTATTTGTGAACACGTGAAGCCATAAACAGTCCCCAGATGGAGATATCTGCTTGTATCTTTTTCAACTATTTCAGCACGACCTCTTCTTCAAGTAGCTTCTCTTTCTGTCTCTCTGACTCCCTGTCCTTCCCGGACGCTTCTGGCTGATCTAGGTGTGGGGGCTTGAAATACCGCCCACTCCAAATCATATGGTCAACTTCACCAATGTACCAGGTATCATCCGGTTGATTGCTTCCCCAGTTCTCATCCGTGTGGGCAAGACATAGATCATCGTCTTCCCACCACATTCCATCTGCAGCCGACAGACACCTGTCCGGCTCCGTCACCACTGTCCGTGTACTCACGGTACCTTCTGTCCACATGCTCACAGCATCCTCTGTCTTTTTGCACACGGCACTTTCAATCCCCGCGGGGGCCTTGGCTTTTCTGGCTCTCTTAGAGTCTTCGATCCCTTCTTGTTCCAACTGTGTCAGTACAGTTTGCCGTTCATCATTCCCTGTATTCAAAATGCCCAAATCCCGAGCGAAATTCTTGGCACCGGTTGTAGACGTCCCCGAACGTCCTGAGAGGGAATCCCGTTTTGTTCATTTGGGCTCACTACAATTCAGGACTCAATGTCACGATCCTGTATCTAATCTCACAGAGTGCAATGAAAAACCGATGAATCATCAAAGAGTCCAAATCCGACATATCATTTTGAAAACAGATTTTTTTTTTTTAAAGAAGTACCAAATATGGACTGCTTTTCCAGATACAGAGTCGCCACCTAAATATTTATTTTGGGGGAATTTAGGAAACCCTGACTCGTGCCTAAGGCCATGTGTCCGTTATCACCAAAGTTGCATAGCTCAAGAACTTGGGTACGATTGGGGAAGGTCACTTCGTGAGCACCCCCGCTCGCCCGATCAAAGATCGGCCTCTACTAACCATGATATCAAGTTTTGAAAACATTATTTGCTCTTATTCCGGTTATTAGTCTAGATTTACTACATGATGCACACAGCATACAAAAATAGACCGGATTGCCTGAATTGGAACAAAACATCTCATGTTTGTTTTTTAAAGCGGTTTCCTACTCGTAAGTAGGCTAAAATGTTGAGTTGCCACCCTCAGGTGGGCTTAGAAAACATGATTTTGCCACTCTCAAGTGGGCTTAAAACTCCCAGTCGATGAATTGTTCCAATCCAAATAACCCAACCTTCACCCATAGGTATTCAGGCAGTTATATCACATAAGCACTTAGCCTCATGGTAAGTATGCTATCATGGCAGTCACTCACGCGCATGCAAGGATGCTAAAGCATAAAAGCTTACCGAGTACTCCGAGCCAAAACAGAAGCTAGTTAGTAACCAAATGCATGATCCTAACTATGCTGAAATGCACAATGCAACACATACAGGAATGCAACTAAGATAGGCTCGGCTATTCTAAGATGGCAGGTGAAATGCAACAGATAACATGTATTCAACTCGGAATTGAAATACAATGCAGTTAGTATGCTAATTGAAACGTGCCCTAAACTAACCATCATAAGCTGGTAAATAAAAGGAGAATGACGTAGGGTTGGAAGACATACATCACATGCATGCACACTTATTACAAGATTGCCCTCCTCGGAGGGTCTGAATAAATAATACAGTCCGAATAAATAATTAACTACTCTAGCTAATTAAACATTACCAAACCCTAATTAATTAACAAATTAACTAGGAAAGCAAATAAACTAGCATGCAAGCTATAAAATGGACTGCCTTAGCTCTTGTTCCAAATGATGAAAGATGCATGCGTGCTCGGGTCGCTTTGTCGGGAAATTCCTTGCGATGCCCCGATTTGCCTCAGTTTTGCAATTGGTCCTAGAACACTGTACAAAACTTCCGAAGGCTGCTGACTAGTTTTTGCTATTGGATTCCGATTTGCTGCGACAGAGAGTAAGAAAGGGGCATGGCAAAGTATATTTTCAACACATGTGCGCAGGACCACTCTCCCCGTCATTGCACAAGCTCTAGGGAGTGTAGACCTCGATCCTCGTGCCACCAATCACGCATCTCGATGCATGATGGCCGAGGAGTCGAATTGCACCACTCAATGTGAAATGAATGCACATATAAACATAACAAGGCTTGAACTCCATCATGGGTAATCCGGAGTGTCGGCGATTGGGAATTGAGACACGTTTCGTCACTTTGAGTACAGAACGTCTCTCGTTTCCCGTGTTTGGACTAACCCTACTCCAAACACAATGCAATGAGATGGCATACACAATGTGACTAACGTACAACCCTAAATGCAATGCAACCTAATCATGCTGGCATGCGAGGGATGATATGCACACATGCAACTACCATACGCAATGCTATGAACTGAGAATGGCATACTCAATGCACACGAACTATATGGCATACACAATGCAATATGGACTTAAACTAAAGTAAGTGGACCTCAGCCCCACTCAAATCAGTGGCCGTACATGAAAATGAGACAAACGACATACATGCAAACATGTACGAATACAAAGGACCGATCCTAAGGCACAACATGCAACTCTAACTAAGCATGGAAAAGGATGAAATATGACATGGAAACACACATTCGCCAGCTCTGAAACATGATGCACAATGCTCCCGAATCATGCAAACACTTCACACAAAGCATGCTAGATGGCACAATTACCGAAGCTAGTGAAGCGGGTTACACTAGAGGTACACAAAGCAATGTACAAATGGAAAGACCAGCCCCAAACAGACCCTTGGTAGGTCCAAGATAGTGGGAAAATGGCCTAAAATGATGACTCAACATGCAAAGAAATGAAGCTCATTCAATGGTCCGAAAACAAGGCATACAAGCCCAACTCACAAACGCATTTAAAGAGTGAAAATCATGGGAACATAGCATATATGTAAGCTCTAAAATGTGATATGCAACGGCCCCAAAACATGAAAACACCTCAGTATAATGCATGTAATAGACCTCAAAACTCAAAACTAAACATGGACATTGAACTACTAGCATGCAAAACAAGCATCATTCGACCATGAGACAAAAAAATAGAGCTAAGGCAGTTCAACATATGCACAAGATTAGTCTAAGGCATGGCCAAAAAGTGCTAGAATTAAGGGCCAAAAGATCATGCAACACAAGCTAGTGAACCATGATTTGCACTACAACTATATGAAGCACATGAGAGCTGACCAAACCAGCCAAAAACCGAAGTATGACATGCCAAATAATGCCCAAAAACCTATGGAAACATGGCCAATGCATACAAGAATGATATGTTCCTTTGAAAGGCCAATAAGAGGGTTATTCAACACATGCATGATGGACATGCAAAATTGCAAAACCACCTCTAGACAGAGGTTATGATGACCCTAAAACTCACTGAAAAGGGCTTGAAATGAGCCTAGGAAGCATGCAAGTAAAGATCCCTTTGAAAGGCCTTGAAGAGGATTACTCTACACATGCACAATAGACATTCAACAAGGAAAAAAGGGCTCTGGAAAGAGCCTATGCAGGTCACAAAACTCACAAAAAGTGGCCTGAAACATGGCTTTGAAACATGCAAATAGGGGCTCATTTGTAAGGCCAACAAAGCTAGTAAACAAAACAAGGGGTGAGAAGGTCACCCCTCACTGATTTTGAGGCTCAAAAACATTTGTCAGCCACAGAAAATCCACTGGATTTCAGTCGTTAAAAGGCCAAACTAAGGCCAACACAAATGCTCTAATGCATAGCTCAAAACAAGAGGAAATGAAGCATGCAAGGGGGTAGATGACCCCCAACAGAAAAATGACCTTAAACAAACATGTTTAGAAGCTCAAAACAAGACTTTTTTTTAGTTTATGACAAAGCCTAAATATGCTTCCAAATAGAGCTAAACTATGAAGCAAAATAAGGCTACAAAGAGGGAAATAGAGACTTACCCTTGTAGAGAAGAAGGCCAGCAGCTTCTGGACCAAAATAGGAACTCTTCAACCTCTGAAAATGAGGTCCTAGGTACTTAGGTTGACCATGGAGGTGTTTTGCTTAGAGGTGTAGTGCAATGGGGCCAAGAACTAGGAGTTTTGGACACCAAAAGAGAATGATATAGAGAGGGAGAGGTCCATATCTTAGCCAAAATTTTTCAACCTTGGCTCATGAGGGAGAGGCTCCCTTTTATAAAAGAAGAGGTCCATAGCTTCTCTAAGAAGCTTAGAGCAAAGAGGCCAAGCTTCTAAAGGAAGCTAAACCAAAAGGATCAAGCTTCTTGAGGAAGCTAGACCAAAGGGGTCAAGCTTCCTCAAGAAGCTCAACAAAAGGTCAAGCTTCTCTTAGAAGCTAAGCAAAAGGGACCAAGCTTCTTTAAGAAGCCAAAACAAGAGGGTCAATCCTCGGAGGATGGGGAAAATGCCTCCCAACTGGCACAGTTTGATAGCACTCAAAGAGACAAAAAAGCAGAAGGCTGGCCGACCAGTTCAAGTGGTCGGCCGGCCACTTGCCCTGGTCGGCCGACCAGGGGTCAAAAGGTTCAAGCTGAAAAGGTGGTCGGCCTACCCATATTGGTGGTCTCCTAGGTGAATACAACTCAATGGTGGTATAGGAGACCAGAAATTGTGGCTCAAAAGTGAGGGAGACCAGCTTCCTGACAAGAAAATCAGCCAACGGGAGAAGAGGTGGTCTCCAAGAGAATTGCTGGTCTCCCACCCCCGTACCACCTTCCAAATAATGAAAATAGGGTCCCTGCCAAAAATGAACCCACATCGATGCAAAACTAGGGTTCGGGGTTCAATACGCGTGGCCAGAGGCCCCTAAAACTGACTATGAAGCACCGGAGGTGGCGTGCAACCACAAAGGTGGTCTCCCGGGCCACAGTGTCCCTCTAGGGAGAGAGAACAAGGTCTGTGCCAAAAACCGGAGCAAACGGAGAAAGTTAAGCGGTCCCGAACTGAGGCACACGGCCAACGGCTCCGAAAACCGAAAACTGGTCTCCAAACGGGAATAGTGGCCTACGACCACGAAACGTAACCTACGGCCACTGAGAGATGGTCTTCGAGACCTCTCCCTCCCTTCGAGAAGAGAAAACAGAGAAAACAGGACTTGGTTCGCAAACCGAGGCACAGCACAAAAGAGTCCCGAAGTCCGGAGGTAAGGCTCTCAACCGAGACTCTATGACCTCATAACGAGCACAATATGCATCATCACCGAGCGCTCAGTCGGCGACGTCTGAGTCTTAAGGTCGGTCAAAAATGGGGTGTCTACAGTTGCCCCTCTTTGACAGAACTCGGAAGTCGTAATTGATGGAAGTGAATGTCAAAGCCCAGAGATGATCCATTTTTGACAAGGCCGAAGACTTAGACAAACAGGCAAGATAAACAAAGAGATATGCCCGCAGGCATGCCCGCAGGCGGGGGCAAAATGCAAAACGATATGCACCAAGTCGAACATAACTCATGATCATGCAAAGCTGCAAGCTGTAATGAAGCAAATATTCACAATAGATGCAATAGTTTTAAGCAAGAATGAAAAGCAGCAACTACATTTCATGTAGTAAGAATGTAAGAGAATTATACAATTCTCGCTACGTCTCACACGGAGAAGATACAATACTTGTGCAGCTTGTCTGGTCGCACCAGCTTCAAATGAACCGTACATACAATATCGTGCCTGCAAAAAAGAGAAACTGAACAAGCACAACATAGTTAGAAACATGCATAGCAATGCAAGTAAAAAGTGCGTGACCACGCAAGCGGAGAGATGCATGACAATGCAACCTAAGTGTGACGCATAACAATGCGGAAGGGGTGCAAAACAATGCAACCTGAGTGTGACGCATAACAATGCGGTGCACTAACAAGTGCAGGCAAGGTGCGCAAGATAGCGCGAATGATGCAGTGCACAAAATAGCGCGAATGATATGCAATATTAGAAAACAATGTAATAATATACAATATAACGAATAAATGCAAATGATATGCAATGTATGTGAGATGATCAAACCACAAGCAGTACAAAACCACATAAATATCATAAAGGGATGGAGATGCAAAATCAAACTACTTTTAACACAGAAAAGGCAGTGGGCACGAGCTGAACGATGCCTAACACAAGCTAAGTGCCTACATCCTAGTACTGGCCACAACTTAGCATGGATGCTTACACATAACAGAACCGTGTTTCAACGTGAAAAGGGTGCGAGCACATGCAGAACTATGTGTTTCGCAGAGAGACCACAAAGTACAAGTAATTGGGTGGCATGATATAAGTGGCGAATGATCTGCTGAGGAAAGATCATGATCCTAAATGCTGAATGTAACAAACTAAAATACGATGAAATAGATGCAATGGATGAATTGAATAAAGCGCGCGGCCAAACCACATTTTGCCTAGAAAAGGCATGGACACAAACAAACCACGTCTAACACAGAAATGGTACCGTCACCCTCAAACCACAATTCCCTTAGTGGAATATACGCATACATATAATCACATAACCATGCTTTAACGCGAAAAGTATGGGCACATGCCAGACTAACTTAACATGGAAAGGATGCAGGCAATACAATGGACATGCAGTACAGGCATGCAACATATTCTATATGCAATGCAATAGACATACTAGATGATGTAGTAGTTAGGAAGCGAAGGTACCTTACAGGGGCAATTGGCAATGACCTACCTCATGCTGATGGGGACCTTCTCCTTTTTTTCGGTTGAACCGCAGGTACTACTTTTCTCCCTGACTATGGTCGCAGCTTTCCCAATTCTCCAACAGGGTGATAGACTAGGTTGGTTCAGTATCCAGAATTGAGGCGTATACACATGCTATCTCAATCTATGGGGCTGCCATACAGATTTCAAGCCGAGGATATTCCCCTAGGTATTTAAACCAGACTTTAGTCTCGGAAATCCCGAACCTTTGTGTTCTGGGCATGAGCTATTCGAACTCTAGTTTCCACCATCTCAATTGATCTCCTGCGAACTCACTGAAAACACAGGCAGGTGGCTATACCAGACCGCCAGAAGTCATTCGGGCACGACAAACACCAAAGGAATTGCACCTTTAGAGGATTTAAGGTCTCCTAGACCAAAGAGTGCACAAGACAGTGCAAATTAAGATGGAAGATTTAAGGTCTCCCAGACCAGAGAGTGCACAAGACAGTGCGATGCGCAAGAAAGCGCGGGTGTAAATTGCACAAAACAGTGCGATGCGCAAGAACGCGCGAGTGTAAATTGCACAAAACAGTGCGATGCGCAATAAAGCGCGAGTGTGAACTGCACAAAATAGTGCGATGCGCAAGAAAGAGCGATAAAATGCATGCACCATGCAAGTAAGGTGCACAAAACACTGCGAGTGATAAATTGCACAAAACAGTGCGGTGCCATGCACTAACAAGTGTTACAAGCATTTTCTATGTAGGATGAGAGTATGTAATGAAATGCAGAAGATAGCGCGATGCCCAAGAAAGCGCGAGTGTGAACTGCACAAGACAGTGCGATGCGTAAGAAAGCGCGAGTGAAATGCAATGCACAAAACAATGCGAATGAGGTGCGCAAGATAGCGCAATGCGCAAAATAGCGCGAAATAAAATGTATGCAAAATGCATGAGAAATGTATGCAAAATGCATGAGATGCACAAAATAGTGCGAATGAGGTGCGCAAGATAACGCGATAAAATCCATGCCCAATGCAAGACTTAGCACACGGCTTACGACATAGCATTCCATTCATTTGGCACACAGCTCACAACACAACACTTTGTTTTTTTGGCACGCAGCTCGAAACACAGCACTCTGTTTATCTGGGCACACAGCTCATTCGGGCACATGGCTCGATTTCGGGCACACAGCTCATTTTCGGGCACACAGCTCCTTTCGGGCACACAACTCATTCTTCGGGCACACAGCTCATTTGGGGTACACAGCTCATAACACTGCTTAATCTGAACACTCAGTCCATAACACAGCATTTGGTTTGCATTTTGAACACATAGCTGAAGCACTTGAATTTCTGAACACGCAGTTTAAACTTTTGGCATGAACACGCAGCCCACATTTTTGAAATTTGAACACACAGCTCAAACTTTTGTCGCGAACACGCAGCTCACAATTTCTTGAAATCTGAACACATAGCTCAAATTCTTGCGGTGAACACACAACCCACATTTTCTTGAAATCTGAACACACAGCTCAAACTTGTTGTCGTGAACACATAGCCCACAGTTTTTGAAAGTTGAACACGCAGCTCAAACTTTTGAATTTCTGAACACGCAGCCCATTTTTTGATTGTGAACACGCAGCACAGACTTGTTGAAAGTCGAACACGCAGCCCATTTTCGAATGTGAACACACAGCACACATTTGTTGAAAGTCGAACACGCAGCCCAAACTTTTGAATTTCTAAACACGCAGCCCATTTTTGATTGTGAACACGCAGCACACACTTCTTGAAAGTTGAACACGCAGCCCAAACTTTTGAATTTCTAAACACACAGCCCATTTTTTATTGTGAACACGGAGCACACATTTGTTGAAAGTCGAACACGTAGCCCAAACTTTTGAATTTCTGAACACGCAGCCCATTTTTGAATGTGAACACACATAACACATTTGTTGAAAGTCGAACACGCAGCCCAAACTTTTGAATTTCTGAACACGCGGCCCATTTTTTATTGTGAACACACAGAACACATTTGTTAAAAGTCGAACACACAGCCCAAACTTTTGAATTTCTGAACACGCAGCCAATTTTTGATTGTGAACACGCAGCACACATTTGTTGAAAGTTGAACACGCAGCCCATTTTTTGATTGTGAACACGCAACTCACATTTGTTGAAAGTTGAACACTTAGCTTAAACTTTTGAATTTCTGAACACGCAGCCCATTTTTCATTGTGAACACGCAACTCACACAGTTTATACACTTCACTTCTGAACACACAGCTCATTCGTTTCATTTGCACGCAGCTCATCTTTAAATCTGAACACGCAGCTCAAACTTTTCATTTCTGAACACACAGCTCATTCACTTCATTTTGAACACGCGGCTCACACATTGCACTTCTGAACACGCAGCTCATATATTTTCAATTTTGAACACGCAGGTCATAACACAACACTGTTCGATCTGAAGACATAGCTCATAACACAGTAGTCTTTTAATTTTGAACACACAGCTCATTCTGAACATACAGGATGCGGCGACGGAACTTGCAGAAGTTGAAACAAACTCAGATGCCCGACATTTCCCTTTTCTTTTCTTTTTTTTTTTTTTTCTTCGAAGTCCAGAACCTATATAGCTTCAGATAGGTCCTGGTTTTACTGTTTTCACATGACTCGGGTTGAACCCTGCGGTTTTTGAAAGAACAAAATCTCGTTTTGCACAAACATGGAGAATGGCACAGCACTCTGAGCACAAAGCGATTTTTTTTTTTAAATTGAAATTGAGACTAAGTTCTCAACCGGGTATTGAGCTTAGAACTGACCACAACCAAAACAACTCAACAACGGAAAACAAAGGTAGAACAACCTAAACACAACTCAACAAAGGAAAAACAAGGTAAAACAACCTAAACACACCGAGTGACACTCGAAACGACTCAAAACAAGAATCGAGAGAAAGCAAAAGGCACGACACTCAGACGTATTGGAAAGATGAGAGAACTCTCAGATCGCGAGGACCCAGTTTCTCTGGATATTTGTTTCCCACCCTTTCTAATTTGTGATTCTCATATCACTCGGCCCTCAGGCTCTATTTTTCTAAAAAAGCCCTTTCCTCACTTTTCCTCTTAGCTCACATCTCTCTATTCTTCAATCTCTCATTTTTTATCCCTCCCCTGGGTGGTTGATGGATAAACAGGAAGTTGCGGGCTCACGCCCCTAGCATTCTGCTAGATTCTCTTTTTTTTCGATGACGTCTAGTCAATGCCCCGGATGAGGGAGTGGAGTATCTTCATCCATTCCAATTCGTGCTTCGCACTTGGCTCGATACCTCGCTGCTTAGAGGATGAGAGAGCTTTTCGGCCCTTTTGCTGTTAGCTTCAGTCGTGCCCTTTTCTGGCGAATATGGTGCCCTTTCCGACAAGTAGAGTGCCCTTTCTAGCAAGTATGTTGACAAAGGGGAAAAGACAGAACACCTGACTCAACTATGCCCCTAGTTCATCATTTTGACCATTTTTTGTTTTTGGTTTTCTACTAAAACAATTTTGACCAAAATGAGAGTTAGATTCACATGCTTGTTCAATTTTCTGATTTAAAGTCATGCAAGTCAGTCTATGAGCACTGCAAATTTTCCTGTTTTGGGTCCAAGAAATGGTCCAGTTTTGAAAAAAAATGGAATACTTTTCAAGAAAATCAGTCCACCTCAGTAAAAATTCTCAAAAACTATTTTTGCAAACGGCCATTGCTCGACGAGCATGGAACCTACTCTTGAGATGCACAACCTCAGATCCGAAGGAGAATTGCCCTTGCTAATAAAGATCGCATGGCAACGGAAAGTTGCCCCTTGTTTGAATGGCACCGGCGTCTTTGTATGGCCTCGGAAAGTTTCCTTATGCGAATAGCGCCGAAAGACATGGCAACCAATCCTTACAGTGACCATTACCACTGAACTCTCAGATACAGAGAAGACAAAGATGATCAGAACCACTACATGGACATAGTCAATTGGAAAGTGTTTACGGTTGGACTTCAGAATGAAGTTGCCTACGTATCCCAAACATGGGAATCAAGCCTTACATAGTTCCGGTGTAAGGTACACTCGGGTATTAACCTCTCCTTTTGCGCTCTAACTTTTGCCAAGGCCACCCTTTCTGGGTCTTCAACCTTGCGAGCTTTGTTCTTCTTTTCTTTTCTATTCTTTTCATTTCTTTTCTTCTTTTTTCTTTTACATCTTTTGTTTTTATTTTCTTCATTTTTTCTTTTTTTTTTTTTTTTTTTTTTTTTGCATTTTTCTCTTTTTTTTCTTTTTGTTCTTTTTCTTCTTTTTCTTGCTCTAACTTTTGCCTGGGTTGCCTTTCCGGGTTTTCAGCCCGGCGAGCCTCTTAAGGGTAAAAGTGTAGCGTTGTCCATGTCAAATGATTTTGAGATCCTGAAGTCATCTGAATCCAGGAGAATGGTTGATGTTCCCTGATGATGTAGGAGTCCATCCAATGGAGGGGCTGAATTTGCCCCTAGTGTTGTGCATAGGAACTCGGTTGTCCTTCAGCAAAAATTTCTTCTTTCTTCCCTTCTGGGATTTGGCATTCTTGCCAGTCGTCGTCTTTGACTCTTCGAGTGCATCTGAAATTTTTTTGCCCCTAGTTCGAGGGGTGCTCCTCATCTAGCTTCACAAGCTTCTTGATCTGAGTTTTCTTGCCCCTAGTTCGCGGGCTGCTTCAAATCTGGCCACACAGGCGCCACATCATGATTGGCCTTGGAACATTCTGAATCCAAGTTCAAGGTTTGAAATCAAGAGCGGTCGAGTCTCGAGGCTGAGAGCGATCCTAAGCGATTTTGCACAGGTCTCAAGAGCGATTCTGCACAGGTCTTCGCAGGACAACGCAAAACATTTTGTGAAATTTTTTAAGAAAGCGACTAGTCGCTCGCGTTGAAGACAATGCGAAACCAATCTAGATCAAGCTAGGATCCTTCTCAGTACTCATACTAACAAGCATAATCTCAATCATTAAGGGCTTAGCACGCCTCTCTTTTTCTCAATTGATCAAATTTTTGCAAATCCCGAGGAATTCCTTCCTCTTTGTTTTCACCACTGTGTTCAAAAAGAGTTTTTGAAAAACTTAGGTCGATGTAATGAATTCAAGGCACAAAAGAGCAAGTGAAATGCACTGTTGTTTCATTCATGTTTGCTGGCACAACAAGCTCAAAGCAGAAATAACCATAAAAGCATGAAAACCACAGTTGTTTCAATTAGATCTACTGGTGTAACTGGCTCCCCAGCAGAAACAGACTCAAAAGAAAACGAAAAGACAAATACAAAACAAAATAGTGATATCCGAGGTAACGCCCTCGGGATCACCCGACTCTAACAAAACAGGACTGACTCGATACAACATGACAGACCCAACTGACTCAGTATGAAAAGACTAACTCTATATAACAGGACAGACTCTAAACGACATAACAAAAACTAACTCAATACCCAAATCAGAAAGCACAAAAACCAGCATTCACAAATGCTCAAAACAGTGCGTGCCATACGCCATATTTGCAGTAAACGGAGTGTCGCCCGCAGGTGGTCCAACTTCTGTTCACATACTTGTGGTATCCTCAAAATCTAACAACTCAGCAGTGACAGACTTCGTTGAGGTAGGTGGGAGGATGACCTCATTGTCGATCAAGTCCTGTACTTCATGACGAAGACGGAAACAGTTGTCGGTGCTATGACCAGTTTGATGGTGGTACGTGCAGTACAAGGTAGCATCATGTGAGGGAGGGAGATTCTTCGGGAGACGCCGAGGCTCAAGGGGTCTAAGATGGCCCTTTTCGGCAAGGATCTGGAGCACCTTAGACAAAGGCATATAAAGGGCGTGGAATACCCTGCGACCTCGGGGTAGATACTTCGAGGTTTGCTGACTTTTGCTGGACGCACTGGCAAAAGGATCGGTAGGTGCCGCCTTGGCCTTCTGATCCTTTCCAGGTGCAAAGTTAGGGTTGGAGGGAACGGTTCTGGTATGACGGTTCCTATCCCGATTTTCTACCTGGCTCAAGCTGCCATCGGTCGGAGCGGGGAAAGCATCATCCACAGTTTTAGCCATAATTGTGAATATTTGCTATTTACTCAATCCCCCAGCTTTCAAAGCCTCGACTGCCCACAGCAGTTGTTCAACGGGATCAGCATCTGTTCCCACTTTATTCTTACCTCTAGCCTCAGCTTCATCGAGGGTTTGGGTTGCTACATCACAGTAGAACCCGGTTGCTGTTGACATGTCATGGCCATAGCATGAGATAGCCTCAGGTTGGCTAAGCTCAATTACAATTCGCCCCAATAGCGAGGGCTCTTGCGGTACGAAATTCCCGGCGTAGAATGTGGTTAGTGGCGAAGCCGACATTCCGTAGGCGAGATCAGACACAGATCGTTGAAGATCACCAATCATTCCCGGTCTGCTGATGATACGCACAGTACAGGGAAGTGTCATGTGTGGCCGGGAGATTCTTCGGAAGCAGCCGAGGCTCCAGGGGCTTAAGGTGTCCCCTTTCAGCAAGGATCTGCAATGCCTTGGACAATGGCATATAGAGAGCATAAAAGACCCTGCGCCCTCGGGGCAGGTATTTTGGAGTCTGAGCACTCTTGCTAGACGCACTAGCAAATGGATCGGCGGGTGCGGCCTTGGGTTTTGATCCTTCCGGATGCAAATTTGGAAGGAAAAAAAGCTGTCTTGGCATGGGGGCCTATCCGGTTCTCGATTGATCGCCCTCGGCGGAGTGGAGAAAACGTCCTCCACTTTTGACATAATCATGCGGATATCTGTTGCTTGTTCATTCCTCCGGTTTTCAAAGCCTCTACTGCCCACAGCAGTTGTTCAATAGGGTCGCCATCTGTCTTCATCTTGCCTTTGTCTCCGGCCTCAGCCTGTTTTAGGGTTTGGGGGGGTGCTGGCATATCATTGTTATAATCGAGGCCATCTCCGGTTGGTTGAGTTCAATAACAATTGCCCAACATGGGGGTTCTTGGGGTACAAAGCTCCGTCTGATGTGGCGGTGAAAGCAGACATTCCATATGCAAGATCCGCCATGGATCTTTGGAGATCGCCTATCATCCCCATTAGTTCAAAAGTAGTAGGCTCACGATATAGTGAGAGTCCAAATTGGATGTGCGGCAAAGACCTAGGTGGATGCGGCATGTCATGATAGTTTCATCTTGTGGGGTAATTCGACTGACTCAGCCGTCATGACCACAATCTCTTCGAGTTCGTCATGTTGATCTGCCTCGGCAAGGAAGACACTAGGCATACAATCAACTCTCGAATCTCCGAAAGGAAAAAACAAGCGATTTCATTTCAAAGCAGATCAAACACGGGTGTAGCCGATCAACTGCACTCTACCACTGATCACTGTTCCCCAGAATCGCTATTCAAAAGCTGCGATACCCGTGAGACCTGACTAATTCTCAACTACTGCGATCTGGGTGCCCTTGGGCCGGATACCCAAATCTTGCAAACTGATATGTGTGTTCCTGTAGAGATACACTCTAAAAGCACATAACAAGTAAAAGAGAGCCAATACACCCCTATGTTGGGGTATGGTTTCCCTATCCTATTTTGTCAGGAGCTAGGGTTTCACTACGCACGCAGCGGTTTCAAACAACCTATATCGGGTAAGTAACCTGTCCTAGTTTGGAATGGTCACTATGGATTCCGACTATGCGCTAGGTCGAATGGTCGAAAAGGGTGCCCCAGTAAAACCGGGGTTTGTGTTCCCACGCTGTCAGAGCCCATAACCGGTTAGCCTTATGGTCATGCCTTGACAAGACAAGCCTCCAGCAAACCGTTCAGGAATGGCAGATGGCAAACACTGTGTCCTAGGCGCACCAATGCACATGCAATGCAAAGAAACACATAAGTGTAGTCAACATAGGATATCACGAGTTTGAGTCAAGCTTTCTAAAATCCCTAGCAGAGTCGCCAGAAATTGTAGACGTCCCCGAACGCCCCGGGAGGGTTAAGTCCCGTTCCGTTCATATCAGGGTCACTACAGTTCGGACTCGATTGTCACGGTTCTAAATCTGAACCAAAGAGTCCAAATTCGGCAAATCGTTTTGAAGAAAAACAGATTTTGAAAAGTAGTGCCAAACATGGACTGCTTTGCCAGATTGCAGAGTCGCCACCTAAATATTTAAAATGGGAAATTTAGGAAACCCTGACTCGGTGCCGAAGGCCACATGTCCTTCATCACCAAAGTGGTCTTGGCTCAGAGCTTGGTGCGATCGGGAAGGTCGACTATGAGCACCCCCTTTCGCTGTCGAAACCTCTACTAACCGTGATATCGATTTTGAAAACATTACATGCTCTTATTCGATTATTAGCCTAGAATTACTATGTTATCTTGTAGACAAACAAGTATAGACTAGATTGCCTAATTTGGAAATAAACATTGCATATCCGATTCGTTTTGAAAGCAGGTTTGAAATTGCTACCGCAAGTAGGCTAAAATACAGTTTCAACGAGTTATTCCGACTCAAGCAATCCAACCTTCACCCACAGCATTCAAGCAGTTTATCTCACATAAGCATCTAGCATGGTAAGCATACTGTCATGGCAACATTCACACGCATGTGGTATGCTAAAGCGTAAAATACTTACATCGTACTCCGTGCCAAAACAATAAACTAGTTAGCAAACATGCATGTCCTAGTTCATGTTAAGTGGCTAATGCAACACAAGCAAGGATGCAATTTAGAATAGGCTCGGCTAACCCTAAACATGGCACATGAAATGCAGCAACTACCACGTATTCAATTTGGAATTGAAAGTACGATGCAGTTTGCATGATGTGTCGAGCCCGATGCATGTTCAGACAAATGTATGGATGCACGCATGCATTGCATAAGGTATGCTAAAATAAGTATGCCCTAATCTACCATCGAAAGCGGGTAAATAAAAGGGATAGAAAGAAATGGGGGTTTGGAAGACATACACCCACTCACACACACTTATTACAACTTTGCCCTCGCTCGGAGGGACCGAAAGAAATATACAAATTAATTAACTACGCAAGCTAATTAAAATATTACAAATCAATTAAATTAATTAAATAAAATAATTAATCTAATTAAACAGTAAATCGCCTCAGGATGAGGGCCAAATGCAGCGCGTGCTCGGGACTCGCTCGGAATCGCACTGTCATGCATGATTTGCCTCTGTTTCCTCTGCTCTCCTCCTCAGAAAATTGCCAAAGTCCCAGGAGTGCCTCTCAGGGCATTGGGGAGTACCACCGGCTGGGGTAGGGCACCACCGGCTGAAGGATGTGGCCACCGGCACTGAATTCATCCATCGACTGTCAGTAGACTGCCGGTCGGCACTAAACAGTGCCGGTCGGCACAAAATGCCTGCAGAACCTGCAACTCACAGCAGCAGAGGACACAACTTGCATGGCAATGTAATTCAAAGCATGTATGCACCAAACACATCCCTTATCATGTTATTGACTCAAAAGGGCATGTGCCTCGATTCCCGGACCACCAATCGCGCATTTCCATGCATGATGGTCCTAAGAGCCAAGAGTGCAATTTTGATTTCAAATGCATGCAATGCAAACAAGCAAACAAGGGTGCTCAACCTCCATCATACTTCACTTCAAGAGGCCAAACATGCACAATACAAATGCAACCCTAAACATGTCAACTAGGCATGCAACATGGACTATGCAATATGTTCATGCAAAGGGTTCAAACAAGCATGCAAGGCAAGCATGCAAACTAATGGAAGGATGGTCTTAAAACATGAATTAGGCCACCCTAAAAGGCCCAAAATCAGTGGCCAAAACCAAGGAAATGGGGGCTAAAATGCACACACACATGCATGCAATCATGGTCCAACACTTAGGCACAAACATGGCAACTCTCAAGCACACTTAAAGAGACCAAACATAGACAAGGAGCATGCATTGTAAAGCTCTGGAAATGATGTTAAACATGGTGCCAAACCAACTAACAAAAGCAAGCAAAGCAAAGCATACAAATGGTCCAAGCATTAAGGCAAGCCAATGGGGCTTTAAACTATACTTATGCAAGACAAATATGGCATTCATTGAACAACCTAAAATAGAGTTTTAGCATGTTAAAACAAAGCCAAATGGCTACTTAGATGGCATCTAAGAGGCTTAAGCACAAAGGCATGCAACATGACCAATGAATGAAGCATTCAACACGTGCTTTTAAAGCACTAAAGGAGCAACTAAGGTAAGCATACAAGCACACCAAAGGGACTGAAATAACATGCTAAATGGTACCAAACCATCAAAATGATGCAAGCAAGGCATGCTACATTCTCATGCTCTTAAGGCCAACAAGCCAAATACAAAGGAGCTATGTAATGCAAGTCATGGCCGACCTAAACAAGCATGGACAGACCTTATTCATAGTAAAATAAGCATACAAGCTTCATGGATCTAAGCCTAAAACATGCTAGAAATAAAGGCACACAACCTAGACATGTTAAGGGACTATTATGGCATTACAAAGCAACTATGCAAGGCATGCAAGGAGTGCTAAAACCAACTTAGAAACATGTCATATCATGGCAATATAGGCATGAAATGCAACCAAGACATGCTCAAAACACAACCAAACATGGTGCTCCTTTGGAGGCCAAAACTTGCCCTTTTCAAGGACATCAAGGAGAGGGGGTGGCCCTCCCCTTTTTGAGACTCTAAGGCATCATCTTCACCACTGAAATCCCTCAAGATTTCAGTGGTGAAGGGATCCTAACACCAAAGTCTCGGATCTCTCACAAAATGGCACAAAAAGTGGCCTTTTCAAGGCCTAAGGGTGGTCAAACTTGCTTAAACCACAAAACACTCTTAATAAACAATAAAGAGGCTTGAAAAACAGAACTTTTATGTGTTATAGACTAAGCACATAAACTATTTTAAACTAGGCAAAAATGGAGTGCAAAAATGGGTTAAATAAAGTAAGTTTTGCTCACCCTTGTAGACCTCTTCAACAATGGTGATGTGGTTGCCTTCTTGAGCACCAAACCAGCTCCAAAGCTCCAAAACAAACCTCTGGACCCTCAAGAACTCAAGGAAGGTGAAACACTAGGTGTTTTTGTGCAATAGTATGACACAAACACCTAGTGTACTAAACAAGAGGGAAGAAGAGAGATAGGATGTGAATCTATCCTAACCCTAAAAACCAGAGCTTGGTGCTCTAAAATGTCTAAAATTTTGTAACCCCACCAAGAAGAGGAGTGGTCCTCCTTATAGGCAACAAAGCTTGCAAAGCTTACAAGCTAAGCTAACTAAGAGGGTCATCCCTCCATACACGTGTATGGAGGGGAACCAAGACTATACAGCTGTCTGAAAATATCTCATAAAGTAGCTATAAAGTGGTCGGCAGGGCAAAATGGTCATTTTGCCAAAAGGAGTGCCGACCGGCATAAAATAGTGCCGACCGGCACAACATAGTGCCGATGGAAACACCAGCCAGCCGGTGGCCTCTAGCCATAGCCGGTGGTATGTGGGGGTGCCTCACAAAGCATTCCCTGCCCCTCTAGGGCAAAACACAGGTGTTTGGTGCAAAACCAGACACAAAACGGTCAAGTTCGGAGGTCCTGAGCCAAGGCGCGCGAGCCGAGAACTCCGGGAACTCCAAACGAACACGAACATGGATAATCACCGAGTGTTCCAACGGTGACGTCCAAGTCTTGAGGACGGTCAAAAATGGGGTGTCTATAGTTGCCCCTCTTTGACAGAACTCGAAAGTCATAACAATGACGGGAGTGAATGTCAAAGCCTAGAGACGACCCATTTTTGACAAGGCCGAAGACTTGGACAAACATACAAAGCGCAAATGGTTGAACTCGCAAGCTGCCTACGTATCCCTTTAGGAATCAAACCAGCGTAGTTCAGGCGCAGGCATACAAGCCGCAGATAAGATATGCGCCCGTAGGCAAGCATAACTTATGATCATGCAAAGGAAGTCGTAATGAAGCACACATGATAGCTTATAAGCTAGCATACACCAAACTACACTACCATGCGAAAGGATGTAAGAATTATGCAATTCTCAAACGTCTCCGCGGAGGATACAATACATGCGGCTCGTCGGTTGCTTGACCTCAAATGAGCCGTACATACAATATCGTGCCTGCAAAGAAAGTAAACTTAACAGGTACAATGTTGTTAGTGTACATGCATGACATATGCAATGCGAATGCTAAATCATATGCAATATATACAAAACTATGTATGAATAATGCAACTAATATGCAATGTAATTGAAACTATGCAATTGAAACTACATGCAGGGCAATTGAATCATGATTCAAACCGGAACGGTTCGAAACCACACAAATGTCAAATAGATTGATGGAGGTAACAAGTCCGTCTCCCATAGAACGATGTCTGATCTATGAGTACTTCGCACGGACACAAGAACAAGTATTGAGTGGAATGACATAAGTGAGGAAACGACCCGCTAGGGAGAGAATAATGATCCTAATGCCGGACGCAATAACTACACTACAATGTAATATGCACAATGGATATGGCGCGCGAGCCAAACCAAATCTTGTTTAGGAAAGGCATGCACACATACAAGCCATGTCTAACACAGAAAAGGTGCCGCAACCTCAAACCAAGTTCATCAAGGAATAGGCGCGATGCACATGAACCATGCTTTGACGTGAAGAGTAAGGGCACATACCAGACCAAGCTCAACAAGGAAAGGCGCAAGCCATAGATAGAAGATGATGCAGTGGATGCATGCAACTACGATGCAATGGAAATGGATATTTACAAAGAATGCATGACATGCACTATACTACAATGATGATGCATGACGAATGCATGTTTGTTGTTTTTTTGTTTTTTTTTTTTTTGAAATGCATGACATATGCAATATTAATGAATGATGCATGTTAATGCAGTATGATGCAATGGCTATGATTGCAGCTTTCCCTATTCTCCCAACAGGGCGATATACTAGGTTGGTTCGGTATCCAGAATTGAGGCGTAAACATGCCGCCTCAACCTATGGGGCTTCCATACAGATTTCAAGCCGAGGGTACACCCCCTGGGTATTTAAACCAGACTTTAGTCTCGGAAATCTCGAACCTTTGCGTTCTAGGCATGAGCCGTTCGAACTCTAGTTTTCACCGTCCCCATTGGTCTCCTAGGAACTCATCGCAAAAACAGGCAGGTGGCTTTACCAGACCACCGAAAGTCGTTCGGGCACGACAAACAACGAAAGAGTTGCACCTTCAGAGGATTTAAGGTCTCCTAGACCGGGATGCAAATATGGTGAAGGCTTCGCACCCTCCAAGGATTTAAGGTCTCCTGGACCGTACGTGTTTAAGGTCTCGTCAGACCATGGGGGGGCAACTGATGAGGTGTGCGAAACAGCGCGATGGAATGCATGCCAAGTGCAATGAGGGGCAACTTAACACACTGAAGGTCTTGCACCTCCCGAGGATTTAAGGTCTCCTAGACCGTGCGTGTTTAAGGTCTCGCCAGACCCGGTGGGGCAACTGTTACACAACACTTTAAGTGCATGCGATGCAAATGAGACACGCACGCGGATGCAAATGGGGCAAATGAGACGTGCGTGCAATGAGGTACGCGTGCCTCAACGGATGGAAAATGAAGTGCAATGAGGGTGCGCCAAACGGCGCGATGCGCAAAATAGCGCGATGCGTTTAGACAACGCGAATGCACAAGACGGTGCGATACGATACATGCCAAATGTGATGAAGTGCATATCTTAGTGCACCGAAGGTTTTGCACCTCCCGAGGATTTAAGGTCTCCTAGACCGTGCACATATGGTGAAGGTTTCGCACCCTCCAAGGATTTAAGGTCTCCTAGACCGTACGTGTTTAAGGTCTCGTCAGACCATAGGGGGCAATGAGGTAACGCACATGGGATGCGTATTCCAATGCAAATGAAAAATGGAATGCAAAACGAGGCACACGTACCTCGACTTGCAACGAAGCGCAAAATGAGGCACGCATACCTCATTGAATGGAAAATGGAATGCAAAACGAGGCACACGTACCTCAAGATGTAATGAAATGCAAAATGAGATGTAAAACGAGGCACACGTACCTCGAGATGCAATGAAATGCAAAACAAAATGCAGGATGAAGCACGCGAGGTAGTACGCCTCACGTGTATCAAAATGAAATGAAAAATGCAGGTATGACACGCATGCCACATGACAATGCAAAACGGTGCAAGTCGCAAGGGACGTGCAAGATGGCGCGATACGATGCGCTGGACAATGTGATGGATGCGTGCGACGCACACGGGGCAACTTTTGAATCTTTATAAACGACAAAAGGATACAAAAAAGGATACAGTCTTTGCTTGAATTTGAGTGTTACGCACAGTAGACACGGTCCGAAGTCAAAACGGAGGCCAGTTGAGCATCGGGGGTGCATTTTCTTGCACTTTCTTGAGCTATGAAGACCAAAAACTCCTCAATTTGCCAAAACAAGGCCTTAGGAACACCACCGGCTGGGTGGGAAGGTTACTGGCTGCCTAAACTTATCCACCGGCACAATAATGTGCCGACCGGCACAAAATAGTGCCGACCAGCAGAAAATGCCTGATCGGGGGCAGATCTGCCATTTCACCTCGGGCTTTATAAAATAGGGCTTCTAAACCCTATTTTTCACTTCCTCTTCCGCCGAAAACACCCTCTCTCTCTCTCTAGAGCTTTGTTCTCTCACTCTTTCGCCGTTTCTTCGAGTTTTCGCGCCATTTTCGTCGTCCGATTCGCGAAGTTCACCGCGTTTCGGACATTTTGAACCGATTGAAATCTCATTTCGGCGCTCCCCTTTGCTATTTTCGCCTTTTCGGGACTTGTTCCCCTCGATTTTCTCTACATTTCCGTGTATTTTCACCTTCCGGCTTTTCCGGCCATTTTCGGCCCTCTCGGGGTTGACTTTTCCAGTTGACTTTTCATATTCCGCCCCGACTTTCCTTTCCGGCTATTTTCCACTACCACTACTATGGCAGACGATGTTCCACATATCGGGACTCCCCCGGATCACGAGATGGATCCCGGGGTTGAGCTCCTATCGTTGAGCGAGCGCCCATTCGACCCGGCGACCTACCGCCCGGCCATTCACGTGCTTCCGCCAGATGGACTCCGCCACTTCCGCAGTTTTGACAGGGCTCTGGACCCGGAGCTTCTGCTGCGCGAGACTGCCTCTCATCTCTCATTCGGCGCTTCCGAGGTAACATTCTGCTCTGCTTTACTTTCTGCAATGTAGAACTGTAAACGGTCAACTACCATAGCTGATTACAACCCTCAATTGCTTAGCTCTGATACACTGTACTGTAGTTGATTGTAGACAACTTCACAAATGATATCTACTTAGGACCGACACATATGCACACACACTGCATTAGCTTGAATCACCCAAACACACGGCACACACTGTATTCCACTGCAAACTCACCGATGTCCGGTATTTGTTTGAATCTGAAAACTCGCACGCATGCTAAACTCGCACTGAATCACATAATTGGTAATTCACTGAAACATACCGGCACCCAGTACCCGTTTGAATTTTGAAAACTTGCACGCATGCTAGATTTACACTGATCCTCACAGGAGCACTGACACGTCACAGGCCATAGTCCACCTACTGGTACACTGAAACCTGACATTTGCTTGGATCTGAAAAATGTACACGCATGTACCATATCTGTATGCTGACCCTCACAAACACACTGACACATCACAGGCCGTAGTCCACCGCAGTACACTAAAACCTGACATTTGCTTGCATCTGAAAACCGTACACACGTGCACCATGTTTACACTGCACCACTTAAAAACACACTGACGCATTTACAAATTGTAGTTTACTGTAAGCACACCGACACTCGGTTTCTGTTTGAATCTGAAAAACGTGCACGCATGCTAGATTTGTATCGACTTTAACATGTTTCCTCAGAACTGTGCATTTCATATTGCTTTGCAACCATTTGTTTGTAAACAGGGAGATTCCCATACCATCCGCGGGTATGGGAATGTTTCGGCTCGAGATTGGTACTCGGAGCTTCCTGAGGCGGTCCGACACATCGTGGATGAGGCGGGCTTCGCCTTCGCAGGGTTCCGACCGACTTATCGCCGCAGCCTCTTCTCGCGCCCTGGCAGAGAGATGGTGGCACACCACCGATTCATTTCATATATCCGCGGCGGAGGACATGACGATGACCCCTTACGATTTCTCGGTGCTCACCAGCATCGGGGTAGGGGGTGATCCAATTCCCTTCGACATCGACATGGATGAGTGGACTGCCACTCAGATCCATTTACTTGGCGCGGCTCCGCCTCTTGCACGTCCAGGCTTTGTCCGCTATTCTTGGTTCGAGGTGCAGTTCCGGGTGCAGCCTCTTCTTGTTGACGCAGCTCCGATGACCGAGGCGGCCGTGGAGCAGTATGCGCGCGGCTTCTTGATGTTTTTGCTGGGGACCACCCTATTCGCCGACCGGGCGAACACCGCCTTTCTTCGCTTACTCGGCAGACCGTGGACGCCAGGACATCTTTGGCTTATGATCGGGTGGCGGCTCGCCACTCTCACGGCTATATGAGCTCGATTTCCGCAGCAATGACAGGTTGTTTGGGGGTTCTTGCGAGCTTGGGAGGTACGTCTTCTTTTTCCGCTTTACATTTCGCTTCAGACTTTCAGACCGCTGACACCGCATTGTAGTTTGCTTTACACTTGTCAGATATCGCATACACACGCACACACATACTCTCGCTTTAATCGACCGCATTAATCGCTCACACCGTACACTCGCCAATACATCGCACAACACACGGCTCCGCTTATTTCGCTTTATTCTTCATTTTGCTTTATCGATGATCATCTTGACATCCGCCTTGCGGTTGTGGGTTTATGCCTACTTTCCTGAGCTAGAGCGACGGAGACGGAGACTCCTCTGGTCGTTCCCTTCTCACGCCGCTACGACGGGAGGTGCACACGGCGGCCGCGGAAGACTTTCAGCTTCTTCCGTCGCTATTTTGACACCATCACCCCCGCCGAGGTATGTTTTACTTACAGTTCATTTAAGCTTCACTTTTCCACTGTATATTCGCAATACCAGTAGGCAATAAACTGTATTTCGATTTCAGATCACCTGGCAGCCATGGGCTCCTCTGCCAGCACTGGTGCGAGATCGGTTTGCCGGCGCGATCGAGACCTCGTGTTACCGGATTTTGCTAGAGGGCCCGGTCTGTCGAGCTTGGTACCTGGGTGAGCGCTTCTTGTGTCAGACCTTAGGGTTACCTGAGCAGATAGTCCCGGAGCATCCTCCTGAGCACATGAGGGACACCGAGCGTTTCACCGCTGAGCAGATGGCGGACTACACCCTCGGCTGGGAGGCTGACGGCTTCAGAGGCGAGGGCGATTACTCAGAGTACGTCCGGACCTTCATCATGCGGCCTCTGAGGGGTGGTCGCCGAGCTGAACCAGAGAGACCTGCGGCGCGGGCGGCTAGGGCAGAGGTGGGAGCATGAGGGGGATCGTCACAGAGAGCTCGAGCTCGCGACAGGAGGGGAGTGCAGAGGGGACGAGGGACGGGCTGGCCCGCTCTGCCTACCATGCTGACATACAGGGGGCAGAGTGGGGAGACCTACCAGATCCCTTTTGCTCCTCCCCCGGTTGGTCATGAGTTGGCTGGTATTCCTAACTTGCCTCCAGTATGTATTACTGCATTTCTGTACAGTCATTTGATTTTAGTTTATTTGATATTCCACAGAATATTTGATGCATCCGATATTTTTGCAGGCTTCTTCCGAGTACACCCGGCAGTCAGTGGAGCTGAATGCCTCCATGGCGGGGTTGTTGCAGCGAACCTTTGAGTTCCTAGCCTTCTATGGCATTCCGGTATGTTCTTTCTGACATAGTCCCAAACTATATACAAATCGCATTTTCACAGACTCACATACATCGCACTCATTCGCATTACGCAGCGATAAACTGCTCACGGCATTCAAACACTGTACTCATACACTACATTCGTCGACCGATTAAACCGCTCACGGCACTCACATCGCACTCATACACCGTGATTCTCGACCGATTAAACTGCTCACGTGTACTAATGCATTTGCCTTTTGTCCTTTTCAGCCTCCCTTCCCGATTCCTCCCGTGGGTGGCGGCGCTCCATCTGGACCTCCCATTTCTACTCGGGATGGTAGGATATTCCCCCGCACCAGAGGGGGGCGTGGCCATGTGGGGAGCAGCTCGCAGCCTCCAGTTGCAGGGGATGGCGATTTGGAGGCGGAGGCCTCTGAGGAGGAGGCCGGGCACTGCCGCTCGACCATATCGACACCGACGATGCTCTCTGCTTCCGCCAGAAGAGGGCGAGGATGGATCCACCGGCGCGAGGCCATTGATGATGATTTCAGACTTCTGCTGTTTTTCTATCATTTTCTTTTCTTGTACTTTTCTCTTTTTGGTAGATAGAGTACTATGTACTGCCGCAGGCAGGTTTTTGTTTTTCTCAAACTTTGTACTTGAAAAGATTATATGGAATGAAACAAACTTTTGGTCTAAAAAAAGAGTGTTACATTTGTATATATATGCATATTTCATACCTTACACTGCATTGCATCATATTACACCTCAAATGTAAATGAAAATGATCTGTTGTCTGACAATTGAACACTTGCACTGTAATAATCAGATAACCAACCGACTAAACAGCAAAACAGCTCATGCAAACCCCCGCTCAATCGGAACACACAGCCCATACTCTGCTGAGGACTAATCTACTGGGGATTGATCTGCATATAACCCATGACACAGCATTTGGTTCCTTCTGCACACAGCAAACCCTGAACAAATAGCCCCAATCTGACAAGACGGGTCACAAAGCTGACACAATTGCGGTTGAAACACACTCGGATGTCCCCAAATTTTCCCTTTCCCTTCTCCTGCTTTGCACGGATGTAGAGAATGGCACAGCATTCTGAGCACAAGCGATTACCTTTCGGAAGAAGATGGGTTTTCAACCGGGGTGTCGAGCCTACCACAGAACACGACGAGACAGACTCAAACGAAGAAACAAAAGGCACACGACCTAACACAACGAGACACGCTTGGAAAAGACTCGAAGCCAACATCAAGGTCGACAAATCAAAAGACACGACACATAGACATGTTTACAAAAGACCTCAAATTTCGAGGAGCCAAATCCTCCGGGTATTATTCCCACCCTTTCTGATTTGTGACACTCACATCGCTCGCCCTCGGGCTCGGTTTTCTCTCAAAACCCTTTCTCACTTCTCTCTCTGCTCACACCTCTCTATTCTTTATTCTCTCATTTTCATCCTCCCTGTGGTGGTTGACGAGTAAACAAGAGGTTGTGGGTTCACGCCCGATACAGCTAGCTTGCAGCCATTTCGTTCTGGTGATGGAGTGCCTCCTTGGCGAGTGCGTTGATAACAAAGGGGGAGGCGGAACACCCGACTCAATTGTGCCCCTAGTTCGTCATTTTGACCATTTTTTTCTTGTTTTTTTTTTCTAAAATAGTTTCGATCAAAAATGAGAGTTGGATTAACACACTTATTCGATTTTTTATTTGAAAATCATGCGAATCAGGCTGTGAGCACTGAAAATTCTCCTTTTGGGTCCAAACATGGTCCAATTTTGAAAATGAAATAGTTTTCGAGAAAATAAGTCAACCTCAGTGAAAATTTTCAAAAACTAATTTTGCAAATAATCAACGCTCAACGAGCGCGGAACTTATCCTCGGGATGCGCAACCTCGGATCGGAGACGATGGAAAATTGCCCCTGGCTTAAAAGGGGGATAAAGGCAACGGAAAGTTGCCCCTGGTTTAGACGGTAACTCAGGGCAACTTATGGCAATGCATGGCAACGGAAAATTGCCCCTTGTTTGGATGATGCCGCGGCATATTGTAAGCCAGTCTTCGTTGATGACAATCGGACCCTCGGGCGTGGAGGAGTCGAAGACGGTTTGAACCAATATATGGACACAGTCACCTGGAAGGTGTTGGTGGTTTGGACTTCAAGAGGAAGTTAATCACGTAGTTCCAGGTCGCTGCAATCAAGATATTGGATTCGGAGGAGGCAAAAGTGATCAAAACCATGACATGGACTGAGACGCTATGGAAGCGTTGGGGGCTGGACTTCAAGATGAAGTTGCCTACGTATCCCAAACATGGGAATCAAGCCTTACGTAGTTCCGGTTAAGGTACACTCGGGTATTTTAACCTTCACTGTTTAGGCTCTAACTTTTGCCAAGGCGCCCAATGCGGGTTTTCGACCTCGCGAGCTATATTTTTCTCCTTTTTTTTTTTTCATTCATTTTTTTTTTTTTTTTTTGCATTTTTTGCATTTTTCATTTTCATCATTTTTTTTTTTTGTACTTTTTGCTTCTTTTTTCTCTCTTTTTTCTTTTTCTTTGCTCTAACTTTTGCCTGGGCCGCCCTTCCGGGTTTTCGGCCCAGCGAGCCTCTCAAAGGGTAAAAGTGTAACAAGTCCATGCCAAATGGTTTTGAGATTGAAGCCTCTCTGTATCCAGGAGAGCGACTGTGGTATTGACTTGCAGGAAACATCCATCACGGCTACTTCTCGAGCTTTGCTTAGTGGGATCTGATCTTCCTTATCGGACTTTGATGCCTCTTGCTCGAGGGCTGCTTCGAATTGGGCCACACAGGCGTTTCATGACACTGATCGTTTCGAACGGATTCCGGTTTGCAATAGATAAATCAAATCTCGAGACTGGGAGCGATCCTGGGCTGCACTATCTCAAGAGCGGTTCCACACGGGTCTTCGTGAGATCATAAAATGTTTTGTTTTGAAAATTTTTAAGAAAGCGACAAATCATTCACGTTGAAGATAGTGTGGAACGATCCGATCGTGCGAGGTCCTTCTCAAGACTCACGACAAGCATGACTTTATTCATTAAAAGCTTAACATGCCTCTCTTTCTCTCAAACTGATCAAAATTTTACAAAAACCCGAGGAATTACTTCCTCTTTGTTTTTATCACCGCAGTGTTTGAAAAAGGTTTTTTCTGAAAAGCTTAGGTCATTACGGCGATGTTTAAGGCACAAGAGAGTAGGCGAAATGCACTGTCGTTCCATTCACATCTCTGGCACGGCTGACTCAAATAGCAACAAGTACGGAACGTGATAGCCACAGCTATTTCATTCAGATTTGTTGGCATAATTGGCTCCTCGGCAGAAACAAACTCAAGCAGCAAAAACAACTAATTGAAAGACAAAACGGTGTTTGAGGCAACAACCCCGAAATCACCTGGTATACTATACAAAAAGGGACTGACTTGTTACAGCAAGACAGACTCTATAAGTAAAAGACTGACTCAATACAAAGAGACAGACTCAAAAACAAAAGACTGACTCGACACCCAAGTTAGGATTTACAAAATTAGCATTGGCAGGTGCTCAAAAAATGCATGCCAAACGCCACATCCAAAAATGTACCAGACACTGCCTGTAGGCGGTTTACCTTCTAATTACATACTTGCAGTATCTGTGTCCTCGAAATCCAACAACTGAGTGGTGACGCACTTTGCTGAGGTGGGCGGGAGGATAACCTCGTTGTCAATCAAGTCTTGTACCTCATGACGGAGGTGGAAGCAATTATCAGTGGCATGGCCGGTCTGCTGATGATACGCACAGTACAGGGAAGCGTCATGTGTGGCCGGGAGATTCTTCGGAAGCGGCCAAGGCTCAAGGGGCTTAAGGTGTCCCCTTTCAGCAAGGATCTGCAATGCCTTGGACAATGGCATATAGAGAGCATGAAAGACCCTGCGCCCTCGGGGCAGGTATTTTGGAGTCTGAGCACTCTTGCTAGACGCACTAGCAAATGGATCGGCGGGTGCGGCCTTGGGTTTTTTATCCTTTCCGGATGCAAGGCTGGAAGGGGGAAGAACTGTCTTCGCATGACGGGGCCTATCCCGGTTCTCTGATTGACTGGAACTGCCCTCAGGCGGAGTGGGGAAAACGTCCTCCACAGCTTTTGACATAACTGCGGATATCTGTTGCTTGTTCATTCCTCCGGTTTAAAGCCTCCTCGCCTACGGTTGTTCAATAGGTCGGCATCTGTCTTCATCTTGCCTTTGTCTCCGGCCTCAGCCTGATTTAGGGTTTGGGTGGATGCTGACATATCATTGTTATAACTGGAGGCCATCTCCGGTTGGTTGAGTTCAATAACAATTCGGCCCAACAGCGGGGGTTCTTGGGGTACAAAGCTCCCGGCGTACGATGCAGCTGGCGGTGAAACAGACATTCCATATGCAAGATCCGCCACAGATCTTTGGAGATCGCCTATCATCCCCATTAGTTCAAAAGTAGTAGGCTCACGAGCCTGATATAGCTGAGGAGTCCAAATTGGATGTGCGGCAGGCGACCTAGGTGGATGCGGCATGTCAACAGTAGTTTCATCTTGTGGGGTAATTCACGACTAACGCGGCGTCATGACCACAATCTCTTCTCGAGTTCTCGTCATGTTCACCCTGCCTCGGCAAGGAGAAGACACTAGCTGCTCAATCAACTCTAAATCTCGGAATGAAATGAAAAACAAGCAAGATTTCCTATTTAACAGATCAAACACGGTAGCCGATCAATCGCACTCTACCATCGATCATCGTTTCCGAATCGCTATTCAAAATCGAATCGATACCCGGACACGACTAATTCTCAACTACTGCGTCACGGTGCCCTTGGGCCGGATACCCAAATCTTGCAAACTGATATGTGTGTTCCTGTAGAGATACACTCTAAAAGCACATAACAAGTAAAAGAGAGCCAATACACCCCTATGTTGGGGTATGGTTTCCCTATCCTATTTTGTCAGGAGCTAGGGTTTCACTACGCACGCAGCGGTTTCAAACAACCTATATCGGGTAAGTAACCTGTCCTAGTTTGGAATGGTCACTATGGATTCCGACTATGCGCTAGGTCGAATGGTCGAAAAGGGTGCCCCAGTAAAACCGGGGTTTGTGTTCCCATGCTGTCAGAGCCCATAACCGGTTAGCCTTATGGTCATGCCTTGACAAGACAAGCCTCCGGCAAACCGTTCAGGAATGGCAGATGGCAAACACTGTGTCCTAGGCGCACCAATGCACATGCAATGCAAAGAAACACATAAGTGTAGTCAACATAGGATATCACGAGTTCGAGTCAAGCTTTCTAAAATCCCCAGCAGAGTCGCCAGAAACTGTAGACGTCCCCGAACGCCCCGGGAGGGTTAAGTCCCGTTCCGTTCATATCGGGGTCACTACAGTTCGGACTCGATTGTCACGGTTCTAAATCTGAACCAAAGAGTCCAAATCCGGCAAATCGTTTTGAAGAAAAACAGATTTTGAAAAGTAGTGCCAAACATGGACTGCTTTGCCAGATTGCAGAGTCGCTACCTAAATATTTAAAATGGGAAATTTAGGAAACCCTGACTCGGTGCCGAAGGCCACATGTCTGTCATCACCAAAGTGGTCTTGGCTCGGGAGCTTGGGTACGATCGGGGAAGGTCAGCTATGAGCACCCCCTTTCGCCCGGTCCGAAAACCGACCTCTACTAACCGTGATATCTGATTTTGAAAACATTACATGCTCTTATTCCGGTTATTAGCCTAGAATTACTGTGTGATGCGCACAACAAACAAGTATAGACTAGATTGCCTAATTTGGAAATAAACATTGCATATCCGTTCGTTTTGAAAGCAGTTTGAAATTGCTACCCGCAAGTAGGCTAAAATACGAATTTCAATGAGTTGTTCCAACTCAAGCAATCCAACCTCCACCCACAGGCATTCAAACAGTTTATCTCATATAAGCATTTAGCCGCATGGTAAGCCTACTGTCATGTCAACATTCACACGCGTGCGATATGCTAAAGCATAAATACTTACATCGTACTCGTACAAAACAATAAACTAGTTAGCAAACATGCATGTCCTAGTTCATGTTAAGTGGCTAATGCAACACAAGCAAGGATGCAATTTAGAATAGGCTCGCTAACCTAAACATGGCACATGAAATGCAAGAACTACCACGTATTCAATTTGGAATTGAAAGTACGATGCGCTTTGCATGATGTGCCGAGCCCGATGCATGTTAGGACAAATGTATGGATGCACGCATGCATTGCATAAGGTATGCTAAAATAAGTATGCCCTAATCTACCATCAGCGGGTAAATAAAAGGGATAGAAAGAAATGGGGTTTGGAAGACATACACCCACTCACACACACTTATTACAACTTTGCCCTCGCCGAGGGACCGAAAGAATATACAAATTAATTAACTACATAAGCTAATTAAAATATTACAAATCAATTAAATTAATTAAATAAAATAATTAATCTAATTAAATAAGAATCGCCTCGGGATGAGGGCCAAATGCAGCAAGGTTTCGGGACTTCGCAATCACACTATCATGCATGATTTGCTCGCTTTCCTCGCTCTCCTCCTCAAAATTGCCAAAGTCCTGTGAGTGCCTCTCAGGGCATTGGGGAGTACCACCGGCTGGGGTAGGGCACCACCGGCCAAAGGATGGGGCCAGCGGCACTGAATTCATCCATCGATCGTCAAGATCGCCGTCGACACTAAACAGTGCTTCGGCACAAAATGCCAAGAACACCGCAACTCACAAAGAAAGAGAGGACACAACTTGCATGGCAATGTAATTCAAAGCATGTATGCACCAAACACATCCCTTATCATGTTATTGACTCAAAAGGGCATGTGCCTCGATTCCCGGACCACCAATCGCGCATTTCCATGCATGATGGTCCTAAGAGCCAAGAGTGCAATTTTGATTTCAAATGCATGCAATGCAAACAAGCAAACAAGGGTGCTCAACCTCCATCATACTTCATTTCAAGAGGCCAAACATGCACAATACAAATGCAACCCTAAACATGTCAACTAGGCATGCAACATGGACTATGCAATATGTTCATGCAAAGGGTTCAAACAAGCATGCAAGGCAAGCATGCAAACTAATGGAAGGATGGTCTTAAAACATGAATTAGGCCACCCTAAAAGGCCCAAAATCAGTGGCCAAAACCAAGGAAATGGGGGCTAAAATGCACACACACATGCATGCAATCATGGTCCAACACTTAGGCACAAACATGGCAACTCTCAAGCACACTTAAAGAGACCAAACATAGACAAGGAGCATGCATTGTAAAGCTCTGGAAATGATGTTAAACATGGTGCCAAACCAACTAACAAAAGCAAGCCAAACAAAGCATACAAATGGTCCAAGCATTAAGGCAAGCCAATGGGGCTTTAAACTATACTTATGCAAGACAAATATGGCATTCATTGAACAACCTAAAACAGAGTTTTAGCATGTTAAAACAAAGCCAAATAGCTACTTAGATGGCATCTAAGAGGCTTAAGCACAAAGGCATGCAACATGACCAATGAATGAAGCATTCAACACGTGCTTTTAAAGCACTAAAGGAGCAACTAAGGTAAGCATACAAGCACACCAAAGGGACTGAAATAACATGCTAAATGGTTCCAAACCATCAAAATGATGCAAGCAAGGCATGCTACATTCTCATGCTCTTAAGGCCAACAAGCCAAATACAAAGGAGCTATGTAATGCAAGTCATGGCCGACCTAAACAAGCATGGACAAACCTTATTCATAGTAAAATAAGCATACAAGCTTCATGGATCTAAGCCTAAAACATGCTAGAAATAAAGGCACACAACCTAGACATGTTAAGGGACTATTATGGCATTACAAAGCAACTATGCAAGGCATGCAAGGAGTGCTAAAGCCAACTTAGAAACATGTCATATCATGGCAATATAGGCATGAAATGCAGCCAAGACATGCTCAAAACACAACCAAACATGGTGCTCCTTTGGAGGCCAAAACTTGCCATTTTCAAGGACATCAAGGAGAGGGGGTGGCCCTCCCCTTTTTGAGACTCTAAGGCATCATCTTCACCACTGAAATCCCTCAAGATTTCAGTGGTGAAGAGATCCTAACACCAAAGTCTCGGATCTCTCACAAAATGGCACAAAAAGTGGCCTTTTCAAGGCCTAAGGGTGGTCAAACTTGCTCAAACCACAAAACACTCTTAATAAACAATAAAGAGGCTTGAAAAACAGAACTTTTATGTGTTATAGACTAAGCACAAAAACTGTTTTAAACTAAGCAAAAATGTTGTGCAAAAATGGGGTAAATAAAGTAAGTTTTGCTCACCCTTGTAGACCTCTTCAACAATGGTGATGTGGTTGCCTCCTTGAGCACCAAACCAGCTCCAAAGCTCCAAAACAAACCTCTGGACCCTCAAGAACTCAAGGAAGGTGAAACACTAGGTGTTTTTGTGCAATAGTATGACACAAACACCTAGTGTACTAAACAAGAGGGAAGAAGAGAGATAGGATGTGTATCTATCCTAACCCTAAAAACCAGAGCTTGGTCTGTCTAAAATGTCTAAAATTTTGTAACCCCCAGCCAAGAAGAGGAGTGGTCCTCCTTATAGGCAACAAAGCTTGCAAAGCTTACAAGCTAAGCTAACTAAGAGGGTCATCCCTCCATACACGTGTATGGAGGGGAACCAAGACTATACAGCTGTCTGAAAATATCTCATAAAGCAGCTGTAAAGTGGTCGGCAGGGCAAAATGGTCATTTTGCCAAAAGGAGTGCCGACTGGCATAAAATAGTGCCGACCGGCACAATATAGTGCCGATGGAAACACCAGCCAGCCGGTGGCCTCTAGCCACAGCCGGTGGTATGTGGGGGTGCCTCACAAAGCATTCCCTGCCCCTCTAGGGCAAAACACAGGTGTTTGGTGCAAAACCAGACACAAAACGGTCAAGTTCGGAGGTCCTGAGGCAAGGCGCGCGAGCCGAGAACTCCGGGAACTCCAAAGGAACACAAACATGGATAATCACCGAGTGTTCCAACGGTGACGTCCAAGTCTTGAGGACGGTCAAAAATGGGGTGTCTACAGTCGCCAGATACTGTAGACATCCCCGAACGTCCCAGGAGGGAATCCCATTTTGTTCATTTGGGCTCACTACAGTTCAGGACTCAATGTCACGGTCCTGTATCTAATCTCGCAAAGTGCAATGCAAGACCTATGAATCATCAAAGAGTCCAAATCTGGCAAATCATTTTTAAAAACAGATTTTTTTTTAAAGAAGTGTCAAACATGGACTGCTTTGCCAGATACAAAGTCGTCACCTAAATATTTATTTTGGGGGGAATTTAGGAAACCCTGACTCGGGCCTAAGGCCACGTGTCTGTCATCATCAAAGTTACCTCAGCTCGGGAACTTGGGTACGATTGGGGAAGGTCACTTCGTGAGCACCCCTGCTCGCCTGATCAAAGATCGGCCTCTACTAACCATGATATCAAGTTTTGAAAACATTATGTGCTCTTATTCCGGTTATTAGCCTAGATTTACTACGTGATGCGCACAACATACAAAAATAGACCGGATCGCCTGAATTGAAACAAAACATCTCATGTTTGTTTTTAAAAGCGGTTTGCTACTCGTAAGTAGGCTAAAATGTGGATTTGCCACCCTCAGGTGGGCTTAGAAAACATGATTTTGCCACTCTCAAGTGGGCTTAAAACTCCCAGTCGATGAATTGTTCCAATCCAAATAACCCAACCTTCACCCACAGGCATTCAGGCAGTTATATCACATAAGCACTTAGCCTCATGGTAAGCATGCTATCATGGTAGTCACTCACACGCATGCAAGGATGCTAAAGCATAAAAGCTTACCGAGTACTCCGAGCCAAAACAGAAGCTAGTTAGTAACCAAATGCATGATCCTAACTATGCTTAAATGCCTAATGCAACACATACAGGAATACCACTAAGATAGGCTCGGCTATTCTAAGATGGTAGGTGAAATGCAACAGATAACATGTATTCAACTCGGAATTGAAATACAATGTAGTTGGTATGACGCACCGAGCCCAGTGCGTGCAAGACAGAATGAATGCAAACATGCGAGCATAAGTATGCTAATTGAAACGTGCCCTAAACTAACCATCATAAGCTGGTAAATAAAAGGGAGAAAGACATGGAGTTGGAAGACATACATCACACGCACGCACACTTATTACAAGATTGCCCTCCTTGGAGGGTCTGAATAAATAATACAGTGCCTCAGCTCTTGTTCTGAATGATGAAAGATGCATGCGTGCTCAGGTCGCTTTGTCGGGAAATTCCTTGCGATGCCCTGATTTGCCTCTATTTGCAATCGCTCCTAGAACACTGTACAAAATTTCCGAAGGCTGCTGACTAGTTTTTGCTGCTGGATTTCGATTTGCTGCAATAGAGAGCAAGAAAGGGGCATGGCAAAGTATTTTCAACACATGTGTGCATGACCACTCTCCTTGTCATTGCACAAGCTCTAAGCAGTGTAGACCTCGATCCTCGTGCCACCAATCACACATCTCGATATATGATGGCCGAGGAGTCAAATTGCACGACTCAATGTGAAATGAATGCACATATAAACATAACACGGCCTAAACTCTATCATGGGTAATCCGGAGTGTCGGCAACTGGGAATTGAGACACGTTTCATCACCTTGAGTACAGAACGTCCCTCATTTCCCGTGTTTGGACTAACCCAACTCCAAAAACAATGCAATGAGATGGCATACACAATGTGACTAACATGCAACCCTAAATGCAATGCAACCTAATCATGCTGGCATGCGAGGGATGATATGCAAATATGCAACTAGCATACGCAATGCTATGAACTGAGAATGGCATACTCAATGCACACGAACTATATGGCATACGCAATGCAATATGGACTTAAACTAAAGTGAGTGGACCTCAGCCCCACTCAAATCAGTGGCCATACATGAAAATGAGACAACCGAAATACATGCAAACATGCACGAATACAAAGGATCGATCCTAAGGCACAACATGCAACTGTAACTAAGCATGGCAAAGGATGAAATGTGACATGGAAACGCACATTCTCCAGCTCTGAAACATGATGCACAATGGTCCCGAACCATGCAAACACTTCACACAATGCATGCTAGATGGCACAATTACCGAAACTATTGAAGTCGGTTACACTAGAAGTACACAAAGCAATGTACAAATGGAAAGACCAGCCCCAAACAGACCCTAGGAAGGTCCAAGACAGTGGGGAAATGGCCTAAAATGATGGCTCAACATGCAAAGAAATGAAGCTCATTCAATGGTCCAAAAACAAGGCATACAAGCCCAACTCTCAAACGCATTTAAAGAGTGAAAATCATGGGAATATGGCATACATGTAAGCTCTGAAATATGATATGCAATGGCCCCAAAACATGAAAACACCTCAATATAATGCATGTAATAGACCTCGAAACTCAAAACTAAGCATGGACATTGAACTATAAGCATGCAAAACAAACATCATTCGGCCATGAGACCCAAAAACAGAGCTAAGGAAGTCCAAAATATGCACAAGATCAGTCTAATCCATGGCCAAAAAGTGCTAGAATTAAGGGCCAAAAGATCATGCAATACAAGCTAGTGAACCATGATTTGCACTACAACTATATGAAGCACATGAGAGCTGACCAAACCAGCCAAAAACAGAAGTATGCCATGCCAAATAATGCCCAAAAACCCATGGAAACATGGCCAATGCATGCAAGAATGATATGTTCCTTTGAAAGGCCAATAAGAGGGTTATTCAACACATGCATGATGGACATACAAAATGGAAAAACCACCTCTAGATAGAGGTTATGATGACCATAAAACTCACTGAAAAGGGCCTGAAATGAGCCTAGGAAGCATGCAAGTAAAGATCCCTTTGAAAGGCCTTGAAGAGGATTACTCTACACATGTACAATAGACATTCAACATGGAAAAAAGGACTCTGTAAAGAGCCTATGTAGCTCACAAAACTCACAAAAAGTGGCCTGAAACATGGCTTTGAAACATGCAAATAGAGGCTCCTTTGTAAGGCCAACAAAGCTAGTAAACAAAACATGGGGTGAGAGGGTCACCCCTCTCTGATTTTGAGGCTCAAAAACATATGTTATCCACTAAAAATCCGCTGGATTTCAGTGGCTAAAAGGCCAAACCAAGGCCAACACAAATGCTCTAATGCATAGCTCAAAACAAGAGAAAATGAGGCATGCAAGGGGGTAGATGACCCCCAACAGAAAAATCACCTTAAACAAACATGTTTAGAAGCTCAAAACAAGACTTTTTTCAGTTTATGACAAAGCCTAAATATGCTCACAAATAGAGCTAAACTATGAAGCAAAATAAGGCTACAAAGAGGGAAATAGAGACTTACCCTTGTAGAGAAGAAGGCCAGCAGCTTCTGGACCAAAATAGGAACTCTTCAACCTCTGAAAATGAGGTCCTAGGTGCTTAGGTTGACCATGGAGGTGTTGTGCTTGGAGGTGTAGTGCAATGGGGCCAAGAACTGGGAGTTTTGGACACCAAAAGAGAATGATATATATATAGAGAGAGAGAGAGAGAGGTGTATATCTTAGCCAAAATTTTTTAACCTTGGCTCATGAGGGAGAGGCTCCCTCTTATAGAAGAGGAGGTCCATAGCTTCTCTAAGAAGCTTGGAGCAAAGAGGCCAAGCTTCTAAAGGAAGCTAAACCAAAATGGTCATGCTTCTTGAGGAAGCTAGACCAAAGGGATCAAGCTTCCTCAAGAAGCTCAACGAAAGGTCAAGCTTCTCTTAGAAGCTAAGCAAAAGGGACCAAGCTTCCTTAAGAAGCCAAAATAAGAGGGTCAATCCTCGGAGGATGGGGCAAATGCCTCCCAGCTGGCACAGCTGGATAGCACTCAAAGAGACAAAAAAGCAGAAGGCTGGCCGACCAGTTCAAGTGGTCGGCCGGCCACTTGCCCTGGCCGGCCGACCAGGGGTCAAAAGGTTCAAGCTGGAAAGGGGGTCAACCTACCCATATTGATGGTCTCCCAGGTGAATGCAGCTCAATGGTGGTATGGGAGACCAAAAATTGTGGCTCAAAAGTGAGGGAGACCAGCTTCTTGACAAGAAAACCGGCTGGCGGGAGAAGAGGAGGTCTCCAAGAGAATTACTGGTCTCCCACCCCCGTACCACCTTCCAAGTAATGAAAATAGGGTCCCAGCCAAAAATGAACCCACACCGATGCAAAACGAGGGTTCGAGGGTGAAAACGCGCGGCCGGAGGCCCCTAAAACTGACTATTAAGCACCGGAGGTGCCGTGCGACCACAAAGGTGGTCTCCCAAGCCACAGTGTCCCTCTAGGGAGAGGGAACAAGGTGTGTACCAAAAACCGGAGCAAACGGAGAAAGTTAAACGGTCCCCAACCGAGGCGCACAACCGACGGCTCCGAAAATGAGAAACTGGTCTCCAAACGGGAATAGTGGCCTACGACCACGTAACATAGCCTACGGCCACTGAGAGATGGTCTTCGAGACCTCTCCCTCCCTTCGGGAAGAGAAAATAGTGAAAACAAGATCTGGTTCGCAAACCGAGGCAAAGCACAAAAGAGTCCCAAAGTCTGAAGGCAAGGCTCTCAGCCGAGACTCTGTGACCTCAGAACGAGCACAATATGCATCATCATCGAGCACTCAATCGGTAACATCTGAGTCTTAAGATCAGTAAAAAATGGGGTGTCTACACCGGCGCTCTCCGGCGATGTATTCTGATCCCCGGCCCTTCTGGCCAGAATTGATGTCCTTGCTCCTGACAGGCCCTTTTCCAGCTGAGATTCTTCAACAATATCTGGTTGGTCGTCAAGCCACCCTGTGACCTCTTCCGACTCCTCAAAATCGAACCAGTTGACTATCATGTCCCTCGGATCTTGTTCGTTGACAATCTAGAGGTCAGCGATGTCCCTTCCCAGAACTGCTAAATCCTCTATCCTCTGATCAAGTCCATCCCCCTGTAGTACACAAATTTCTGCCCCTACCGGCGATTCCACATCTAGTCTAATCTGACCCGCTGACGCAATGTAGCCCCTCAAATTGTACACTTCCTCAACAAAGTCCCCAATTTCCTCAGACCTCGTATCGACAATGCCACTTTCCTCCGAAATCATCCCTGTTCCATCTTCGATGGTCACCACCATAGATTCAGATTGGGCTTGGGAGATGTCCAACATGCACAAGTCAGTGCTATCGGGAAGGAACACCTCTAGCTTACGTAGGTGAGATGGGGTGATATATATGCTGGGGTCGTATGGCATGACCCCAGTCTGGATAAAGTTGATGCATTTGGGAGGTGGAGCTTGGTTGTGTGGTGGGAGAGGGTTGGTTGTGACATTAGGTTTCTGTGAAGGCACAATTACCCTATTATCAATGAGATCTTGAATCTCATGACGCAATTGGAAGCATTGATCGGTGTCATGACCGTGCTGTTGATGGAAAGTGCAGTACTTGGCTGGATTATGGGAGGGGGGGAGCTTTTTTGGTAACGGCCACGATTCTAGGGGCTTCAAATGCCCTTTCCTAATCAAAACTCCTAAAGCCTTGGACAAGGACATGTATAATGGAGTGAAAGTTCTTTGGTTTTTGGATGGGTATCTAGCTGTTTGCAAACTACTACCGGACGCACCGGTGAATGGCGTAGCTGTAAGGGTTCTTGGGGGATTGGTGGTGACCATGCTTACTTTCGAAGCTCTGGTAGTTACGGTATTGCTTGTACCTGTATTGGTGTTGCGGTTGAAGGTTCTCCTGGGTTGCTCTCTATCTTGGTCAATCAGACCCTGTTTCATCGCATCCTCAATTTGTACCCCCATCTCATATAAATCTAAAAAGGTAGGGAAAGGGAGCATGATCATTTTCTGCATCAGTTTGGGTTAGAGATTGAGCACAATCATCCGAATCTGATCCTTGTCAGTGGGCCTAGTGGTCATCATTGAGGCCTTGGCCCTCCAACGGGTTACGAATTCAGAGAAACTCTCCTTAGGCTCCTGCCTTGTTGTCTCGAGATCACGAGTGGTAATCTCGATTTGCGTGTTATAGGAGTACTGTGCAGTGAAAGCCTCGGCCATCCCATTCTAATTCCGCTTGACATCGTCTTCCAATTTTACATCGCGCGGATGGTCCGCCAAATAATGAAAGCTTCTGTAGTTTGGTGAGGCCCATCGGCCTTAGTATGTCCGAAAACAGACGTAGATACACCACGAGATCCCCGGACCCGTCGAAGCGGTCGATCTGTGGCGTCTTGAACCGGTCTGGCAATGTCACAGCCGCGTCGATATACCCGTTCTCAATGTCTGGGATGGACTTTACCCCTTGGGATTTCTTGAACAACTTCTCAAGCTTGCTCAACTTCAACACTGTAGGGTCCACCTCGAACACAAAGGGAGAGTCCGATTGATTGGTGGGCGTAGGTGCCTTGGATAGTTGAGGTAGAATTGGGGGCGGAGCCGGCCCTGTCTGGATGTCTGTATCCTCCTGGATATTCTGGGCATTTGGCATCTCCCCGGGTAGTGGGACCCTTGGTGGGGGAGGAGCTTGATGTGAGGCTGATGCTCCGACTTGCTGCTGTAGCCGGGTAACTAGCTCTGCCTATTGGGCCATGACGGTAGCCTACTGTTTGGCAAATTCTGCTTGACGAGCAGCGTCCTCCTCCTGCATGGTTCTCATGCACTCCTAGAGCTGGCGCATCATTTCTTCGATCCCTGCCATACTGCCCTGATCTAGCTGTACTGCCGGTATATGTTCCCTCTCTGCGGGAGAAACAGGACTCTGATCCCTACTATACTCAGGCGGGGTAGACAAAGCCCTCTGAACTGACTGCTGAACTGATATCCTCTGCCTAACTGCCCTCCGTCTGGTAACCGGGGGTAGAGAATGAAACACTGGTTGTCCGTCTACCAGATCCTCAGATCGATGGAGTCGACGACCTCTAGTCCAGAGTGCTTGGGGGATATCTGCTTGGTCTGAAGCAATTGTGTTAAACTACCTAGCAAAAAGATAAATAAAGCAATAATAAGGAAATAAACAACCAGAAAAACAGACAACATAACAGCGTAAATAAACACAACACACAGTTGGTCATCACAACACACAGTTGATAAGCTGAATACACTGTTCTCAGACACTGATCATTGTTCCCAAATCACTGCCCCCCAAACTGAATCTGATACCCGCAGATAACTGATTTCCAAAATACTGAACTGGTGCCCGCAGGCCTGATGCCCAAACTTGCAAACTGATACACGCATTCCTATAGAGACGCACTCTAAAAGCACATAGCAAACAAGTGAGAGCCAAAAACACCCCTATGTTGTGGTAAGGTTTCCCTGTCCTATTTTGTCAGGAGCTAGGGTCTCACTACGCACGCAGCGGTTTCAAACAACCTACAATCGGGTAAGCAACCTGTCCTAGTCTGGAATAGTCACTATGGATTCCGAATATGCACTAGGTCGAATGGTCAAAAGGATGCCCCGGTAAAAACCGGGGTTTGTGTTCCCATCATGGCAAAGCCCGTAACCGGTCAGCTTTATGGCACGCTTCTTGAAGCGAGCCTCTGGCAGACCGTTCAGGAATAGCAGATGGCAAACATGGTGTCCTGGGCACACCAATGCAAATGCAATGCAAAGAAATACATAAGTGTAGTCAAAACAAGATATCATGAGTTCGAGTCAAGCTCTCTAACTCCCCAGCAGAGTCGCCAGAAACTGTAGACGTCCCCGAACGTCCCGGGAGGGAATCCCGTTTTGTTCGTTGGGGCTTACTACAGTTCGGACTCAAATGTCACGGTTCTGAATCTAATCCCGCAAAGTGCAATGCGAGACCGATAAATCACCAAAGAGTCCAAATCCAGGAAATCGTTTTGAAAAACAAATTTTTAGAAAGAAGTGCCAAACATGGACTACTTTGCCAGATACAGAATCGCCACCAAAATATTTATTTTGGGAGAATTTAGGAAACCTTGACTCGTTGCCTAAGACCACGTGTCTGTCATCACCAAAGTTGCCTTGGCTCGGGAACTTTGGTACGATTGGGGAAGGTCACTTCGTGAGCACCCCCGCTCACCCGATCAAAGATCAGCCTCTGCTAACCATGATATCGAGTTTTGAAAACATTATATGCTCTTATTCCGGTTTATTAGCCTAGAATTACTATGTGATGCGCACAACATACAAGTATAGACTGGATTGCCTAAGTTGGAACAAAGCATCGCATATCCGTTTGTTTTGAAAATGGATTGAATTTTGCTACTCACAGGTAGGCTAAAACACGGGTTTCGACGAATTATTCCAATTCAAACAACCCAACCTCCACCCACAGGCATTCAGGCAGTTATATCACATAAGCATATAGCCTCATGGTAAGCATGCAATCATGGCAGTCACTCATACGCATGCAAGGATGCTAAAGCATAAGTACTTACCAAGTACTCCAAGCCAAAGAAAGAAGCTAATTAGAAAACATGCATGAATTCTAACTATGCTGAAATGCCTAATGCAACAAATGCAAAAATGCAACTACAATAGGCTCAGTTATTCTAACATGGCATATGAGATGCAGCAGATAACATGTATTCAACTTGGAATTGAAATACAATGCAGTTAGTATGATGCGCCGAGCCCGGTGCGTGCAATACGAATGAATGTATGCAAACATGCTAACATGAGGTATGCTAATCGAAACATAACCTAAAACTAACCATAAAAAGTAGGTAAATAAAAGGGAGAAAGACGTGGGGTTGGAAGACATTCACACATGCACGCACGCACCCTTATTACAAATTCGCCCTCTCGATGGAGGGTCCAAAAGAATAATACAATCCAAATAAATAATTAACTACTCTAGCTAATTAATTATTACAGACCCTTAATTAATTAACAAATTAATTACAAAAAATAAACTAAGTATGAAATTCGAAAGACCGCCGCAGCTCCGCCTCGAAATGATTGAATGATGCATGCTCGATTTGCCGCGCTCGGAAACCCGTTGCCATGCCACTGTTGCCTCTATTTGCACTGTTCTGCACCTCTAAGAATTGTGAAAATCCTCGGGATGCTCCTGAATCACCTCATAATCATGCTGAAAAGTCACCGACCAGAATAAAAGGTCACCGGCCACAGGGAAATGGTCATCGACCAGGAATGGGGATATCGGCCAATAATTAATGGCCGGACGGCATTAAAGATGGTCGACCGGCCATCTATTCCTACAGAACCCTGTTTTTGCTGCAGCAGAGGACAGACTGTGCATGGCAAGGCATTTACAAGACAATGTGTGCACTGCCACTCTCCCTATCATGTAATGAATTCAAGGGGGCATGGCTCTCGACCCTCGGGCCACCAATCACGCATTTCGATGCATGATGGCCAAAGGTGCCAAGTTTGCAAATCAATGTAAAATGAATGCAACAAAACAAATGAATGCTACACACTCTATCATGTTAAGATCAAAAGTGTCAGCGACCGAGGATCGAGGCACATTTCGTCACTTTTAGTACGAACGTCCCTCATTCCTCATGTTTGGTTTGACACCCCAAGCCAAACAAAATGTAATGTATGCATGCCATATACAATGCAAAACATGCAACCAATGCAATACAACATGAGCATGTTAACTCAATGAAATCTAATGCTACCTAAGCATGCAAGTTAATGCCAATGCAACATGAACATGCCAAGTATACAAAAAGGTTATTTAATGCAACTAGCTAAGCATCATGCAATATACTAAACATGCAAACATGATATAATGCAAGTATGCAAATAATGTAACACAACATGAGTGTGCCTACTCAATGCAACTTGCACAAGCATGTAACAAAGTGTAAACTAACAAGCATGTAACAAGATGCAACATGTCAAACATGCAACTATATACAAGGATGGGCTTAAACCGGAGTGGGAGACCTCAGCCATGCCCTAAAACAATGGCCAAAATACCAAAACTAAGGCACCGAAATGCAAGACAAACATGCACACATATTGGTCCATTACTTAGGCCACAATGCACAACCTTCAAACATGAGCGAGATGTGATAAATATGAGAATATGGCATTACAATAAGCTCTGAATTCACATGAAGAATGATGCCAAATTGACTACACAATGCAAACATGGCATGCTAATGGAGTTAAAGTTCAAAGCTAGCCAAGGGATTTGAACCATAACTATGTCAACCAAGCCCCAAAGGGGCATGGTGACCCAAAAAAATCCCGAGGCAGACCAAAATGAAGCCAAAATACATATGGAATGAGGCTAAAACATATTATAAAGGGGAGCACAAAACAAGACGCATACAAGACCCAAAAGGGCAAATGCACTACACCTCTTACAACCAAGCATGGCATGACCTAGACCAATAAAGTCAGAGTTAAAACACGTCAAAATAAGCCCCAAAACCCAATGAGAAAGTCTCCCAAAGACCTAATCATGGAGGGACATGCAATGGTCCAAACATGGAACATGAAACAACACCTCCCCAAAGCATTGAATGGATGGAAAATGCAGGTATACAAGCATGAAACATGGACTGAAATAGCATGATAAGTGATCCCAAATCACTGAAATAGCCCAAACGAAGCATGCTCATGACTCACACACCCAAACCTAGCAAGCTAGAATGCAAAGTGGCTATACAAAGAATGGTAAGCATGATCCAAAAGACCAAAAACAGAACTTAAGCATGTCGCAACATAGCTAAAAGCTTCATGAAGTCAAGCTAAAACATGCATGCATGATGGTCTAAATGCATGATACATATTATGACAATAGAGGGGATTACAAAGCAAGTGTATGATGCATACAATGGACCATCGAACCAACATGAAACTGAGGTCTAGCATGATAAACTAACACCAAATACCCACTGAGATGGAGCCAAATAAAGCTATGCAAACATGCTACCTTTATGAGCCCTAAATGTAAGCAAATGAGCCAAATGGGGAGAGGGGTGTCCTTCCCCTATACAAGACCCCAAAACCACTTCTCCATCCCTGAAAATCCTCTGGATTTCAATGGTGAGAAGGTCAATACACAAAGGGTTTTAAAGCCCAAAGAGGAACGCACGAAAGGGGCCAAACAAGGCTTAAGAGGGGGTAGACAACCCCCAACACCAAAATAACCTTAAGCAACTATAACAAGCATGAAAATACAGAACTTTTATTAGTTATACACTAAGCTCAAAAAAATATTCAAATAGGTCTAAAACCTTAAGCAAAAATGGGGAATAAAAGGGTAAGTTCTTACCCTTGAAGAACACTTCAAGAACAACAAGTCCACAACTCCTTTTGATCAAAACCCAACTCAAAACTCTGATTTCAACCCTTTAAAACCTCAGCAATCAAAGTATAGTGTAACACTAGGTGTCTTAGAGCAAAACTAAGAACAAAAACCCCTTTAGAACACTATTACACACACAAATATATAGAGAGAGGGAGATATAGAGATATATGGATATATCACTTATATCACAGGTTGTTCAACCTCTGGAAAGGGAGGGGAGGCCCTCCTCTTATAGGAGATGCAATCCAAAGCTTCCAAGGGAAGCTAAGTAAAGGATGAAATCCCTCTATACACGTGTATGGAGGGCAGGATTTGTGCTTACCAGCTGGCACAGCTGGCATGCACAATGCCTGAAAAAGGCAAAGAAAAGGTCTCGGCCAGAAAAAAATGGCCAATCGATCAAATCAATGGCCAGCTAACCAACTATAGTGTCGATCGGCCAAAATAATTGGCCGGTAGCAAGAAAGCATGGCCGGTGGCCTCAAGCCAAGGCCGGTGAGGTGTGGGGATGGCCAACAAGCCATTCCTTACCCTCAGAAGCAACAACACAAGTGTTTGGTGCATAACCAAGCACAAAGCAAATAAGTCGAGAGGTCTTGAGGCAAGGCGCGCGACCGAAACCTCCGAGAACTCAAGACGAACATGAACATGGATGATCACCGAATGTTCAAACGGCGACGTCCAAGTCTTGAGGATGGTCAAAAATGGGGTGTCTACAACAATATATCATGCTTAGTACAGGGCGATCTTTGATCGGGGCAGAGGGGGTGCTCATTGCATGACCTTCCCCTCTCATACCCAAGTTCTCGAGCCGAGGCAACTTTAGTGATGACGGACACGTGGCCTTAGGCACGAGTCAGGGTTTCCTAAATTCCCGCAACATAAAATATTTAGGTGACGACTCTGTATCTGGCAAAGCAGTCCATGTTTGGCACTTCTTTACAAAAATCAGTTTTCCAAAACGATTGGTCGGATTTGGACTCTTTGGTGATTTATCGGTCTTGCATTGCACTTTGCAAGATTAGATTCAGAACTATGACATTGAGTCCGAACTGTAGTAGCTCAGAACAAAATGAGATTCGCGCCCCCCTCGCGAGCGCAGATATCGGAGAGTTCCCAGGAGCACGTCTACAGCCACGTCTAAGCTTTGGGGCGGATGTGTGGGCTCACTCTACACGAGGTTCGATCTTTTGTCCACAATGGAGAGCTGGATATTCCGAGTCTGATTCATCAATTTTTTGACGTTGGTGACCGAGGCGACCTTCTCTAACGGGGCTTTCGGCAACATGCCCTCTGCTTGTGTATGTTGGCCTATTTCCTTTTTGCCCCTAGTTTTGGTGGATCCAGCATTCGATTGGTCGATGTGGCCTAAGGTTTGAAAGAGGGCAAGAGTTGCATTGGCTTGGTGCTAGCTGAGACTTTGATGGGCTTAGACACCTTTCATCGGTGAGAGACTGCCAAATTTGTAGGGAGTCCACTACTTCTTCAGGTAATGTTCCCACCCTTTTTCATATGTGTTTCTCACATCACTCGGCACTCATGCTCCATTTTTCTCTCAAAGCCCTTTTCTCGCTTTTCTCTCATCATACATCTCCATATTCTTTAATCACCCTTTTCTTTCTCTTATGGATAAGCTGAAGGTAGTGGATTCTTGCCCTAAGTACTCAGCTTGAGGCTATTTCTTTCATCAACAGCTTGTGGATTACCCGAATGAAGGGTGGTGGCACCACTGGATGTGCAACAGGTCTACTGTTGACATTGCTTGGCATTGCTCCTCGCTTAACCTGATCGAAATGAGCTACAGCATGACTTGGCAACCTGGCATTCAGCTGATCAGCCTTACACACTGTGTATTCTACTTCCCGTTTCGATTCAAACGTCAGTTTGGTCATGACCAGACCTGCCCAAAAGAGGGGGTGGAGTACTCAATTTCATTCCCCTTTTGAGGTTTACATTTTGCTAGGTTCCTCACTGCTTAGAGGACAAGAGAGCTTTTGGCCCCTGCCCCTAGTTTTAGCTGCACCCTTTCTGGCAAGTGCCTAGCTTGGCTCGAGGATGAGGCACAAATCGGGCCAATTTTGGCATCAGAAGGTTCTACGAGCATGAGCAGGGGACACAAGCTCACTTGACTTATCTATGTCCCTAGTTTATTGCTTTGATCTTTACTTTACAAGTTTTATGAATGTAATAAAAGAACTTTGATTTGTATCGAGAGTTGGAGAACTTTATATTGAAATCAATGAAATTAAAATTGTGAGCATTGAAAATTTTCTCTTTTGGTCCAAAAATGGTCTAAATTGTAAAAGGTAAAATTTGAGCAAAATCAACTTTTATCAAAACTTTTCAAAACCATTTTCGACAAAGATCACCACTTGACACACACAGAATCAATCCTTGAGATGTACAACCCTAAATCCAAAGACCACAAATTGCCCTTTGATTGAATAACACTGTTTAGCACTATAACCAGCTCTTCTCGCAGAGTATGGATCACAACCAAACTTTCAGATGAAGAATAGACAAAAATGACCTGATTAGACGCATGGACAGGATAGTTGATTTGGAGGTGTTTACGGCCGAACTTTAGGATGAAGTTGCCTACGTATCCCAGAGGTGGGAATTAGGCCTTACATAGTTTGGTTCGGGTTCATTTGAGTATTAACACTATGCTTTTGCGCTCTAACTTTTGCCAAAGCTGCCCTTTTGGGTTTTCAACCTTACGAGCTCAGTTTTTCTTTATTTCTAATTTTTTATGTTCTAACTTTTTCCTAGGTCGCCCTTTCGGGTTTTCAACCTTACGAGCTTAGTTTTTCTTTATTTCTAATTTTTTATGCTCTAACTTTTGCCTAGGTTGCCCTTTCAGGTTTTTGGCCTAGCGTTCCTCTCAGGGATAATATTACTTCAACTTGTCCATGTTGATCAGTTGGGAAAATTCTAGGCCATCCAAGTCTATGAGAATAACAGCTCCACGAGACCAAATAGTTTTGATGATGTAAGGACTAGTCCAATTGGGTCTGAACTTGCCCCTAGTGTCATGGATGGGAGCCCGGTTGTCTTTCAGCACCAAGTCTCCCTCTTTAAGATTCTAGGACTTAACTATCTTGTTAAAAGCCCTAGCAATCCTATGTTGATAGCCCTAAACATGGTACAATGCTTTCAGCCTTCTCTCATCAAATGGCATCAGCTCCTCAAACCTACTCAACTGCTAGTCTGCCTCTGCTACTCCACACTCAGCCATAACACATAGGGATGGGACTTCTATTTCGATTGCCAGAACAACTTCAATCCCATAGACAAGAGAATATGAAGTTGTCCTTGTAGACATCCAGATTGAAGTTCTATAGTCCCAGAGTGCAAATGGCAATTTATTGGGCTAGTCCCTATAGGTCTCAACCATCTTCTGTAGAATATGCTTGATGTTCTTGTTGGAAGGCTCAACAACTTTGTTGGTTTGTGGCCAGTATGTAGATGACTTATGGAAAGCCACATTGTATTTTTCCAACAAGTTAATCACCTCTTTCTTGAAATGGGAGCTATTATCTGAAATGATCTCGTTCGGGACTCCATATCGGAAAATGATATTGTTTCGGATGAACTTAGCCACATGCGTTGCTTTTAACACTGCGTAGGACTGAGCTTCCACCCACTTCGTGAAGTAATCAATTGCCACTGGAATATATTCATGCTCATTCGACCCTTTTGGTGTAACTACACTGATGACATTGATTCCCCAGACTAAAAAAGGCCATGGTGAAGTCATGTTGTATAGCTTCGACGACGAGATATTAATGCGATTAGCATGAATTTGGCATTTGTGGCATCACCAAACAAAACCAATACAATCCTCCTCCATAGTGGACCAGTAATAACTTTGTCTGAGAATCTTCCAGGCTAACATTACCCCATTCATGTGCGCTCCGCATTCTCCCCCATGGATGGCCTCCATCAAGCGCTTTGATTCCTCAGCTTCGACACACAACTTGTGCATTTCCAGATGACCTCTCTTGTATAGTTTTCCTCTGTAGATGATAAATTGAATGGCCATCCGCTGTATTGCCCTTTTATCTTTGGCATTTGCTCCTGGTGGATAAACCTCCTTTTTCCAAGAAGTTCCAGATATCATAGTACCAAGGGTTTTGATCTCACGCTTCATCTATTGCCACGATAGTCTCGTAGGCCGGCGTATACCTTTGTTCAATGATGATGGAACGCATCCAGACTCCAAGTGGGTTGTCTATCACAAAAGATAGAGTTGATAAAGCGTCAGCGAACCTGTTGTTCTCTCTTAGTAGATACGTGAAAGACAGTTTTCCAAACCTAGGAATCAGAACATCCAGAGTCTGGTGATAGATCTTCATCTTTTCTTCTTTGACCTTCCAGTCTCCATTTTTTTGAGACACAACTAGATTCGAGTCCCTAATGATGTCTAACCTTGTTGCCCCTAGTTCCAGGGCGGCTTCCAAACCAGCGATACACACCTCGTAGTCTGCTTTGTTATTGGATACCTTGAGCTGAAGTTTGAAGGCTGAAGATATATGGGAGTTGTTGGATGCTATCTGCAACCCACCTATCCCATAACCATATTGATTAGACGCTTTGTCAAAGTACATTGTCCAAATCTCTTTCTCGACTTACAAAATGGCTTCATCTGGGAATAGGTATTCTACCACTTCATCTTCTTCTACTAGGTGATCCGTTGAAAGAATTTCTTCAAGGTGGTATAGTGGCCCTCTCTTTCTTTGGACTTGATAATCATGTTGTCCACATACATCTCGACCTCTTTATGGATCATATCATACAAAATAGTGGTTGCAGCCCTTTGATAGGTGGCCCCGGCATTCTTCAGCCCAAACGGCATCACCCGATAGTAGTAGGTTCCCTATGGCGTAGTGAATGAAGTTTTCTCTCTGTCTTTAGGTGCCATCAGAATCTAGTTATGCTCTGAAAATCCATCCATGAAGGAGTGCAATTCATGACTTGTGGTGAAATCCACTAATTCATCAATATGTGGCTGGGAAAAATCATCCTTCGGACTAGCCTTATTCAGATCCCTGAAGTCAACACAGACTATGATTTTGCCATCCTTCTTCGAGACTGGAACAGTGTTGGCCAACCAAGTTTTGTACTTAGATGCTAGCAAAAACCTTGCACCGATTTGTTTGGTGACCTCTTCCTTAATCTTCAAAGCTCAATCCGGGCGTATTCTCCGCAACTTCTGTTTGACGGGTTGGGCCTCGGGGTCAACAGGGATCCGATGCTGTAAAATCTCAGGATCAATTCTATGCATGTCTTCATAGCACCACACGAAAACATCTTTGAAATCTTTTAATAAAGCGACTAAGCACTCGTGCTCTTCTGAAGACAACGTGGACTTGATCTGGACCAGACGTGGATCCTTCTTACTACCCACATTAAAAGCAATGATTTCATTAGCAAGGGGTTTCGCAAACCTCTCCTCCCGATTAATCAAAATTTTCAAAACGAAAGAAATTCCTTCCTCATCGTTTTCATCAAAATTTTGAAAATCATGATCAATGAAATAAATAAGCGGCACAGAGAAATACTTAGAATCTGCAGTGGCATTCTCATTCATAAGGTCAAGTTCATCCAGCTCTTCGGTTATAACTGACTCAAAAGAAAAAGAAAAAGGATGACCTGGACAAGACCTTGGCATCTGGGTTATCACCCCGAGGATTACCGGACTCAGACTCAGAAGCACCGGAATTTGATTTCGACACCATAGACTTTGTGGAATCAGATTCTGGCTCACTGGCTCACTACTTGACTCAGAACTACTAGATAGGTAGCTCTCCTCCAGTTGCCAAGAGATGGTACGTCAGATGCATCTAAAATGCTCCTAGAAGGGTTCACACCCTGTTGGTTCCCAATCATGGAAATGGTCAGATTATCCCCCAAGCTCTCTGAGTCGGCCAAAAGAACTAAAAGGAGACATGCCAATACTACCCCTACTTCAAGCTCACTGCTGTCTGAGTCACTTTATATGCTCCACTTAGCTTCAGCAATCAGTTCAGCCATTTCCTCTATATTACTATCTTGCAGCTAGAAGTCAATGAAAATTTCAAAGCTATGAACCTGCAACTTCTCATAATTGAACCAAGGTTCGCGGAAACCACAAAATGGGAAGTCTTCACCCTCCCAAACAAAATGACCATTCATGGCTCCCAGGATTGCTCTGTGCACTAGCTCATAGCGCTTCCTGGTCTCCTTAGCTTTGGCTCTGTCTACCATCTCTTTTCCTTTCCTATCCCAATCCTCTTTGGTGGGAGTATAGCCAAGACCAAAGGTATATGGATTATGTGAGACATCGGCCAATGCTATAACGCCTTTCTGGCCACTTCTCCATAATCCCATTCCTGGCACATGTTGAAGCTTGTTCATGAAATAGATTGATTCGGCACTGACATACAAGCCCTGGTCAGCTTCTAAGATGGTTTGCACTGCTCGGGCCTCAGCTAGAGTGAACCTTGAAAGGTATAAATCCTCCTCGCCATGAACAATTTCCAGCACAGGTCAAGTTACCTCTGGCAGAGGATCAATAGATAAATTCCTGAACACAATAGCCACCTCCTTCCCCGTGGGGATATTTCAGCATTTGATGGAGGGTAGAAGAGACAGCTTTCACTTGGTGTAACCAAGGTCTCCCTAGCAATAGATTCAAAGTGGCTAGCACATCTAGGACATGGAACTCAATATCCTGTTGAGCTAGGCCTACTTGAACTCTGATATGTACTGTGCCCATCACCTCTCTGGTCGTATTGTCATACGCCCGAATCACCTGGGCTGTAGGCACGAAATCTGCTGGTTTAAGGCTAACGGCGTAAGCTATGCGAGATGGGCAAACATTGATTGCTAACTCGGTGTCGACCAATACCACTAATACCCACTTTTCTCTGCACCCCACTAATATGTGTAGAGGCTTGTTGTATGCTGAGCCTTCTGGCGGCAGTTCCTTGTCTGAGAAGGTTAGAGTTGGTGCAGCACCTCCTAGGAAGACTAACCCCACAAGCTGTTCAGGAGTCGTGTCAATGGAAAATTTGGCTTTATCCATTAGTAATAATACAACCTGTCGATGCACCCGAGAAGCCATAAGCAGACCCCAAATTGAAATACCGACCTGAATTTTCTTCAGTTGTTTCAGCACTGCCTCTTCTTCTAACTGTTTTTCTTTCAATTTCTTTGACTCTTTATCTTTCCTGGAGGGTTCAGCTTTGTCCAAGTGCGGGGGCTTAAAATACCACCCACTTCTTGTCATATGGTCAACCTCTTCAAAATACCAAGTATTGTCTAGTAGGTCTTCACCCCAATCTTTATCAGTGTGGGCCAAAAGCAGACCATCATCCTCCCACCATGCACCTCCGATAGCCGACAAACAGTTGTCCGGCTCTGTTTTGATTTCTCCCTCATCAAAAGTATCTCCCTCTTCACCCCAATCTTGATCACTTTCTCACACACACCGCTTCAACGCTGCTCAGATTGTATCCATTTGACTACTAGGCGCCCAATTCTTGAGCTAAATTCTTGATACCTGTTTCCGAAGCTTTTCCTTTTCCTACCATTCCGACCATTGCAAACTATTCTCGCCTCGCTTTCAGTTTTGTTTTACTTCTTTCCTCTCAGTCAGGTTCATCACTAAGCCACTCGGAGTTGTTGGTCGACCTATTCAAGTCAAACCAATCAATCTGCACATCCCCCTGATCTTGTTTGTCGTAGAACTGTAGATTGTCTAGGTCTTCTTCTAGCTCCGCTAGATCATCCAAACCTTGGCTTGGGCCATCCTCCTGAACCACATTAACCTCCGCTATTGTTAGCAATACCACTCCGGGTTTGGCTTGATCAACTAGCACAATGTAACAGCACAGGTCATACTCCTCTTCTAATAAGTCCGTAACGCTCTCAAGCAATGGACTGACATTCTCCTCCAAGGCCAACCTCCCTCCTTCTACCACTGTCACCACCACGGGTTCGTGTTGAAGTATGGATGCGTCCAACAGGCATAAGTCTGTGCTTTCAGAATGAACACATCCGGTTTGGGTAGGTAGGAAGCGGTAATATATATGCTTGGGTCATATGGGATGGCTAGTGTATGTATTAGATTTACGTTCTGAGGTGGAGGAACTTGGTTATGGGCTAGAAGAGGATTGGTGGTTACATTTGGCTTTTGGGGTGGTGCTATCACCTTGTCGTCGGTAAGATCTTGAATCTCATGACGTAGCCTGTAGCATTGGTCAGTGTCATGATCGTGCTACTGGTGAAAAGCGTAGTATTTCACTAGGTTGTGTTTTGGGCGGAGAGGGTAGGGTAGTGGGCGTTGTTCTAACGGCTTAAGATGTCCCTTTTTTATCAACACCCTCAGGGCTTGGGATAAAGGCATATAGAGCAAGGTAAAGACCCTTTGAGATCGGGCTTGGTTGTTTAAGGTTTGTGGATTTGTACTGGCGAATGGGTTGGCATTCTTGGCTGTAGTGGTGACTACATTCACATCAGATGGCCACGCAGATGTGCTATTGTAGACGCCCCCGAACGTCCCGGTAGAAAATCCCGTTTTGTTCATTGGGCTCACTACAGTTCGGACTCAAATGTTACGGTTCTGAATCTAATCCCGCAAAGTGCAATGTGAGACCGATAAATCACCAAAGAGTTCAAATCCGGCAAATCGTTTTGAAAAACAGATTTTTAGAAAGAAGTGTCAAACATGGACTGCTTTGCTAGATACAGAGTCGCCACCTAAATATTTTATTTTGGTGGAATATAGGAAACCCTGACTCGTGCCTAAGGCCACGTGTCCATCATCACCAAAGTTGCCTCGGCTTGGGAACTTGGGTACGATTGGGGAAAGGTCATGCAATGGGCACCCCCGCTCGCCCGATCAAAGATCGGCCACTACTAAACATGATATCGAGTTTTTGAAAACATAGGCATTCTTATTCCGATTTATTAGCCTAAGATTACTATGTGATGCACACAGCATACAAGTATAGACTGAATCGTCTAAGTTGGAACAAAACATCTCATGTTTGTTTTTTAAAATGGTTTGCTACTCGCAAGTAGGCTAAAATGCGGATTTTGCCATCCTCAAGTGGGCTTAGAAAACATGGTGATTTGTCACTCTCAAGTGGGCTTAAAACTCGCAATCAATGAATTATTCCAACTCAAGTAATCCAACCTTCACCCACAGGCATTCAGGCAGGTATATCACATAAGCACATAGCCTTATGGCAAGCATGCTATCATGGCAATCACTCACACACATGTAAGGATGCTAAAGCATAAACACTTACCGAGTACTCCGAGCCAAAGAAAGAAGCTAATTAGAAATCATGCATGAATCATAACTATGCTAAGAATGCCTAATGCTACACATGCAAAAATGCAACTATAATAGGCTCAGCTATTCGAAGATGGCATATGAGATGCAACAATCGATACATGTATTCAACTTGGAATTGAAATACAATGCAGCTAGTATGATGCGCCGAGCCCGGTGCATGCAATACAGATGAATGAATGCACGCATGCAAGCATAAGGTATGCTAAACAAAATATGCCCTAATACTAACCATCGTAAGCTAGTAAATAAAAGGGAGAAAGACGTGGGGTTAGAAGACATACATCACACACACGCACACTTATAACAACAGTTGTGCCCTCTCTCGAAGGGTCCGAATAAATAATACAGAACCAACAAGCTATAGCTAATTATTACACAACTCTAATTAATCAACAAATTAACTAAGCATGTAAACTAAATGAAGTAGGCTGCCTCGGCTTTGTTTTGATTGAAAAAGGATGCATGCATGCTTGAACCACCTTTTTCCGGAAATCCCTCGCGACGCCCCGACTCGCCTTTGTTTGCAATTGATGTCAGAAACTTGCACAAGGCTCCGATATCAACTCCACTGGGAAGTCAGGGAAAGGTCGCTAACTAGCCCTTGGCCTTGGAGACCACCTGCCGACCACCTTTTGTGGTGGAGACCAAAAGATATGCTCGGCCTACCAGAAAAGTTAGTCGGCCGACCAGTTTCTGCCTCCTATTCCTGGTTTTCTACAACACAAAGCAAGAGAGAGGCATAGCATGGTATTTTCAACAAATGTGTGCATGACCACTCTCCCCATCATTGCACAAGCTCCAGGGAGTGTAGTCCTCGATCCTTGTGCCACCAATCATGCATCTCGATGCATGATGACCGAGGAGTCGGATTGCATGACTCGATGTAAAATGAATGTACATATAAACACAACAAGGCCTAAACTCCATCATGGGTAATCTGGAGTATCGGCGACCGAGAATCGAGGCACGTTTCGTCACTTGGAGTACGAAACGTCCCTCGTTTCCCGTATTTGGACTAAACCCTATTCTGAACACAATACAATATACATGGCATACACAATACGACTAGCATGCAAACCTAAACGCAATACAACCTGATCATGCTAGCATGCGAGGGATGATATGCAAACATGCAACTAGCATACACAATGCTATGAACTAAAAATGGCATACTCAATGCACATGAACTATATGGCATACGCAATGCACATACGAAGATGGACATGCACGAAGACATGAACAAGGCACACACAATGTGACGATCAAGCATGCAACAACATGGATATGGCATACATAATGCAAGATGGACTTAAACTAAAATGAATGGGCCTCAACCACACTCAAATCAGTGGCCATACATTATGAAAATGAAGCAACAACACACATGCAAACATGTACAAATGCAAGGGACCAAACCTAAGGCACAAAGTGCAACTCCACCAAAGCATGGTAAACATGAAATGTGGCATACAATCACATATTTTCCAGCTCTGAAATGACATGCAAGATGGCCCTGAATCATGCAAACATCTCACACAATGCCTACTAGATGGCCCAAACACCGAAACTAGTGAAGTGGATTACACTATAGGCATGCAAAGCCATACTCAAATGGCCAAACCAGCCCCAAACAGTCCCTATGTAGGCCAAAATAGTAGCAAATATGGACTAAAATGATGGCTCGCAAAGCATGGAAATGAAGCTCATGCAATGGTCCAAAAATGAGGTATTCATGCATAACTCTCAAACACATTCAAAGAGTGGAAAACATGGGAATATGGCATACATATAAGCTCTGAAATATGATTCACAATGATGCCAAAACATGGAAACACCTCAAAATACGCATGCAATAGGCTTCAAAACTCAAAGCTAGGCAAGGGTATTTAACTACAACCATGTATAGCAAACATCATTCGACCATGAGGCCCAAAAATAGAGCTAAGGCAGTCCAAAACATGCACAAAATAAGTTTAAGGCATGGCCAAAAAGTGCTAGAATCAAAGGCCAAAATAGCATGCAATGTAAGCTAGTAAAGAGGATTTGCACTACAACCATGTGAGGCAATCAAGAGGCCACTAAACCAGTAGAACTTAGAGGTATGCCATGCCAAATAAAGCCCAAAAACCCACTGAAACATGGTTAATGCATGCAAGAATGAGATGCTCCTTTGATATGCTATGAAGAGGGTTATTCTACACATGCAAGATGGACATCCAATATGGAAAAACAAGCTCTGGAAAGAGCCTATGCAGGTCCTAAAACTCATCAAAAATGGCCTAAAACATGGCTTGGAAGCATACAAATAAAGGCTCCTTTGTAAGGCCAAAAATGCTAGAAAACAAAACAAGGAGAGAGAGGGTCACCCCTCTCTGATTTTGGCACTCAAAATAGCATGCTAGCCACTGAAAAGCCATTGGATTTCAGTGGCCAAAAGGCCAAACAAAGGCCAACACAAATGCTCTAAGGCATGGCTCAAAACAAGGTAAAATGCAGCATGCAAGGGGGTAGATGACCCCCAACAGAAAAATGATCTTAGACAAACATGTTAAGGGCCTCAAAATAAGACTTTTTTTATTTTACACCAAAGCTCAAATATGCTTGCAAGTATGGCTAAAAGATGGAGAAAAATAAAACTCAAAAGAGGAAATAGGGTGTTACCCTTGTAGCTCAGCAACTCCAGCAGCTTATGGACCAAAAATGCAGCTCCTTAGGACCTCTCAAGACCCTCCAAGAAGCTTAGGTTGGTGTTGGCGGTGTTAGGCTAAGAGGTAGTGTGCAAAGGGGCAAGAACTTAGCACTTTGAACACAAAATATAGAGACAAGGGGGAGATGTATGTATGTATGTATGCTTCAGCCAAAAATCAGAACCCTTTACAATGAAGGGAAGGCCTTCCTTTATAGACAAGGGAGGCTAAAGCTTCTTCAAGAAGCTTAAAACCTAGGGCCAATATCCTCCATACACGTGTATACAGGATGCAGTCTGTGCCTCCCAGCTGGCACAGCTGAAACCAACTTACTGTGACAGAAAAGGTGGGAGCTGGCCAACCAGTTCAGGTGGATGGCCGACCACTTGTCCTGGTCGGCCGACTAGGTTCAAAAGGTTCAGGTCACAAAAGTTGTTCGGTAGCCTCCTAGGGTGGTCTCCTCACTCAATGCAAGCTAGTGGTACGGTGGGAGACCAGTAAATGTGGCCCAAAAACCAAGGAGATCAGCTTCCTGTCAAGAAAATCGGCTGACGAAGAGAAAGGCGGTCTCCAAGGAGAAAAGGTGGTCTCCCACCCATGTACCACCTTCCAAATAATGAAAATGGGGTCCAAGCCAAAAATGAACTAAGACGGATGCAAAACGAGGGTTCGGCAGCCAAAACGCGCAGTCGGGTGCCCCGAAAACTGACTGTTAAGCATCGAAAGTGGCGTACGACCACGAAGATGGTCTCCCAGGAAACAGTGTCCCTCTAGAGAGAGGAAACAAGGTGTGTGCCAAAAATCGAAACAAACGGAGAAAGTTAAGCGGTCCCGAATCGAGGCGCACGGCCGACGACTCCGAAAATCGAAAACTGGTCTCCAAACGGGAACAGTGGTCTACGACCACGAAAAGTAGCCTACGGCCACTGAGAGATGGTCTACGAGACCTCTCCCTCCCTCCGGGAAGAGAAAGCAAGACCTGGTCTGCAAACCGAGGCAAAGCATAAAAGGGTCCCGAGGTCCGGGGGTAAGGACCTCAGCCGAAACTCCAAAACCTCAAAACGAGCACAATATGTGCAATCACCGAGCACTCAGTCGATGACGTCTGAGTCTTAAGGTCGGTCAAAAATGGGGTTTCTACAGCTACCACTTGTGGTTGCATTGGAATTGCGTATAAAAGGCCTCTTGGGCTGCTCCTTCTCATCAGTGATCAACCCCTATTTCATTGCATCTTCAATCTGAACCCCTATCTGATGGAGCTCAGTGAATGTGAACAACGACAAGACAATCATCTTCTGCAATAATTTCCCATGCAGATTGTGAACCACCATCCTGATTTGATCTTTCTCAGATGACCTAGTAGTCATCATCGAAGCCTTGGCCCTCCACTAGGTCACAAAGTCCGAGAAGACCTCCTTTGGTTCTTGACAGGTTGCCTCAAGATCACTGGTTGTGACCTCATTTTGGGTATTATAGGAGTACTGTGTGATGAAGGCCTCATCCATTTATTCCCAGCTTCGTTTCACAGAGTCTTCCAGCTTTGCATAGCAGATAGCCGCTATCCCTGACAAGGTTCGGCTAAAAAGTGACAACTTTTAAAGTTTGGTGAGGCCCATCGGCTGCAGGATATCGGAGAACAACCGTAGATGAACCATGGGATCCCCAGACCCATGAAATCGATCGATATATGGCATTTTGAACGTTCTAGCAAAGTTACTGCGGAGTCGGTGTATCCATCTTTGATGTCAGGGATTGAGTTCACACCCTGTGCTAGCTTGAGAAGCTTCTCTAGCTTGTTGACCTTTAGTACAGTCGCGTCAACTTCGAATTCAAACGGCGCCTCAGTTTGGTACACTAGTGCCTTGGAGGCCTGTGGTGGGATGGGGTCTACCGGATACCCAAATTCTCTTGGACATTGGTAGTGATTCCTGGCATTAGGATACCCGCAGGAGGTGCATGGCAAATAGAAGCCACTGTCGGCTGTGGTTGTCGCTTCACACATTTATTACTTCACTTTGGGCGTAATCACTTGGCGGGCAAAGATCTTGCTTGATGGTTTCCACTGTCTGTTGGAGATGACAGATCAAGTCCTCCATACTAGCTGCAAGGTACTGAGTCATTTGAATAGGGGAGTGATCTCGTCCTAGCCTAGATATAGAAGATTGTCCCTGACTAAATGCAGGTGATTGTTGCACTAGTGAATTATGCCAAACTCTCCTCCGTCTTGTAAGCGGTGGGAGAGAAGCAAACACAAGCCGTCCCCTAACAAGTTCCCTGGATTTGTAAAGTCTTCTTACACGGGTCCAAAGTGCTTGGGGGGTAACCGAACTGTTCGAAGCAATTGTGATAAACTACCTTCCAAAAAGAAATAAAGCAAAAGGAAAGTGAAAATCAGAAACCGCACAACACCTTAGCTTAGATATTAACAACACACAGTTGTAATCAAAAGTTGCAGCACTATACTCAACATTGAATTCTGCTCCCAAATCTGATCCCTAAATCTGATATCCAAAACTAATACCCAAACTTGTAACTGATACACACATTCTTGTAGAGTTTCACTCTAAAAGAACAAACCAGTTAAGTAAGAGCACAAACCAGTTAAGTAAGAGCCAAAACACGCCTATGAGGGGGTACGGTTACCATGTCCTAGTTTCGTCTGGAACTAGGATTCACTACTCAAACAATGTGGTTTCACGCAATCTTGCATTTGTGTAAGCATCCTGTCCTAGTTTGGAATAGTCTCTATGGTTTTCAATATGCAACTAGGCCGATTGGTAAAAAAGGGTACCTCCGCAAGACTAGCTAATATACCTCTCACACCTAAAACCAAGAAGTGAAAAGAGGATCAAACAGTACAGTGGTAGTCCAGATCCAAGGTTGTGTTCCAATCGTGGCAGAGCCCGCCGGTCAACCTTTTGGCAAGCTTTTCCAAGCAAGCCTCTGGCAAATTGTCCAGGAATAGCAGATGGAAAACACAGTGACTTAAGCACACCAATGCAAATGCAAATGCAAAGAAACACATAAGTATAGATAAAAAGTCATATCTTGAGTTCGAGTCAAGTTCTCTAAATCCACAACAGAGTCATCAGAAACTGTAGCTTGACTTTTTCGCGCCCCCTTTCAGAAGTTTGAAAGAAGCCCTACAGTTCGGACTCCAGCGGTTCTGAATCTAATCTCAGAACTACAATGTGAAATTGATAAACACCAAAGAGTCCAAATTTGACAAATCTTTTGGAAAATCGATTTTGAATCAAAAATGGCAAAATTGGATTGCTTTACCAGATACAGAGTCGCCACCTAATTATTTTATTTTGGGAAAATTTAGGAAACCCATGACTCATGCCAAAGGCCATGTGTCCGTCATAACCAATGTTACATCGGCTAGGGAACTTAGGTACGAGAAGGGAAGGTCATGAGTTGAGTACCCACCAGTCGCTCGCTCGAAGATCGGCCTCTACTAATCATGGTATGATTTTTTATCAACATTATATGCCCTTGTTCCGGTCTATTAGGCTAGCATTACTATGGGATGCGCACATACAAGTATAGACTAGTTTGCCTGAATTGAAACAACTCAATTTCATGTTTGCTTTTCGAAAAGGGGTTTGAATTTGCCACTCAACAAAGTGGGCTTAATTTTGTGAATTTGCCACTCAACAAAGTGGGCTTAAAGCTGTGAATTTGCCACTAGATAGAGTGGACTTAAACATACATTCGTTGAATCGTTCCAAGCTAAAAAGATATGAGTTAGAAAAACAGGCATGATTCCTGACTATCTGAAATGTCTAATGCAATACATGCAATATGCAATTAATAGGCTCGGCTACTAATATGGCATATGGATCAATTTTGATAGCATGTGATTAAACTCGTATTCAATGAAGTAATTGAAACGACTATGCAGTTAGAATGATGCGCCGAGCCTTGGTGCATGTAAGACAAATGAAATGGATGTAAGCATAAGGTATGCTAATTGAAATGTGATGCTCCTAAACTAACCATTAAAAGCAGTTAAGTAAAAGGAAGAAAGACGTGGGGTTGGAAGATATACACATAATTACAACACGCTCTCACGAAGGAGAGTCCAAATCAATAAACTAGCTAACCAAGCTAAGCTAAGCTAATTAAGCAAATTATTACAACACAAATGAAATTAGCTAACTACTTAACTAATTATTACAACACTTGATTTAATCAACTAGCTATAACTAATTAATTAAAATAAGTACAACACTTGAATAAGAAAAATTGACTAGCTATCGCTAATTAATTACAACAAAATTTACTCACAACTAGATAATAATACTAATGAAACAATTAATCACATTTGATAAGAGCATAATGGAAGATGGATAAAGGTTGCATGCTTGACTCCTAAAGCTACTCTGTCACCTGTGCTATATCTGCTTTTCACCTTCACCAACCTCTTTTTTGTAAATTGCAATCGCTTGCCACACACCAAGGGTCGGTCGTGTATCACTGATAGCTGGCCAGGTCTATAAATGACCAGTCGTGCATCAATTTGGTACAAAGCTTTGTTTTTGTGTTCTGAGGTGAAATCAGTGCAGATAAAGCATTCTTAAGCTTTGTTTGTCCTTCCTTCCTTCTTTGTCATGGGAAATCCTCAAAAGTAGGTTGAAATTAATTCCAAAGCCATCAATGAGCAATATGATTGCTTGATGATCTCGGATTCAATTTTGGACAAAAGTTAATAAAACGTAAAGAGTAGGACCACCCCTCTCTCTTGTCATAGTATGAACTCAGAAAGAAAGGTTGCAACGCTTCAAGAATCATCAAAATGGCATGAATTAGCATGTGACAACTCTTGACACGAGTAACTTGGCATAACGTTTGGCCAAGTTGAAGCAATTTAAGCCACTTTCTTCATGTGTGTTGATCCAAGTTTTAATCCAATTTTATTAGGCCTTGCCATTCTTTAGTCCATTTGTCCATGGTGATGTTAGGGTCCTCTATACAAGAAATAATGTCAAACAAGAGGATCTTCTAAAGCATGAGAGAAAGACCACACTGTTGGAAATGAATCTTCGAAAAGATTAAGCCATTAAGTGGGATCCTTTCTTACATGTTTCAAACAACCTCAATCGGTTGAAATCATGCTTAAGTATGAAAGAGATGAATGATGGGTTGATTATTAAACATAGACTTTCAAACATGGAAATGAGTAAAAGACAGCTATATAACAACCAACAAGTTACATATGCCAACTTATGAGATCACAAATTTACTAAACAAGGCATGAACCAATTGAAAAGGCTTGGACAGCCTCAAAACAACCCTTAATACATGAAAAATAGAGGTAGAACATGCATGAAAAGAGCTTGAAAAGCTAAACAATAAAGAAGAAAATTAAGGCTAGTTAGCAAGAATAAGGAGGGGTGGCTAACCCCTCCACTTTTGAAGCTTCAAAACATTATTTTTAGCCTTTCTAAAACTCTAAAAATCATTGTAAATATCAAAGGAAAAGAGTGGAAAAGGGAAGGTTTGAGTTATAAGTAAAGGTATAGAAAGAGCAAGCTCTCTCTACCCTTTTGGTAACTCTTCAAACCCAACCCCAAACACTTCAAATAAGCTCAAAACAATTCAAAACAGCAAGAACTATGAAGCACGTGATAGAAATAAGAGTAAGAGAAAAGATAACAAGCCTATACCTTTTAAGGAGTAAGCTTATTGTTGATGATCCGAACTTGGTTTCAATTCACCCTCAAGCTTCAATTATGATTCTCTAATTAAGATCAACCAAGGCTCTAGAGTGGTAAGACAATTTTGTGTGTGTGGAGTATAGAGATGGTATAAACAAGCTAGGTTAGCTCAAAGGTGACTTGCAATGGAAGAAAAAGGAGGCAAGAGCTCTCAAGGTGTATATATGATTTCTAAATTTTCTTCAACCCTTAAAACAATCCCAGAGCTTCATTTTTATAGAATTCAAGCTCAAAAGGTGATAAATATCTTCAAAAATGGACAGCTGGCAGCCTCCCACCCAGAATAATGTTTATCGCCATTGAGGGTCGGCCGGCCATCCATAGCCACAGCCGACCATCACTGTTGCATGGTCGGGCCTTGATGGCCTACCCTGTTTTTTTTTTTGTTCAAACTTAGTTCAAGGCAGGAAAATATCCAAAGATGAAACTCACATGTTTAAACAGGGTAAATGTTGAAGATTTGAGGTTATTTCAAGGGCTTGATTAAATTTGAATCACTGCGAATTCACAATTCAACTTTCATCGTCGAGTATATCGAACCAAGTGCCTAAGTCTTGCGGGCAGTCAAAAATGGGGTGTCTATAGATGGGCACAAGTTGTATCCTAGAAGTTTAATCCCATGCCCATATAGTCAAATAACACATAAACACATAACATATGACACAAACGTCCCATCCCAACATGATAAACCCATTGTGGCATAAGCCATATCCCACGAGCTCCAAGTATTCAAACCTGGTTAGCTCTAATACCAATTTGTAACGCCCTAATATGACACCGCCATTCTTGATGCTAATTCAAGAATATAAGGTTAATTCATAGTATTAAATAATCTATTGCATATATCAAAGTCTTCTCATCTTCCTTGAACTATTAATATTGTTACATCTTTGTTTAAAACACAGTATCAAATGAATTAGTAGTTCAAGGCATAGAGAGAATACAAACAAAATGCCTTAAAGGCTTACATCTTTCAAGGATTTTCCTTGAGCACACAAAAGATAGAGTTCTAACTCGCACAAAAGTAGCCCATGGCTTCATCACTTAGCACAAAAAGGAGCCTCTGTACTCCCATCTACAATTACTTTTGCATGTTTTCACTTCGGTAACGCGTCCACATCATTCCTTGAAAGGTTGTTAGTTTTGCGGTGAGTAGCGTCCACATCATTTCCTAAAAGGTTGTTAGTTTTGGGGTGAGCAATTTCCCAATAGGGAATACCATTAACAAATTATATGATAATGCAATGCAATGCATATGATAATGCAATGCAATGGATGAAAAAACCAATGTACGTTCCTTTGTAAAGCCATGGACATCAAATTAGGCATTGTTCATGACTAATTTATTTCTTTCCAAATCATGGGATATAAATATGCTATGATATCCAGATACAAGTGCCATAAACTGTAAAAACGAAAATACAATCCTATATTTGTCGACTCCAGAAATGGCGGGACTTTGGGCACCCAAGACCTCATTCTTCCACATTTGCAAACTCCAAAAATCACAGGCTCATGGGCACCCAAAATCATATTTTCCATATTCACTAACTCTAAAAATTGCAAGCTTGTGCACACCCTAAAACCTTTCCCACATTTGTTTGACGATAAGCACAAGACAAGGTAATTGGGCACCTTGACTCCCTACGCGGGTACCAAAATGCATAACACAACTAAAACTAAGACCCGACACGCAACCTAGACTCATACACTATTTAACCCCCTTCCAATATGTTCTAAATATTGACAATTTCAAGTCACAGTATAATTATTGAATGCATATGGTGTATGAGTTCAAAAATCTCAATTTCCCCTAGAGTGATTTTAATTCACAACAATCCAACAATTTAAACATTTCTAATTAAGGTAATTCCTTAAATCATACCCATCATCATCTCAAGATTTAGTAAGGGGTTCCCAACAATTCATGTTTCAACATAATAATCAAGCCAATACCTCTAATTTCAAGCTTACGAGCCCAATTGAATCAAAGTCCCCATGCTAAACAATATGAAAACTAGAGTTTTAGGGAAAATTGGGCTTTCCTTTCCTTTACACATAAAGAGTCTATATTCACCATTTCTAACGATAATCAAGAAGGATATGCATAAACTTTTCCAAAATATAAAGTAAAACCCCTTTTTATATATCAAACCCACTTTATAACACATCAAGTTTCATACCTTTAAATATCTACATAACTATAATGGAAATATCACATATACATCCCAAATCAAAGATATAAGGAGTTAAAAGTACACCTGCCTCAAGATTGACGGAAAATGGTGAATATCCAACTCCAAACTTCAAAAGATGAGAAAACAATTGATAGAACTTTAGATCTAGACTTGTTCTTCGGCTACTTTTGAAGATCTAAGGTGAATATTGGTAGAAATCAAGAGGAATCATGTGTTTAGGGGCTAGGGTTTCGGAAATGGGTGAGTAAGGAAGAGAAAATATAGAAAAAGTGAGAGAAAAGGTGTTTGGATCGACTTTTAAGTGTGCTAACCCAAACATACCACTCGAGCAAAGTGCAAAATACAAGGTGATCACTTGAGTTAACTTCTCATCGCATGAGTGGTAAAAGCATGGTCCTAGAAATTTTTGCAGAACTACAGTAAAAATACTGGGAACCTCATATCTACGCTCGAATGACCCCTTCCCCGCTTGAGTGGTCTCACCTATAAACAAGCAAGACACTGGGAGCTCCGTATCTCTGCTCAAGTGAATGATTGACCGCTCAAGCGGTCTCTCAGGATAGATTGTTACAATGCATGTATGGTCTAGCCTCAAATTCAACATTATTCAACCCTTTTCTTGTGATTAAGTTCATAATCTTCATGAATTCATTTACTAGATGAGTTATTATCAAGAATTAAAATTGGTTTCATACATGGAGTCTTGAATTAGCTTGCTATAGCAAATCTTAAAATTCTCTACACAAATCCCCCGAATTCTATAGCTCTCCCTCATAGAAATGATGTCCCTATCTCTCTAGAGCACTCTAATTTTAGCCAAACTAACGAAAATGAGCTCAAACTCTTTTAATCAAACTTCCCATATAGTTCTAAATATTCTATTTAGCCTATTGTACTAGCCAATTTCGGTTTCTGAATTCGTTTAGGCCTTCAATTTTTTATTTCAATTAGGCATTCAAATAAATATTCCATCAACAAACAGATATAAGCAAAATTAAACACATAAACATGAAAATTCAAACACTAATATGATATGCAATAATGATATACAAGTCAGGGTCATCACACATACCAACCTTTAGGATTAGTCACCGGTTGGCCAAGTAGCTTACCCTTCTCCCTCCTTGCAAGTGTAATAGATAATTGACTGAGTTAGGTCTCTAGCTTGGAAATGGACTGTGAATGAGAGTGAACCAATTGAGGCACCCCCACAAGTCCTTGGAAGACTTTAAATACCTTCTCCTCAAAAGCGAACGATTATGGAGGTGGGGAAGAAGGTTGTTGGTAAGATTGTTGTTGTGGAGGTGGTCGATAAGCAGGTGGGTTAGCAAAATTATTGAACTTCTGCCTAGGAGGTGGTGGTGGAGCAAAAAAATTGCCCTGAGTTGGTGGCGTCCAAGAGAAGTTGGGATGATTTCGCCGTCCAGGGTTATAGGTATTGGAATATGAATCATTACCCAGTGTAGTGAAGCCTTGAGTCACAAGAACATGTTCTTTGACTAACTCAGGGAATTGTGAAGCCATGGGACACTTGGTAACATGATGAGTGGTGTGATAATAAATAAGACGCGCCTTCTGATATTCAGGCTATGAGGGCTGTGCAAAAAATTGCTCTACTAAATGAAGTTAGTCAAGTTTGCGGGATAGGGTTGTTACTTATTCAAAGACATTAACAGCACGCCCGACTTCATAAACTCCCCCTTGCTTTGGGGTACTAGAAGAGGGTTGTCTCTCAAATCTAGATGTAGATGCATGTTGGAGAGAATTCTCATAAAGATTTGTAAATAAGGTCCATGCATCGTTATCACTCTTGGAGATGAATGTCCCATCACAAGAGGCATCTACTGTTTGGCGGTTGCGATAGTTAAATCGTCATAGAAAGTCTAGACTAATTGCCACTTGGGTACTTGGTGATGGGCACATTGCCTAAGTAGATCTTTTAATTGTTCCCAGGTTTCACGAAATTGCTCACATCTAGTTGGGAAAAATTAGTGATGGCTCACCAGATCTGATTAGTCTTACCTGTGGGAAAATACTTCTCCAGAAATTTATGTTGAAGTTGGGCCCAAGTTGTGATGGAATTTGGTTCTAACGAATTCAACCATTGTTTGGACTTATCCTTAAGCGAAAAAGGAAAGGAAATAACCTCAACCTAAGGGTCTCGTCTGTGAATTGTTGGAGTTTGACAGTGGGGCAGATCTCTAGAAACTCATTTAAATGGTGGTATGGGTCATCATGACCAAGTCAGTGAAAAGATGGGAGCATCTAAATAGTGTTGGGCTTGATTTCGCAATGGGTGGCCGTAATGTGTGGCGGCTTAATGCAAGATGGTGAAGCACATGATGTGGAAGTAAAGTGCTCTCTTAACTGTACGGTCTAAACCTGATTCTCTATTGGATCCATGAGTGGAACAAGGTCAACTATTCTATTAGACTTAGAATTTTGTTAGAGAATCTGAAGTGGTGCTCAATCTCAAGGTCAAGTGGAGTTAAATCAGGAAGACAAGACCAGCGCCCAGACATAAACTGACACCAAACAACTTCCAGTGGTACTTGTGCACATGATAGCCAATATATTGCAAAAGGATAACAGAAAAACTCATAGAGTGATAACAACACTTTACTTATCAGGTGGTGGACACAAGATTGAACAAGTAGTCGAGATGAGTCTTTTAATTTATTTTTTATAACGGGTTATTTTTTTGCAATTTTTTTTTTTTTTTTTTTTTTTTTTGTTTATGGCACATGCGACTTGTTCACTAGCCATGTAGACACGCTAAAACCTTGCACAAATAGACACCAGCAAGAGAAAAAGAGTAGTAAACCAAAAATAAAAATAAAATAAATCCTAAATTATGAATTAAAATAAAAATCACTATTTAATTAAACAACCATGCCAAAGTCCCTGACAACAGCACCAAAAATTGATTGGTCATTTTTCAATCAAAAATAAAAAACTAAACAAAGCAGTAATTCAGTAAAACAATAGATTGTCCAGGTATCGTATCACTAGGACTTTAGGCTAAGTTGTATCAATTCGAGTGGCAATTTCTAATTTAATTTGAAAAAGAGAGAATGACTAATTTTTTACTAATGAAAATTTAAATTAAACTAAATTAACTGCCCAAATAAATAGAATAATCTAAATATGGAAAGAGACTTAGTATTTCGAATCCACTACTAATCTCCTATCATGTAATTAAAATATCCAATTCTAGTAAATCAATGGCCCGAATAATAGTGATGTATCATGGCTACAAGCCCCAATATCATTGTCAAGAAGATGTTTTTGCAATGCCTGAGTTTGAGTTTAGAAAATACCAATGCCTTGAGAGTGTCCAGAGGGGCCATAAGTTGGCCATGCATGTGGGGCATGTGGGCCATACGTATGCCAATAAAAAATGTGCACGTGCATAATTGGCCGATTTGCGCATGAACCAAGATTGTGCGCATACATAATTAGCGCGGCTGGGATAGTTTGTGATACTCGAAGGGTTTAAATTTGCTTTGAGGCTTCTTTTCCTTCACTTCCACTTTCGAAAATCCTCTCCCTTCCTCCCTAAGTTCTTCATTTTCCACTCTAGGGCTTTCTCATTGCTTGGTGGCTCGGGTTTTCATTTGACTTTTTGGATTCCTTACTCTATGACCTACGTTTCTATGAAATGGTTTCAAGTTTTGGCCATTCCTTGATCATTCTCAGTTGTTCATACTTCTTCTCTACCCTTTCAGCATTTCTTCCATTGTTGTATGCTTTTATGACTTTATATGAGCTTTTATGGTGATTTTTTGATTTTTTCCATGAATGCAAAGAATTTTTCGCATGTGTGGGCGCCGTGCCTTTTTCGAGTCTAAGGCACGCATCCCACACTGACTTACTTTATTGACATAGAATCTCGACTTAATTTTTAAAGGGGAATTAAAAACCTTTAACAATGAAAAGTAAGTTAAGGCGTAGTTCATCACAACCAAGAACATTCCATGTTCGGGAGCTTAGGTATAAAAGGGGAAAGCCATTTACATGGAAGCATCCCATTTTACCTAATTTAAAGATTGATCTCTACTCACTCTCTATTTTGCAATTTTAGTGGTTAATTGTTCACAAAAATTCATTTTAGTCCTAAATCCCTTAACTAACCTAAAACTATGTGATCTGAAGAAAAGTGAATATCATATATCTTAAATTAAATGAATAAAGTCATATTATATAAAAGTGATTTTTCATAGAAAAGTGGGTTTTGATAACCTGTGGCTTTAAACATAACCTAAACACACAATATTTCAAGAAAACATACAAAACACACAATTTTGCATACAAAGAGCATAGAAACTTGCATTATTTAAAGGACAATGCAAATAGCACACATAAGCAAAGGAGAACAAAGAAGCTTACCCGGATTCCCACTTCCGCATCTTACATGCATGCAGAAAATAAATATGACCTAAATGCAACTAGTACGTACAAGACATGCACCTAGGCCCGGTTTGAGGCTACTAAATGACCAACATGCTTAAAAAGACAACTAACAAATAAAAGCATAAATGTAAACTAACTACATGATGAATTAGACCGGGCCATGCATGCTAATTATATGATCAAAATAAACCTAAAAACACGTTGTTCTAATGAATAGAAAGAAAACACGCAAGAAGAGGCGAGAAAGTACGAACAACTAAGAGACTATGTGATGTTCAGATGAACTAACAACCTAGCAAGGATTGACCACTAAAAATAAGCAAAGAGCTAGTGAAATATAGAGAGTAAGAGGAGTTTACCTTCTAGTTTTCAAGAACCAAAGAGCACACGCATAATAACGCAAAGAAACAACGAGTTCTTTTTTTGGAAGCTTCCCTGAGGCTTGGAATCCAAATTTGGGTTGAAGTTCTTCAGTCCTTAGGTGTTCCTCAATGTTTAGAGTTGTTGTGGATGGGATATTTTTGGAGCTAAGGCGATAGGAAGAGAGGGTGTATTTTGCTCTTAAAATGCACAAAGAGGCTTCAAGTTCTTAACCCCTTCAAAGTGAAAGGGAGGGACTTTACTTATAGTGTTGAGGAAAGCCTCTGGAACCCTTCCAGGATTTCATCACTTCTCCCTCTACCATTCCCCCAAAAAATGTACCAAATTGAGTTACCAAAAATAACCCTACAATGCTTCAATGTGCTCACAGGCAGCGATTGTGTGCACTAACAAAGAACGTGTGCACTCACTTCTAACGTGTGCGTGTGCATTTTTCCTTAGTACGAGTGCCATGCATACATGCACAAGTACAAGGTCCTATGCCTTTGGGTTACTTTCAGCACAAGTAAGCCCGAATTGCATTCTGATCAATGTTTCTGACAAAACGGGTCACTAATTTTGGAAAATATTTTCAAAGCATAATCGGGTTTTCCATGGTTAAGAAGTTGGTTTTTGGCTAAAAATGAGTCTAGGAGTAAAATGGTCATTTTTGCAAAAATTTGATTTTTGGCCAGAATAGGTTTGTAAAGTAACTCTAAACAATCCTTTAAACATTCTAAAAATAAAGTAAGTATCGTTTCATCATCGGGAGGCTTGCAAACCCCAGAAGTCTTAGGGTCAATTAGAATGGAGTGTCTACAGTTGCCCTTCCTTGACAGAGAACAAATAATCATGAAGTGATGAGAAGCAAATGTCAAAGACCCAAGAGCACCCCAATTGACATGACCCTAAGGCTTAAGGAAGTGCCATACATTCATGCAAGTGAATGAGCCCGTAGGTTGCCTACATATCGTTGATGCAAGGAATCAGATTAATGTAGTTCGGAGGTAGTTATTCAACAATCTTATATGTGAGTGAGTGTGTGCAACAAGTACTCACGCATGCATCCAAAGGAAGAAGAGCCGGCGATTCCTGTCATACTCACCTCTAGTACCTATGCCAAGTTCCTTTCCATTCTTTTCCAAGTTGTGCCAATCCTACAAATTTTTTCCAAGGAGAGATATTATCAATAATACACATTGTAGTGTGGTTAAAGTAATGCCATTGTGATGCCAATGATGCGAATATATGTCATTTTGTGCTCGTATCAACAAAGAAAGGGTGTGCTAATGTGTGCCATTTTGTACTCATATCGACAAGTCACGAGGTTTAACAAATGCCATTCCATGTTCACATTGGCAAGTTGTGGGGATCATATGCCAAGTGGTACCATTTTCATGCTCACATCAAAACATAGGGGTTTTTTTGGGTGCCATTCCTAGGTTCGCCTCGACAAGATGTGGTGATTTAAATGCCAAGTGGTGCCTTTTCATGCCCACATTGGCAAGACATAGAGGTTTAGATGTTATTCCATGCTCGTATTGACAAGATGTTGGAATTTAAAATGCCAAGTGTGGAGATATGGTTTGGAAATACTCTTCTGATCATGGGGGACGCTCGTGATCCTCAGCTAGCCACCTGAAAAAGAATCAACACTCCGGTCGGGGGTGCTGGAATTAGCACTCTGACAGATAAGTCAATGTATACTCTCTTGATTGCTTGTATGTTAAGTTAAGCACACTTGTTCTCACATACCTTTTTCTATCTGACGTTCTTCTATTTATATCTTTTCTTTCTTGGGGCTCGAGGTTGGGCCCACTTCCGATTTGCCGTATAACTACTTATTCGACTCCTCTTGCTGCAAAACCACTTTCCACTCGGCCCCACAATCAACCGGCCATTTGGTCGAATAGGGCCGAATGCGTTGTATATATTTCGACTCTCCTGGTCCATCTATTCGGCCTACTTATGCCTCTCAACATTTCGGCCCCCACAATTTCCACCCAAGCACTCCACTAACAACAGTTATTATTTCAACTTCCCACCCCTTCGTACACTTCTATTTATTGTGATTTAAAATCTTGTCATCTTTTCAAACACACATTTTTTGGATGCTAGTTTTTGGACTGCCTTCCGACTCTTCTCTGCAACTTCCATTCATCTTTCACCTTCCTCTCCATTTTTTGTAAGTTCTCTTCCTCTGCTTTGAATCCCTTTTCCTGGTTTGCCTTTAGTTTAGTACGCTCCTATAGGCTGACTGAAATGGCAAAGCACCTGAAAGACCACCTCTCCGTGGACCGAATCTCTGGCTTTCGACTTCATTTTTCTATTCCTGATGACGTCCGTCTGTCGCTTGTGACAGACGACACCCTCGATATGAAGAGGGTTGATGAAAGCACAATCGTTTTCCCTCTTTTGTCAAATTGCTGAAGGTGGAATCCGCTTCCCACTTCACCCATTTCTTAGGGCTGTCCTCCGCTATTGGAGTCTAATCCCCTTCCAACCCAATGTCAGCTTTTTTAGAATCATAATGGGGATCATAGAGATAAACCGTCGCCTCAAGATTAACCTCGGCATACCTGCTATTTGGCATTGTTATGCCTTGGCCAAGTTTTCTGGTCAGCATGGACGTTATTTCCTTAGGGCCAAGGACACCGACCATCAATTAGTGACTATGCTTTCTAGTTCTGGAAAGTGAGTGGATGATGTTATGGTCGTTGTCCAAGTTAACTGGGAATTCGGCGAAGGCGAGGATCGCCTTGATCCTATTCCCAGACGGAGAGGCGAGCCAGGTGGCCGTATAGCTTCTTGTGTTTATTTTTCTTATGTTTATAAAAATTCATTTTTGAGTCCTCATGGTTTTCCTTGTGCAGGAAACAATTTGAAAAAAGTCTTGACTTCAACCGACGACGCCGTTCTTTCGGAAATCAAAGTCGCGCTCAAATATTTCGGTCGCCCGAGTATTCAGAAACAAGGGAGGACGGCCCACGTTCTGCTTCGATATGAGCCGACTTATACGACCTTCTCAGCGGTAGAGAACATCCCAATTCCGAAGGGTCAAGAGTTTCTTACGGCTCTTCTTTTGACCGATTTCAAAAACTTCCAGCAAGTTGGTTTGGAGGGATCCGATTCAGAGCGGGCGAAAGTAGCTGAGGTCGCCGACTCAGATCAATCCGGAGCCGAAGTAGACGAGGCTCTGAGGTTGGCCTTTGAGGAAGCCGGCCTCAATTCAGCCAACCCTCCATCCACTTCGGGCCCGAGGAGACCTTCCATTTGATGACATTTTTACCGATTTGGAGGACTTTCCCAGCGCATACCCCAAAGACATGGCTGGGTTAAGCCTCACACAGCTCACTAAAAAGAAAAACGCGGAAAGAATGGCCGCGTGGCAAAGGGCAGAGGCCATTCAATCTGAAGTGCCACCTGTCACCGAAGTTCAGCCCTCCCTACCTGTTGAGGAGGAAACATCTCAAACCTTAAATGCCAAGGTTGAGACGGTTGTGCAGATCAGTGAAGAGGCTGAGCAGACGGAGGAGCGTCCTGCCGAGGTTGAGGCCGGCTCTGAAGAAAACCATCGTGACAAACAGCCACGTTTAGAGGAGTCGGATGTGATTGTGCCTTTCGTCATTCAACCGAAGATAAAAAAACACGCCGATCTCCTCTGACGCATCGGCTATTAAAGACCCAGCCGCGGCGTTGAGCATGGCTGCGTTCATGTCATTGCCGGCTGACAAGGCGGCTTTTCGGGCAGAGCCGGATCTTCTGGCAATAGCATTAGCTGCTCAATCTACTCTTCTAGTAAATACCTTGACCTTGTCTTTTCCTTTTGTGTAAATATTATTTTGATTTTAATTTCCTGTTTTGCTTACAAACAGTCGGGAGAATAGCTGAGATAGGCCGTCGCTAGCATGACGCCGTCGAACGACTTGGCCGTTTACAATCAGAAGTTGAAGGCCAGGGGAGCAGGGCCGAGTTCGAAGCGGCAAGGGCAAAGATGGAAGTCGTGAGGGCCGAGGCCAAGATGGAGAGGGCCAAAAATGTAGAACAGCTCAGATTGGCCACCGAGGAGAGGGCAAACGTGAGCGAAGCTGCGCTCAAGTTAGCCCAAGAGGCTATCGCTACACTTGAGGCCAACTTGAAAGAATCGAAGACGGCGAAGGAAGTAGCCGACTCTGAGGGTTCCAAGGCATATGAGGCCGGGCAGAGCACTGCCCTCGCAAACTATGTAGAAGAAGTCCACAAATTCAAGAATCGGGGATTCAAACACGGCTGGCTCAAAGCCCTTGCTGCTGCTAATGTGACATTGGCTATGCCGATTCCATTTGAGCAAGTGGATGTTGAGCCACTGGAGTCTGACTTCGAGGATTGTTTAGGGCGACCTTTAAGTTGTTTTTGTTTAAGGATTTTGAATGTATTGTCATAATCTTTAGTTTAGTAATTTTCACATTTGTTTAGTAGTTTTCACATGTAAAATGGCTACAGTTTGTGCCCAATTTAGTAATGAAAATTTTCTTTGTACTTTGCTATTGATGAATAGTATTGTTTTTTGCTATTTTGGATAAGACATTCATGTACACTTGCCAATTAGATAACTAGGCAATTGAACAATTTATCCTCATCGAATAGCCGATCAGATTAATAAATCTGCCTTTGCCCCAGCCATTGCATGAACTCCAAAAAGCCGAATATTAGTAGTTCATGGAGTGGCTGTGGCACAAATCGATTGGCATCAGGATTAGATGTTTGGCCGATTAGATTAATAAATTTGTCCTTCCCCAGCCAATGCATGAACTCCAAAAAGCTGAATATTAGCTTAGATGTTTAGCCGATTAGATTAATAAATCTACCCTTGCCCCAGCCAATGTTTGAACTCCAAAAAGCCGAATATTAGTAGTTCATGGAGTGGCTGTGGCACAGATCGATCGGCATCAGGCTTAGATGTTTGGCTAATTAGATTAATAAATCTGCCCTTGCCCCAGCCAATGCATGAACTCCAAAAAGCCGAATATTAGTAGTTCATGGAGTGGATGCGGCACACGTCGATCAGCATTGGGCTTTTGGATTTTAGCATTAATGAAATTGCCTCGGGGGCACTGCAAGCGTTAGAAATAAAGGGGGTGGACTCTTCGCGCCAGTGGTTCCACTTATTGTGTTCAGACTCAATTTAAACTAGTCTGTTGCGTAAGGTTAGACAAGTGCGAATGTCAAATAGACTGTTCTTCAACAGCAGAGGAGAAGGGCGAACATTGGCTGAGCTTGACACTGCAATGAATCGCAGCAGCGAGCCTATACGTATGGGAGGTAGGACATTCAAGGAATGCGAAAAACGTCAGCCCCCAAGTCGTAGAAGTAGATCACCCCGTAACGAGAAACAGCAACGGGGAAGCTCCCGTGACCGAGAAGTGAAGCCAACGCGACACCTCGACCGTTGAGTTTTGTGATTTTTGTGGAGAAAAAACCAATGACAAAGGCGGACTCCATTGTCAACGACCCAGGTGTAGCAGTCGAGTTCGCTCGACAGATTTTCCCACCGGAAGTCCAACAGTCGATGGTCGGTCAACAAGATTTTGAAGTATTTTGAGAGGGTATCCACGAAGTGGTGAGAGGGCTGTACACCACCTATGAAGTCGGCATGCGTTTGCGCGCCACACGGCGGGAGATTGAAAAGAAAGATAAACAAATTCAAAAGTTGGAGGCTTGCGTAGAGAGGGCCGAGCGTGAGCTTAGGGAGCTTAAGAAGGCTCCAACCACCAAGCCATGTGCGGCAGGTCAATCTAACCTGGTCGTGGAGGCTTCCACGACGGGCGGAAAGTTGGGATAGACAAGACCAAAGAGAAACTCACGGAGGAGGTCTGCCGATGCGAGAACCGGGGCTTTAGGCATGGATGAATTAAGGCTCGAGTAGGAATTGAATCGGTGTCGCCATTATATCAACGTCAGCACTTTCCTTTCGGCACTTTCAAAATTGAGAAGAGCGATGACGAGGGCGATGCCGAATAGGATTACATATATATTGTAAATGCTATGTTTCATTCTGAATGTTTCTATTAGCTAATTCAATAAAACATTTCATTTTAAACGTCTATGTTTCATTCTGAATGTTTACATGTTTGATTATGCATCTCATTTCAAATGTTTGCATGTTGTAATTGGTTTATGCAGTTGCGCCGGCCTAACTTAATTAAGCATTTAATTTTCAATGTTTGTACGCTTTGATGAGTAAACGGTTTTTGCCGGCTCAGCTTAATTGAAGCATTCTACTTTAACCTTCGTCGTGAAGGGCGCTCCGAATCCGGAATATTATTCGGCCTAAATGTGTTATGTACGGCTGGGGCACCGAATCCATAGTCTCATTCGGCCCATAGGCGTCGCGTGAATGGGGCTCTGAATCCGGATGCTTAATCGGCCCAAAGATGTCATGCAAAGATGGGGCTCCACGAAGGGCGCTCTGAATCCGGACGCTTAATTGGCCCAAGGTGCCATGGAGACTTGGCTTGGACAATCGTGATATCCACGAAGGACACTCTGAATCCGGACGCTTAATCGGCCCAAAGGTGCCATGCACCGATTGGGCTCCAAATTTGGAAACTTGGCTTGGACAATCATGATATCCATGAAGGACGCTCCGAATCCGGATGCTTAATCAGCCCAAAGGTGCCATGCACCAATGGGGCTCCAAATTCGAAGACTTGGCTTGGCCAATCATGATATTCACGAAGGGCGCTCCAAATCCGGAGGCTTAATTGGCCCAAAGGTGCCATGCACCGATGGGGCTCCAAATTCGGAGACTTGGCTTGGCCAATCGTGGTATCCACGAAGGGCGCTCCGAATCCGGAGAATTAATCGGTCCAAAGGTGTCATGCATTGATGGGGCTCGGATTGGCCAATCGTGATATCCAAATCTGGAGGCTTAATCGGCCCAAAGGTGTCATGCATTGATGGGGCTCCGAATTCAGAGACTTGGCTTGGCCAATCCTGATATCCATGAAGGGCGCTCTGAATCCAGACGCTTAATTGGCCCAAAGATGCCATGCACCGATGGGGCTCCAAATTCGGAGACTTGGCTTGGCCAATCAGGATATCCACGAAGGACGCTCCAAATCCGGACTCTTAATCGGCCCAAAGGTGCCATGCACCGATGGGGCTCCGAATTCGAAGACTTGGCTTGGCCAATCATGATATTCACGAAGTGCGCTCCGAATCCGGAGGCTTAATTGGCCCAAAGGTGCCATGCACCGATGAGGCTCCAAATTCGGAGACTTAGCTTGGCCAATTGTGGTATCCACGAAGGCGCTCCAAATCTGAAGGCTTAATCGGCCCAAAGGTGTCATGCACCTATAAGGCTCCGAATTCGGAGACTCGGATTGGCCAATCTTGATATCCATGAAGGGCGCTCCAAATCTGCAGGCTTAATCAGCCCAAAGGTGTCACGCATTGATGGGGCTCCGAATTCGGAGACTTGGCTTGGCCAATCGTGATATCCACGAAGGGCGCTCCGAATCTGGAGGCTTAATCGGCCCAAAGGTGTCATGTACCTATGGGGCTCCAAATTCGAAGACTTGGATTGACCAATCGTGATATCCACGAAGGGCACTCCGAATCCGGAGGCTTAATCGGCCCAAAGGTGTCATGCACCGATGGGGCTCCAAATTCGGAGACTTGGCTTGGACAATTGTGATATCCACGAAGGCTGCTCCGAATCCGAAGGCTTAATCGGCCCAAAGGTGTCATGCACCGATGGTGCTCCGAATTCGGAGACTTTGCTTGGCCAATCGTGATATCCACAAAGGGCGATCCAAATCCAGAGGCTTAATCGGCCCAAAGATGTCATGCACCGATGGGGCTCCGAATTCGGAGACTTGGCTTGGCCAATCGTGGTATCCACGAAGGGCGATCCGAATCCGGAGGCTTTTGAACTGAATTGCGCAATGAGGAAACGGGAAACTTTGCATTGCAAAAGTGAAATATGTACATGGTGAATCGTTCAAAATTAGTATCATTCCCCACAGGTCGGGTTTAATGATAAAATTTACGCAAGTGCATTGAATTCCAAGGCTGTGTCAGACTCCTTCCAGACATGTCTTTGAGCCGATATGCCCCTACTCCCATGATCAAATCGACCTAATAGAGGCCATCCCAGTTAGGACCCGATTTTCCATCAGCCGGTTTCATGGCAGCTGGGAGTACTTTCTTCAGGACCAACTCTTCTGGTGTGTAGTGGCTCAGCTGAACGCATTGATTATACGACTTAGCAAGCTGCTGTTGATACCACACCATGGATGCAAGGGCACGGTCTCTTCGTTCTTCAATCAGAATCAAATCCAAGGCCAGCATCATGTCGTTTTGGCCCATATCAAAAACTTTCGATTTCAAGGTTGGGAGGCCGATCTCCAGGGGTATGATTGTCTGGGTTCCAAAGCATAGAGTGAACGGCGTTTCCCCAGTGGATCGCCTCGGCATAGTTCGATGAGCCCACAACACACTCAGCAATTCTTCGACCCATTTGCCTTTAACTTTCTCCAGCCTCTTCTTGATGCCGTCCAAGATGGATTTGTTAGAGGCTTCATCATGACCATTGCTTTGTGGATAAGCCGGCATGGAAAAGTAAGGCCGGATACCATACTTGCTGTACAACTCTCGGTAGACTCCCCAATCAAACTGGGTGCCATTGTCTGAGATAAGTGCTCTTGGAATGCCAAATCATGTTATGATATTTCTCCAAACAAAACACCTCACGTCGGTATCTCGGATGTGCATTAGTGCCTCCGCTTTTACCCATTTTGTAAAATAATCTGTCGCAACAATCAAAAATCACTTCTTACCTAGGGCACAAGGCAGTGGTCCAACAATGTCAAGTGCCCAGTGGGCGAATGGCCAAGGACTGGTTATGGAGCTTAGCTCTTCAACAGGCAGGTGGGTTAAAGGAGAGAACTTCTGGCACTGTTCACACTTTTTCACGTAACATTCGGCATTGGTTCTCATTGTCGGCCGGTAATACCCCTGTGTCACGGCTCGATGAGCCAAAGAGTGCCTGCCAGAATGGGCGCCACAGCTGCCTTCATGTATTTCAGTCAGTAGGTCTTCGACTTTGTCCGGATGCACGCATTCCAAATATGGACCAAAAAAGGAATTTTTATAAAGCTTTCCTTGCAGATCCAAGTAATATCACAGGGCTTTGTTCCGCAGCTTGTACGCTTCTTTCTTGTCCTCTAGGAGCTATTTGGATGACAGGAATGCAGCAATGGGATCCATCCAACTCGGTTCAGATTCTATGATATTGACCTGGACTTCCTCCGAAGGGCCAATGCTCGGCTCCGGGATGAAACCTACTTCGATGGTCCGTTTAATCTCTGAGTTAATAGCGGAGGCTAGGCAAGCTAGGGCATCTGCATGTGTGTTCTGATCACGTGTTATCTGATTTAATTCATGATGGTCAAATTTTGCTAGCAAGGAGTTAGCCATTTTCATGTAAGTCGCCATACGGTCGTTTCTTGCAGCGTACTCCCCCTTTAGCTAATTGATCACCAATTTTGAATTGCAAAATACAAGCAAATGCCGAGCACCCAGAAGATGTGCATTCTGCAAACCGGTTAGAAGGGCTTCGTATTCGGCTTCGTTATTTGATGCTTCGAAGCCGAGCTTGACAGCCTGATCAATTATTGTGCCGTCAGGAGCCATGATTACTACTCTGGCTCAACTGCCCCGTTGATTGGATAATCCATCACAGTACAACTGCCAAATGTCCCCAACATAAATTCTCCAGTTCGACTTCAGTCAAATTTCATCAGACTTGAAGTCGGCAAGACCCCCAGTGAATTCGGCAACAAAGTCGGCAAGCACCTGTCCCTTGATTGAGTTTCCAGGTAGAAACTAAATATCGTACTAGCCGAGTTCAAGAGCCCACTTTGAAACACGTCCTGATGCTTCTGCACTACGTAGTACTGATCGGAGGGGATAATCTGTTAGCACCCTGATGCTATGCCCCTGGAAGTAATGCATCAGTTTTCTTGCCGCCATGACTAGGGCTAGGATGAGTTTTCCCAGTGGAAGGCAGCGTGTTTTGGCATCAACCATTGTCGTGCTCACATAATACGCCGTTTGCTCCAACTCTTCCTTTATCAAGATAGAGCCGACGGCGCGAGATACAAAATGAGCGGGTCACCTGCCGAAGGTGTTGTCAAAAGTGGCACTAATCGGAGGTAGGTCTTAAGGCCGTTGAAAGCGGCTTCGCACTCGGCAGACCATTCAAAAGCCTTGCTCTGCCATAGTGTATGAAAGAATTGTCGGTAGCGATCTGTGGACCGACTAATGAATCTATTGAGTGCGGCGGCCATCCCCATCAACTTTTGAACCTCTTTCACTGAACGAGGGGAGCCGAGATCCAAGATTGCTGAGATTTGCCTCGGGTTGGCTTCAATTCCTCGGTGGTTGACAATGTAACCCAAGAATTTGCCAGAGCCGATCCCAAACATACATTTGGAAGCGTTCAGCTTCATTTTGTATTTACGTAAAATGCCGAATGTCTCTTCCAAATCGGCGAGATGAGTTTGCTCTTCTTTAGACTTGACCACCATGTCATCAATGTACACTTCCATAGTCTGGCCGAGTTGCTCTTTGAACATGGCAGTGACCAATCTTTGGTAAGTTGCCCCTGCATTCTTCAACCCAAAAGGCATAACCTTATAGTAGTAGGTTCCTCTTGGAGTGAGGAATGCAGTTTTGTCTTGGTCCTCCGGACGCATGGCGATTTGATGGTAGCCTCTGTAAGCATCGAGGAAGCTCATACGCTGATGGCGTGCCGTCGCATCAACAAGTTGGTCAATTCTAGGTAAGGGAAAACAATCATTGGGGCAGGCTTTGTTTAGGTCTGTGAAATCAACGCACACTCGCCAAGTCCCATTTTTCTTCTTCATAACCACAGTATTAGAGAGCCATGTAGGGTAGGCCACTTCCCTGATTGCCCTGGCGTCAAGCAACTTGTCAACCTCCTCAACAACAGCGGCAGTGTGCTCTGCAGCTGACCGCCGGCTTTTCTGAATGATCGGCTTGCTTGTAATGGTGGATGTGATCGGTGGGGTCGGATTTACCGTCGTATAAGGTGAATGACGGTGCTTTGAATTTCTAGGGTAGCAATGCCCTTGTAATCCGTCGTACAAAGGGATCGTGCTAGTCTTCTTCATCTGAACTGTTTTTTCTTCACTTATGCCTTATACGTGGACTCTCTTCAGAAGAACTGGTAGTTTCGGGTCGTCCCTTCTTCTTAGGCTCCGGGTATAATCAGTCAGAGTCACTATCAGTGTCTTGTTGTCAAGCTCGAGGTCGTCGACCATCTGCCCTCAGAGGTCGTTCTAGATCTTGGCATATAGCTTGTTTGGACTTTGCCACTTCCAAGGCCAAATCCTAACGGAGACGTTCATTCTCAACGATCATGTTCTCCAACCTCTGTTCATTTTGCTTTTCTTGTTCCATGATCGCTTGCATTGTCTCATCCGCTGAAGTAGAGGGTGAGGTGAAGTTCAAGGCGCGTCTTGCGGCGATAGTCTCCGGTCCAAGCATGTTTGTTGGAGTGAGGTCGTCTCTCTGTGTGGTCTCATCAGTGACTATTGGAGTGTCTTCTGTTACGCCCGCCATGGATGTATTTGAGTATTCCCATAGACGGCACCAATTGTGGGGATATGGTTTGGAAATACTCTTCTGATCCTGGGGGACGCTCGTGATCCTCAGCTAGCCACCTGAAAATGAATGAACACTCCGGTCGGGTGTGCCGGAATTAGCACTCCGACGGATAAGTCAGTGTATACTCTCTTGATTGCTTGTATCTTAAGTTAAGCACACTTGTTCTTACATACCTCTTTCTATCTGACGTTCTTCTATTTATATCTTTTCTTTCCTGGGCCTCGGGGTTGGGCCCACTTCCGATTTGCCGTATAACTACTTATTCGGCTCCTCTTGCTGCAAAATCGCTTTCCACTCGGCCCCTCAATCAACCGGCTATTTGTCCGAACAGGGCCGAATGCCATGTATATATTTCGACTCTCCTGGTCCATCTATTCGGCCTATTTACGCCTCTCAACATTTCGGCCCCCACACCAAGGGATGCCTTTCCATGCTCGCATCGGCGAGAGATAGATGTTTAAATGCTATTCCATGCTTGCATCAGTAAAATGTGGGAATTTAAATGCCAAATGGTGCCTTCCATGCTTGAATTGGCAAGACATGGAGGTTTAAATAATATTCCATGCTCACATCGGCAAGACAGGGGAATTTAAATGCCAAGAGGTGCCATTCCATGCTTGCATCAGCAAGACATGGAGATTTAAATGCTATTCTATGCTTGCATCGGCAAGATGTGGGAATTTAAATGCCAAGTGGTTCCTTTCCATGCTTACATAGGCAAGACATAGATGTTTAAATGCTATTCCATGCTCGCATCGGCAAGACGTGAGAATTTAAGTACCAAGTGATTCTTTTGCATGCTCGCATTGGTAAGACATGGAGTTTAATAAGTACCTAGTGCTTCCAACTTTACCATGATGTATTAAGTGGTGCCATGTTTTTTTGCCAAAATGCATTAAGTGGTGCCATATGCCAAGTTTTGTCAAGTGGATGCCAAAATTTGCTAAGTAATGTCATCATGCCAAATGTGGTTTTGAGGAATATTTTTGTTGTGCCAAGTGATTTGTATGCCAGTGCCAATGCCATAAATGATAAAAGAAAATTGTGCCTTGAAAACGTGTGTAGACACCCCATTTTTTATTAGCCTTGAGACTTGGGAACTCTCTTTTGAGTTCCCGATGATGAAAGTGAGAGGTGTTAATCTTTGCAAGTTCTGGGTCAAGAAGCCTAAGGATCAAGCTTTAAACCATCTAGTGCCTATTTTGGACAAAATGTTTTTCAACCAAAACGGAGTCCTCTTTCAAAGCTAGTTTTAGTGGTGCAACTCCAGACGTTACTGTAATGTTCTAAGTCTCATATTTTTTAAATCAAAGTGTTGTATTCTTTCAAACAAACTAAGTGAAGAATATAGTGGAAGTAAATAGAAGGGATGAAATCCAACGAAATACCCATTTCTCCCTTTAATTCAGGCTAACCTGCTCTTGTTGTTCTGACAACGTGCCCACTAGCTGGCCAGACACCATATGATGGCTGGCTACAAAAGCACTCAGCTGATCACCAAGAAGCTCGGCCAGTTGAATGTTCTGGGTACCGAGCATTCTTGGGAATGTTAGCTTGTTTTGCTTACCTACCACAAATATCTTAGATATTTATGACCTAAGCTCTATATGTTGAGCTCAACATCTCATTTTAAAGGGTTAAAAAACTTGCCCAAGGCATAGAAAAGCTTGAGAGTTTCCCCTCATTCTTCTCTTACCTCCTACCTACCACATTCACCTTTTAACACTAAATCCACCATTAAAGCTTGATCCTAAGCTCTAGACAGAGGACTTTTGACATAACATAGCACACCTAAGAGTTCTTGAGGGGCTTTAAGGAGAGTTTGTGAACAAAAGGAACTCATCCTCATAATGTGGACCACAAATGGCGTAAGTTGTTTACAGAAGTAGTTACAAAATGTCCCATAACAATTAAGGGTATCACATTCAAAATTCCTACAAGCCATACAGACATGAGAATAAGAAAAACAAGGGGAAAATGGAGTATAAGGTAAGGTAAAGCAAAGCTAGGTGACTGGAGCCATTCATTCCAGTAGGTAGTAGGATGCCGGCTCCACCAGGGTCATCGTCATCACCACTAGCCCCACTATAAAAAATGCTACTACAAGCGAAAGAGTAGTCAAGGGATCCATCCAGCACATCATCATCATTATCATCACGGCTGATGACGATCACCACGAGCAAAACGACTCTATCCTGCAACAAAGAGGAAGTGTCGGTCAAAGAAAATTAAGAGTATTGTACAAGAACCATTCAAAAGGAAATAATCAGCTCTTGAGGTAACCAAACCTCAGGATGGATATCTAGAATATGGGGGGATACTGAAGCTCGACCACGTCTCTGTCCTTGTTGACCTCAGATGCCCAGAATATGTTGCTCTTGAGGAGCCTATCCAGGACCGTCATAACGTCCTCGCCTGTAGGCTTGAGTCTCCTCAGCTCATCGGCCTTTGCTTGCCTACTACTACTAGCACCCCCACGAGGGTGCCCTAACCCATGCCTCCTTGCAAGGGTAATGATATAAGTGAGCTCCAGGTCAATGCTATCTATCATGGTCATTACAAGAGCCTCTGCTACCGTGTTCCCGAAAGAAGTGTTACTGTCTGTTGGTGTATTTGGTTCATCAAAACTAATAGGAGAGTTGGGAAGAAATGGAAGAAGATCATTGTTAGCCATGGGTGGTAATCAGAAATGAGCTCAGAGAGTTTGAGAAGGTGTTTTTGGACAGAAGTAAAAGGAAGTTGGATGGTCGTGCCTTTTAATAAACTTTCAAAGATGTGAAATGACTGTTTTGACCCCATAAAAACCCGATAGGGCAAGCCGACCATTCCTTTTTTCGGCCGATCAATTTTCAATTGGACAAGTAAGCATCAACATCATATTGAAAGAAAGGTGTCCAGAAGTATTCAGTGATGTATGGTTGTCATCCTTATCGAGCTCTAAGGCGGGATTATTCAGTAGAACTCGTAGAAAAGAAGGTCAATCCTTGTTTTTATTGTGTTTTTCCTGCATTTGCCTCAGCAGCATAATGTTTCTTTTGTATCAGTCGCTCCCTACACACAAGAAATGGGTAAGACGTGAACCCTCGGTTAGTACCGCTCCCTGCAGGGTTGGCGGTTAACACCACCCTCAGTTAATACCGGTCCCTGTGGGGCTGGCGATTAACACCACTCTTAGTTAATATCATCCCTTGTGGGGTTGGCAGTTAACACCACTTCTGGTTAATACCACCCCCTATGGGGTTGGCGATTAACACCACCTTCAATTAATACTGCCCCCTGCGGGGTTGGTAGTTAACCTCACCCTCGGTTAATACCGCCTCCTACCGGGTTAGCGGTTAACACCATCCTCAGTTAATATCGCCCCATACGGGGTTGGCTATTAATACCGCCTTTGGTTAGTACTGCCCTTGGTGGGGTTGGCGGTTGACACCACTTCCGATTAATACCACCCCCTGTGAGGTTGGTGGTTGACACCACCCTCGGTTAATATCAACCCTATGGGATTGGCGGTTAACACCACCTTCAGTTAATACTGCCCCTTGTACGAGATGGCAATTAACACCATCTTTTCTCCTTTCATGTTGCTGCATGTTTGGCGTGTGCTATGGAGTTCTTTGTTATTGATACTGTCGATCATATATGGCTTTGGCTGTGGCCATCTTTTTCTCTTTCCCTTTTGTGCCTCGATACAGGTGGGTCATTACATGTCATTTGCTTCGTGTAGAGCACGCTTGTAGGTGTTGTGTGCATCGTCCTTAAACTTGCCACAGTTGTTAGCTTGCTTTCTATGTCATTTGTAGGAGGGCTTTCTCTTTCCTTTTCCATCTTTGTAGATTTAACTTTGTTCTACCTTGTCACCCTCCGAGGTGTTCGCATCATCAAGATTTTCAAAACTCCGTTAGTGTGATACACATAAGCCTAATTATCAAATCATTGCAACTCGTGCCACGTTAGCCCACCATTTTCAAAATTGTTTCGAGCATGGAATTCGCATTCTACCTCTAAACTGTGCTAGTTTGATTCCTTGCAAAGGGATATGTACACAACTCTTGAGTTCAACCAAATTTTATCGACATTGTTGTTTGTTTGCCCAAGTCTTACAGCCTCATCAAAAAGGGTCATCTTTGGGCTTTGACTTTCACTCACATCATGAAATGACGCACCAAGCTCTGTCAAAGAGGGGCAATTGTAAACACCCCATTTTTGACTAGCCGTGAGACTTGCATGCTCTCTTTTGAGTTCTCGATGATGAAAGTGAGCGGTGTTAATGTTTACGAGTTCTGCATCAAGAAGCCTAAGGATCAAGTTTTAAACCATCCAGTGACTGTTTTGGATAAAATGTTTTGGACCAAAAAGGAAATCTCTTTCAAAGTGCGTTTTAGTGGTGCAACAATAGACGTTACCGCAATGTTTTGAGGCTAATATTTTTAAAATCAAAACATTGTATTCTTTCAAATAAATGAGCGAAGAACATAGTGGAAGTGAATAGGAGGGACAAAATCCTCTAAAATACTTGTTTCTCAATTTAATTCAATCTAACTTGCTCTTGTTGATTTGACGATGTGCCCACTAGCTAGTCGGACACCATGTGATGGCTGGCTACAAAAGCACTTGGCCGATCGCCAGGAAGCTCAGTTGGCTACGTGTTCCGGGTACAAAGCATTTTCAAAAATTTCAACTTGTTTTGCTTACCTACCACAAATATCTCAAATATTTATGGCCTAAGCTCTATATATAGAGCTCACCAGCTCATTTCAAAGGGTTAAAAAACTTGCCGAAGACATAGAAAAGCTTGAGGGTTTTCTCTTCTTCTTCTCTTACCTCCTACCTACCACATTCACCTTTTAACAGTAAATCCTCCATTAAAGCTTGATCCTAGGGATGTAATAATGGCTTTGCTTTGGCCCATGGGCCTGTGCTCAGCCGGCCAATGCACCTCAGGGTCCTACTTTTTTTACGGGTTGGGTTGAGCCGCCCCATGTGCTGAAAAGTGGGGCCCAAGCCCACTCAAAATAGGGCCTAGGGCCTAGGCTCAGGCCCCGGATTATACTAGAGTATTTTAGTTCGGATAAATGACATATTTTGTTTGGTTATGTTTCAGGTGGTATTTAAATTTAATTATGTATTACTTATGTTTTTTTAATTATGAAACGGTAATATGACATTTTTATTATTAATGGCGGTACTTCATGGTTGTATTAAACGGTACTATGACCGTTAAATTATTTTTATTATTAAGTCTTTTTTTTTCAGTTTGCAAAGGTGCAAACAATTTTCTTTTTTCATTATGTGCAACTTGTAGTGATGATGTGAGTGATGTGCAAGACAGGGGGCAGGGGGTAGGCAAGCGGCACTGGTAGGAGTAGAGGAGCAAAAATTAATATATATATATATATATATATTTTCATTCATTGCATCCTGCAATGATGATGTGAGTGATATGCATGACAAGGAGGCAAGGGGTAAGCGAGCGGCACTGATAGGGGCAAAGCTGCCCCAATTAATTTTTATTTTTTATTATTTTTATTTTTCATTCATTCCAGCTTGCAATGATGATGTGAATGAAGAGTGATGCATGAAAATGACCCCATTTTTTATTATTTTTTTATTTTTTGATATTTGACTATTGGCAGAGAGAGAGCTGGTTGGGCCAGGCCGGCCGCAAGGCCTGAAATTTTTTTGGCTAGGCCGGGCTAATGGGTCCAGCCAGGCTTCAAATGCAAGGCCCAGGCCCAAGGTCCTGGGCAGGGCTCAGGCCCGAGCCTAACCGGGCCAGGCCCACCTTGAGACTCGGGCAGGCTTCGGGCCACCCACGAGCCTGGGGCCATTTTTACACCCGTACTTGATCCTAAGCTCTGGACAAAGGACGTTTGACATAAAATAACGCACCTGAGAGTTCTTGAGGGGCTTTAAGCAAAGTTTGTAAACAAAAAGAACTCATCCTCATAAAAAGGTGAATCCTTTGCTTCTTTGATCATCTTCTCCCGACTTTGTCTTTAGTTCTAACTCTATTTTCAATTATGTGATTGTTGTAACTCCTCATAGATATAAAAGGAGTAGCCTTAGCCACCCATCCATTGAGTTGATACCCTTTTCCTTGTTTCCTTGTTTAGCTTTAACTATCTAGTTCATATGAATTTTGGATACTTTTGGATGAGATTGGGAGTAGTTTTAGCCATCCATTCACAAGTTCAATAAGTATGGTAGTTTTTCTTATTATTACGCTCTTTATCCTCACTTATCCTGTCTCTCAAGTGTGTTAATCCATGTGGTTCAACTCCTTACTCCACTACCATGAGTGCTAGGAGTTCTTCCATGGAATTTCTTAGATGATGTATGGGATTTGATGTGGACAAGTGGTGTCTCCTCCTTTTCATTGAGCTTTTTGGAAGTAAAACAAGAGATTTTCGATCAAAAGAAGTTGAAACCTCCTTTCTCAATCATTTGTGAACATAGAAATGGATGTTATCATCCTTGTTCTATGACTAGATAAGGATTTTTTCAATGAGTTTGATGAATATCTTGTTCTGATAAGCAAACCTTCTGCCAAGAAATGATTTGCATTAATCTACGCTCTGCACTTAATAGCATAGATTTGGGTCCTTATTCACAAAGAGAAGATGTAGGTTCCGGCTTGAATTTGTTCTTGATTTTTATTAACTAAATTGTTGATTTATTGCAAAATATATGTTGTATATACTTGTTTTATCATTGTTGAGGGCTTTGGCCTATTCGTCTCTTCCTCGAGTGATCCTTGTCAACAAAGGAGGTAGAGGGGTTGAGCACCCCCAGAAGGTGCCCTTTTGGCTTCTGTCCTAGAATTCTGCATTGATCTATTCCCCTGTCCGAGAAGAAATTCGGCAGGCCACTTCCTCGTGCGGCTAGCTCACTTTGTGTTTGGCTCATCACCCTCCCTCAGAACAGAACACACAGTTTCTAGGGAATGCTCCCCTGGGCAGTTTTGGAGCTCCTGGACTGTTTCCTTCCTTTATTCATTATGATTTGTTAGATTCAGTAGTAGTTAGGCTAAATCAGTTCATTATTGTAATAATCTCTCTCTCTCTCTCTCTCTCTCTCTCTCTCTCTCTCTCTCCCCCCCCCCTTTTTCTTATTCAAATTATTGTAGTAATCTTCCAACCCTACATCATTCTAGCCTTTTTATTTACCTGCTTTCGGTGTTGCATCATGTTTTCCTTATCACACCTGTATATTGCATCCATTTTTCATGCATTCGGGTTCGGTTCATCCGCATTTGTGGGATTTACTATCTTCAAAGATGAATACATGCATAAATCCATGTCTTGAGATGATGCTCATGTCACATCTTAGTATCCAGACTCCAAGATGCATGTTATGTATGTACTACATTAGTAATTTTGTATATAGGATCATACATATTTGCCAATTTGTATATGTCTTGGGACACGCTATGGAGTATTAGGTGAGCATTTTTTGGTTTTAACATATTGCATGTGTGTGTTCCTTATCATATCTATTGTTATATCATGAGGCTAAGCCCTTAAGTGAGATGTCTGCTTGAATGCTAGTAGACGAAGGCTGTGTTGCTTATTTTGAAATGTAGATGATTCTTATGTTGTGTATTTTCTTCAAGAAAACCTTTTTTTTAGAAAAAAAAAATATATGAAATCAAAGCATAACCAAAATTAATGACACAATCTGTACTTTCATGTTTTAGATAGTAGTGGTAGCATTATTAATAATTAGAATATGGATATACGATGATTGTAAACCATATTATGGCTTAGTAAAGGCCAATCTTTCATTGGGTGAGTGTGGTGCTCAATTAATGACCTTTTCCTCTCATACCGAAGTTTCCAACGCGAGACACTTTAGTTATGATGGACGGCGGCCTTTGGCACGAGTTACGGGTTTCTTAATTTCTCCAAAAGATTAGGTGACGACTCTGAAATCTAGCAATGTAGTCCATTTCTGGCAATATTTTGCAACAAATTGGATTTTCTATGAAGTTATTGGATTTGGACTCTCATTTTCTATTTCACATTGTACTGGTGATATCAGATCAAAGATCGGGAGTCTGAGCTATAGGGCGCGCTTGGTAGCCCCAAAAAGGGCATCCCTCAACATGTCAATGTTGGTTCCTAGAAAAGTGTGCGAATGCCTGAGATGACAAAATGTTGGGCCTTAAAAGGCATGTCAATCCTGATTTTAGTGATGTGATTTGAAGGGTGTGCTGGTGTGTATGATGATAAAATAGTGTGCTTGGAAAGGCGTGCCAATATGTAAGCTTGAGTTGAGAATGTACTTGTATCTCAAGGATGTCCAGAGGGTGCCATAGGGTGGCCATGCATGAGGGTTACATGTGGGCCAGCACAAAATGTGCACGTGCATATCTGTCCGATGTGTACGCGTATCAAGCTTGTGCGCACGTACAAACAATGTGCCCATGCACATTTGACTGTAGCATGTGGCACTATCATGACCTAGAGGGTTTAAATCCCTCAAAACCCTTCATTTCCTTCACTTCTACTTCTAAAAATCCTCTCCCTTCCTTCCTAGGTTCTCCATTTTCTACTCTGGAGCTGTCTCATTGCTTGGTGGCTTGGGTTTTCATTCGACTTTTCAGATTCTTCACTCCGCGGCCTTCATTTCTAGCAAACGATTTCTAGTTTCGGCTACTTCTAGCTCATTCTTAGGTATTTTCACATCTTCTCTGCCCATTTCTGGCTTTGTTCATTGTTTCATGCTTTTATGGCTTTATATGAGTGTTTAGGGTGATTTTTTTTATTATTTCCATGAATGTCAGGAGTTTTTCTGGATGTTTCCTTTGTGTGTGTGAATATCTATCCATGCAAGTAATCTCGTTGCCATCATTGCCTTATATAGTCCATAAACACACAAACATTTGAGCTTTTTGTCCTATTTTCTAGACTTTTTCACCATTTATGCCATCTTTGCACGATACCCCACTATTTTTACCATCTTTTTCCCTACTCATTGTGTTTCTATAGACACCCCGTTTTTTACTAGCCTTAAGACTTGGGCACTCTTTCTTGAGTACCCAATGATGAAAGCCAAGATGTGTTAATCCTACGAATCCCTTATAAAGAAGCCCAAGAATCAAGCCTTGAAACTAACCAAGCACCTGTTTTGGCCAAAATACATTTCGACCGATTGAAACCCTTTTCAAAATACATTTGGTTGCACGGTTCTAGACAATCCACGATGTCCTAAGGCTCATCTTTTAAAAATCAAAATGTTGTATTCTTTCAAATAGACCGAGCAAGCGATATAAGGCGAGTGAATGGAAATGGTGAAATGCTCTAAAATACCTGTTTTTCGTTTCAATTTGTGATAACTTTACCTTGTTGATCCAACAATGTATTTTTTAATTGGCTAGACAACATGTCATGGCCAGCTCAAAATACATCTGACCGGACACCAAATGGTACGGCCGGCTGAATTCTCCAGGTACGAAGCATTTTCAAAAGTTTGAACTTGTTCTGCACACTTTTAATAAATATCTCTGATATTTACGTCCAAAACTCTATAAGTAAAGGACGAAATATCATTTTAAGGGGTTGAACATTTTGCCCAAGGCCTACAACAAGCTCCCTCATTTTTCATCACCTTCCACATACTTGCCTTCACTTTCTTTCACTTTTCTTCATCAAAACACCATCAAAGCTTACTTCTAAGCTAGTTGTTGAGGATATTCGACACTCTAAGATATATCTAGAGGATCTTGAGGGTATCAAGAAAGGGTTTGAAAAACCAAAGAGCTTACCATCTTCAAGAGGTGAAGTTCTTACACTTTTCACCATCTTCTCTCTCTTGTTCTTCATTTCTAGCTTTATTCTTGTTCTATACCTGCTGTAATTATGTAATAAGTCCTCTTGGATGTGGTTAGGGGTAGAAAGTAGCCACCCATCCATTGAGTTGATAGTTTTTATTGTTTTTCCATAGCTTATCTCCATTTCCTTACTCTCCATAGCTAGAATCTTTTAAATCCAAATCCATTGTTGTTATGCATTGTGGAACCTTGTGGATGTGATTTGAGGTAAAAGGTAGCCATCCATTCACAAGTTTAATACATAGAGTAGATTTCTTTCTTGTTACACATCTTCTCCTCACCTATCTCATCATCTAACCAAGTTGATCCATGTGTTTCAACTTGTGCTCAATATTAGTGAGTAGGAATGGTTGTTTCATAGGATTACTTGGATGATCCTTGGAATTTGATGTTGAGAGGATTGTGGTTTTCCATTTCATGGATTGTTTTTATTTTTTGAAGCAAAGTAGGAGATTTTATGTCAAGGGTATTGGAATCTCTATTCTCAATCATTCATGAACATGGAAAGAGGTGGAAAAGATCATTGTTCCATGAATAGAGAAAGAGTTCTCAATAGCTTTTGATAAATCCCTTGCTTTAAACGCAAAGCTTCCACCAAGAAATTATGTGCATTAATATACTCTCTCCAATTAATAGCATGGATTTGGGTATTAACTTGCCCTTATTTAGGAAGAGATTATGCAAGTTCTCATCTATTTCCTGGGTTTGAATTTGATATTTCTTTGATTCATTTGATTTGATGAATTGCCACAAAATATCTATTGTACATATATGTTATATGCTATTGTTAAGGGTTAAGGCCTATCTACCTCTCCCCTAAGTGGTCTCTGCAAGTGCGAGAGGTAGAAGGAAGGAGCACTCTTTGGAAGATGTGCCTGGCTTCTATTGTGGATCTCTCTAGACCCAAGTTAAGTTTCCACGAAGGAAGTATTTGGTCGGCCATATTATCAACCAGTCAACACATTTTTTGTCTGGTCGGATGATCTTCCCAAGAACAGAATAGACAGTTTCTGCGGAGTGCTCTCCTGGGTGGTTTTGGAGCTACTAATCAAATTCCTTTATTTATTTAATATGATTTGTTAGATTTAGTAGTAATTTGGCAGAATCTATTCATTGTTGTAATAATTCCTCCAATCCCATATCTTTTCGTTTCATTATTATTCACTCAATTGTTGTAATAATTTCTCTCCCCCCTTCTTCTTTGAATTGTTGAAATAATCTTCCAACCCCACGTCTTTTTGTCCCTTTTATTTACGTGCTTTTTATATATACACAACATCATGTTTTATTTATCATATTCATGTATGGCATCCATCTTTCATGCACCCTAGTTCTGCTCATGTGCAGTCATGGGTTTTATCCTGTCCAAATTGATTATGTGCGCTACCTCATATCTTGAGATGATACATACATCGTACGTTAGTAGCCGGACCCTTTAGATGCATTTTGTATATGCGTTGCATTAGTTTCTTGTATATAGGATCATCCACGTATTCTAACATATTCTTTTTGGCTTTCTTAGAGTACTAGGTGGGCATTCATGCTTTGGCATACTCTGTGCATGTTTTTTTTCACAATATCCATTGCTACACCATGAGACTAAATGCTTAGATGAAATATCTGTATGAATGTTAGTGGATGCAGGTTGTGTGTATTGTGTGGTATATGATTGATTCTTATGCTTCTGACTTTGTACTAAAAAGGCTTTCTTTCAAAATGCATGAAATTAAAGTATAACCAAAATTGTTAACACAATCTATACTTGATTGCCTCAGATAGTAATGTTAGCATTATTAATAATCGAAACATGAGCATATATCGACTATAAAAATCACATCATGACTTAGTAAAGGCCAATCTTTTGATCAAGTGAGTGGGTTGCTCAATTCATGACCTTCTCCTCTCATACCTAAGTTCCCGAACCGAGACACTTTAATTATGACAGACAGTGCCTTTATCACGAGTCGTGGGTTTTCTAATTTCCCCAAAAGATGAGGTAGCGACTCCAAGATCTAGTGATGTAGTCCATTTGTGCAGGAAATGATGTTGTGATGCCGCCTAATTAAGTACGTAAGAAGTCTTTAGAGAGCACAAGGATCTATTTTTTTGTTAGTTCTTTTGGTAAGCCAAGGGCTTTACTTGTGTGGGTTCGATAACCACCTTTTGTATAACCAAGCCTAAGCCGTAAAACTTGTAGCCCATGAGGCATTCTTTTGTAATTGTTTTCCTCGCTCTTAACTATCTCACATGCTATGGATTCAAACTTTGAGAGGATTGAATATGTATTGCATGTGGACGTTCTTGTAAATCTCTCACATCAATGGAATATGATTATAGAGATTTGATCACTTGAGTTAAGTTTATTATGGTTAAATGAATTAATTAGACTAATTTTTATATCAATTATTTGGGGGCATTTCACTGTGTTCACCAATCTTTTTTTAATGAAGTCCACAAACATTTCCTTGGTTTGCACTATGTATTGAATTGTAGTAGAGCCAATCAACCATGAATTTGATAAAGGTTCAATTACTATTGCTTTAGAAACTGTCATGTCAATGGGCTTGTGTTCCTTTCTCTGTTTGTTGTGAGGACATGCAGCTTTGATGTGGCCTTTTTTACTACAATTGTAGCATAAACCCAATTGATTCTCGTTGTGTTGTTGATTTTGCCACCTTTGTTGCTCCTGCCACCTTTGCTTGAATCCATTTTTCCATTTTTTCTTCAAATGGATAGTCTTCCATTTGTTGAATGGCACGTGAGAATTATTTTGTGACCGTGTCGTAGATTGTGCCATCAACAAGTTAGAAGACATGCCTTCTCTACACCTCTACTTTATTCTTTCTTCTTTCAAAATTAAGAGCACTGCAAGGTTACTATTGAAATCTCTTTGTCACTGTGAGTTAGAGATGTAACAACATCATCCCAAGAGAATGGAAGACTTATTGTAGTTACTTACATCTTATCCAACAAAGGATGATCAGCGTTGGACAATTCTTTAGCAATTAATTCCATTTGATTAGCATGATCACCAACACTGTCATTATCACTCATACGATTGTTACTATATTTGTCCAAGAACAATTGAATTTGAGTCTCTGACCTAACTCCATACTTAATTTCTAGTGCGTCCCTCATTTGTTTTGTAGTCTCATGTTCTTAACGAAATAATATTATCTTTCATGTTGTGTAACATAGTTGCCTTTGCCATTACATCATCCTCTATCCACTTGTTTGGAACCCAATTAGAATAATCATTTGGTTTATAAGTGGATAGAGTGTGCCAAGCTTTCTCATGTGTGAGAAGATAATAAATGTGGCGTTTTCATACTTGGAAATTATTTCCATTAAGCATTTCAATTCTTGAAGCATCAATAGCACTTTTAATTGCCATTAAAAAAAAATGTGTACTATTAAAAAAATAAAATACAATAAAATTGTGGACCTCCATTTTTTTTTTAATTTAATAGTAGTCTCTTCTATAAAGAATGTCCCTGAGCCCATTTGGCTTTGACACAGGTGAGAACAAGCCAAAAAAAAACAAAAAATAAAATAAAAAACAAAACAAAAATTGTTTGGGCCATTTACCTATAGGTCCCATACACATAGTTTAAAACCCATCTAGTCCCAAAATAGAACACTTGCACCAATTAGTCCTACTTATTTTTAATTGTTACTAAAAAATCCTATATATATTAAATTTAAAGATGCTGCTATATCAAACCACCATCGGACTTTTGTCAAACAGTCATCAGAGATTAGCCGGAATGTTTAACATTACCAGAAAATCATTGGAGTATCACCGGACTATTCTGAATGCCACTAGAAGTCACTGGAATATCTAAAATGTTAGCTGGATGTCAAGAATATCACCGAACACTCACCGAAATGATGGATATACATAGACCAAAAAGAACAAAGAAGAGTTCTTTTCCTAAGGGCTACATATTTCCAAGATGATACTTGGTTACAACAAAAGTGGGTCATACCCAATACAATTAAAAAGCCCGAGGCTTGTACAAAAGATATTTATAACACAAAAATAATGAGCCTTTAGCTCCAAGATCCTCCTAAGATAAGCCTTTGGCGGAGTCATACCATGAGCACCTGAAAGTTTGTTACCACATAAGTTGAGCTAAGCCCAGTAGAGATTACATTAATATATTGTATAATGCTTAACAAAGTCATATAGTGAATCCACATGAATGTCACTTACCAAAACATTACATTTTTCACTTTCAAAGCAATGTAATGCCATGTTTATAAATCAATTCATAAATCAATACTTTTAAATCAAAAAAGAGGGCAATGGATAAACAACATTGGGAATCTCTAGGTACGTGTTTGCCAGTAGGCTATACAAACACTACCAAAGCCATTTTACCTATAATAACCGAAAGGATCAGCACCTAACCATGTGGATTTCTGGACTTTCACCAAGGACACACAGACCATGTAGCATCCTAAACATTTTGTTCATCGCTCGAGTGAAGGTTTGCTCGCTCAAACAGTCTTTCGGGGCATCCAATACTTTGTCTGTGGTCTAGTGATTCTGAGAGTAAGTGATGTTCGCTCGAGCAGTATATTCTTTATGGTCTGAACTTCTGGGAGCGTAAGTTCTACGCTCGAGCGAAGTTTATGTCGCTCGAGCAATTTTTTGTCTCTAATGCTCGACTGGTCTATTTGGAGTCAGCATTTTAAAAAGTCATTTTTTGGCTCATTTTCCTAGATTCTTTCTCTCTTCTCCCTCTCTTTCTCTTTCCAATCATTGTTGAGCTTCAAAGCTCTTTAAACCTTCGATTTTATCTCCTTTTAATGAGAATCTTATCCTAGTCCCTTATACAAAAATGATGAACATGACGAGGGCATTCTATCAATTTGAGCATATAGTGTTTTTGTTGAAGTTGGTCTTCCAGGTGTCTTCCTCTTCTTGCTATAGGTAGAGATTTCTTTGCTTCTCCTTAATATTTTCGTATAAATACATGGGTGGTATGTTTTTATTACATAAAACCTTATGTTGAAATGAATTTTCTTGAAAAGCATCTAGAGGGAGTTAGGGTTTCCAAGTCAAAAAAGTTAAACATGTGATTAAAGTAGATTATGGAAATTTTGGTGTTAAGGGAACATGATTATGTGCTTTAAGGTAGAAAACCCCAAATTTTATCCAAACCCTAGTTTTGAATTTTTATTTTAACATTGGATTTTTCTTCAATTGGTCTTTGATTCTTGAAATTGAGTTGATGCTTGGTTGAATTGGGTATGAATGTTGATTATTAGATGTTACGAGAACAATCCTTGTGGGATGGGTTCATGTTATAGTAACTGGTGATGAAATTTGGTGTTATGAACTTTGGGAAGTGTATGATATTAAATGGGTTGTATAATTTAAATAAAAGAAGTTATGATTAAAGTGTGTAAAAAACAAATCATATATGTTTATATTTTACCTTTATTATTAATGTGATGTTGGTGCAATTTTTCTAGATTAAATTAAGGAATTGATTGGTTAAATTTTTGGAAAGAGGGTTTGTTTTCTTCTGACTTGTGATCGGTAAAGCGTGACACTTGATAGAGCTTCCGCCTTTATTTTGGATTAGCACCCACCTTTATTTCGGATTAGCGCCTGGTAAAGCATGTGAATTGTTGGGCTATATCGAGGTTCCTCTTTCTTTCCAATTAGCCACCAGTAAAGCGTAGCGCTTGAGATAGGTTCCAACTTTCCTTCCGAAGTAGCGGCCAGTAAACTGTGTTGGAATGGCTTGGTTGATGAAACCAGGTGTTGACATGTGGATAGTTGTCATTAATTATGTGATAATTTTGTATGTGTGAAGGTGATTAATGGTATTGGAGAATTGAAATGTGTAAGATTGAAACAAATTGAATTGTATAACTTCAATGTGTGAAATGTGTTGTTATGTGTATGTATTTGGTGTTTGCGGGTATTAATAAGGTGACGAGTTGTGGTGTAATTAATGAGTATGAAATATAAACTAAAAGAAATAAATTATTAGCTGACCTAAAACCTTTATCTAAAGCAAAAGAGATTGAAAGAAATCATTCAACTAAGTTCTGATAGGAATAAAAAAAATGAATAAACAAATTCTATAAGATACGTTAAGTGGGATTTTTGCAAAAGAGTATCTATATATGTCATCTATTTTGCATATTCAATAACACATTATTACTTATGTATCACCTTATAGCTTTTATGATCACGTATATCTATTGATTTTATTGTTGAGAATCACTATAGATCCCTACTGGACCTTGTGTTCATCCCATATTGTTTAACCATTTTTCAAGGACGGAGTCAGTTACAACAGATTGAAGATCAAGAAGTTATTTATTGTGTTATGAGTCCATCTGGTGTAAGTTGTAAATGAATGATTTAAGGATTGAAGTGTTGAGGTGGTTTGTTCTAATTAAATGTTTTAAAGTCTTTCATGTAAGCCCTTTGAGACATGTGTTGTGAATATTTGTATTGAACATTTCTATCATTATAATTCTACAAAAGAGAACCTCATTTATTCAATTTAGCTTATTTTACTTCTAGAACCACAATTTGGAAGTGGACTTTTATAAGGAAATTGGTAATGTATTCGAGTGACAAATTCAAGGGCGTGACAGGCCAACATAGATACAACCAAAACCACATCCCCTTACTAGATTCACCAAGGTATTCACCCATTTTTCTTAAAACGATACATTTTCAATAGATAAATATGAAACGATGTTCAAGTGCAAGATGTATGAGTAATTGGTTTTAATTAACCCAATCCTCATGCAATTTGTACAATAATCAAAGCTATTCTCCACTAGTAGCCCAAAACATATATCTCTATACAAAAAAATAAATTGTAACCAATAGATAGAAATTTCAAGATTTTAATATATGAATAACGATACATATTTCATACACTTTCCAACTCAGTAAAAGTCCAACATATCCCCATCATTCACCTCTTTATTCCAAACTAATGATTTCCAAGGTTTTCTAACAAAATATCTATTTCCTTCAAAATTTCATTTAAAAGAGAGGTTTTCAAGATTTCAATTCAACTCATCAATACAACCATACAGCATTTCCCAAGAACTCATTTGAAGACCCCTCGTTTATACTCCCCAAATAAACCCAAATCAAGCCCTAAATAAAACCCACAACTCCCAAAACACCACTCTTTTCAAGGAACACATAATAGGATTGAATACCATACAAAATACTAAAGAAATACCTACCTCAAGATATGAAGATAATAGGAGTAAATCTCAAAATTTGACAGCGACCAAAGCTTGAACTTCTCCAATTAAAACGTTCACCTTTACGAGCTTTACACTTTATCCCAAAGCATCAAGATGGTGAGATTAGAGGATTATGGGGTGTATGAAAAGGTTTATATGATATTTTAGAGAGAGGAAGGAAGAAATTTCGGCTGTAGAGCTTTTAGAAAGAAAGAAGTCAAAAAGTAAGAGAAAATACCTTTTCTCCGTACCTTTATACACACAAACCGCTTGAGTGACCAAAACACCGCTTGAGCGTCAGACATAGAAAACAACTTGGGCGACCAAACCATGGCCTGAGCGAAGAAACCAAACTCCCAGAACATGAACCCTATAGAATAGATCACTCAAGCAAACTAACCACCAGTCGAGCGAAGTATGACCTCCTTTCATAAATTCAGACCAGCAAAGATACCACTCGAGCGAATGAAAGACCGCTCAAGCGAAGAACAACCCACTCCCAGAAGTTCAGACTTCAACACAAGTTTTAGAAGAAATGAAAGACCACTCGAGCGAACTCAACAAAAAACAGACATAATTTCCTTTTAAATATAGCTCCCAACCTGATCGAAACCAAATCCAACAACTCCAAGCAACCAATCCCAATCAACAAGAAGACTAAAATAAGTATGAACAACAACCATATTTGTCAGATTGTAAATCAAAGAGTATAAAAGGGTCAAGTCTTAACCCGAGCCGCTATAATTGATAAATTGAAAGAAGAGGAAGAAAAAAAAGACAACAACAATAACAAAAACAAACAACAACAATGTCAAAAGACATATTATTTTTCAATTTTTGTAGGGTTTAAAGCAAATTAATCTCCAATATTGATCAAACTAAAAAGCAAGTTTTGAAACTGTAAAATGTGCTCTGTTTGGTGGAGCTCTGAACATGGTGTTTGTTTATGATTTTCAAAAATTAATTCAACACTCACTTTTGAAAATGCAGTCGAAGGAGGGAAAATTTGGGCTAACTGGTTATCCCACTGGACGTCCCACTGGTCGTCCTGCCGGTTGACTAAAACAATGCAATATATATATTTGCAATTGACACATGTTGATTTTTATATATTCAATAAAAAATATTTTTTGAATTTTTAAAAGTTTTTTATGAGCTTTAATAGAATTTTGAGTTCTGTGTTTGATTATAAGTTGTAAGTTTTTGAATCAAATATCATATGTTACATCAAAAATTCCCCACTCAATTCAAAACTCGTTTCAAAACTCATTTACCAAACAAATTTTCTACACTCAAATCATAATTCCAAAACTCACAAACTCAAAATACAACTCCATTCTCAAATCAGATTTAGGAAACTTTACCAAACGCAAGTTTCAAAGCATGATTCTATTAAGCATTTATTCTTATTAATCAAATTCAAAAACATGTTATGAAACTACAAAATTTTACAGTTCTAAATCATGTTATGAAACTGTAAAATTTTGCATTGTAAAGCATGATTAATTTCAGCACCAAAAACACGGAAACCATAAAATTTTACAGTTTTCACTGCTTGTAACTAAAACTCGAAAACAACTTGTTCGAAACTTGAAAATTTTCTCATTTAAAACAAGAAAATAGAAATGTGTAGTAGAGAAAAAAGTAAAGAAAACTGAGAGGTCGAAGGAGAGAAACAGATATAAAGTGATAATTGTACTATGAAAACTATTTTTTATTAGATCTAGCCAAATCTGATATAGATCTACTCTATATTATATTTGAGTAGATCTACTCATCTTCTTCATCAAAGACTCATCTCTTTCCTTGTCGATGACCGCAGAGCAACGAGTCGATGCTTTGTGGTTGTCGGTGAACCCCAATTGATAGTGGTTGTTAGTGGCTATATATAATAGAAAGGAAAAGAGAAGAGGCAAGGTGTCGTTACTGGTCGCCGATCGCCGAAAAACAGGAAGAGAGAGACAGAGAAGAAGAAGCAAGGCACAACAGAGAAAAAAAAAAAAGAAAAAAAAAAGGAGAAGAAAATTGTGCACATGACATTTGGGTCTACCCAAAAGGTTTTGGGATTAAAGAGAACCCACATTTTTTCAAAAACGACAAACGGGTGAATTGTCCAAAATGTTTCTGTTGGATCAGTGAAAGCTAACTTCTTTTTCAAGAGTTGGGTTTTAAATATATATTCCCTAGCCTTACTTTCATCCTTGGGCTAGTCTTGTTAGGCTTCAAAACAGACCCAAAAGTAGGAGAATAAATATTTTCTTGTTTTAAAATTAATTCAGGCCCAAAATCAAGAGAATAATATATTCTTGTTTCAAAATTGCAAACTAGCAATAGTAAAATTCGGGTTGTCTTCTTTTGCAACTAGAGATGAGAACAAAGATGAAAATCGAAATCCTAAGGGCAAATTTTTAGATGTTTTTCACAGTAGAATTCACCACTTAGCTCAAAATTCTATAATGAAAAGATGGAGGAGTTGGTGACTGACTTCGATAATTGGAAAAAGATTGGTAAATCTTCTTCTATTGACAGTATTTAGATTGCAACACCCCAAAATAATAGCCATAGATACACTAATAACTCTTACATATACCTTGGTAATGTTCAACAGATATATGGTTGCTCATAAGATTCAATCATTCATTAAAGACAATAGTACCCGAACATTCTCTCTTTCATCAATTCCTTTATTGTGGTGCAAAGATGACATCACATGCATTAATACATTCATTAACCCTAAGCTATGAACCTATTGCATGTGACCGATATATATAGAACAAAAGAAGAAAATAGAAGTTCTTGCCCTAAGGGCCACATATTTCCAAGACGATGCTTGGTTACAACAAAAGTGGGTCAAGCCTAATACAATTAAAAAGCCCGAGCCTTGTACAAAAGATATTTACAACACAAAAATAAATAAGCCTTCAATCCAAGATCCTCCCAAGTTAATTCCTTGGCGGAGGCATACCGTCAGCACCTGAAAGTTGGTTTTCACATAGGGTCCTAGTAGAGAGTACTCACTACTACAAGATCATAAATAGATCATAGATTTAAGTGTGATGTATGTTAGTTAATCACATGTTTTCTATTCTATCAAAGTGTGATCTTTGAGGGTGTAATTGTTAAGGGTCATTTTTTATCACACTTTTTTACTGTCATTAAAAGATTATTCCATCATATGTTTTAACTACGATAATAAATATTTAGATCACAGATTTTAAATGTGATTAATAACCAATAAAGCTTGAGATTGAACTTAAATAATCCGTCATTAATAATAAGATAAGATCATAGTTATATATATTTCTCATCACAATTAGTGTGTGCGATAAAAAGTCTCAGACCACAAAATGTGACTATCACGTAATTAAAATCTAATATACAACTAAAATATAATCAACAATATTTATACGCATTTGAATAATCTATAATACACCTATTATTAACTATCCTTTGAATCACAACATTGACCATATACGAATAGCGAATAACCTCATATATTTCATAAATGAAAAAAATATATACAAAGAAAGTTAAGAAATAAAAGGTTTTTTTTACTGTGATTACCCAATAAAAATGTCATTACAAAAATTGAAAAAACTTAAGCAAAACTCAAAGTGTTATTCTCTATTGGTCGGTCTTCTTTGACCATATTTTGCATCTCTTCAAGCAATTTTTTACCTGAATAATGAAGACACAAATTAGTTTGGAGGCCACTAGAAGCATAGGAATGAACTTACTCATCTGTTCAAAATTAAAGAAAGCAAAATTTGGAAGCGAAAAAAAAATCTAAAATTTTAATTTTCAATAACTGTGGTCTGAAATGGTATCTACTAACATCAGGCCTTCAAATTATATATCTACTAATGGATACATGGACTAGCCACATGCAAGATGAGGTAATTGTTATTCATAACTCATTAATGATGTAATCGATTGATCAAGCCAAGTAATGAAAAATTTTAACCTAGAAACATTGATGACGATCATTAAAAGAAAATTAAAAATAAAAATGACCTCCCAGCAAACAAATTGATATGTAAGAGTGAAATGGAATATGTGACGTCTACCAAATGCAATAAACATCACCACCAAGAAGTCCTAGTCCACAACACTTCTCTGTAAAAAATGTTTCTAAATAAAAAGTTGAAAGACTTAAAAAAGAAGTTTATATGTAAAATTAATTTTACAAAGCACAGCCTCCCTAAAAGTTTTGTTGGCTCAACTATAAATATAACCACAACTACACTCCTAATCAGATTCACCAAGGTATTCACCTCTTTTTCTCAACATGAAACATTTCCAATGTATAAATATGAAATGATGTTCAACGCAAGATGTATGAGTGAATTGTTTTAATTAATCTAGTCATCATGCAATTTCTATAACAATCAAAACTATCCTCCACCAATAGCTCAAAACAGATATCTCTATATAAGAAATAATTTATAACCAACAGATAGAAATTTCAAAACAAAATCAATATAGGAATAATAATACAAGTTTCATTCCACTTTCCAACTTAATAAGGATCCAACATATCCCCATCATTCACCTCCTTATTCAAAACCAATGATTTCCAACAAAATATCTATTTCCTTTAAAATTTCATTTAAAAGAAGGATTTTCAAGATTTCATCCCTAATCATCAATACAACGATTTCCATAACATTTCCCATGAATCCATTTGAAAACCACTCTTTTGTACTCCAAAATCATCCCAAATCAATCCAAATAAAACCCCAAAACATTCCTCTATTCAATAGCACCAAGGCAAGAAAATCACACAAAGATGTTAAAGGAATCCCTACCTGAAAGTTGGAAGAGAATAGGAATAAATCCCCAAATTTGACAAAGATGGATCTTAGACTTTGAAATTAAAGTGATCAGCTCTCCGAGCTCTACCCTTTAACCCAATGCAGCAAGACGGCGAGATTCACAAATTTGAGTGTATAGAGTGATTTATATAAGAACTAGAGAGAAAGTGAAGAAAATGGCTTAAAAAGTTTTTAAAGAGAGATAGGAATGAAAAAATTGAAAGGAAAGATCTTTTCCTCATGACTTTATACACACAGACTGCTCCAGCGACCAACTCATGGCTCGAGTGAACAAACCAAACTCTCAGAACATCAACCGTGCAAAACAGATTGCTCAAGTGAACTAACCATCACTTAAGCAAAGAATGACTCCCTCTCAGAAATTCAGACCTCCAAAGAGAGAGCTCAAGCGAAGAACACCCCACTCCCAAAAGTCTAGAATCCAAACACATAATCTAAGAGAAATGAAAGACCACTCGAGCGACCTCAACAACAAATAGGCAGAAATTTCTTTGAAATACTAACTCACAATGTGTTCAAAATATACCCGACAATTCAAACAACCAATCCCAATCACTAACAAGACTAAAACGAGTGTAATGACAACAATGAATATCGGATCTGAATCGAACAGCAAAAAGGTTTGGGTCTTAACCCGGGCCGCTATAACTTCCCCCCTTAGGAAATTTCATCCCTGAAATTGAACCAAGGCAATGATAATAAAACGATACATCAATAACAAACAATAACTCATGCTTCACATATAACTGACATAACATTCCAACTCAACACAATGATCTCAAATCTGTAAAATATTCATATATTACAACAAGTTATGAAATGAATACGAAAGGGTTAAACACTAAAAAAACAAGTTTGGATACTTCTCTAGGACCTCAGCCTCACACTTCCAAGTCATTTCCTCGACCCTGTGGTGTCGCTACGACACCTTAACCAATGGAATATGTAGCGTCCCAAATTTTATCATATAAGGATAAGTCTAATTAATTCGACCAATCACACTAACTTCAACTCAAATTATCACATCTCTATATTCATATTCATTCATGTGAGAGATTTACAAAAATGGTCCACATGCGATACATATTCCAACTTCTTAAAGGGTGAATCTGTAGCATTTGTGACAATTAAGTAAAACAAAAGAAATAACACAAAATAAATGCTCAAATGCTACAAGTTCCAAGGCTTAAGCCCGGTTACACAAAAGATGGTTATCCCAAAGCCCATACAATTAAAGCTCTTGGCTTGTCAAAATATACGACAAATTATAAAAGAGTCTCGTGCTCTCAAGACATATTTCCTCGCCTTTAGCTAGGCGGGATTAGCACGTCTTTTTCTTGGCCAATCCACTAGGGGTGACCACAAAACTTAGTAGGAAGATCTTAATAAAGTATACATGTTTAAGCAGTCATGATCACATGAATGCAATACCATGCCATGCTCCAAAATCACAAGTTTTATTCCTTTGAAAAGAAAAAAAAATCATATGCTATGATCATTTAAAGACAATTCATTATCTTGATAAATTCCAAAATTTAAATAAAATGTGGTAAATATGACTCAGGTAATCCCTAGGCTGGTGTCTGCAAATAGGCATATCAAGCACTACCAATCCCCCACTTTACCGCCTCCTAACTAGAAGGCACGTAGTACCTCCTTCGCATGTGTTTTCAGTCTTTCACCTTGGACACTCAGGCTAACTTAAACAATACCATCTACACCCCCTATCCGGACTTACCAAATGTGTTTACCCCAAAAACATTTCAAGATTTTCAATTGCTTTCTTCAAATAATAAATCAATTCCCAAGGCATAGCCATAATAAAATATATTCAAAACTATGCAAAATGAATGAAATAAGATGCAATTATAAAGTTCCATCGTTATATTCTACAATTCTCAGCATTTGCTCAAATCATAACCAAAAATCCATATCCATGTGATATATGATATTATTTCACATTCACAATCAATGTTCACTTTCATTTAATAGTCCGAGCATACACAGAATCATGGCTATCATATAAACACAAATTTTGTCCATCCCATGGATATCGCAATCTAACAACAACAAAAGAAATTTCATCATTTTTTTCTAAGAAATTTATAGCAACTTCATAATTATTTCACAAAATTCTAATTTTCCATAATTTCCCTAAATCTAGGGTTTGAGAAAAGAGGTTTTTTTTTTTTTTTTTTAAGACATTTTCCTACATAGGTTCCTAAGAGATTCACAGGTTCATAAAATCATTTTCAATTGAACTTTATTATGATAAAAGTCACATTTCAACATTTCCAAAATCCCACGTTTCAAATCTCAAACCCTCTATGCAAAATCTTAGCAAAGATAAATAGACATGCTAAAACCATATATATAACTCAAAAAAAAAAAAAACTCCCTACCTCAAGTTTTAGGAAGAAAGGATGAGAAAAGATTCAAAATTAGTGATGTCAAAATCCAATCTCCACCGCACATAACGTAACCCTTAACGAGCTCTCCAATATTAATGAATGCTCTAGGGTCAAAATCCCAATGAATTCAGAAAGATCAAGGAATTAATGAGGTTGGTAGGTGTTTTCTAGAGAGAGATGAGAGAAAAGTGAGAAAATAAAATATAGAGAGAGAGATGAAAAGTGAAGGAGAAGAGTGTAAGGACTCAACTTTTTAAGTGATTGGACACATTTTTCAAAGCTGACTACGGACAAACCGCTCAAGTGGGGAATTCAAATTCTCAAAATCTCTATCCTCTATAAACAGATTGCCCAAGTGGTAGAACCATTGTTGGAGCAGTGAAAGAATACTCCCAATATTAAAGACTTCATAACAAAATTCTGGAAAGTCGACATTACTGCTCGAGCAACGAAAGTACCACTCCAGCGGTCTCAACTCAAAAGTGAGACAAAATAACCTTCAAGCATCCCCACCATTCCCATATACACTCTTAACACCTAAAGATGCAAAATGATACCTTGGAACACACTAGAATGTATATGAACAACCATAATGAAAAGAATAGGTAAACAACATGAGACTCAAAGGGTTCAACAGTGACAAGGACAATAAAAAGAGATAGAAATTACAAATTAATGTACTCTAATTGCTTGAAAAGGACTTGGGACGTCACAAAATAGTCTTGCATCTAAAGACTTGATCCCGAGTATCTAACACCTGAACGGGTCTCTCCTCATACGAAACATCCTCATCTACCTCTAAATTGGTCCAGTCCAGTCTAGCACATGTGAATATAGATATGAAACATGTCACGAACCCCGAAAAGTTAGGGCAGCAAGGCCAAATGATATACTACATCCCTGATCTGCTCTTGAATCTTAAAAAGCCTAGTGAATCTCAGAGACTACTTCCCACTCTTCTCAAATATCATCAAACCCCGCCTTAGTGAAATCTTAAGAAACACATGATCTCCCACCTCAAATGACAAAGGTCTCCTCTTTTGTTCAGCATAGCTTTTCTGGCGACTATTAGTCGAAACCAACCTCTTACGGATAAGTACGACATTTCATATCTCGGACTAATTCCAGACCAAACATAGGTGCATCACCCACCTTGGCCCAATGCACAGGTGATCTACATGGTCGGCCCTATAGGGCCTCAAAAAGATGCCATTCCAATACTTGCCTGAAAGCTATTATTATAGACAAATTCTACCAAAGGCAAATGCCTCTCTCAGGAGCCCTTAAAATCGAGAACACAAGCCCGAAGCATGTCCTCTAGAATTTGAATAGTGCACTCGAACTGCCTGTCAGTCTGAGGATGATAGGTGGTGCTAAAGTCAACTTAGTGCCCAAGGCACTTTGTAGGCTCTGCCATTACCGAGCCATGAAACACAGATCCCTATCCAAGACGATAGTCACTGGAACCCTGTGAAGTCGCACTATGTCTCTAAAATATATCTCCACAAGAAGGTCCATCGAGTCACTCGAGCACACACTACAAGAATTTACACTTTTGGCGACTAAATTTTTAGTTGCCAAAAGTCAACTTTTAGTCGCCGAAACTATTTAGTGACTAAATTTTTTGGTCGCAAGAGTAGTCGTTGAAGGATTGTCGGGAAAGGTAATTGGCTACTAAAATTATTTTAGTTGCCAAATGTACTGAAATGCCGACTAAGTTTTTAGTCACCAAAAGTATTGGAAAAAAAAATTAAATATCACCTTTAGTTGCAAATTTTTTTTTGGTTCCTCGTATTATTTTTTTAGCTACTATATATATTAGTCGCCTAAAGTGTGATTGTATTTTTAGCTATTAAAAGTTTAGTTGCCTAAAGTCTGACATTTTTCGCTACTAAACTTGTAGTCGGCAAAAGTGTTGTTGTTCATCAAAAAAATTTAGGCTACAAAATATTTTAGTTGCCAAATGTCATATTGTTTTTGGCAACTAAGGTTTTAGTCACCTAAGGTCTAGTTTCCCTTTTGGCTACTAATTTTTTAGTTGCTAAAAGTCTGACTTTTTTGGCTACTAAGCTTTTAGTAGGAAAATATTTTGCGTTTTGCCTACTAAACATTTAGTCAGCAAAAGTCTCACATTTTTCACTACTAAACTTGTAGTCACCAAATGTCTGATTATTTTTTAAGTTTTAGTCACCTAATGTCTGCTTTTTGTTGGCACTACGCTTTATAATCGCCATAATGGTGTTCTAAAAATTTTTATTTGGTTTTAGCCATTAACATTTTAGTCACTGAAATATGTACTTCCTTTTTTACAACAAATTGCTTAGTCGCCAAAAAAATGTTGTTATGTTTTATCACAAAATTCTAATTTCTCCACAACCTGTCTATATTCTGTGCAACATGTAGTATGTATATAAACAAAAAAAAAATACATATTTTACCAATCATTCCACAATGTAAAATTATCAATCATTCCACAATCCATATTACTTCCAACCAGCCAAAAATGAATAACTTTAAATGTATATATTCCATACAAACCAACTATGTCCAAACTAAAATTATATTTCCATACAAAAATCCAACCCTCCATATTCAAAAAATATATTTACTACCATGTGATATGGCTATTTGGGGTGGTACAAATTACCATCGTAATCTATACCACGACAAAAGGTGATCTATATGCCACACCAGCAACTATCAGTTGAATTAAAAAGTTATATGTATCAATAATACTAATCTACACATAAGTAGAGGACGACATAGTTAGCAGGATTATACAACAGTGTCAAGTGTCCACCATAAAATATATATATATATATATAGACTATCCACAAGTAAATACCAAAAGCCATTGACAAAAAATAAAAACAAAACTGCACCCATTACAAAATATCAATTGATTCAGACATAAGAAAAATGTTGTAATAACATGCATTTAAGGTAGAACAATCTATAAAAGCCTTTTCCGAAATACAATCATATATATGTATCATGAAAGATTTATTCCAAACTTGATTTCAATTTACAAAAAATACAATTTTTAGGAGCATACCTCTTCATAAAATAAATGCTTATTACTAGAATGTTTTGGTTTTACATTTATTTTAACTCTTCTTCATTCCCATTTTCCTAGTCAAAGTAAAATAAATGAGTAATCTACAGGGTTATCTCCATCACCAAATCATGCTTTCTTAATACGTTTACCACCCAAACAACCACCATATATGATGAAATAATGGCACCATTTACAATCAAAATGTTGAAAATTTATTGGATGTCAAACTCTCTATTTTTTTGAAAACGTTTATGGCGTTTTTGGTAGTAACTCCCAACCTACGCATGCTAATTACATTTTGACTATTGTCACTGGTCCTATTAGTCATGCGGAAGCTAGCCATGACATTCCTATGGTGGTTCTCGGGTTGTTTTGCATTTTTGCCTCCTTAACGCCCTTTTGCGGTTAAGTTTTAGGAATTTTTGACTCTAACTCCCAACCTACGTGTTCTAATGACATTCTGACTGTTGTCACAAGTCCTATATGTCATAGGGAAGCTATCCATGACATCCATACGGTGGTTCTGGGGTTGTTTCCCTTTTTCGCACCCTTAACACCCTTTTTCGATTAACTTTAAGGCGCTATCAACTCTAACTCCGAACCTACATCCACTAATTATATTTCATCTATTGTCACAGGTCCCATATGTCATAGGGAAGATGGCCGTGACATCCATATGGTGGTTCTGGTGATGTTTCACATTTTCGCCCCCTTAATGCCATTTTTCGATTAAGTTTAAGGCATTTTCGGCTCTAACTCCCAACCAACATGTGCTAATTACATTCCATTCGTTGTCACAAGGAAGCTAGCCGTGACATCCTTATGGTGGTTCGGGGGCAGTTTCACTCCCTTAATGTCCTTTTTGGGTTAATTTTCATGCGTTTTTGGCTTTAACTCCAAACCTACACGAGTTAATTACATTCTGTCTATTGTCATAGGTCGTATTTGTCATAGGAAAGGTGGTCGTGACATCTGTACAATGGTTTGGGGGCTGTTTCGCATTTTTGCCGCCTTAACCCCATTTTTCAGTTAAGTTTAAGGCATTTTTTGCTCTAACTCCCAACCTACGTGTGCTAATCACATTCTATCTATTGTCATAGGTCCTATATGTCACAGGGAAGCTAGCCGTGACATCCATATGGTGGTTCTGGTGCTATTTCACATTTTCGCAACCTTAACACCCCTTTTCCATTAAGTTTAAGGAGTTTTCGGCTCTAACTCCCAACCTACATGTGCTAATTACATTCTGTTTGTTGTCACAAGTCCTATTTGTGATGAGGAAGGTGGCTGTGAAATCCGTACAGTGGTTCGGGGGCTGGTTCACATTTTTGCTCCCTTAACGTCCTTTTCGGTTAAGTTTAATGCATTTTCGACTCTAACTCCGAACCTACTCATGCTAATTACATTCTGAATGTTGTCACATATCCTATTTGTTTTGGAGAAGCTGGCTGTGACATCTACATAGTGGTTCGGGGGCTGTTTCATAATTTCACCCCCTGAACGCCCTTTTTTGGTTAAGTTTAATTCATTTTCAGCTCCTACACGTGCTAATTACATTATGTCTATTGTCATAGGTCCTATTTTTCATGGAGAAGGTGGTCGTGACACCCGTATAGCGGTTCAGGGGATGTTTCACATTTTCGCCCCCTCAATGCCATTTTTTAGTAAAGTTTAAGGCGTTTTCATCGCTAACTCCCAACCCACGTGTGTTTATAACGTTCTGTCTATTGTCACAGGTCCTATATGTCATGGGAAAGCTAATCATGACATCCATACTGTGGTTCTGGGGCAGTTTCACATTTTCGTACCCTTAACGCCCATTTTTTCATTAAGTTTAAGGCATTTTCGGCTCTAACTTCCAACCTACATGTGCTAATTACATTCCATATGTTGTCATAGGTCCTATTTGTCACGGGGAAGGTTACTGTCACATCAGTATGGTGGTTCAGGAGCTGTTTCGCATTTTCACCCTCTTAACGCCCTTTTTCGATTAAGTTTAATGCATTTTCAGCTCTAACTCCGAACCTACGTGTGCTAATTACATTCCGTCTATCATCAAAGGTCTTATATGTCAAAAGGAAGCTAGCCGTGACATCCATACAGTGGTTCTGTTGATGTTTAACATTTTTGCACTCTTAACGCCTTTTTTTGGTTAAGTTTAAGGCGTTTGTGGCTATAACTCCCTTCCTACATGTGCTAATTATATTTTGTCTATTGTCACAAATCTTATTTGTCACAAGGAAGCTAGCTGGGACATCCGTAAGGTGGTTTGGGAGCTATTTCACAGTTTCACCCCCTTAACACCCTTTTTCGATTAAGTTTAATGCGTTTTTGGCTCTAACTCCAAACATACACGTGCTAATTACATTCCATTTGTTGTCACAAGTCCTATTTTTCATGGGGAAGGTGGGTGTGACATTTGTATGGTGGTTCGGGGGCAATTTCACATTTTTGCCCCCTTAATGCCATTTTTCAGTTAAGTTTAAGCTGTTTTTGGCCCTAACTCCCAACCTATGTGTGCTAATGACATTTTATCTATTGTCACTGATTCTATATGTGACAAGGAAGCTGGTCGTGACATCCATACAGTGATTCTGGGGCTATTTCATATTTTTGCATGCTATTTTTCCATTAAGTTTAAGGCATTTTCGGCTCTAACTCCCAACCTACACATGCTAATTACATTCTGTCTATTGTCACAGGTCCTATTTGTCATAGAGAAGGTGTCCATTACATCCATACAGTGGTTTGGGTGCTATTTCGCATTTTTTCCCTCTTCATGCCCTTTTTTGGTTAAGTTTAATGCGTTTTTGGCTCTAACTCCCAACCTAAGCATGCTAATTACATTCCATCTATTGTCACAGATCCTATATGTGATGAGAAAGCTAGCCATGACATCCATACAGTGATTCTGGGGCTATTTCACATTTTTGCATCCTTAAGTTAACATGATTTTTCGGCTAAGTATAAGGTGTTTTCGGCTCTAACTCCCAACCTAGACGTGCTAATTACATTCCATCTATTTTCACAGGTCCTATTTGTTACAGGAAAGCAAGCCATGACATATGTATAGTGGTTTCAGGGCTGTTTCACATTTTCGCACCCTTAAGTTAACGTTTTTTTTTAGTTAAGTTTAACGTATTTTCGACTCTAACTCTCAACCTACATGTGCTAATTGCATTTTGTCTATTGTCATAGGTCCTATTTGTCACAGAGAGGTTGGCCGTGACATCTGTACAGTAGTTTGGAAGCTGTTTTGCAATTTCACCCCCTTAATGCCCTTTTTTGATTAAGTTTAATGCATTTTGTTGCTCTAACTCCCAACCTACATGTGCTAATTACATTTTGTCTGTTGTCACAAGTCCTATTTGTCACGGGGAAGCCGGTTGTGACATCAGTACAGTGGCTCAAGGGTTGTTTTGCATTTTTGCCCCCTTAACGCCCCTTTTCGGTTAAGTTTAAGGCACGCTAATTAAGACGTTTTGCCAGTGGTCCTCTATTTTTTTTTTTTAAGGCTTATCATAACAGAATTTCATCATTGTGATAACATGGGAAATTTGCATCATTAAATATTCTCTCCGCTCCTCTCATTTTTTTTACATAATTAATGATTTAGTTAATAAATTAATGTCACATTTCTTTTCTCCTCTTATTTCTACAATGTCAGAACAATTCCAAGTTCTCAAAAACAATATTGTCAATATGTGAAGTATTTTTGTAGAACTTTTATTATCATATGAATGAAATTCTTCTTACCAAACAGAACGATGACCATCTGAACCTTGCAACAAAGTTACATGTAGTAAAACCACATTGTTTAGATGATTAAGTTGTTTTGGTTCCACCTCCCTTGCTTTTTTGGTTTTTTTTTTTTTTTTCCTTCTTCTACTTATTTCATCATCTCCTCTCTTTCCCTTATCATCTCTTCAAGATCTCTCTGGCACTCTTTTTTCTCCTTCATCAACTCTTCCTGATCTTTTTCACATTCCTTATGAAGAACCTCCATCTCGGCTCTCATTGCCTGGCGAAGAAGGTCGTGGGCCAATGCCAAATCCACTCAGGTAATTTTTTTCTGGCCAAGCACTTGTTGTAAGAGTTCCTCCTGTGTCAATGGTGTCCTCGCTTCTGTGGCTGCCACTTGTAGATTCAGCATCTTATCCTGTCAATTAAAACAAAACAAAAAAATTAGATGATTCAACAAACGAACGAGGAATAACATGAAATTTTCTACCAATAATTAATATTAAATACAACTGCACAAAGAGTTCAATACTTACATGTAGCTCACTGCATTTGGGATGAATCCATTTGTTAGTCTTCTTCGACTTGTGTGACTTCGCATAAAATTTTGGAAAATCCAACTCCCCATTCTCACCTACTTATTAATTTCAAATAACAAATTTAATTTGTCAAAGTATTAACCATGACTTTTGGTTACATGAGTGATTCATATATTTTTCAAATGAACAATTTCTAACCATGTTCGACATTACTGTTGGAAATTATTGAAATCCACTTGTATGATTGTATGGCAACATACTCCTGTTTGATTTACCGACTTTTGATCATTTCTTAAAAAAATGTAGGGATTCAACAATTATTAATATCAAGGCATAATATAATTTTAAAGCAATAGAGTGGTTTATAAATGTTTCGCACCACATGAGAATCATCTTTCCAAGCCACATCAATCATATGTCTCCAATCATCTAAGCAAACTCTTGTAGGCAGATGACTATAGGGGTCATCAACACCCTCTTCTTCAAGTTCGAGGAAGTATTGCTTTAGGTTGTGCCTCCATTCCTTGTACAAGAGATACACCTTTCTATCAACGATCTCTTGAGCTTGTTCATCAGTATGGAAGTCCTCACCAATAGCAAACTTGTCCCACAAGCATACATGTGCAAAGTGTGGAGAAGTGGTTTGGAAATACTCTTCAAATCCTGGGAGATGCTAGTGATCCTCAGCTAGTCACCTGAAAAGATACAAACACTCTGGTCGGGGGTGCCGAAATTAGCACTCTGACGGACAAGTCAATTCAGACACTCAAGATAGCTTGTTTACTAAGTTAAGTGAAGAGATTCTTACTTCCCTTTCTCAATCCATTGTTCCTATATTTATACCCGTTCCTTTTGGTCCTCGGGACCAGTGCCTACTTTTTAATCATTGTCCTTTCTATTATTCGGCTCTAAGGGTCTACATTTATTCGGCACATATATTATATTCGACTTTCCATTCTCGTAGGATACAGCCGATTAATATCAGTCTTCCAATGGTACGCACCTTCTGATTTTGCCATATATTTGGCTCCCACAATTGCCCCCCAAACTCCCCATTGACGGTAGTTAATCGGCGTGTTTGGTCTTGAATTAGAGAAGTTAAAATAGGTTCGGCGGCTTCACATACCCCAATACAGATGTCAGAATGCGCACACCTTTTCGGTCATCATTACACTTTCCCGCCTCATTCGTGCGTCTCGCATTTATTGTGATTTGAAATTTCAGTCCTTTCGAATGCACATTTCGTCGAGTATTCGAGACTCTTGGACCACCAGCGGATATCTCTTCTCTGACTCACATTTTTCTGTAACTCTTCTCCGTCTACCCTCGTCCCCCTTACTCCTCGTAAGTCTTCTTCTCTTTTCTTTGCAATCCTACTTTCTGTTTGTTATTTTAATTTTGGCGAACCCTTTATTCCCCGTGAAAATGGCTAAACACTTGAAAGACCTCCTTTCTAAGGGTCGTGTCTCCGGATTCCGGCGACACTTTTCCATCCCCGACGATATTCATCAGTCTCTAGTGACGAACAATACTCTGGATATGGAGAGAGAGGATCGAAATTCAATTGTCTTTCCTCTCCTATCCATTGCAGAGGGCGGGGTCCGTTTTCCCTTACATCCATTCCTTAGGGCCGTCCTCGGCTATTGGGGTCTGATTCCTTCTCAGCCCAACGTGAACTTTTTTTGAATTGTAATGAGGATCGTAGAGTTGAACCGGTGCCTCAGGATCGATCTTGGCATTCCGGCCATTCGGCACTGCTATGCTTTAGCCAAATCTTCCGGTTGGCTTGGGCGGTACTTTCTTAGGACTAAGGATACTGACCATCATTTGGTAACCATGCTTGCTAGTTCTGGTAAGCGTGTGGATGACGTAATGGTCAATGTCCGAGGGAACTGGGAATTTGGCGAAGGCGAGGGTCGCCTAGATCCTATTCCCAGATGGAGGGGTGAACCAGGTTACCGTGTGTCTCCTTGCATTTATTGAACTTTTCTTTTACTCGGCCTTCTCTCCGTGTCTAACCCTTTGTCTTTGCAGGCAGTAAATTGAAGAAGATTCTGGTTTCTACTAACGATACAGTCCTTGCGCAGATTGCGACTGCACTCGGATACTTCGGCCGTCCAAACGTACAGAAGCAAGGGAGAGTGGCCCACATACTTCTTCGATACGAGCCTACTTATACTACTTTTTCGGCCGCTGACAACATTCTGATTCCATCCGGCGATCAACACCTTATGGCTCTTATCTTCCCTAGCTTCAAGAGCCTTAGGCAAGTTGGTCTTGAAGCTTCTAATTCAGGGCAAGACGTGGAGCTGGTGGTAGAGGTAGTCACCGAACCAGCCAGAGAGTTCGTTGAGGAGGCCGAAGAGGTTAACGAGGCCCTAAACTCGGCGTTTGAGGCAGCCAGACTTAGTCAGCCTACCTCGCCGTCCACTTCGGGTCGGGCTGAGTTTTCTTCTTGAGATATTTTTGGAAGTTTGGGAGACCTACCCGGCGATTTTTTTGAAGGTATGGCTAGGGAAAACTTGACGCAGATGGCTCGAAAGAAAAATGCCAAGCGAATGGCCGTCGGGAAAAAGGCCGAGGCCACCTGTTCTGGACCTGCCTTGATTGAGTCTTTCGAACCCGTTATTGAAGAGCCACCTTAGATTGTTGCGGCCGAAATGGCGAAAGAGGTTGAACAACTAGTCATTGAAGAACGATTAATTCCGGAAGAGTGGGGCAAGAAGCGTAGCGCCAAGGGAGAGGCCGATTCGGAAGGTAGCCCTACTGACAAAAGGCCTCACTTAGAAGATTCGGACGTGGTTGTTCCTTTCATTGTTCAGCCAAAGATCAGAGACATGCCGATTTCCTCTGACGGATCCATCATTACCGACCCAGCGGTAGCCTTGAGCCTGGCAGCTTCAGTCTCCCTACTAGCTGATAAGGCGTCCTTTTATGCCGTGCCAGATTTCGTGGCCGTAGCCCTATCTGCGCAGTCAGCCCTTTTGGTAGGTGAACTTGACTTGTTTTGATTTTCGTTGCCTATGGCATCTAACGATCCCAACTCGTTTTGCAGACAGTCAGCAGGATCGCCGACTTGGGTCGCCGCCTACACGATGCCCTTGAGAGGATTGACCGTTTGCAGTCAGAAGTGGGCGATCAAAAGAGCAGGGCCGAGTTTGAGATGATGAGAGCCGCGATGGAGACTGCGCGAGCCGAAGCCGAAGTAGAAAGGGCTCGGACTGCCGATCATCTCCATTCTAATGCCGAAGATAGGGCAAACGCGAGCAAAGAATCGCTTAGGCTAGCCGAGGAGGCGCTTAACAAGATGGAGACTGAGTTAACAGAGTTGAAGGTGGCCAAGGAAAAGGCAGAATCTGAGGCTTCTGCCGCATTCGAAGCAGGAAAAGGCGCCGCCTTCGAGGAATACATAGATGAAGTCCCCAAGTTTAAGAATCGGGGGTTCAAACATGGGTGGCTCAAGGCCCTTGATGCCGTTGGGGTTACATTGGCCTTGCCAATTCCTTATGAGCAGGTGGACGTTGAGCCACTTGAGTCTGACCCAGAGGATTGATCTGGGAGTCATTCAAATTTTATGAAATGCTTTCCCTTTTAATGTATGTTTTTGTTTCAAGGACTTGTTAGTTCCGAGTAGTTTTCATGTATAAATTGGTTACTGTCTGCGCTCAATTTATTAATGAAAATTATCTTGTCGTTTCACTACTACTTATGCACAGTTTGTGATGTTATGTTGGTGAAGAATTTTTGCCTTTCACTACTTTAGATAGAACGATTACTCTGTTGAGCTTTCTACGATTGAATATCTTGGCAATATTGACTTATTATTCGTATGATGTATAGTTCGTGGGTATTATGCTGAGACGATTCATGGACCGGCTGGGGCATGTAATCTGAATAGATTGATTAATCTGCCCTTGCCCCAGGCGGTGCATGATCATTTGGGCACTGGATGAGATGAACTTAGGAGTTTTAAAGCCGAATATATTGATAGATTAATCTGCCCTTGCCCCAGGCGGTGCATGATCATTCGGGCGCCGGATAAGACGAACTTAGGAGTTTTGAAGTCGATTCATGGGCTGGCTGGGGTACTTAAGCCGAATATATTGATAGATTAATATGCCCTTGCCCCAGGCGGTGCATGATCATTCGGGCACCGGATGAGATGAACTTAGGAGTTTTGAAGTCGATTCATGGGCTGACTGGGGCACTTAAGCCGAATATATTGATTGATGAATCTGCCCTTGCCCCAGGCAATGCATGATCATTCGGGCGCCGGATGAGACGAACTTAGGAGATTTGAAGTCGATTCATGGGCCGGCTAGGGCACATAAGCCGAATACATTGATAGATCTATCTGCCCTTGCCCTAGGCGAGTCGATCCAGTCGGCGCCGGACGATTGAGGTTTTCACAATTAATGAGATTGCCTCGAGAGTGCTACCTCTGTAAAGGATAAATGATTAAAGGTACAACTTTTATGACCACAGTAAGCAACGGACTCCAACTTTTGAAGGTATCGTGTGAATGTCGAATAGACTCTTCTTTAACAGCAGAGGGGAAGCGAGGACACTAGCTGAGCTGGGTGGCGACATGAATCGAGGTGGTGACCCTTCGTGCACAGGGAGTAGGAGTTCCAGGGATCAAGAGAGGTATCAGTCTCCTCGACATCGAAGCAAGTCGCCCAGGCAGGACAAGCAGTCGTAGGGCAGATCTTCTCAACCTTGAGTCGAGAGGGGATCTGACGCAAATCCGTGCCCATTAAGCTTTGCGGTATTTGTGGGGAATAGACCCATGACAGAGGCGAACTCGATCATTCGAGACCCAAATGTAGCGGTCGAGTTTGCCCGACAAATTTTTCCTCCTGAGGTTCAGCAATCGATGGTAGGTCGACAGGACTACGAAGTATTTCGTAAAGGAATTCACGGGGCGGTGAAGGGGCTTTACACTGTCTACGAAATTGGCATGCGGTTGCGCGCTGCCTGCCGAGAAATGGAAAAGAAGGAGGAACGTATTCGAAGTTTGGAGGCTCACACGGAGGTGACTGAGCGCGAGTTAAGGAAGACCAAGGCGGCTCAGGCACAACCCGCCGGGCAGGGAAACCTAATCATGGAAGAAAGGGTTACCAGTCAGCTCATTAGTACCACGCTTGCCGATTGTGAGACGGTGAGTATGTTCGCAATGGACACCGTGAAGGGGAGGGCCTATGAGAAAGGTTTTCATGAAGGCCGAAAAGTTGGAATCGAAAAGACCAAGGAAAAACTTGCCGAAGAAGTTTGCCGATGTGAAAATCGTAGATTTAGGCACGGCTGGATCAAGGCATCTCAAGCCGCGGAAGCTCTTCGAGCATCGGGCATTGATTCGGCATCGCCACTCTACCACAGTAAACATTTTTCGTTTTCTACTTTTGAAGTCGAGAAGAGTGAGGATGAGGGTGACGCTGTATAAGTATACTTATTGTAAGGTTGAAACGCAGAACACATTCAAAACTATGTAATTTATTGTCTGTTTTATTGAATAAAAAACATTCTATTATAAATATTTTGTTACAGTTCATATTCGGCATGTATGTGTTTCATTTTGTTGTATATATGATTGAATGAATGTATAAATGTTGATCGGTCCGAGTATCGGTTAAGTGTCCAGTGATACGCCGGTTTATAGGTAGGGTCGACCCGTACGTGATAGCCATTTATTCCTGAATGAGGCCATTGCAACCTGTGGAAGCCTAAAGCCAGTGGGTAGAGTGGCTGCGGCAAATCCAACTCGGCTTGGGGCCTAGATTTTTGGCCAGTGCACGTGCTTCAAAAAGTTGTTTGGATAACTACGTCGTGGCGAATGTCAACCGACGTTTGTCTCATGGAGTTTAGCGTTAATGAAATTGCCCCGGGATTGGGGCCATGAGATCACTGCCAGTATTGAAAATAAAAGGAGTGGGCACTTCGCGCAGATAAACAATCACTTATTATGTAAGGTGGGATAAGTGGGGATGTTAGTTAGAGAGGCTTGGAGTTCAGCTAAACTTGGTGTTGCAATGGAGCGTGACAGAGGACCTATCCGTATGGGAAGTAGGGCATCCAAAAGTTGGCATGAATCTTCAAGTCGTCGAAGCAGATCACCCCGAAAGGAAAGGCAATGACCGTTGGGTTTATCCTTCCTTGTCCTGGATCTTTGCCTTGACATTGTCAATGGTATCAGGGGAAGTTTGGCAATGCGCAAGTCATGGGCTTGGGCACAGTTGGCTCAAGGCATTGCAAACCATGGAGGACTTCCGGGTGACGGGAGTTGATTCGGCACTGCCGCTTTACCAATGCGTCTTTTCCCCTTTTTAGCATTTGAGGTTGAAAATGGGTAATGCTCAAATGTGGGTTGCGTTTATGTAACAACTGTTTGATCAAATAAAAAGTTTTATTTCAAACATTTGCGTCTTATTCTGAATTTTTTATATGCTTAGTTAAGCACCCTCTTTCGAATATTGGCGTGTTTTGTTTTGTTTTGTTTTGTTCGTGCCGAAGGGTACTCTGAATACGGAGGTATGATCTTCCCTAGGGTGTTATGCGCCAGAGGCGCTACAAATTCGGAGTCTTAATCAACCCAAATACATCCTCGCCGATGGCGCTCCAAAACCGACGTTTCGTATGTGGAGTGAACTAATGAATAGTGTTGCCCTCGAATATAGTTCGATCGGCTTAGTTGAGGCCGATCAGTAGCGGCCTGCTTGAACACATGGCCGATCAAATTAATCAACGCAATAAATCTTTTTGAGCGCTCCGAACCCGGAGACTTGATCGAGCCTAAGGTGTCATGCACCAAAGGGGGTTCCGAATCTAGAGTCTTAATCGGCCCTAAGGTGTCATGGACCAAAGGGCGCTTCGAATCCAGAGACTTAATCGGCTGTAAGGTGTCATGCACCAAAGGGCGCTCCGAATCTGGAGACTTAATGTGGCCAATCGTGATATCCACGAAGGGCGCTCCAAATCCAGAGGCTTAATCGGCCCTAAGGTGTCATGCACTAAAGGGAGCTCTGAATCCGGAGAGTTAATCGGCCCTAAGGTGTCATGCAACAAAGGGCGCTCCGAATCTGGAGACTTAATGTGGCTAATTGTCATATCCACGAAAGACGCTCCGAATCCGAAGGCTTAATCGGCCCCAAGGTGTCATGCACCAAAGGGGGCTCCGAATCCGGAGACTTAATCGGCCCTAAGGTGTCATGCACCAAAGGGCACTCCGAATCCGGAGACTTAATGTGGCCAATCATGATATCCACGAAGGGCGCTCCGTATCCGGAGGCTTACTCGGCCCTAAGGTGTCATGCACCAAAGGGGGTTCTGAATCCGGAGTCTTAATCGGCCCTAAGGTGTCATGCACCAAAGGGCGCTCCGAATTTGGAGACTTAATGTGGCCAATCGTGATATCCACGAAGGGCGCTTCGAATTCGGAGGCTTAATCGGCCCTAAGGTGTCATGCACCAAAGGGGGCTCCGAATCTGGAGTCTTAATCGGCCCTAAGGTGTCATGCACCAAAAGGGGCTCCGAATACAGAGACTTAATCGGCCCTAAGGTGTCATGCACCAAAGGGGGCTCCGAATCCGGAGACTTAATGTGGCCAATTGTGATATCCATCAAAGGCGCTCCGAATCCGGAGGCTTAATCGGCCCTAAGGTGTCATGCACTAAAGGGAGCTCCGAATCCGGAAACTTAATCAGCCCTAAGGTGTCATGCACCAAAGTGCGCTCCGAATCTGGAAACTTAATGTGGCCAATCGTGATATCCACGAAGGGCACTCCAAATCCAGAGGCTTAATCGGCCCTAAGGTGTCATGCACTAAAGGGGGGCTCCGAATCCGGAGACTTAATCAGCCCTAAGGTGTCATGCACCAAAGGGGGCTCCGAATCCGAAGACTTAATCGGCCCTAAGGTGTCATGCCCCAAAGGGCGCTCCGAATCCGGACAGTTAATCGGCCCTAAGGTGTCATGCACCATAGGGCGCTCTGAATCTGGAGACTTAATGTGGCCAATCGTGATATCCACGAACGGCGCTCCGAATCCGAAGGCTTAATCGGCCCTAAGGTGTCATGCACAAAAGGGGGCTCCGAATCCGGAGACTTAATCGGTCCTAAGGTGTCATGCATCAAAGGGCGCTCCGTATCCGGAGACTTAATGTGGCCAATCGTGATATCCACGAGGGGTGCTCCGAATCCGGAGGCTTAATCGGCCCTAAGGTGTCATGCACTAAAGGGAGCTCCGAATCTGAAGACTTAATCGGCCCTAAGGTGTCATGTACCAAAGGTTGCTCCGAATCCGGAGACTTAATGTGGCCAATCGTGATATCCACGAAGGGTGCTCCGAATCCGGAGACTTAATCGGCCCTAAGGTGTCATGCACTAAAGGTGGCTCCTAATCCGAAGACTTAATCGGCCCTAAGGTGTCATGCACTAAAGGGGGCCCCGTATCCGGAGACTTAATCGGCCCTAAGGTGTCATGCACCAAAGGGCACTCCGAATCCGAAGACTTAATCAGCCCTAAGGTGTCATGCACCAAAGGGCGCTCCAAATCAAGAGACTTAATCTGGCCAATCGTGATATCCACGAAGGGCGCTCCGAATCCGGAGACTTAATCGACCCTAAGGTGTCATGCACCAAAGGGGGCTCTGAATCCGAAGACTTAATCAGGCCTAAGGTGTCATGCACCAAAGGGCGCTCCGTATCCGGAGACTTAATATGGCCAATCGTGATATCCACGAAGGGCGCTCTGAATCCGGAGGCTTAATCGGCCCTAAGGTGTCATGCACCAAAGGGGGTTCCGAATCCGGAGTCTTAATCGGCTCTAAGGTGTCATGCACCAAAGGGCGCTCCGAATTCGGAGACTTAATGTGGCCAATCGTGATATCCACGAAGGGCGCTCTGAATCCGGAGGCTTAATCGGCCCTAAGGTGTCGTGCACCAAAGGGGTCTCCGAATCCGGAGTCTTAATCGGCGCTAAGGTGTCATGCACCAAAGGGGGCTCCGAATCCGAAAACTCAATCGGCCCTAAGGTGTCATGCACGAATGGGGGCTCCGAATCCGGAGACTTAATGTGGCCAATCGTGATATCTATGAAGGGCGCTTCAAGTCCAAAGGCTTAATCGGCCCTAAGGTGTCATGCACCAAAGGCGGTTCTATATCCGGAGTCTTAATCGGCCCTAAGGTGTCATGCACCAAAGGGGGCTTCGAATCCGGAGACTTAATGTAGCCAATCGTGATATCCATGAAGGGTGCTCCGAATCCGGAGTCTTAATTGGCCCTAAATGTCATACACCAAAGGGGGTTCCAAATCAGGAGTCTTAATCGACCCTAAGGTGTCATGCACCAAAGGGCACTCCGAATCTGGAGACTTAATGTGGCCAATCGTGATATCCACGAAGGGTGCTCCAAATCCGGAGGCTTTATCGGCACTAAGGTGTCATGCACCGAAGGGCGCTTCGAATTTGGAGACTTAATCGGCCCTAAGGTGTCATGCACCAAAGGGCGCTCCGAATCCGGAGACTTAATGTGGCCAATCGTGATATCCATGAAGGGCGCTCCGAATCCGGAGACTTAATGTGGCCAATCGTGATATCCACGAAGGGCGCTCCGAATTCGGAGGCTTAATCGGCCCTAAGGTGTCATGCACTAAAAGGGGCTCCGAATCCGGAGACTTGATCGGCCCTAAGGTGTCATGCACCAAAGGGCACTCCGAATTGGGAGACTTAATGTGGCCAATCGTGATATCCACGAAGGGCGCTCCGAATCCGAAGGCTTCATCGCCCCTAAGGTGTCATGCACCAAAGCGGGCTCCGTATCTGGAGTCTTAATCGGCCCTAAGGTGTCATGCACCAAAGGGGGCTCCGAATCCAGAGATTTAATCCGCCCTAAGGTGTCTTGCACCAACGGGGGCTCCGAATCCAGAGACTTAATCGGCCCTATGGTGTCATGCATCAAATGGAAGCTTTGAATCGTCAACATGACGAGCGCTACAATGGGGTTTGAGAAATGAATTGAGCGACAAAGGAAAATGGTTTGCATTGTAGAAGTGATATATGTACAAGTATCAAAGCCCACAGGTCGGGTCAGTGATAGGGTTTTCATAAAATCTCTGCTTGTGCCGATTGCGGGGAGCCACGGATTTCTTCAATGCCATGGGCTGTCAGGAAGCGCACAAGCTGATGATAAGTGATTGGAACAGCCTTCATAATATGTAACTAGGTTCGCCCCATGATGACATTATATGTCGAAGGGAGCTTTACGACCAGGAATTCTACTTTGACCGTTCTGGAGCCTGCTCGAACAGGTAGTATGATCTTCCCTAACGGGTACTCAGAATTCGTATTAAAGCCGAACAATGGGTGAGGCACTGGTGACAGATCTGACTTGTTGAAGCCGAGTTTGATGAAAGTTTTGTAATACATAACCTCTGAAGTACTCCCTGGGTTTATGAGAATGCGTTCAATGGTGAACCGATTTACGCGTAATTTGATGACCAATGGATCGATGTGGGAAGCTGTTGTGCCGCTAAGATCGGAGTCATTGAAAGCAATTGTCAGAGCTTCTCTGGGCCATTTGGTCAGAATATGTTGTTTTTGGGGGGATTGGATGCGATTGAATTGTGTGCACGGTTGGGGATGTAGGTAGGCTATAGATTGTATGGGTCACGCCAAGTGGAGGTGAGTCCTGCCTCAAGGCTAGTGCCTTGATTGGCTTTCCCTTTCTCACGTACTGTTGCAGTCAGCCGTCTTGCACCAGTTCTTCCAGGTGATCCTTTAATGCGTAACAACTCTCAGTTTCATGGCCGTGATCTTTATGATACTCACACCGCCTATCCGTTCTTCGCGTGTCGGGTAGTCCTACCATCTTTGACGGCCATTTGAAGAATGGAAGGTGTTCGACTTTGGTCATTATTGCAGCGATTGGCTCTGACAACTCTGTGTACTTCTTGTCGGCAGGCCTCGAGTGCCTGCTATCGACTTGCAGTTGTTCATTCGTCTGGTCGGAGCATTGATTGCTTGATCGACAAGAGTCCCACCTTTTGTCTTGTTTAGCGCGTTGCCATGGCTCAGGTCTCGGAGGTGGCACAGAACTTATTGGTTGAGCAATTTCAAGGGGGGCCGTTTTGTTGGACATTTGTCCGGCTTTTATTCTCAAGGCATCATCTTCCACTTTGCAATACTCTTCAACTTTCTTCATCAACGCCCAGACTGTTTTAGGGGGTCTTCTGGTCAGGGAACTGCAAAGAGCACTGTCAGGATGTAGTCCCATTTTGAAGGTGGTGATGGCCATGGAGTTATTGCAAGCGTCGTCAACGAGGTTGAAGCACTCCCAATAGCATGCCGAATACGCTCTGAGTGTTTCTCCTGACTGGATCTGCATAGCCCAGAGAGAGTCAGCCTGTTTTGGCTGTATCTCGTTGGTGATGAACCTGGCCCTGAAGGATTTCTGTAATTGATGGAAGCTTTTGATCGAAGCCGGCTCCAGCTTGTAATACCACCGGACAGCTAATGGCCCCAGGCTGCTGGGGAATATTCGGCACATGAGGGCTTCGTTGTCTGCATGTAATGTCATGTCCTGCTTGTAGTGACGAATATGATCAGTGGGGTCTGATTTTCCGTCGTAAAGAGTGAATGATGGAGCTTTGAACTTCTTGGGTAGGGCCGCCCTCGCAATCTGTCAGACAAAAGGATTGTGCTAGTCCTCTTCATCTGAACTACTTCTTCTGTGCTTGTTCCTTGTATATGGACTCTTTTCGGAGGAGCTGGAAGTTTTGGATCGTTCCTTCTTGTTAAGCTCCGTGGGTAATGAGTTGGAGTCGCTATCGATATCCTTTGGTCGGGCTCGAGGTCGTTGTCCACCTGCCCTCGGAGGTCATTCGGGATCTTGGCGCATGGCTTCTCTGGATTTTGCTACTTCCAGGGCCAAATCTTGACGAAGACGTTCATTTTCAGCGATCATGTTCTCTAGCCTTTGTTCATTCTGCTTTGCTTGTTCCATGATCGCTTGCATTGTCTCTTGCGCTGAAGTCGCTGGTGAGTCGAAGTTCAAGGCGCGTCTTGCAGCGATGGTTTCCTTTCCGAGCATATTTGCTGGAGTGAGGTCATCTCTCTGTGCGGTCTCGTCAGTGGCTATCGGAGGATCTTCAGTCACGCCTACTATGGATGTATTTGAGTATTCCCACAGACGGTGCCAATTGTGGAGAAGTGGTTTGGAAATACTCTTCAGATTCGGGGAGACGCTAGTGATCCTCAGCTAGTCACCTGAAAAGATACAAACACTCCGGTCGGGGGTGCCGGAATTAGCACTCCGACGGGCAAGTCAATTCAGACACTCAAGATAGCTTGTTTACTAAGTTAAGTGAAGAGATTCTTACATCCCTTTCTCAATCCATTGTTCCTGTATTTATACCTGTTCCTTTTGGTCCTCGGGACCAGTGCCTACTTTTTAATCATTGTCCTTTCTATTATTCGCCTCTAAGGGTCTACATTTATTCGGCACGTATATTATATTCGGCTTTCCATTCTCGTAGGATACAGCCGATTAATATCAGTCTTCCAATGGTATGCACCTTCTGATTTTGCCATATATTCGGCTCCCACACAAAGTATTACATAAGTTAAATGCAGCTGTAGACACTCCATTTTTTACCTTCCTCAAGACTTGGACGTCATCGCTTGTGCTCTCGATGATTATGATTGCATGTGCTCGCTTTAGTGCCCGAAGACCTCAACGGAATACCTTGTCTTTGAGACTTGAAAACCCCCTATCCATTTTATGCCTTGTTTTGGACTAAACCTTCAAGCCTGCAACCCCTGGTGGCCAGCCGACCACTTTTTGAGGCTGCTGGCCACCCCTTGTGTCTACCGGGCATCTATGGTGGTCTGCTGGTCATCAATGCTTATTTTTAGATATTTTGGTGACACCTATGCCAGCTGTTACCACAATTGCCTCTATCTTCATATACGTGTATGGATGGATTTATATCAGCCAAATGCATGTTTTTTTCTATATGTAGGGGGTCTTCTTCCCCATTTTTGAGGGTTAGAAAATTTGGAACAAAAATCTCTCTCCTCTCTCTCTCTCCCTCTGTGTGTATGTGTGTCTCTCTCTCTTTGTCTCTTTACATTTCTCTCTCTCTCTCTCTCTCTCTCTCTCTCTCTCTCTCTCTTGCAAATTTGTGCACATTAGCCTATATACACCACACTTTTGCCTACACCTCATTTACCAAAGTTGACCGTCTTTGAGCTGAGGTTCCTTAAGGCCTTCTTGGAGCTCTAGAAAGTGGTTTTGGCTTGAATTGTTGCCTAAAGTTGATCTTTGCTTCAAGAGGTATAATACTTGTCTTTTAAAATTATTTTACATACTTATTTTTCTATCTTTTTCCACTGTTTTTGGGCTGTTTTTGAACTGTAAATACTCTATTTCTGTGGGCTAAAATTGGTGCTTAGAAAAAGTGAAGATGAGAAAATGGTCAAAAAATGAAGAAAAATAGAGGAAAAAAAAAAAGAAAACTTAGAAAAAGTCAACCCTAAGAGAGAGAAAATGGAAGAAAAAGTCAAAGCCCGGGAAAAGGCACAAAACCCAAGAGAAACTCAAGGAGAACAAGCCTCAAGTGGTGAAACTCCAAGAAAAAGCACCAAAATCAAATTTCAATCGATTCAAAACAGAGGAAACAAAGAGGGTTTAGCGAATAAACTTCGTGTGGGGCATTGGAAAATGCGTAGAAAGCCCGAATCTAGAGAGAAGAAGTGTCTAGAGAGAGAGAGGGAGGAATTTTGACCTTAGGGTTGTGTGGAAATGAAGTGCCAAGCTCTATCCTTAAAGACCTAAGGCAAAAAGACACAATTGCCCCAAATCTGCCACGGGTGGCCAGCAACAATTATTGAAGGCTGGCAAATGGCTGGCAATCTCCCTTGAAGTCTTGATGTTGTTTTGCGTCCTTGGTTTCCAAGAAATGCAAGAAAGGTTCACTGTTGGGTTCAAGTTGTCTCTGTAGAAGCTCAAAACTGTATTTTTAGTGCACGATGATCATCACTTGTCAACATGAACGAGGTGTATCCTTTAAACATATTGTAATTCTTCCACGAGGTAAATTGGAAGTTGCCATTGAATTTGTTTTTGTTAAATTACGCTTTGTGAATGTGCATTTTGCATGGAACATGCATTTCACATGTATGCTGCATGTGCATCTTGCATCTATTATGAATCATGCATAGAATATGCTTTTGCACTTGTTTTACGCATAAGATATGCTTTTGTCATGCTTTCAATTAACATTGTATCTTGGTTGTTTGTCTTGCATAGAATATGCATTCTTATTGTATTGCACTTGTTAAGTTTCTTTCTTACACAAAAATGCATAATATTGTATGTACGGTTCATTCGAAGAAATGCACGATATTGTATGTATGGTTCATTCAAAAGAGTTCTGAATAACATTATTCATGTCTCAGTAAGAGAGCCTACTCCTTTAACTCGTGCATCTATCACACTTGTTCACCTTTGTGCATCTATCGCACTCTTTTTACTCGTGCATCTATAGCACTTGTTCACTTTGTGCATCTATTGCACACATTCACTTTGCTTTCATCTTGGGACGTGTGAGACACAGCCTCGAGCGGTTTTGGTTTCTCAGGACATGCGAAGCACGGCTTTGGGTGGGTTTCATCTTGGAACGTGTGAAATACGGCCTCGAGTGGTTTCGCTTTCTCAGGACGCGCGAAGCGCGTCCCTGGGCAGGTTTTATCTTAGGACGTGTGAAACACGGCCCTGAGCGGTTTTGGTTTCTCAAGATGCATGAAGTGCGGGCTTGGGAGAGTTTCATCTTAGAACGTGCGAAGCACGTGTCCGAGCTGTGTTTCTCAGGACGCGTGAAGCACGGCCTCGGGCGGGTTTCATCTTGGGACGTGCGAAGCACACACCGAGTAGCTTTTCTTAGGATATGCGAAGCGCGGCCCTACGCGGTTGTTTATCTCAGGATGTGCGAAGCGCGGCCCTGGGCGGGTTTTATCTTGGGACATGTGAAACACAGCCCCGAGCGATTTTGGTTTCTCAGGACGCGTAAAGCGTAGCCTTGGGCGAGTTTCATCTTGGGACGTGTGAAACACAACCTCGAGTGGTTTTGGTTTCTCAAGATGCGTGAAGCGTAGCCCTGGGCAGGTTTCATCTCCGAACGTATGAAGCACGTGCCCGAGCGTTGTTTCTCAGGACGCGTGAAGCGCGGCCCTGGGCGGGTTTCATCTGGGGACGTGCGAAGCACATGCCCGAGCAATTTTTCTCAGGACGCGCGAACCACGGCCTTGAGCGGTTGTTTCTCTTCGGACATGTGAAACGCGAGCCTGAGCAGTTTTTCCTATGTTTCTCGGGACGTGTGAAACACGACCCCAAGCAATTTTTTCGGTTTCTCCGAATGCATGAAACGCAACCCTGAGTGGTGTTTTCTTTCCTCGTCTCTTGTTTTGGCAAGGTTAGAGTGTGTTTTATCTCTTATATACAAAACCTGTGTTAGTTTTAAGCTTGAAGCTACTCATTCATATGTTGTTATATACATTCTTGCTTATCACGTTTGTTATTGCCGAATGCATCATCTCTCATGCTCATGAGTTTTCAGCATGGTCGGCTTTGCGAAACGTATAAGTCCAACCTTCAAACTGTTTTGCATGCATACCATTTGCATCGCCCCAAAACTACGCTGGTTTGATTCCTTGCAAAGGGATACGTAGGCAGGCTATGGGCACAACCATTTATTTTATGTCTTATTTGTTTGTCCAAGTCTTTCAGCCATGTCAAAATGGGTCGTCTCTAGGCTTTGACATTTACTCACGTCATTTCATGACTTCCGAGTTCTGTCAAAGAAGGGCAACTGTAGACACCCCATTTTTGATCGTCCTCAAGACTTGGGCGTCATCACTTCTGCACTCGATGATTATGATTGCATGTGCTCGTTTTAGTGCCTGAAGATCTCGGCAGAATGCCATATCTTTGAGACTTCAAAACCATATCCATTCTATGCCTTGTTTTGGACTAAACCTTCAAGCCTACAACCCCCGGTGGCCAGCCGGCCACTTTTTGAGGCTGTCGGCCACCCCTTTTGTCTTTGTTAATCGTGGCTGGCCAATTAATGGTGGCACTGCCACAATAATGGTGGTGGCCTGCCAACCATCAACGCTTATTTTCAGATATTTTGGCCAACTGTTACCACAATTGCCTCTATCTTCATACACATGTATAGATGGATTTATATCAGTCAAATGCATGTTTTTTTTTATATATAGGGGGTCTCCTCCCCCATTTTTGAGGGTTAGAAAATTTGGAATAAAAATCTCTCTCTCTCTCTCTCTCTCTCTCTCTCTCTCTCTTGCAAGTGTGTGCATATTAGCCTATATACATCACACTTTTGCCCACAACTCCTTAACCAAAGTTGACCATCTTTGAGCTGAGGTTCCTTAAGGCTTTCTTGGAGCTCTAGAAAGTGGTTTTGGCTTGAATTGTTGCCTAAAGTTGATCTTTGCTTCAAGAGGTATAATACTTGTCTTTTAAAATTATTTTGCATACTTGTTTTTCTATCTTTTTTCCATTGTTTTTAGGCTGTTTTTGAATTGTAAAAACTCTATTTTTGTGGGATAAAATTGGTTGTTAGAGCCCATTTAAGGTTAGGGGGTGGATCAGCCTTCTTTATTCCTTGTTCATAAGGCCTTTCCACCTTTGTTTCCCACTTTCAAACTATCTTTTTTTGGGCTTTTAAACACTGAATATCAGAGTATTTTCAGTGGTAAAAATCATGTTTTGAAGTCCAAATTTGGAGGAGTTAGCCTCCCCTCCTTGTGTCTTGTTTGCTAGCCTAGTTAGCTCTATTTGTTAGCTTAATTTTCTTGCCTTTTGTAGCTTAATTCTAGTTTATTTTAGGCTCTGCTTTGGACTATTTTAACTCTGGTTTTGGCTGGTTATTGCATTTTAGTCTTTTTTTTGCATGCTTCTAGTGTAAGTGTTCTTATAAGCTTGGTATTTTAGGACTTTAGATACTACTTGTTTGAGTTGGTTGCATGTTTTAGTGTTTTTCTCACTTAATTTCAGCACTCATTAACCTCTGCAACCTCCCTCATTTCTTGACTTTTTATTTTCTTTGAGGGTTATTAAGGTTCAATGCCTAATGGTTTAATCCTCTTTTGAGGGTTCTTTATCAACGACATGATACTTCTCTTTTGCCTTAAATTACCCCTTGTTTGACACTTTCTTCTCTTTTAGTGGATTTGCTCACCAATGGACTTAATTGGTTAAGGAATGGTTGGTAATATAAAATGAGTAACTAAAAGTGGCAACTGAAATGGTGCAAGATAAGAAATTGGTTGTGTTTTGGTGTGTTCAAATCGGATGTTAATTTGAACACAAGGAAATTTGGGGCATTTCATACTCAAAGTGATGAAATGTGCCAATTTTCTAAGGTCTCCATTGCCCATGATCATGCATGATAGGGTGATGGCCTTTGGTTTTGTTTGTGCATTTATCAAACTTGTACACCTTGGTTCTTTGGCCATTATCCAATGAAATTGCTTGATTGATGATTTTGGAACCAAGTGTATCACTCATTTGAGCTTGTTTTGATGATAAGGAGGGATACAGAGTACAAATAACTTGTAAGAATACCCTCTCTTTGCCCTGTTTGCTCTCTATTATAGCAAGGATGGTGGATCATCAGTGGCCGGCCGGCAACTGTTACTGGTTGGTAAGCCATCAGTATTGGACGGCAACCTCCCAATGGTGGCCAGCCGGCCACCACTTCTAGCCCGCTGGGCACCAGTGATTTTTGAGTAATGTGCTAGTAAAGCATGGAAAAGTTGATCTGAAGAAGGAAATCAGTGCAAGGATTGTGTAACAGAAGCATACAGCAACAAAACAGTGAATGTTCTTCGGGCAAAAACCGAGCATGCATGGGCCTCCTTCATTTCCCAAACTAGTTAATTAGTTTAAATTAGTCATTTATTTGGTGTACTTAATTAGTTGTAGCTAATTAGTAAAGTGTTGTACATAATTAATTAATCCGTGTTGTAATTAATTAGTTGTAGCTAATTAGTTTGTTTTTGTGCTTATTTAATTAGTTTAGATTTGATTAATTAAATTTAGTTTGTGTTGTAATATTTAATTAGCTTAGCCTAGTCAAATTCTTAATTAATTAGCTTAGAATAGTTAGTTAATTTATTTATTCAAGTTTTATAATAATTAGTTAAGTAGCGTAGCTTAGCTAGTTTATTCATTCGGACTCTCCTTCATGAGAGCATGTTGTAATAATGTGTATGACTTCCAACCCCACGTCTTTCTCCCTTTTATTTACTAGATTTTGATGGTTAGATTGGAGACATCATGTTTCAATTAGCATATCGCATGTTTGCATTCATTCATTTGTCTTGCATACATTGAGGATCGGTTAATCATTCAAACTGCATTGTCGTTTCAATACTTCTTTGAATACGTGCTTAGACCGCATGCTATTTACATGATCCATATAACATGCTAAGTTGCTGAGCATTTTTTTGTTGCCTTATTGAATGTGTTGTGTTAGACATTTGGCATAGTTAGGAACATGCATTTTTCTAACTAGTTTCTTTCCTTGGCTTGGAGTACTAGGTGAGTTTTGGTGCTTTAGCATACTTGCATGAGTGTGAGTGGCTGCCATGTCTAGCATGCTTGCCATGAGGCTAAGTGCTTACTTGTTAAACTGTTTAAGTGCCTATGGATGAAGGCTTGTTGCTTTAATTGGAATGATTCAATGAATGTACGTTTAAGCCCGCTTTATTAAGTGGTAATTCGCAAACTTTAAGCCCACTTGAGGTGACAAAATCAAACCCTTTTCAAAAAACAAACATGAAATTGAATTGTTCCAATTTGGGCAAATAGTTTATACCTTGTGTGCGTGCATCACATAGTAAATGCTAGCCTAATAAACCAGAACAAGAGCATATAATGTTGATAAAAATCATATCATGATTAGTAGAGGCCGATCTTTGATCGGGCAAGCGAGGGTGCTCAAATGTATTCATGACCTTCCCCTCTCGTACCCATGTTCCCAAGCCAAGGCAACTTTGGTGATGATGGACACGTGGCCTTTGGCACGAGTCATGGTGTGGGCTCGCCTTTTTCCGCGCCCCACCGTTCGGAAAGGGTTTGAAAAGAAGGCATCACAGTTTAGACTCTCGCGGTTCTGAATCTAGTTTCACAAGTGCAATGTGAAACTGATAATCACCAAAGAGTCCAAATCTGGTAAACCTTTTTGGAAAATCGATTTTAAATCAAATAATGCCAAAATTGGACTGCTTTGCCAGATACGGATTCGCCACCTAAATATTTTGTTTTTGGGGAAATTCAAGAAACCCTAACTCGTGCCAAAGGCCACGTGTCCATCATCACCAAAGTTGCCTTGACTCGGGAACTTAGGTATGAGAGGGGAAGGTTCTGAAATGAGCACCCCTACTCGCCCGATCAAAGATCGGCCTTTACTAATCATGATATGTTCTTTTATAAACATTATGTGTTCTTATTCCGGTTATTAGCTAACTTTACTATGTGACGCACACAAGCAAGTATAGACTAGTCACAAGACTTGGAATAATTCAACTCATGTTTGTTTGCGAAAATGGTTTGAATTTGCCACCCGCAAGTGGGCTTAAAAATGTGGATTTGCCACCAAACAAGATGGGCTTAAAACATGATTTGCCACAACAAAGTGGGCTTAAAACGTACATTTGTTGAATCGTTCCAATTCAAACAACAAGCCTTCATCCACAGGCATTCATGCAGTTTAGCAAATAAGCACATAACCTCATGGCAAGTATGCGAAACATGGCAACATGGCAATCACACTCATGCAAGGATGTTATAGCATAAAACTCACCGAGTACTCCAAACCAAAACAAGAACTAGTTAGAAAAAATGCATGATCCTAACTACACAAGATGCCTAATGCATTACATGCAATATGAAATTAATAGGCTCGGCTACTAATATGGCATTCGATTCGATTTGATAACATGCTGTTAAACACGTATTCAAATAAGATGTTAAAATTGCAATGTAGTTTGAATGATGCACCGAGCCTCGGTGCATGCAAGACAAATGAATGAATGCAAACATGCAAGCATAAGGTATGCTAATTGAAAATGTCCCTAATCTAACCAACAAAAGCAATTAAATAAAATGGAGAAAGACGCGGGGTTGAAAGACATACACACACTCACACACACTTATTACAACATTGCGCCCTCGCGAAGGAGGGTCTGAATGAAGCTAATCTAAGCTAAGCTAATCTAATCAAACTAATCTAACTAATCTAATTTAAACTAATTAGACTAATTATTACAACACTTTAACTAATTAGAAACTAATTAATTAAAACAAATTCATGCTAACTAATTATGCAAAGCATTAAATTATACTGCCACTATTCCACCTCGGGAAGTGGAAGATGCATGCACTCGGTTTTCACCCCAAAAAGCCACCATTTTGCTCTTGAGAGGCTTTGTTTGCAGGATGGAACATACTCCAGAATCTTTCTGCTCCACCTTACCAAATACTTGTTGAGGGTTGCACCAGTGACCTGCCGACCATAGGAGGTTGCTGCCGGCCCCCTGCCGACCAAAAAGGTATTCTGCCGGCCATGGATGAGGCATTGCCGGCCACTGATGCTCAGAGTTATCACACTGCAGCAGAGCACAAACAGAGCAAAATAAAGGTTTTTCCAGAGGTTTATTTGTACTGTACCCCTCTTTATCATCTCAAAACCTCAAAGGAGTGGCACACTTGGATCCAAAACCACCAATCAAGCAATTTCATTGCATGATGGCCAAAGATCTAAGTTGTATAATTTCAATAAATGCACAAATATGATTCAAAGGACCACCACCCTATCATGCATGATCAAGGGCAATGGAGACCAAGGAAAATTGCACATTTCATCACTATTGAGTATGAAATGTCCCATTTGCCTTATGTTCAAACTGACATCCGATTTGAACACATGCAATGCAACACAAAGAATGCTTATCTTGCCTCTTTTACTTGCATGTTTTGTTTACTCATTTTACATTACTGATTCATTCTTTAATTGATTAAGTCCATTAGTGAGTGTCTTCTAAAGCAAAAGAAGTGTCAACCAAGGGGTAGTTCAAGGCATGAGGAAAGCTTCATGTCGTTGGTAATGAACCCTCAAAAGAGGATTAAACCATTAAGCATGAGCCTCAACCTCAAGCTTAAACAACCCTAAGGTTGAAACTACCCTCAAACAAATGGAAATGTGACGCAAAGAGGGAGGCTGCAAAGATGTTAAGTGATGGAATTAGGCATGAAAAAGCATTAAAACATGCAACCAAGACAAACAAATGATGCTCAAAGCCTAGAAACACTAAGCTAGTGAAGGATTTAACTTTACAACTATGCAATATAAGCCTCAAAAGCAATAACCAGCCCAAAACAGAGGTAAAACAGTCCAAAATATGGCTTAAAACATTCTAAAATTAAGCTAACACAAGCTAGAATAATAGGCTAAAACATGAAGCATACTAGACTAGTAAGCAAGACACAAGGATGGGAGGCTAAGCCCTCCAATTTTGGACTTCAAAACATGTTTTTAGCCACTGAAATAGCTCTGAAAATCAGTGTTTAAAAGCTCTGAAAAGGATGATGCAAGGGTGGGAAACACAAGGGCAAAGGCCTCCAAAACAAGATACAAAGAAGGCCTATCAACCCCTCAACCTTTAATGGCCTTTGGACCCAAGCTTCAGCCCAAAAACATAGAGTTTTTATAGCCCACAATCAATTGAAATACATACTAGAATGAAGACAAAACTATCTAAGATAGTAAGCTACAACATGGGGTTACACTACAACCATGCAAAGACTACTCATACAACACTAACAGCTCAAAACAGAGCTAAAGTAGCCAAAATCAGAGGCAAAAACATACTGGAAATAAGCTAAGTTAAGCTACAAAAACATGCTAACATCTGAAGCTAACTAGGCATGCAAACAAGACACAAGGATGAGAGGCTAACCCCTCCAATTTTGGACCTCAAAACAAAGTTTTGCCACTAAAAAACCTCTAAATTTCAGTGGTTAAAAGGCTAAAAGAGTTGGTTTGAAAGTGATGAGAAGATGGCTGCAGACAGCCCATTTTTGACCACCCTTAAGACTTGGGCGTTACTGATGGTTTACTTGGTGGTAAAAGGTGTACAGGGCAAAGGTTCAATTTCTTCGGCAAGGAGAGAGACAAATCTCAACTTCACACACCATTGTGGACCAAAGCTATTTTGAATGGTTTTTAGACCTTAAAACCCTCTCTTTCAAAACATTTTTGAAATGAAGTTTCTACGATGTTCCGAGGCTCGCATTTTGTCAAACGTTGTGCTTTTCGGTAAACCGAGCAAGGACAAAGTGGAAATGAATGAAAGAGAGATGAAATCTTTGAAAAATCTTTCAAAACGCCATGCTTAGGGGTTTGAAGTTGAAGAAAAGAGGAAAGGAGAGGAGAAAACTAGTTTGGGAGAAGTTCGGCGTGAATCTGGGTAGAAGAGGGTCGAGCAGCCCTCGCTGAATCGGGCTTATTCATCTGCATACTTGGATTTTAGCTATGAGCCCACCACCGTTGGAAAGCTTACTTCCGGGGCTTCATTTTTCACTCAAGAATCTCCTAAAGCCAAATCCGGGAGGGGGAGATATGATTGGTTGAAGTTGGGCATCATCCCGGTTGGATCGAATCTGCGCAGCTTCACCAAAAAGGGCATAACTTTTTGCACAGGAGGAATTTTAATGCAAGGTTTGTGGCATTGGAAAGCTAACTTCCGAGGCTTCAATCTAGACACCCACCGGCCACCTTTTGACCTTACCGGCCACCTACCGGCCATCAATTTAGCCGACCGGCCAGAGAAAATAGCAGGTCGGCCAAATATTGTGCCGACCGGCCATTTATTTGGCCGATGACCTCCTTTCATGGCCAATATGACCCTTTTGCACCCTTCAAGCATGGTGCATGCCAGCTGTGCCAGCTGGAATGCACCAACACTCTCCCCTGTGCATAAGTGTGGTTGTTTTGCACCTTTGACCACTTTTGACCCCTCTTTTTGCACCCTTTGCTCAAGGCTTCTTGAGGAAGTCTTGACCCTTTGTCTTGGCTTCCTCAAGAAGCTTGAACCCTTAGCTTAGCTTCTCTTGGAAGCCTTGACCCCCTTGACCCTTCCTTTAGCTTCTCTTGTAAGCTTTAAGCCCTTTCATTGTCTATATAAGGAAGCTTCCTTCTCCTTTGATGGGTTCAGCAAAAAACCAGACTTAGGGTATATATATCTGATATATATATATACACCCTCTCTCTCTATATCTCCCTCTTTCTCATCCTTTGTGTGTGTTTAAGAGCCTTAAAGTGTGTTTTGACCATAGTATTGCACCAACACACACACCATTACACCACACTTCGACTTGAGAGGCCTTGAGGGTTTGTTCTTGGAGTTTTAAGCTGGTTTTCATCACAAGAAGAGGTCTGACCTTGCTGTTCATCAAAGGTTCTTCAAGGGTAACTTCTTTGCTTTAGTTTCCCCAATCTTGCATTAGCTTTTGACCTGTCTTGCATTCTGATTTAAGCTTTGTGTATAAATGAAAAAAGTCTTGTTTTTAGCTCCTTTTTACGTTTGTTCAAGAACACTTTTGTGTTTGGGGTTGTCTACCCCCTCTTAGGCCTTGTTTGGCCTCATTTTTGTGCATTTTTAGTGAGCTCCGGGACCCCCTTGTTTGGGCCTCCTCACCACTGAAATCTTGAGGGATTTCAATGGTGAGGATGGTGGTGTAAGGTCCTAAGAAGGAGAGGGTCATCCCCTCTCCTTGTTGTCTTGTTTGATGCCCTTTTTGGCCTTACAAAGGGGCCTATATTTGCACACTTCTTGAGCTCGGTTCAGGCATTTTTCAGTGGGTTTTAGGACCCCCATAAGCCATTTCCAGAGTTGTTTTTGGCTATATTGAGTGTCCCTCTTGCATGTTTATAACAACCCCTTGCATGGCCTTCCAAAGGAGCACCTCATTCTAACATGTGTTGGCTCTATTTCAGTGGGTATTTGGTGTTTATTTAGCATGTTTTATCTCTGTCCCTTGTTGGTTTGTCGACCCTTGTCATAAATCATACACTTGCTTTGTATTCCTCTACTTTGCCTAGAAATGCATCTTGCCTTCGGACCACCATGCTTGCATATTTTGGCTTAGCTTTGCGAAGTTTTTGGTCATGTTTTAACATGCTTAAGGTCTGTCTCGGGTCTTTGGAGTCATGCTTTCCATGCTTTGTATAGCTTCTTTGCATTCTAGCTTACTAGCCTTGGGTGTGTGGGTCACTAGCATGCTTTACTTGGCTTGTTCTCATGATTTGGCATCATTGGAGACCACATTTCAGTCCATGTTCCATGCTTGCATACTTGCATTTTCCATCCCTTTCATGCTTTGAAGAGTTGATGGCTTATGCTCCATGTTTAAGGCCTTGGGCATGCATGCTTGTGTGTGTTTTCATGCCTTTGTTGCATCATTTTGGCCACTGTTTTGGACCTAGTAGAGAGTTGTCCAAGTTAGTGTAAGACCATCCTTTGCATGTTGATGCATGCTCACCTTGTGTGTTGTGGCATACTTGAGTGTTGTTGCATGTTTAGGTTGCTTAATATGATGCATGCCTTGCACACTTGCATGCTTAGATCACATCTTGTATACTTGTCACTCCCATTATTATTCCATATCTTGCATGCTTGCTCATTTAGGTTGTGTGCCTAACATGCATTGTGCATTACTTGCTTGCATGCCCATGTTGCATACTTAGTTAACATGCCTAGGTCGCATTGCATGAGCATACATGCCTTGCCTCTTGAATTGAGTATGATAGAGGTTGGGTTTCACTTGTTTGTTTGATGTGCATCTCATTTGAAATCAAAGTGCATACTTGGTTTTTTGGGCCATCACGCATTGAAATGCGCGATTGGTGGTCCGAGAATCGAGAACCATGTCCCTTTGAGTCACCAACATGATAAGGGATGCGTTGGTGCACACATTTGCTTGAAATGCATTGCCATGCTTTTTGCCCTCTGCACGCCAAACAAAGCAGGTTTCTGCAAGAAGTTTTGGCCAGTCGGCTACATGGAGTGCCGACCGACCAATTATTGATGGCCGATAGCTCAACAAATGGCCGATTACCATCCGGACATGGCCGGTGGTGTTCCCACTTGGTCGGTGGCACTCCACAGTGTGCAGAGAGCATACCTTGGGATTTGTGCAAATTTCAGAAGAACAGAGCAGGGAAAATAGAGGCAAACTTGTGCATGGCGATGGATTTCCGAGCAAAGCCGAGCATGCATGCATCCATCCCTCTTCCCGAGGCCTTTTACTGTTTTCAATAGCTTAATTGATTTGTTAATTAATTAAGTGATCTGTAATTATTTAATTAGCTTGTCAGTTAGTTAAATTGTATTATTCTTTTGGTCCCTCCGAGCGAGGGCGAATTTGTAATAAGTGTGGGTGCGTGTGTGCATGTCTTCCAACCCCCACTTCTTTCTCCCTTTTACTTACCTGCTTTGATGGTTAGTATTAGGACATATTTAAATTAGCATAGCTTATGCTATGCATACGTGCATCCATACATTTTTCTTGCATGCACCGGGCTCGACGCATCATTCTAACTGCATCTGTATTTCAATTCCAAATTGAATACGTGTTAGTTGTAGCATTTCACATGCCATGTTTAGGATAGCCAAGCCTATTGTAGTTGCATCTTTGCATGTGTTGCATTAGCCATTTTAAACATGAACTAGGATCATGCATATGATTACTAACTAGTTCCTGTTTTGGCTTGGAGTACTAGGTGAGCTTTTATGCTTTATCATACAGCATGCGTGTGAGTGTTGCCATGACAGCATGATTACCATGAGGCTAGCTGCTTATGTGATATAACTACTTGAATGCCTGTGGATGGAGGTTGAATTATCTAAATTGGGATAATGCATTAAAACTGTGAGTTTTAAGCCCACTAGATAGTGGCAAAACCGTCTTTTCTAAAAGCCCACTCGAGGGTGGCAAAACCCGCATTTTAGCCTACTCGCGAGTAGCAAATCACTTTCAAAACAAACATGAAATATTTTGTTCCAATTTAGGCGATTTGGTCTATATTTGTTTGCTGCGCACATAGCATAGTAATTCTAGGCTAATAACCGGAATAAGAGCATATAATGTTTTCAAAACAAGATATCACGGTTAGTAGAGGCCGATCTTTGATCGGGCGAGAGGGGGTGCTCATAGCTGACCTTCCCCAATCGTACCCAAGTTCCCGAGCCGAGGCAACTTTGGTGATGACGGACACGTGGCCTTTGGCACCGAGCCAGGGTTTCCTAAATTCCCCCATTAAAAAATATTTAGATGGTGACTCTGTATCTGGCAAAGCAATCCATGTTTGGTACTTCTTTTCTAAAAATCTGTTTTCTCAAAACGATTTGCCGGATTTGGACTCTTTGGTTCAGATTAAGAACCGTGACAAATTGAGTCCTAAACTGTAATAGACCCAAAAGCGAACAAAACAGGACTCATCCTCCCGGGGCGTTCGGGGACGTATACAATGGCACAAAAGCTTAACAAGCAAAGAGACAAGAAGGGTGGACCACCCCCAAACTCAAAATAGCCTCAAACCACCATTTTTAAGCCTCAAAAATAGAGGCTTTTGTAGTTGAAAACCAGGCCAAAATAGTACAAAAAGATGGCAAAAACAAGTATGAAAAAACAAACTTAAAGGGTAAAAGTTATACCCCTTGAAGCCAAGCACACTTTAGGCACAAATGAGTCACCAAATCAAGATAAAATCACCTTCTAAAGCTCAAATAAGGCCCTAAGGAATCTCAGCCCAAAGATAACCAACTTTGGTTAAGGATGTACAGGCAAAGGAGAAGTGTATCTCTACTTGTATGCACAAAGGTTCAAGAGAGAGAGAAATGTAGAGAGAGAGACTCCCAAAATATTTCACTCATAAAATATTCTAACCTTCAAAACAATAGAGAAATGGCCTCTATATATGGAAAAAAGAGAGCTCAGGTCGAAAATATCTCAAAATGGACAGCTGGAAGACAAATATTTGCAAAAATCTGTCTTTTTACACCAATGGCCGGCAAGCCATCATTGATGGCTGGCAAGGGTCCATTTCTGGCCGGCAAGGCACACTCCTGCCCAGCATATGGCCAGCAAAGGCCATTCATGGCCGGCAAGCCTCATTTAGTGGCCAGATAGAAAATTTGCTTTTTGGGCCCGACTTCAACCGGACATCTCACATCAAAATTCCAAGTATGCAAAAAGATATGTCTTTTTTAGTGAAGACTGCTCAGCTTTGATCCTACTCGGATTCATGCCCAACTTCTCCCAAACTGGTTTTTCTCTCCACTCCAATTTTCTTTAACCCCAAACCCATAAATAAGGTGTTTTGAAATATTTTTCAAAAAGTTCACCTCTCTTTCATTCATTTCCACTTTGTCCTTGCTCGGTTTAGCGAAAAGCGCAACATTTAACAAAATGCGAGCCTCGGAACATCGTAGAAGCATTTTCAAAATTAGTTTGAAAAAGAGGGTTTTAAGGTTTAAAAATCATTTTGGTCAAAAGGCTTTGGTCCAAAATGGGGTGTAATTTTGGGGTTTGAAGCTCCTCTTGCCAAAGAAATCTAACCTTTGCACAACATAACCTTCACCATCAAATAAGCAATCAGTGGCGCCCAAGTCTTAAGGGTGATCAAAAATGGGGTATCTACGCATGGGTTTCCTAGATTTTTCAAAAATATTTAGGTGGCGACTCTGTATCTGGCAAAGTAGTCCAATTTTGGCATTTTTTATTCAAAATCAATTTTCCCAAAGATTTTTCGGATTTGGACTCTTTGGTGTTTATCAATTTAACATTGCACTTGTGAGATTAGATTTAGAACCGCGGGAGTCCGAACTATAGGGCTTATTTCCGAGCTTCTGAAAGGGGGCGCGAAAAAAGTCAAGCTACAGCAGCAATTACAAATGTAAGTAATGAAGACATTTAGTTCAAGGTCAATAATTACTAGCACAACTTGTACAACATCTTTGATACTCTAATCAATTTTGTTCCATGACTTCACGCCCTTGAGAGGGCACAACCTCCTAATTTGCAATCCAAACTCATTTGCTGCTAGGGTGGTATTCCCTCCAGTCATTGCATTCAATAGGCGATTGACACAAACATGAAGTTTCTCCCCTTTCTTGTTAGCATTTTTTTTTTTTTTGGCACTACTTTTCCTAAGGTAGGTCCACGTACATGAGTTGACCTAGTTTTCCTTGGTAAAAAAGGGGCAACAAGTCACACATTCAAATTGCAAATAGTGTCCCAAACGTATAATGCACTTTAATTGAGTAAAATGGTCTTACCTATGCCATGAGCCTGTGTCTCTTCTACAACTCTTTGTGCTTCATCCAGCGGCTGCGTCTCATTGGAAAAGGCAATTGGGGTGGCAATGTCATGTGCAGATGTTGCTAAGGCTGATGCATTGCTGCCACTTGCTGGTTTCTTACACCAACCTGCCTTAAGCCCAGGAACCATGCTACTAGCTGCAATATATTTGCAAACATGATATACATTAAGTAAAAACATTACATACATCATCGATATTTTAAAGATAGGTATAATCATTATGCTTGGTCTTGTTATTTGCACTTTCCATTATTTCCCAATTGAGAAGATATGATGCTGGATTTTCTTTCTTTGATGTTAGGTTCTCAGGGTATCCATCTGAAACTGGGTCAATCCCTGTTGTCTTTAGGGGGAAAAAAATTATGGCTATGCTGTAATAAAACCAGATAAATTTTGGAATAATTTGGTTAAAAAATTAGAGAATCTGGCAATTTAACTCCTTCCACATTTGACTTGGAGTTTGAAGATGAAAATTTCATAAATTTGACTTAGTTTCTGTAAAATTTGATAGTTGAACCCGTGAATATGACTATTTAATGTTTAGATCAGATGAGATCTGGACAAAAATTGACCTTTAGATTTTTATGAAATGAAGGCATATAAATTGAATTTATTTTCATTTCCAAAGCTTGTTTAGAGCAAGTAATTTGATTTCGTGTTCTTAGAAATAAGATGCTTATGAAATCCTGAAAGACTAGGATACCATTGCCATTGGCCTGAGACTATGTAATTATCATGATCTTAGTGATAAGGGTTTTGATTCCACAACTCTTTCTTGTTGCAGAACTTTTGTGATGCCATCTAGGATGTGTATTAGTCCAATACATAACAAGAAAGGAATTCTTTATCAGTCAGACAACACAACTTCATAGGAAAGGTAAGTTTCATGTGGCTTATTTTGCAATGAATCTTCTGTTAGATGTTGGTGATATTGCAACACTTGTGAACTATAAATTATTTTACTTGCAGTTGTGATTCTTTGTTAAAAAAACAACAATTTGAGGCTTATGGTTCACTGCATAGTGCAAACACTGACAGATGATTGGTGTCTTACATGCATATCAGGTGTTTCCTAGTTTACTTATCAGTAAAATGAACCAGGACATGATTGTTGCACTCGAAATTGAACTTGTTTTTGAAGCCATGTTTTCTTTTTGTGTGTTCCAAAAGGTTGCTAACAGACCATCTCTCTTCCCTAACAATCGGTATGGTGAGCCTTTTTGGCAAGTATAGAGGCATTACTTTCTCTACAAAATATTTGCAAAGGTGTATTTGTAATTTAACCCCAGTTGTGATTCTAATTTTAGAAATCAGACAAATGCATCCATTCTATCCAAATACATTAAATATGGAGCACTTTCAAAACAGAATTATAGATACATTTTCAAAGTGTTTATATTAGCAACAAACTCGTAGTCAAACTAATAAAAGAGAAGGGAAAAAGAAAGGGAAATGTATGAAACTAGTAAAATCAAACCATATTTAGGACATAAAACCCATACTAGCTTAGAAATCAATCCACAATAGCCAAACCCATTTCAGAAATGAACACCAAATTCAACTGGATCAAGTATATAAAACCCTAAAGCCACAATCAGAAAAAAGGGGAAACAGAGGAAGGGCGAGAGTGATAGAGAAAGCGAGAAAGAGAGAGAGACAGAGAGATAGATAGAGAGAGACTGTGAACGAGACAACTTGAGCAAGAGAGAGCGAGAGAGACAGCCAAACCGAGAGAGAGAGAGAGAGAGAGAGAGAGAGAGAGAGAGAGAGAGAACCTATGATCTGCAGCTGTGTCGGTGGTGCTTTGCACTGGTGGAGGTGGCCGTGGTCATGTCAATGTCGTCCGTACGGTGGGCTGCAATAAGGTGTTTCTCTCTGAGGTTTGGTGTCTAATTGTCTTTGTTTGAGAGGTTTGAATGTTGTTTTATGTAACAGAAAAAGGAGCGGGCAGCAATAAAAGAGTTCGCGCCCTAAAAAATTCAACCTTTAGCGACTAAACTCAATTTTTGTCGGCAAAAGGGTGCTTATTGGCGACTATCCTGTTTGGTAGCCACAGATAAATCAACAGTGACTATTGTATTGGTCGCCAAAAGTATTTGGTGACTAAATCTCCATTTGGTCAAGAAAAAAATAATATTTGCCGACTAAATTTTTTAGTCGCTAAAAAGTAACCATAAAATATACCTTGTTTTTGGTAACTAGCATTTATTTTGTAGGAAAAAAATAATATACGACTAAAAAAACTAACGGCGACTAATATTCTTTTTAGTCGCAAAAAGTGACATTGTTGCCGACAAAAAAATAATTTTGTCGCCAATAAGTAATATTTCTGACTAAAAAATTTCAGTAGTTACATCCTAAACCAATGCCAACTAATACATATTTTAGTTGCCCAAAGTGACATTTTTGGCTACTAAATTCCCTTTTATCACCAAAATTGGTTGCCAAAAGTGCAAATTCTTGTAATGACATAGGTATAAAATGTACAGACTTGGTTAACTGGTCGACAGCTACCCACACTTAATCATTACCCCATTGAGTCCTCGGAAGACCCACAGTAACATCCAACGTGACATGCTTCCATTTTCACTCAGCTATAGGTAAAGGTTGTAACAAACTCGCTGGTCATTGGTGCTCGGCCTTCACTTGTTGACAAGTAAGGCACCTCGAAACAAACAAAGCAACATATGTCTTCATCTTCCTCCACTAAAATTGGTGGCAAAGATTGTGGTACATCTTCGTGCCTCATGGATGTATAGCAGGGCGAGAATAGTGGAACTCCTAGAGTACCTCCTCTCTGCAAGACTGGCACAAAAAGGCGGTCTTGGTATCTCACACTCAAGGCTGAATGAACATTCGAACCCTTCTCTTGTTTCCCATTGGAGATCTTCCCTCAAATAGTCTCTACCTCATGATCATGTTGTTGTGCCTCTGTAACTCGACTAACCAAGGTAGGTTGTGCAACCACAGTAAATAAAGTGGCTAACTTAACAGACACGCTAAAGTGTAAGTTAAATTTGCCGATAGTGCCCAACATCTCCCACCCCCAGATGACAATACTTGCTATGCTCACCGATTTCCTACTCAAAGCATTGGCCACTACATTGGCCTTCGTCGAATGATAATGTAACTCAAAATCATAATCTTCAATAAACTCTATCCACCTTCTCTGCCTCAAATTGAAGTCTCTTTATGAGAACAGATATTTCAAACTTTGTGGTCAGAAAACACCTCAAATCTCTCTCCATACAGATAATGCCTCCAGATTTTGAAGGCAAGGATCACCGCCACTAACTCTAAGTCGTGCATAGGATAATTTCTCTCACAAGTTTTCAATTGCCGTGAACCATAGGCTAGAACTTTCTCTTCTTACATCAACACATATCCCAAACCTTCCCAAGATGCATCACAATATACAGAATAACCCAAACCCCTCTTTGGAATAATCAAAATTAGAGCAATGATGAGTCTAATCTTTAGCTCTCAGAACAAATTTTCATAAGCTTCACTCCACAGAAACCTAACTCCTTTCCTCCTCAAGCCAGTCTAGAGAAATCCTTTACAAAATATTGGAAATACCCGACTAAGCCTATGAAAGTCTAAATCTCAAAGGGATTCTTAGGTTCCTTCCAATCTTGCACTGTGTCTATTTTGGATAAATCTACAGTCATTCTTTCTCCAGACACCACATGGCCAAGAAACATAACTTCACTGAGTCAAAACTCACACTTCCTGAACTTAGCACAGAAATGGCGTGCTTTAAGCAACTCAGGTACAACCCGCAAGTGTTTCTTGTGTTCCGCTTTGGAGGGTGAGTAAACTAAGATATCATCAACGAAGACAACTATGAATCGATCTGAGAACTCACGAAATACTCAATTCATCAAGTCCATAAATGAATCTGGTGCGTTGATTAGCCCAAAAGGCATTACTAAGAACTCATAGTGGCCATACCATGTACGAAATTTTGTTTTCTGAATATCCTTCTCCATCACCCTCAACTAGTGATACCTTGATATCAAATCGATCTTCAAAAAACAACAAGACCCCTTCAACTAGTCAAACAAATTATCTATTCTTGACAATGGGTAATTGTTCTTAACAGTTACAAAGTTCAACTTACGGTAGTTAACGGACAACCGCAATGTGCCATCATTCTTCTTCGCAAAGTGAGTCGGTGCTCTCCAAGGCGACATACTAGGACAAATGAAGCCCTTATCTAATAGATCCTAAACCTACACCTTTAACTTGCACAACTTGGCTGGCACAAACCTGTAAGATGCCATGGAAATCAGAGTCGTGCCTAGCGCTAAAATCGTTAGAGAACTCGATCTCTCTATGTAGTTGTAATTCAGTAAGATCCTTCGCAAAGACATCTGGATACTCTCGAACTACTCTCGGCAAATCACCCTGAACCATAGCACCCTTATTAACTACCGAGATGGCAAAAAGGAAACTCAACCCTCATTGACCCTTAAGGTCATACAATGGAGGAATAAGATTATCACCCCAGTTACACAAGAAATAGAAACACTCTCTTGATGGTGTACACACACCCTCCTATGATGGAAATATATCGAAGCCCGAAAATAAGTCAACCAATCTATACCTAGAATCACATCAAAATCATGCATATCAAGAACAAGAAAATCGAAAGAGAGTCGATGATCTGTGACCTCAATCTCACAGGAGTAGCATACTCAACCCAATGTCACTCTACCCCAAATAGGTGTCTCAACAAATAAAAGAGACTCCAACTAATCAAACTTCAATCCCAAAGCAGATGCACAAGAAGATGAAATGAAGAAATGAGATGCACTCGTATCAATCAACACATTTGCTAAGTAATTGAATAGCAAAAAGTTACCTCTCACAACAGGAGGTACCGACAACTGCTCCAGTGTGGTAACAACATACACACGCCCTAGACGCTTTTGATCAACTTGCTCAACCGTCAGAGCATAGGCCCAAAGAACTGACTAAGTCAAAGTGGCTCCTTGATTAGCCCTCAATTCTTGAACAGACTAAGCTAGCTAATGGGTTTGTGTTTTCCTTGAACCAGATGCACTAGATATGCTACCCGATTGAGGGTAAAACCTCCTCAAATGCCCAGTCTGCCCACACTAATAATAGATAGGTAGCTGCCCTCTCCTTTGACCCTAACTCTGAGAACAAGTTGAATACGATGCAAACTGTTGCTGTCATCCTCTCTGTGGGCAAGTTGGGTACTTGTAACCCAACTGACCATACTTAAAGCACATGAATCCACCTTGGTTGCATCTCCCAAACTAGAGCTCAGCATAAGAAAGGTGGATCTAGACTTACTAAGCTTAGGACTATTGCGAGGTAGAACCCTTTTGCCTTTTGTTATCCCTCACCTCCCCTAAAGATTCTTGCCCCCTTTACTTGGAGCCTCTCATCCGCTCCTCCTTTATTCAAATCCCTACCTCCAAATAGGTTGCCGATTCCACAAGGTGCCATATCTCCATCACCACAAGTTTTAGTGCAAACTTCAAAAGGCTAGTGAAGGCCGCCACAAACTTGGCCACTGGTGTGTTCAACTGCTTAAGTTTTAAAAACTGCTTTATCAACTTCTCCCTCATTGTGGGTGGTAGAAACTTATCCTAGAAGGCATTAACAAAAGCCTTCTAAGTCACCCCGATACGGCCCCTCACAAACTTTCACCATTGACTAGCGTCGCCCTTAAGCTAAAAGACTGCCAAGGTCACTCTCAAATTGTCGCCGTCGATGCCAGAAATCTTGAACGTCTTTACTATTTGCCCAAGCCACTCGTCGGCCTTTAGTGGCTCTTTTGGATCGCCCACAAACTAATCCGGATTCGACCGGAAGAACTCCCTCTTCAAAAAAGATGGCCCTGACTATGCAACATGGGGCTAGACTTGATTCTTAGCTCTGAGAATGTCCATGAATTCCCACAATGCTCCTACCATTTCACGGGCTAAGGCACTTATGGCTTGCTGGCCTGTTGGCTCGGCCAAGTTTGCCTAACCAACCCCCTCCTCTTGTGCTGGAATTTCATCTGGAATCATCATTTCTTGCCCTCTAGGTCCGCCTCACCTATGACCACCATGTTCGCATCCTAACATGCTAATAAAAGTAACACAAAATTTAGCACATTCACCATGTGCCATAACTAAGTCACACATGTCCCAATACAGCAGACGACACATAATTCACTCCACGTAAGCACCAAATCACATATTTATAAATGAATTTCCTTTCTAGATAATAATCATTTCGCAACATTGCCAAAGTTCCTGTTAGAATTAGTAGTGATCAGGTGCTCCTCTAATAGGACTTCTACAAATTTGTAGACACGATCAATATCTTAGAACCTAAATTCTATACTCACTTAATCGCATAAGCATGTTATCACGTAGTATACCAGGTATATGTCTATTACTATCTAGTGAGACAAATCCATTGTGGTAATAACCACGTCGCACAAGCCTAAAGTATTCAAACCCAGTAAGCTCAGATTTCAAGTTGTAACTCTTTGAAATAATAGCAATAGATATAATCATAACTCTCATAGATACCTTGGTATTGCTCAACAGATATACGGATGCTTATAAGATTCAATCATCAATTAAAGACAATATACTCGAATATTCTCTCTTTCATCAATTCCTTGAATGTAGTGCAAAGATGACATCGCATGCATTAATACATTCATTAACCCTAAGCTATGCATAGAACAAAAGAAGAAAATAAAAGTTCTTGCCCTAAGGGCTACATATTTCCAAGACAATGTTTGGTTGAAACAAAAGTGGGTCAAGCCCAATATAATTAAAAAGCTTGAGACTTGTACAAAAGATATTTACAACATAAAAATAAATAAGCCTTCAGTTCCAAGAACCTCCCAAGCTAAGTCCTTGGTGGAGGCATACCGTCAGCACCTGAAAGTTGATTTCCACATAAGGTGAGCTGTAGCCTAGTAGAGAGTATTTTGCACTATATGATGCTTAACAAAGTCATATGGTGAATGGACGTGAATTCCATTTACCAAAACATTACATTTTCTCCTCTAAAGCATGCTATGCCATGTTTATAAATCAATTTATAAACCAATAGTTTTAAAACAAAAAACAAGGCAACAGATACACAATAATGGGAATCTTTAGGTATGTGTTTACTAGTAGGCTATAGAAGCACTACCAATCCATTTTACATGTAGTAACCGGAAAGATCGGCACTTGACCGCACGGCTTTCTGGACTTTCACCAAGGACACACAAGCCAACATAGATATCACCACAACCACACCCCTAACTAGATTCACCAAGATATTCACCCATTTTTTCTCAAAACAAAACATTTCCAATGTATAATTATTAAACGATGTTCAATGCATGATGTATGAGTGAATGGTTTTAATTAACTTAGTCCTCATACAATTTCTACAACAATCAAAACTATCCTCCACCGATTGTCCAACCTGATATCTCTATACAAGAAATAATTTATAACCAATAGATAGAAATTTCAAAAAAATTCAATATAGGAATAACAATACATGTTTCATTTCACTTTCCAACTCAATAAGGATCCAACATATCCCCATCATTCACCTCTTTATTCAAAACCAATGATTTCCAAAGATTTCCAACAAAGTACTTGTTTCCTTCAAAAATTCCTTTAAAAGAAAGATTTTCAAGATTTCATCCCTAATCATCATTACAACCATTTCCATAACATTTCTCATGAATCTATTTATAAATTCCTTTTTTGTAGTCCCAAATCAATCCAAATAAAACCCCAAAACATTCCTCTATTCAAGATCACAGGACAAAGAAAAAAATCATACAAAGATGTTAGAAGTCCTTACCTTAAAGTCAAAAGAGAATAGGAATAAATCTCAAAATTTGACAGAGATGGATCTTGGATTTTCATATTAAAATGATCACCTTGCCGAGCTCTACCCTTTAACTCAAGCACTAAGGCAGCGAGATTCACGGATATGAGTGTATAGAGTGATTTATTTAAGAACTAGAGAGAAAAAGTGAAGAAAGTGGCTCAAAAAGTTTTTAGAGAGAGAGAGGGAGAGCGAAAAGCAAAAAGTAAAAGAAAGATCTTTTCCCATACCTTTATATGCACAGACCGCTAAGCCACCAAAAACACTGCTCAAGCGTCAGACAAATTCTGCTTGAGTGACTAACCCATGGCTCGAGTGAAGAAACCAAACTCCCAAAACATCAACCCTGTAGAGTAGATTGCTCGAGCGAACTAACAACCGCTCGATCGAAGAACAACTTCCTTCGGGTGCACTATTGGGTTGATTATGTGTTCGTAGTGATCAAATAACCAAATGGAAGTCACCAAAGTGAAACACGATTTTTCAATTTGTTCTAAAATTTTTGGACAAAATAAATTCTGTAAATTTTCTTTTCAATGGATTATAATTTGATTCTTGCTTACTGAGTTTAACACTACTCTAATACCACTATAGAATAAATTAACAATGGTAATGATCAATAATCTCGTAAGGGTGTTTATCACTCAAGGGTGTTTATCACGCAAGAAAGTTGAGGATCCAAAAGAGAACAAAAATATAATAATTCAAGTACTTGCCATGAGTATTTATATACATCATGGTGGCTATTGGGAATGGTCACACCTATTGGGTTTGTTTCACAATACTAATTGTAGCTTAACTTTTTCGCGCCCCCTTTCGAAGAGCTCAAATTGGTCCTACAGTTCAGACTCTTGTCACAGTTCTGAATCTAATCTCACAAAGTGCAATGTGAAACTGATAAACACCAAAGAGTCCAATCCGGCAAATCATTTTGGAAAATTGATTTTAAATCAAATAATGCCGAAATTGGACTACTTTGCCAGATTACAGAGTCGCCACCTAAATATTTTGTTTTTAGGAAATTTAGGAAACCCTGACTCGTGCCAAAGACCACGTGTCTGTCATCACCAAAGTTGCCTCGGCTCGAGAACTTGAGTACGAGAAGGGAAGGTCCTGAAATGAGCACCCCCGCTCGCCCGATCAAAGATCGGCCTCTACTATCATGATATGATGTTTTATAAACCTTATGTGTTTTTATTCCAGTTATTAGCTAACTTTACTATGTGATGCACACAAGCTAGTATAGACTAAGTCGCAAGACTTGGAACGAATTCAACTCATGTTTGCTTTCGAAAATGGTTTGAATTTGCCACCCTCAAGTGGGCTTAGAAATGCGGATTTGCCACCTCAAGTGGGCTTAAAACATGATGATTTGCCACTTCGCAAAGTGGGCTTAAAATATACATTTGTTGAATCATTCCAATTCAAGCAACAAAGCCTTCATCCACAGGCATTCATGCAGTTTAGCATATAAACAAATAGCCTCATGGCAAGCATGCCAAACATGGCATCATTCGCAATCACACTCATGCAAGCATGCTGAAACATAAAACTCACCAAGTACTTCAAGCCAAAACCAAAAACTAGTTAGAAATATACATGATTCCTAACTATGTTAAATGTCTAATGCAACACATGCAATAATGCAACTAATAGGCTCGGCTACTAATATGGCATATGATCAATTTGAACAACATGCGATAAACACGTATTCAAAGAAGTATTAAAATTGCAATGCAATTTTTATGATGAGCTAAGCCTCGAAGCATGCAAGGCAAATGAACGAATGCAAACATGCAAGCATAAGGTATGCAAATTGAAAATGTCCCTAATCTAACCACTGAAAGCAATTAAATAAAAGGGAGAAACACGTGGGACTGGAAGACATGCGCACACGCACATACACTTATTACAACATTGCACCCTCGCGAAGGAGGGTCCGAATGAATAAGCTAATCTAATTAAACTAATTAGACTAATTGTTACAAATCAAAATAAAGAAATAGCTATACTAAGCTACTTAATTATTGCAACACTTAACTCATTAACAAACTAGTTAATCAAGACAAATATGCACTAATTAAACATGCGAAGCACCAAACTACACTGCCACAACTCTGCTTTGGGAAGTGGAGGATGCATGCACTCGGTTTTCGCCCCTAAAAGCCTTCCAGTTTGCTCTTGAGAGGCTCTATTTGCAAGGTTGAGCTTAATCCAAGAACTTTCTGCTCCACCTTACCAAATCAATGCTGAGGATCGCACCAAAGGCTCGCCGCCATGAATGCTTGTCGCCGCCCTCGCCGCAAAAATGTACCATGCCAGCCAAGGATGATGAAGCATTGCCGCCATCAAGGAGCCATCGTCGACCATTGGTGTCTTTGAATCACCCTGCGCAACAAAGTACAAACAGAGGAAAAAAGAAGGGTTTCCCAAGGATATGTTTGTACTGTGGCCCTCCTTATCATCTCAAAACATCAAAGGAGTCGCACTCTTGGATCCAAAACCAACAATCAAGCATTTTCAATGCATGATGGCCAGAGATCCAAGTTGTACACTTTCAATAAATGCACAAAACAAGACTCTAGACCACTACCTTGTCATGAATGATCAAAGGCAATAGAGACAAAGGAGATTAGCTCATTTCATCACTTTGAATATGAAATGCTCCAATCTTCCTTGTGTTCAATATAACGTCCGATTGAACACATGCAATGCAACACAATATGCTTAACTTGCTCAAGTTTTACTTGTCAAATTTTATTTAAACATTTTAAGTTACCGAACCATTCTTTAGTCAATTTGTCCAAGGTGAGAGTCCTCTAGAGAGAAAGAAATTTCAACCAAGGGATAATGTAAGGCAAGAGAGAGTTCATGCCGTTAGTTAGTAGAAACCCTCAAAAGAGAATTAAAACCATTAAACACAAACTCTATCTCAAGCTTAAAGGATCCCAAACTTGAAACAACTCTCAAAGGCAATTTAAAGAGTGAAACAAATGAGAATATGACAGAGTTATATATGCTGAAATTACATGCAAAATGGCACTACAAAATGCAACCAACTCAAACAACTCATGTTTAAAGGCCCAAAACAATGAGCTAGTGAAGGAATTTACATTACTGTTATGCAATACAAGGCTCAAAAGCAACAACCAGTCCAAAATAGATGCAAAACAGCCCAAAATATAGCTTAAAACATTCTGAAATTAAGCTAACACAAGCTAGAATAGTAGGCGAAAACATGAAGCATGCTAGACTAGTAAGCAAGACACAAAGAGAGGAGGCTAATCCCTCCAATTTTGGACTTCAAAACATGTTTTTAGCTACTGAAATAGCTCTGAAAAATAGTGTTTAAATGCTCTGAAAAAGATGATGCAAGGGTGGGAAACACAAGGGCAAAGGCCTCCAAAACAAGGTTCAAAGAAGGGCTATCAACCTCTTAACCTTTAATGCCCATAGGACTCAAGCTTCAGCCCAAAAAGACAGAGTTTTTTATAGCCCAAAATCAATTGAAAGACATGCTAGAATGAAGACAAGACTAGCTAAGACAATAAGCTAAAACATAGGGTTACACTATAACCATGCAAAAGACTACTCATACAACACAAACAACTCCAAACATAGCTAAAACAGCCCAAATCAGAGGCAAAAACATGCTAGAAATAAGCTAAATTAAGCTACAAAAACATACTAACATATGAAGCTAACTAGGCATGAAAGCTAGACACAAGGAGGAAAGGCTAACCTCTCCAATTTTGGATCTCAAAACAAAGTTTTTGTTACTGAAAAACCTCTGAGTTTCAGTGGTTAAAAGGCCAAAAGAGTTGGTTTGAAAGTGATGAAAAGATGGCACAAAAGCTTAACAAGCAAAGAGACAAGAAGGATGGACCCCCCCCCCCCAAAACTCAAAATAGCCTCAAACCACCATTTTTAAGCCTCAAAAACAGAGGTTTTTGTAGTTTAAAACCATCCCAAAAACAGTTTGCAAAGGTGGCAAAACAAGTGTGCAAAATAAGCTTAAATGGGTTAAGTTCTATACCTTTGAAGCAAAGCACACAATAGGCACAAATTTGAGCTTAAACCACCTTAAGGAGTTCCAAGAGGGCTTCAAACAACGTCAGCCCAAGGATGAACCACTTTGGTTAAGGGTTGATAGGTTAAGAGAGAGAGAGAAATATAGAGAGAGAAAATTATAGAGAGAAAATTATAGAGAGATGAGAGACCCCCCAAAATTTTTCACTCCTAAAATGCTCTAACCTTTAAAACAATAAAGAAGGCTCTCTATATATAGAAAAATGAGGCTTCAGGTCGAAAATATCCCAAAATGGACAGCTAGAACAGCTGCAACACAAATATCTGCAGAAATCTGACTTTTTGCATCAGTGGCCGGCACATGTCCATTATTGGCCGGCAAGGATCACTCTTGGATGGCAGGTGGCCAAAAAAGGCCATTCATGGCCGCCACATGGCCAGAAAAGCCCATTCATGGCCAGCAACCTCCACCTCTGGTTGGCCAGAAAAATCTGTTTTTTGGGCCTAACTTCAAACGGACATATCTCCTTCATCTGAACTCCTTTTCAGGTCATTCTTGAGCCTAAATTGTAGCCCCATAAGTATTCTTTCCAATGGTGACAACCTCACCTCAAATTCCAAGTATGAAAAAAGTTATTCTCATTTTAGTGAAGACTACTCAGTTTCGGTTTAACCGGATTCATGCCTAACTTCTCCTCAGCTAATTTTCTTCCCCCCTCTCCTCTTTTTTTCAACCCAAACCCCTGAATAAGGTGTTTCGAAATATTTTTCAAAGAGTTCGCCTCTCTTCCGTTCATTTCCACTTTGTCCTTGCTCGGTTTACCGAAAAGCGCAACATTTAACGAAATGTGAACCTCGGAACATCGTAAAAACTTTTTTTCAAAAATGTTTTGAAAGAGAGGGTTTTAAGGTCTAAAAATCAATTTGATCAAAATAGTTTTTGTTCAAAAAGGGGTGTGAGGTTGGGATTTGACGCTCTCCTTATCGAAAAAATCAAACATTTACACTGCACAACTTTCATCACAAGTAAACAATCAGTAGCGCCCAAGTCTTAAAGGCAGTCAAAAATAGGGTGTCTACACTAATAGGTACCATTCCTACGAGAAGGTTTATACATAACCACTTTATAAATTATAATCCAATGTGAGAGAGTCCATCATACTATGGTGTGATAATCTCTTATACCTTCAGTTTGGTTTAGTGCAAATGGCCCATGCATTTTCCTCAAAGGAATAATCATTAGCTTGGAAAATTAAAAAATAAAATAAACTAAGCAAAATAAAAAAAACATGTTGGAGAGTGAGAGACATATATAAAAATATATATATATAAACAGATTCATTTGCATGTGAGCTAAACATATACGTGATGGAAAGAAACACGCCTTCCGTGTTAGGTTGTGCCGTAAGAGCTTCTAAATAATATTTGGAATGCCTCGTTTGGTAATAGAATATTTTAGTAATTTATAAAAAATTTATAAAAAAATGTGTAAAAAAATAAAGAGAGTGATGTGATAATTTATAGTGACTTTTTAACTTTTTAACTAAAATAGTGGAGGTTGCCAACTTTTATTAAACATCTATTGGTATTTATGCTACATGTAAAATGTTTTGAACATCTAGAAAATTTTGTAGGAAGTAACAGTTCTAAAATATAATTACTTATTAATGATAAATTTTATAAGCATTACAACATTATGGCCTTGTTCGGGGAGTTTGAATTTTAACATAAAAGCTAAAAAATTATTAAAAATGTCAAAATATCAATAAACTATAATAATAAAAAAAAGAAAAGAAAAAGAAAAAGGAAAATAAAAAAGAAGTCAAAATTTCTATTTTCTCTATACTTTTTGCACTTTTTTTTGTGAAAATCCAAAAAGTCATTTCAAAAATTTTCACTAAAAATCTAAAAAATTATTAAAATAGTATGTTTCCAAACGAGACCTAAATTATAAACTTCTCCATAAATATGTAAAATACTTTTTGAAAACAACACTGTTTGATCCAGACTTACTTTTTTAGTAATTTTTAATATTTTACGAAAAGTTATACAATTTTATTTTTAAAAGTCATTTTTTTGTATTAAATTTTTGTTTGTTTTTCTATTTTAGCCATTGCCAAACATGACCATCCTTTTAGCGATTTTTTTTAAAAAAAAGTTATTTTCTTATGAAGTGAAAAAGATTAATGTATTTTGAAATACCTTTTTTAATTGTATGAAACATTAGAAATTGGGGTCGGTGCCGTGCGGCCTTGGGTAGATATTGGGAGGCTCGTTAGGACATTTCTCAAGTTTATTTTTATGATCCGAATCATTTATATTGTAAGGTTCGCTATGTAAATCATACATAAAAAAAAATAAAAATAAAAAAAATTCAGATCAATTAGACATTTGTAATCCCATAACAAGACCACATTTGTTTTTAAAAAATAAAATAAATGATTGGCATAATTTTGATAATACTTTTTATAAAAAATAAATAAATAAATAAGAGTGATATGATGTTATGTATGTTCGATTAACCTGATTTTTGTTATGAATAATATGCTCAACAAACTGTAAAATATGAACTGTTCAGATTATCAAAGGGTCATTTCGTAAAAGAATATAAATAGTATTTAATTTAGGGCAAAACACCAATAAATCCTAAAACGTGATCTTTTGAACTGTTTAGTCCTTCCTCTTTTCTTATGAACCCAAATATCCCATTAAAGTGGAAATTACACAAAAGGATAGTCACTTACACATTTAGGTTTAATTTTGGAGGAATAAAAGTGAATTTCTTCAAATATGAAATTACACATTTGGACAATCCACACAATAAAAGTTTTGAATTTTCCCTTCTTCACAAATCTTACATTACAAATAAGAACGTAACACTCTAATAATGTAACACTCTAACGTAACACACTAAAAAACTCCTTAGTATACTTTTCCTAAGCGTAACAGCGTAATACTCTAGAACTTTTTCCAAACATAACACTCTAATATAGCATACTCCAATATAACACACAAAAAAGCTCTTTAGTGTACTTTCCTAAACGTAACACTCCAATGAATGTAATTTCAAACATAACACTGTAACACACATAAAAACACTAAAAAACTACTTAGTATATATATATATTTTTTTTTTTCCAAATGTAACACTCATAATTTGAAATTATATATTTACCTAGAGCTTACTAAGGAATTTTTGTGTTCCTTTTGGAATGGTTTGAAAAATCACACACCATTTTGGAATAGTTTGAAGAATCTCACATTCTTTTTTTAGCGCGTTACATTAGAATATTACGTTTGGAAAAAATACACTAAGAAATTTTTGTGTGTGATACATTGGAGTGTACTAAGGAGTTTTTTTGGATTGTTACATTGGAGTGTTATAAATTGAAATTATACATTTACTCAAACCTTATTAAGAAGTTTTTGTACTCCTTTTAAAATATTTGAAGAATCTCACATCGTTTTGGAATGTTTGAAATATCCCACATCCTTTTGGAATGTTTGAATAATCTCATATTTTAATTCATTTTTGTACTCTTTTTGAAATGTTTGAAAAATCTTACATTTCAAGTCATTCCAAATAAAAAAGATTCTTATATAAAAATTCATCACAAATTTGATTCTCATATGTAGTGCATCTTACCTTTCTAGCACAAAAGAAAAAGAATAAAAAAAATTAAAAAAAAAGGAAGAAAACATAATAGAAATAAGGGTATAATCATAAATTTAATTTTCAAATAATATATTAAATCTATCTTTCCACAATCAATGGAACTAATTGATCTATATGAAAACTCTTAGGATTAATCGGATCACCATTTCTTAATATGAGATTTACAAGTAAATTTTCCTTTAATTTATTAAAAATTAATATTTCGCATATCTTTTTTGAAAAATTTCTTAGAAAATCATTTTTTAAGTTTTGTAGTCCAATTAGTTTATAAAATATTCTTGTATTTCAATAAGTCCTATTATTTTGGACATTCGATTCACCAAATCCTAATTCTCATATTTAAAATATTCTATGGCCAATTTTGCCTTTACAAATATTTTTTGAACCTTTAGCAACTTGGTAATGCCAACATGGACATTAAATAAATTTCATAGTGTGAATGTTCACGTTGAGAATGTGAATATTAATGCATGCTTCACTGTATTATTATTAGGGATATTTTGATAATTATGTCACCCATATGGCTTACTAGAACACAAGAAAATAATTTGGACTAAGTGGAACATAAGTAGATAAAGAGGGATTTAAGAATATATATCTTTCTTTTTTTTCTTTTTACTAGAAATATGGATGAAAATACTCATAAAAGGCCCTGTTCGGAAAGTAGGTTTGTTGTGACTTTTTGATTAAAATATGAAATTTCTTTTGATATTTAACGGACAAGCGTTCAAAAAATAAAGTGAATAGAAATGAATATTTGACTTTTTTTACGGGCAAATTTAATAGGAAATCCTCTTTCCAAGTACTTATATCCCAATTAGTTCATAACATATTCTTGTATACCAATAAGCCATATTACTTGGACATTTGATCCACCAAATCCTAATTCTCATATTTAAAGTATTTCATGAACAATTTTATCTTTACAAATATTTTTTAAACCCTTAATAATTTGGAGATATGAATATTCAAATTTGACAGTGTGAATGTTCACATCACGGAACATTCATTCTGTCAATGTGAAAAATAATGCACGCTTCACTCTATTATTATTAGCGGTATTTTGATAATTATGTCGCTCATAGGACTTATTGGAATATAAGAAAATAATTTGAACTAAGTGAAATATATGTAAGTGAAGAAAATTTATGAATAAATATCCATTTTTGATGTTTTTAATTTTTTTTTTCCACAGCTTTTTAAGTAAAATAGCAACTTGTCAAACCAATAACTCAATTTCATTTCAAAAACCTAAACCTGTTCATTGTGTTTAGTTCTTGTTTTCCAAACACAGTTTTTGAAAATTTTAGAGTTATTGTTTAGGGATTTTTCTATGATACATGAAGGTGGTATTCATGTACCATACATAAATAATTTTGAGCCATTAGATCTAAAAGTAAAATAAATCTAACCATTGATTCGTAATAATTAAAACCATGTTAAGAAATCTAGATAGTTTCGTAAAAAATAAGGTAGTTTTCAATGGTTTTGAAACCAAAAAGTGGTTTTCAACTTACCACAGTAATTAAGTATACTTACTATTTGGTATGATTATACTTACTATTTTTAATAATTATACTTACCATTCAATTATTAATAAAATACACTTAACCTGCTATTCAGGTAACAGGTAAACTTAAAAAATTAAGTTATAATAAATTTTCAAAATCTCTAAAATAAATATAAAATTTATAAAATAGAATTTAAGAAAAAAATATACAAAATAAATTTGAATTCTAAACATTTTATTATAATTTACTACATTTTATGAAATATGATTTGTTATTTATTTATCTATTTAATAGCAATAAATGAAACCTAATTTCCTTTTCATTTATCACACTTGAAAATAATAAATGCAATTAATGAAGAAATATAATTAATAAAATATAGAAAAATTTATAATTTATTTGAGGATTCCATGAACAAAATTTTATGTTTATTTTTAAATTTTTTGAATATTTGAAGATTTAAAGATAAGATTGTTGTTGATTTGGAATTCCTTAGGTAAGAATCTATGTCTCTATCGTCTCTATATCTTTTTTTACATTAACTTTCCATGATATTTTGAATTTATAAATTTTAATGTTCTGTTGGAACAACATTTCACCTAGTTAAAAGAAAAATTATGAGATTTAAGTGGTAAGAAAAAAAAAATCAAGTTTGACGAAATAGTAAGTGCAATCTTAAGTTTAGTTTAAATGACTAATTAATCAAGTCTACTAAAATTGTAAGTAGAGTCCCATTGAGTTGTAAGTATTGTTTAAATGATGAGTCAAGTTTGATAAAGTAGTAAGTAGAGTCTAATTGAATAGTAAGTATTATTTAAATAATGAGTCAAGTTTGATAAAGTAGTAAGTAGAGTCAAATTGAGTAGTAAGTGTTATTTAAATAAATGGTAAGTCAAGTCTGATAAAGTAATAAGTAAAGTCTCATTCAGTAGTAAACGTGGTTTAAATGAGCGGTAAGTAAGTCTGATAAAATAGTAAATATGGTTTAAATGAGTGGTTTTCAATTTATTACAACAACTAAACACATTTACTACTTGATATAGTTGTAATTATTCCACATAACTACACTTAACATTCAAATATTAATAAAATGCACCTAATCTCTAAAATAAATATAAAATTTATAAAATAGAATGTAAACAAAAAAAAAATGTACAAAATAAATATGAAATTTATAAATTTTATTATAATTTTTTACATTTTATGGAATATGATTTTTTTTATTTATGTACTTAATGGCAATGAATGACAATAAATGAAACCTATCTTTTTCATCTACCACAATAAATGCAATTAATGGGAAATATGATTAACAAAATATAAAAAAATTTCAAATTCATTTGAGGATTCCATAAACAAAATTTGATGTTCATTTCTAACAATTTTGAAGATTTTAAGATAAAATTGTTGTTGATTTGGAACTCCTTAGGTAAGTCTCTCTCTTTTTAGTTTCACTTCCATTATATTTTGAATTTATAAATTTTTATGTTTTGTTGGAACAACATTTTACCTAATTAAAAGAAAAATTATAAGATTCAAGTGGTAAGGAAAAAAAAAATCAAGTTTGATGAAATAGTAAATGTAGTCTTAAGTTTAGTTGAAATGATTGATAAGTCAAGGATGTTCTTTTCTAAAACTTTCGGAGATTTTAAGATATAATTGTTGTTGATTTGGAACTCCTTAGGTAAGTCTCTCCCTTTTTACTTTCACTTCCATTATATTTTGAATTTATAAATTTTTATGTTTTGTTGGAATAACATTTCACTTAGTTAAAAGAAAAATTATGAGATTCAAGTGGTAAGGGGAAAAAAAAATAAGTTTGATGAAATAGTAAATGTAGTCTTAAATTTAGTTTAAATGATTGATAAGTCAAATCTAATAAAACAGTAAGTCTCATTGAGTAAGTATTGTTTAAATGAGTGATGAGTCAAGTTTGATAAAGTAGTAAGTATAATCTTATTGAGTAATAAGTGTGGCTTAAATGAGTAGTAAGTCAAGTCTGATAAAGTAGTAAGGATAGTCTCATTGAGTAGTAAGTGTAATTCAAATGAGTGGTAAGTCAAGTCTGATGAAATAGTAAGTCCAATCTCATTGACTACTAAGTGTGGTTTAAATGGTTGATAAGTCAAGTTTGATAAAGTAGTAAGTAGAGTTTCATTGAGTAGTAAGTGTGATTCTGATAAAGTAGTAAGTGTGGTTTAAATGAGTTAAGTCTAATAAAATACTAAGTAGAGTCTTATTAAGTAGTAAGTGTTGTTTAAATGACTGATACATCAAGTTTGATAAAGTAGTAAGTAGAGTCTCATTGAGTAGTAAGTGTTATTCAAATGAGTGGTAACTCATGTCTGATAAAGTAGTAAGTACAATCTTATTGAGTAGTAAGTATGGTTTAAATGAGTGGTAAGTCAAGTCTGATGAAATAGTAAGTACAGTCTCATTAACTAGTAAGTGCGGTTTAAATGGCTGATAAGTCAAGTTTAATAAAGTAGTAAGTAGAGTCTCATTGAGTAGTAAGTGTAATTCTGATAAAGTAGTAAGTACAGTCTCATTGAGTAGTAAGTGTGGTTTAAATGAGTTTAATTATCATTTAAAAACACAACACTTACCATTCTTTCTCATTCTACTAGCAACTCTTGTGACTCAACTTACCACTTACCATCTATTTTACCACCAAGTATTTTACTTACCATTTTCTACTTGCTTTTTCTTAATTAATTTGTTTATGCTTATTACAGATGGAAGACAACACTGAGCAAAACAAGAATAACATTATCTATGAACTAGATGATGATGATGGTAATGATGGTGAGTATAACATTCATAATGAAGATGATATCATCAATTCTAATGATATTCCAACTGAAAGAGATATTAAGCATCTAGATGAATTAACTGAAAAGGATGTGTTTGAAATGACATTTGATTCAGAAGAAAACGGAGAAAGATTTTATAATTCGTATGCTAAGGTGAAAGGCTTTAGTATTCGAAGGGATCAGTTGTATAAGGACAAGAATAATATGGTTATATCAAGGAGTTGGGTATGTTCAAAAGAAGGATACAGACAATCCAAATACCTTGAGGTTGAAGAACAAAAAAGAGAAGCAAAACAATTAACTAGAGTTGGTTGTCATGCTTGTTTTCGTATCAAATACAATCAGAGTACTTCCAAATATGAAGTGAATGAATTTTTCAAGGAGCACAATCATTCCATGATAGGGCCTCTTGGTGTTCAATTTCTTCACTCACACCAGAATGTTACGAGTGCCAACAAGGCACAAGGCAATGCAATGCATCATATTGGTACGAGGACAAGTCACATTATGGACTTTGCTGCACAACAAGCAGGTGGCTATGAGAATGTTGGGTTCATATAGAAGAACATGTACAACCATTTTGGGACTGAGCGCATAGTGCAAGTTGTCGATGGTGATGTAGAAGGTGTTTTGGCTTAGTTATGTGATAAAGAAGAGCAAGATCCAATGTTTTATTATAAATATGATGTAGATGAAGAAAATAGATTAAATAATTTGTTTTGGAATGATGGTGGATCTCAAACAGATTATCTGTATTTTGGTGATGTGTTGATGTTTGATACTACGTATCGGACAAATACGTACAACAAACCTTTTGTGATACAACAAAGTGTGAGCAACCACTTTCAAACGACTGTTTTTGGGTGTGCACTGTTGGCTTCCGAGACAGTAGAGACATACATATGGGTGTTAGAGAAATTTCTTGATGCGATGGATCACAAGATCCCTCGGTTCATATTCACTGACGGGGATAAGGCCATGTGTAGAGCAATCAAAACAGTTATGCCTACTGCTCGACATCGATTATGTAAATGGCATCTTAAAATGAATGCTCTTTCCAATATCCACATAGAGGGATTTCTTCATAGCTTTGAGAAATGCATGTCAATGCAATGTACACAAGAAATGTTTGAATTAGAGTGGAAGAACCTTGTAGACAAATATGGCCTTCATAATAACAAGTGGATTGCAGATGTATATTGTAAGCGTACTCTATGGGCTGAAGCATACCTCCATGGACATTTCTTTGCTGGTGCAAAAAGCACGCAACATTGTGAGAGTATGAATGCATTTTTTAATCGATTCCTAAAGGTGCGCCTAAGGTTCTTTGAATTTGTAAGGGCATATGATAGAGCACTTGCAAGACTTCGCCATAACGAGGCTAAGGCATAATCCAAAATTGAGAATACCACTCTTATTCTTTCTATAGGTATGAAAAGGATTGAAAGACATGCAGCTGATATATTTACTCGTGCCATATTTTTCAAATTTCGTGAACAAATAAAATCCGAGCAAGTGTTATTTATGTCAGGAAAAACTGATATAGAAAATATTCACGTATACTATTTGTCTATGTATTCACATCCAGAATCCACATGGAATGTGCAATATCGGCCAAGTGATCATGCCATGAAATGTTCTTGTTTGTATTTTGAATCATGTGGAATACCATGTTCCCATATGGTATCAATCATGAAAATAGAGCATTTGAAAGAAATTCCCTCTAGCTGTATATTACAAAGGTGGACAAAAAATGTCAAGTCTTCCACTTTACTTGGTAAGACTCCTTTTTCAGAATGGGTTACGTAAACAACACGGTTCGGTGCATTGTCAAGTGCATGTACTGAGATGTGCTATTATGCTTCGCACTTAACCAATGGATACGAAGAAGCTAGAGATGTAGTGACAAAGTTAACATGTCGAATGAAAGATTTGTATGTCCAACATATTGAAGGAAATGGAACAAAAGGAAAAGCCAATGTTAAAGGGACATGTTTACATTTTGGTGTTTGTGATCCTCCCTTTACAATGACGAAGGGGAGTCGTTCTAATGCAAAAGATAAGTTTTCAAAGCCAAGAAAATGTGGTCATTGCAGGTATCTAACAATTTAATTTATCTAGTAAGTGTATTGAATTATAATTAAATTTATATCCTAAGTGTAATGTGTTTTGTTACAGAGGTATTAGTCATACGAGGAATAAGTGTCCAAAACTAGAAAATGAGAATATTGATTCTTTTCCTACATAAGATACTTATGTATCAGGGGCAAGCATGTTGCAACAAGAAGGTGGTTTCAATGTCGACCTTACTTTTACTAATAGCGATTACATTATAATGGGATGTGGTTCCAGTGGGCACCCTACTTTTGTTGGAACGGACTACAATATAATGGGATGCGATTCCAATATCTATCCTAACTTTGTGGTAATAATTTTTTATTTAACTTTTATTCACAAAATTTATGTTTCATAATTTATTAATTATTAGTTACATTATGTAGGTACGTACATGCTCAGAAACTCCTGACAGCATTTATGGCCGTGTCGTAAGAGGGACAATTGACTTGTCCAAGTGATTGTAACAATCTTCGAGACAATCAAATAAATCAGCCTTATATTTTGATTTTTTGTGTGACATTACTTGTTTGTGTAAGGCTTATATTTATAAAGCATATGACTTTTTATATGTATAAGACAAATGATAGTGTAAGAGTTTTACTATTCTCAAACACAATACTTACCACTATGATTCATTTATCATGTTCATAACAACATAATGGTAAGTAATGTAGTAAGTGGAGTCTATTTTAAGTGGTAGTAAGTAAGGTTTATTTGCGTGGTAAGTCAAGCCCAACAAACTGGTAAGTAGAGTCTTCTTGACTAGTAAGTATGATTGAATAAAATGGTAAGCCAAGAGTAATGAAATAGTAAGTGGAGTTTATTTGAGTGGTAGTAAGTAAGGTTTATTTGAATAATAAATGAAATGTAAAAAGTTGTATGACTTATATTTATAAGGCAATGCTTACTAATTGTTCTTATGCTACTTACCATTAATCAACACAATAATTACCATTATGATTTTATTCACCATGTTCGTAACAACATAATGGTTTTCCATGAACACATAAACTATTTGGCAAATAGTTTACAAAGTCATCATCATTATCATCAGAGAAGTCTGAAATGTCTGGATCAGAAACTAGCAATGGATCTTCAATGATTGCTGTGATAACACTGTTACAATCAAAATGAGATTTTTTCTTGGCATATTCAATGTAATGAAATCTATCCAATCTTCGTTGCATTTGTGTATTCTCTCTCTGTAGCCTTGATATGACTATTGCATCATCGCATGATTTGTTTCTGCATAGTTCAGCTGAACGTGCCCTCGGAACCCGTAGCCCATGCCATCGACAATATATCTCAAGTTCACAACGTTTTTCGAAGAGGTCTTGCCATTGTAAATTGTTTATGTCAACATTGACCCCGTGTGGTGGATGATCATATGCATGACCAACAATTACGTGACCCACATCTGATTGCCATGGATCATGCATGAAAAGAGGTTTATTATAGAAGTGACGTTTGGTTCCATACCATGTCTTTCCTAATGGATCAGTATAGGAACCTATTGTCGGAGGTGTTTGAAAATCATCATCACTACCATGACTAAATGTAGAGCCAGATGATGCAATATTTTCAGATTTTCGTTTAGGCATTTTGAGTACTTAGGCTTGTAGTGAAGTGTGATGTATACAAGTGAGGTTAAATAAGGGTGTCACATGTGATCTGTTAGTATTATTTTAATCATTGTTAATAGTCACATGTGAATAGTCATATGTACTAATGTCATGTTCAATCATTTGAATGGTCAATAGTCACATGTACTAGTGTCATGATCAATCATTTTCAGTAGTCACATGTGAATTATATGAGTCACATGTGAATAGTCAAAGAGTAATAAAGTAGTAAGTGGAATTTATTTGAGTGGTAGTAAATAAGGCTTATTTGAGTAGTAAGTTAAGTCTAATAAACTAGTAAGTAGAGTCTTTTTAACTAGTAAGTATAATTGAATAAAATAGTAAGCAAAGAGTAATAAAGTAGTAAGTAGAGTTTATTTGAATGGTAGTAAGTGAGACTTATTTGAGTGGTAAGTTAAGTCTAATAAACTAATAAGTAGATTCTTTTTTACTAGTAAGTAAGATTGAATAAAATGATAAGCAAAGAGTAATAAAGTAGTAAGTGGAGTTTATTTGAGTGGTAGTAAGTGAGGCTTATTTGAGTAGTAAGTTAAGTCTAATAAACTAGTAAGTAGTCTTTTTAACTAGTAAGTATGATTGAATAAAATGGTAAGCAAAGAGTAATAAAGTAGTAAGTAGAGTTTATTTGAGTGATAAGTTAAGTCTAATAAACTAGTAAGTAGAGTCTTTTTAACTAGTAAGTATGATTGAATAAAATGATAAGCAAAGAGTAATAAAGTAGTAAGTAGAGTTTATTTGAGTGGTAGTAAGTGAGGCTTATTTGAGTAATAAGTTAAATCTAATAAACTAGTAAGTAGAGTCTTTTTAACTAGTAAGTATGATTGAATAAAATGGTAAGCAAAGAGTAATAAAGTAGTAAGTGGAGTTTATTTGAGTGATAGTAAGTGATGCTTATTTGAGTGGTAAGTTAAGTCTAATAAACTAGTAAGTAGAGTCTTTTTAACTAGTAAGTATGATTGAATAAAATGGTAAGTAAAGAGTAATAAAGTAGTAAATGGAGTTTATTTGAGTGGTAGTAAGCGAGGCTTATTTGAATGGTAAGTTAAGTCCAATAAACTAGTAAGTAGAGTCTTTTTAACTAGTGAGTATGATTGAATAAAATGGTAAACAAAGAGTAATAAAGTAATAAATAGAGTTTATTTGAGTGGTAGTAAGTGAGGCTTATTTGAGTGGTAAGTTAAGTCTAATAAACTAGTAAGTAGAGTCTTTTTAACTAGTAAGTATGATTGAATAAAATGGTAAGCAAAGAATAATAAAATAGTAAGTGGAGTCATTGAAGTATAATAAAGTGGTAAGTGATAATTAATTCAAATCCTGCCCATGTACAATCCAAATCAAAATTACTAAAAAATGACTAAAATCTTATGACTAAAATCCAATTGTTCTACATCCTCCCCAAAACAAATTCAGTTGAAATTCACATAATTCAAGTATGAACATGCAACAACATCAATGATACATGACAATTATCTATCGCAAGCCAATTCTATCACTCTTGACCCAATTTTATTGTTTGCATCTCGAACTAAGCCCAATGCTAATCTTTGTCTTGCATCCCACAAGTCAAATTGAAGCAAACAAGCTTCGGAATCAATAAATTGCACCAATTAAAAATATTTGATGACGTGCATTCCACAATCATAGCCATTACTTTGTTGTGGAAGCCATTCAAGTGTTCTAATTGGAAACTCGGTGATTTTATTTGTATATGCATTCTTGTCCTGAATTCCCATTAAGTCGTGTAATACTTCAACCTGTCATTTACATAACTAATTAGTAGGAAAACATGCAATACAAAATACAAATAACAACATTGTATAAGGATGTATACCACTTTTTTCACTTGAGTTGGCCGAGTTCTACTTCTTCTTAATATATATGGATCAAAGATATATACCACTTGTTGTCGCATGTATACCACACACATATACCAATGTTCACCAGCATCATTAATTGGAATGTACACCTATATTAAATAAATAATCAGCACTATCATATTCATTAACATATTAAACAAAAATAAAGTGAAATAATAACAAATCAATACCCTTTCACATGATTCAATTTTTCCCGTGTGCGTTTTGTTCCAAAATAGGACTTGAGCATGTTTGGCTTATGAACCTTGTGGTGCAAAATATGTTGCTTCAACTCATAAAAATTAGTATAATTATCAATAACACAAGCTTAGTATAGATAAACATGATATGCTACGTAGTCAAAATGCTTTCAATTATAAAATGCCTAAGTAAATTACCGAAAAATATGTAGGTAGATACCATGCTGGATATTTCGCATCTGGGATACAATCCTTTTGCTTTAATGTAAATTACAAAGCAACTAAAGTGATTATCTAAGAAACAGCAACTCATCAATAAATGTAATTACCTTGTACATTATAAATTCCTTTGTGCAATGGTTTACTACTTACTTGTCCACCAAGCCAACAACCACGATCTAATGTCCATATCTTTTTGCGCGTTCCATGTTGAATATCAAAGTTAATAAGAATTTCACTATCATATTAATTAAGCGATACATGTCAATGTGACAATATAAACACATGAAACATAAAAGAAAATATTTCTTAAAAGAAATAGAACCTTTCCAATTTACTACGATGAAACAAATAGTCTCTTATCAATTTATCCTCAATCGAAAGCGATGGCAAATCAAATCCTTTCATGGGAGTCAGTATACTCAACAACTCAGAAATCTGTTTTTAACCAATAATTAATAACATTTTCATAAAGTATGTAATTGAATATTCTCCTAAAAATGAGTTTCTATAAGAAAACATAAGTATACCTTTTCCGAATGTTGTTCAGGAAACACAACAACTTGTTTATTTTTCATTGTAGCTTCCTGTATAAAATAAATCAGTCGGTGACTAAGTTCATTTCTAATGAATTATTCTTAAAAAAATTGTTATGTGTACAAATATTATTTATTACCTTTTGTCCATATTTGGGCAACAGGTCAAGTTGTTTGCTTGTTATATTATATTTCTGCATAACACAAATAAATCAATGACTACTTTCAATTCTAACAACAAAACAAAACAAATAATAATAATGTATCTTACCTTGCCAAGTTCAACATCATAGGGTGAAAGTATATGTTTGTTTTTTTTTCGTTTGCTTTCTCTCCTAAGCTTCATATGATAAGGCAAAACTGTTGAAGACTCAGCACCATCATCTACCGGAATTGACCTTTTTAAAATCACTTTTGGTAACTTTGGTGGTAATAGCTCATGTTCACTAAAAAATGGGGCAAATGGAGATACGGACGATGTGAACTAATCACATAATGGAGTCTTAGGCAATCCCTCATTTTCTTGTTTGAGTTGTTTATCCATAGGAAACTTACGATCTTGAAAAGCATAAGGTGGGGGACTCCATTTTTCATCCAAGATATCTTCATTTTTCAATTGACGATCGATATCATGAGAGTGTTTCTCCTTCTCAATAGCCCATGACCCATTAGCTACCTTTGCAATTGCTATCAAAATCTCTTCTTTGGCAGATTCTATTGATTGACTGACACCAGCGACTAAGTTATTCAAGTCTCCTCTCAAATCTTTTACTTCTTTTTCAATATTACTTAGCCGTGCATCCATGTTTGGCTCTACACTCACATCATTATCTTCAACGATAAAACCAACCTATTAAGAAAATAATAACATGTTAAACGAATTCTTTAATTACAACACGCATACAAATTAAATCATATAACATACAAGATTACATTCTTGTTGTTTTGGTATTGAAGTTTTTGCAACATGGAGATTCTCTTTTTAATCATCTCATCTGTCCAATATACTAAACAAGGTGCTTGTCTACTTGCACATGGACTAACAAAATCCACAGTAGGTGTCACATGCTCAACGTAGAATAACTACATGATATGGTTATGTAATGATTAGTAAGTTTAAGAATGCACTAAATAGACAATCATTTGTTTACCATGATTTAGAAACATACCATGAGAAAAAACAAGCAACCTCGAATTCCTCGTTGTCCCTTTCCTTCTCCTTTGTCCTTGTACACCATTAACTAAAAGTCTAAGACGAGTTTTGACCAATTTAACTTATGTAAAGCAGACATATCTTTCAAGGAATGGAGAAAACAACGATTTATTGACAACTCCGATGTAGGCCAAAAAAGAGAACCTAGAATGTACAATACTTTTTTTCCCTTAAAATCGTCCCCGTCTACTTTCATATTAGACAACTCATTCCTTAAAGAACTCAATGAAATAGAACCACACTTCTTAACACCATACTTGTTCAACAACTCTTCAATATCAGTGTGGTCCCCATTTACATTTATAATTGATCCCTCACAAGGAAGTCCTAATATTTGGCTTACATCAAATGGTGTCATAATTATTCTTTTACCATGCACAAATAAACACCGAGATGTAGGATCAAAACAACCAACCAACCATTCACAGAGTTGTCGTGGCAATCTTGTGCATTTAAGCTCTAAAAAACCTCCAAAGCCAATTGATTTGATAGCTTCTCTTTATAATGGTTGAAGCAATTGTATTAACTCATAAATTGAGTTCAATGCTGTCCGAGTTGTCATGGTTAGCTAAACACAATAACAACAAATACATTAGACCAAATTTAAATTCCAAAACATATTATGAAAATTTAATCCTATATTAAAACACTACAATTAAAACATATTATTAATATCATTAATTTTTTATAATGTTCTTTCATTGCATTCTATAAATATTGTGTACATATATATTCTTTTAAGATTACTTACCCAAGTCCCAGTTATTCACTAATAGGACAATTAATCAAGCCTACATATCCCTCCATTCTATAAACAAAAACAATAATAGAAATGGGGCCATCATGGGCTATCTTGCTTTAAAAAAAAAAAAAATAGAAACAAAACAAAAAAAAATCACAAATGGGACCACCATAGACTATCTTACTTTTAAAAATATAAACAACAAAGCATGAGATAATACAAAAAATTCATAACTACAAGAAATTAATAAAAAAAAACTCAACCATTTATTGTCTAGCAAAAAGTGTCGAAGTCCCCATTACCTACCAATGGGACAATTTGTCAACCATTCATGTCCCTCCATTCCAAAAACAAACAAAGTGCATAAATGATAAAGAAAAACAAAGAAAGAAAGAACATAAAAAATACAAATGGGACCACCATGAACCATCTTACTTTAAAAAAATAAGTAACAAAGCATATGAGACAACACAAAAATATGTAGGTAGATACCACGCATCTGGCATACAATGAAAATTTAAATTCCAAAACATACCATGAAAATTTAATCCTACATTAAAACATTACAATTAAACCATACTATTAATATCATTAATTTTTTTATAGTGTTCTTTCATTTCATTCTATAAATATTGTGTATATATACTTTTAAGATTACTCACCCAAGTCTAGCAAAAGCACTCAGTCCCAATTACTCACTAATAAGACAATTAATCAAGCCTACATATCCCTCTATTCTTCTATAAACAAAAATAATAATAGAAATTGGGCCATCATGGGCTATCTTGCTTTAAAATAAAAATAAAAAAATAGAAACAAAACAAAAAATCACAAATGGGACCACATGAACTATCTTAATTTGAAAAATAAAACCAATAAAGCATATGAGACCACACAAAAAATAGACAATCTCCAAAGCAAACTAGTAATACATATGTGACCACCATGGACTATCTTACTTCAAAAAAAAAAAAAAAAATACAAATAAGATCCAACAAAAAAAAAAAAAAAACACAAATGGGACCACCATAGACTATGTTACTTTTAAAAATATAAACAATAAAGCATGAGACAATACAAAAAATTCATAACCACGAGAATTTAATAAGAAAAACTCAACTATTTATTATCGAACAAAAACTGTCAAAGTCTCCATTACCCATCAATGAGACAATTTGTCAACAATTCATGTCTCCATTCCGAAAACAAACAAGTGCATAAATGATAAAGAAAAAAAAAAAAAAACATAAACACAAATGGGACCACCATGGACCATCTACTCAAAAAAAAAAAAAAAAAAAAAAAAAAAAAAAAAAAAAAAAAAGTAACAAAGCATATGAGACAACACAAAATTCATATCCACAAACAAACAAACTCCAAAGCATATGAGACAATCATATATCTAGTATTCTAGAAAGATTTGGGGATTAAGGGAAAAAATCCCACCTCCAACCATACACTAAAAATCCAAAAAAAATACCATATATAAATTTTAAATATATATATATATGATTTTTACCTATCCAAGATTTTCTAAAAATCAAAAGAAAAAAAAAAAAAAAAACCCACTTTGCTTCAGAGTGTTCACACATCAAATTAGTTTAAATTTGGAATAAATTAATAACTAAACCGGTTTCTACGATTTCAGAAAAATTGAAATCGTAATTAAATACTGAATCAAAACTGAATCATAAAAATCGGTTTGGTTCGGTTCAATTTGATTCAATAATTCTAAAAATTTTATATAATAATAAATATATTATATATTATTTTAGTAATTAAACTAAGTTGGTTAGACTAGTTTAAAACAAACAAAAAATTGGAAAAAAAAAATCTAAGAGGCCATGCAAAATATTTAAAAAATTGAAAAAAAAATCATGATTATTGGTTTATTAGTAGTAAGATGTGGAGGATGCTTCATGTTTGACAAGAGTATTTAAAGGGGCTAAATCTACAATTTTGAAGGGGCTAAAACCATCTACTTTTGTCGAACAAAAAAATAAAAAAATTTATAAAGCAGAGAAATCCCCCCCAAAAAATAAAGGCAACTATCTTCTTACTTTTGTCTTTGATTTTGAACAAAAAAAAATCAAGGACAAGAAAAAAGGTTTAGAGACTAGAGAAACCCAAAAAAACTAAAACTGACTTACCCATCTACTTTTGTCTACAGTCTGGAAAAAAAAAAAAAAAAAAAGCACTTTCACTATCTAGATGACTTTGAAAAAAAAAAAAAAAAACACTTTCCACATGATTGAAGTTGATATTTCCAAATCTTACCCAAGAAACAAGGCAGATAATTTTGTGGAGCCTACAAATACAAAATGCCTATTATATCTCTTTGGCAGGTAGTTTTGTGGAGCCTTCAAATACAAAATGCACATTCTATCTCTCTTTCTCTTTGTGGATTGTGCAATTATTTTTTTGTTTTTGTTTTTATTTTTATTTTTATTTTTATTTTTTGATATGCATATTCGCTCCTCATTATACTACTCTAGGCAAATATGAAACTAAATAAAAAGAAGTTTGCATCTCCACTATGAACTGAGTGTAAAAATCAAAAGGAAAAAAAAAAAGTTTAAAAAGCAAACCATTTTCTTCTTTCTCCTATCAGAGGAAGTCATTAACAGAGCTTTTTGTATTGTCAAGGATCTTCAGGGGATGAGTGGCGAGAATCAATGCCAAGGTTGTGCCGGTGGTGGTGGAACAACGGTATCGAGGCGGCGGGTGTTGGGATCTGGGATCCCGCCCAAGATCTTATAGAAATAGTACCAAGCAGAAAAATACACCCACTTAAGGAGACACCATATTTAACGTGGTTCGGCCTCAATGCCTACGTCCACGGGAGAGTAGCCGGTTATCACTATAACAATGGAGTGATTACAGAAAGATTACAATAAAGGAGGAGCTCATACTCTCCTCACTCACCCACTCACCCGTCTCTCTCGCTCACACCGAGAGAGACGGTCTCTCCGCCTTACATCTCTCACTCTCTATGGCTTGCTCTTGCTCTCTCTCTCAATTTCCCTCTGCTCTCTCTTCCTCTATATATACACAACAGATTGGGGTGAAGAAGTTGGAAACACTGGTGAACACATGGCCACCGTGTGTATGTACCTGTTCTAAGTCGGTTCACAAGCAACTTGACTTGTGCGTTGGCTTCACTTGAAGAGTTCCATACTCATCATTCCTCACATGGGATGATGAATATCCAACAAATCACAAACTCAACCCATGTGAGGTGATCCACTGCACACATTGCTGTTTAATCTTGTCACGCCCAAATTCAACATAGTCTGCATCTCCTCACTGAGACGCTGCATCCCTTCAAAGCTAGAGATAATACACCAGAGATACAAGAGGAGGAGGGAATCCTAAATCCTCAACTCAACTCACACCACTCTCTGATTTGGAGAGAACCTCTGCTCCTATCTTCCACAGATCTCTTCTACGCTTCATGTCTCAGATGTCTTCAGCATAGTCTGCATCTCCTCACTGAAATGCTTGCACCCCCTGAAGCTAGAGATAATACACCATAGATACAAGAGGAGGAGGGAATCCTACATCCTCAACTCAACTCACACCACTCTCTGATTTGGAGAGAGCCTCTGCTCCTATCTCCCACAGATCTCTTCCATGCTTCCTGTCTCGGATGTCTCACCTGCTATGCTTGAACTTGCGCAACCAAGATATCCGACACCCCCTGATTGGATGTCCTGTACCCCCTGCTGGGATGCACTTGACTGTCATGCCTTATCTCGCAGGACAAGTCATTGGAGCAATAGAAAACTTGTTGTTCATCAACGTCCTCGGTCTTCTTTGCTCGGAGCTTTTCCTCTGAACTATCAACTTTTGCCCTCTGCACTTCTGAATAACCTCCTAGCGTTTCCACATACGCTTGTTGTTTGTGCTTTTGCAGTCCCTGATTTGCTGTCCAGTAGATTGATGGTTGACAGTAACTCCATCTGTCAAGGCATCGTCAGCTATGCAATTCTTTGCATAGTGCTCGCACCCATGGCTTCTGGTCTCCCTGCGTCGAGCTCGCCTACGAGATCTGCATCAACTCTATCCTCCGCTGCCATGGAACTCAAGAAACCACCATAGAGAAAAAAGACTTGCCACTCATTGGCGCGCACTCTTGCGTTTTATCCGTCTTAATTTCTCTGTCTGGCAGTTCCTGTGAACTTTCAACAACCCGCTGCTGCACACTCCTCTTGCGCCTCTGTACGATACTCTACCGTACCCTTGCACTGCTGCACGTCTGCATTTGTGCTTCTGCGCTTAGTATGCTCCTCTGCAACTATTGTTCTACACGTCCACATACCACCAGTACTTACTCGTATACAGTAGCTCCAACAGCCACAGCATTTCCCTGAGCCTGAACTGGTTGCCAAATCATCTATCCGTCGATGAATGGTCTTTTTGATTGATTGAACCAGATCTTCTGACGAACTCCGGAGATAATCATCTCTGCAATCCTCTGATCACCCCTGACTAATCCTGATCTCCCCTCAATTTGCCATTTGATCAAGCTAATCTCCTTTGGTCTTCAATGATCTATCTCGATCTGTATCTGGTTGTCCAATCTGGTCAGAATCTGCGCATTCTAACCTCTTTAGTGAATCTGTAGCGTTCCACAATATCCGGCAACCTTCCTTCGATTATTGAAGATGACAAACTCTTATGTTTTGACAATCTTTCCAAACCGTTCAGAATTTCACTATTCTGACCTCGCGGTTGCGTGCGGAACGGTCCGTTTAACTAGAACCAACCTTCGCTGCACTTCCGGGGACCTCACTGAAAAATTTCCCCAAAAGTTGGGCCACACCATAATTTTTTGAAAATTCTGGGCCAAATTGTAATTTTCAAAAGTTCAGGAAATATTCCTTGTACCAATAGAATATTCCGTCCACTGCACTTGATGCCGTCTGTCTCTTTAATCTGCCTTCTTTTTACAGAAACTCTGATTATAAAATCTGACCGTACGAATATGTCCGGAATACTCCAAATAGTCTGAAAGCACTATTGGATTGCCAAAAACGGACTCCGAATGGCTTAAATCTAGCCAAAACATTTTGTACGCCTCAAATCTGCGGCTGCACCTTAGCCTCGAAACACTGGATTCCTCCTCGTGCGTTGCATCTTTGCCGCATCGCACTGGATTTCCTTTTTCGTTTGCTGACGTGGCAGTGCTGACTTGGCAATGACGTGGATAGCCACGTGTGTCGACGTGGGGCCACGCGTGTCGCCTGTTTGTGCGCGGCGCGATTCTGGTGGCATGCGTGTCTGATGATGCATCTACTGACGAGGCGCCGCGTGGCTTGCGCGTGCCTTACACGTGCCTTCCCCACTTACCTTCTTCCTTCCGCCGCGCGTGGGGCGCGTGTCCAAGACTAGGTCTACGTGCCGGTGTCCTGCACGGCGCGTGGAGGCGCGTGCAGAGAGTGGGCCTCACGCGCTTGTAACATGCCCGGAGGGTACCCGCGCGCGTTAAACAGTTCAGACTCCCGAGATCTCTTTAATCTAGTCTCACGAGTGCAATGTGAAACGTAGATGAGAGTCCAGATTTGGAAACTTTTAGTGAAAATCCATTTTATTGCAATTTTGTCAAAAATGGACTGCGTCATCAGATCTCAAAGTTGCCACCTAATAATTTGGGAAATTAAGAAACCCATGACTCAGTACTAGAGCCACTATTCGTCGTAACCATGGATGCTTGACTCGGAACCTTAGGTATGAGAGGGAAAGGTCAATAATGAGCACCCTTACTCACCCGATCAAAAGATCGGCCTCTACTAAACCATGATATGACTTTTATTTTCTTTATATGTTCATGTTCTAATTAGTTAATAAATCCTAAAATTTACTATGTGAAGCATACAAGTATAGACTATGCCATTCATTTTGGAACAATTTGATATTATGCATTTTGAAAGAGTTTTGACGATATACAACCCAAATAAATTGAGTTTACAAGCATGAAAAATCAATATCATTCCAAATTAAGCGACACAACCTCCATTCACTGGCATTCATAGAGTTATATCACATAAGCAAATAGCCTCATGGTAGAATGCTAGACATAGTAAGAAAAATACACACAAACAGGATGTTAAAGCATAAAAACTTACATGTTTGACGTCCCACGAACAAGCTACAAAATAAAGTTAGTAAAATATGCATGATCTTATATACAAAATCCTAATGCAATTCACTCATGAGATGCAACTAAAGATTCGGTTTTTAAAATATGATATGTGAATCATCTCAAGAACATGAGGTAGCGCACATAATCACATAGGAATTGATTAAATCCACAAATGCAAACTTAGCCGAATTAAGATGCATGAAATATGGATACAAAGCATAACTATGATGAAAAATAAATATGATGTTTATGTACAAATAAAGAAAGCAAGTAAAAGAACGAGATAGAAAGAAGCGGGGCGAGGAATTATTACAATATTTTAAAGAATAATTACAAATTAAATTAGAGAGAGATGAGGAGAATATTACAACAAAATAAAAACCTCACAATACACTCAAAATAAAAAATAAATAAAATAAAAGCTTCATGTTCTTTAGAACCGCCGGTGGAAATTGGTCAATATTGGGAGATTACGCCATCTTGTTCGGAAGAAGCTAACCAGCCGGCCAACTAGGCCAAGCAAAACTTGTCTTGTTGCGAAACCAAGAAAATGAACAAACAAAAAATATGCAGATGGCTCAACTAACCACTACCGGTTAGATTAAAAAAAAAAGAAAACAAATATAAAATAAAATAAAAAGTGCAAACTCACAATATAAACCTAAAACAATAAAACAAATATAAGATAGAATATGCAAAATTACAACAGAATTAATATGAGACTAATACACGAAAAAAAAATAAATATGAGGTAGAACATGCAAGATTACAACAAAACTAATATGAAATTAAAGCATGTGAATAAACATAAATAAATAAATAAATAACTATGAGCTAAACAAACCACTAGGATTATAACAACACACTATGAAATATAAAGGAAGAAAATAAATATGAGATAAACAAACCACTTAGATTATAACAAAACACAATGAAATAAGAAGCATGAAAATAAATATAAGACATAAAATATAAGAAAATGAAAGACTAACAGTTCACCTTCCAAAGAAAGATTGAACTTCTTGATTTCCAAACTTTCTCTTAATCACCCTCAAGTGTAGGAAGTGTGCTCTCAAATCCTCAATTCAAAATTATGGAGTTTATGGAGTTTGTGGTACAGAAAGTGGCTAACTCTCTAGTTTTTCTCACTTTCAATCATTAAACACTCTTCCTTATGATCAAGGCAATCGATCTTTGGCTATATCAAAATTTTTGGAGTGGTTTTGGTGTATGAAAATGAGGAATTTCAGTAGCTATGGAAGGTATGGAGTGTATATGGAAGATAAGAATATTTTTGGCTCCAAAACTCAATTTTTCTCTCTTTTTTTACTCTTTTCTCACTTCTTTTTCTTAAATTTTGTGGTCTTTTTTTCTCTTACAATATGATCATTCTATATAGGCAATGACGGAGAGTAAAGGTCAAAAAGAAGGTGGGAGACAAGAATGTGATAGGAGGGCAAATTTTCAAGGTGGTTGCATGGGATACTCCTTTATGAATGCAAACAAAACCTTTTTTTGACAATAGGGGATGATTAGGTATAATGGAGGATGAGTGGATGCACTTGAATGGCTTAGAAAATAGGAAAATGGGTTGTCCCAACCGAACCAAAAAAAAAAAAGAAAAAAAAAAAGGGATATTGTTGTTTTGGGCCGAGTCAATAAAATTTGCTTTTAAACTCAACTTCAAATGGGCATATCTTCCCCATATGGACTTGGTTTTAGGTGGTTCTTGGGTCCAAATTGAAGCCCCAGAAGTCTACTTTCCAATGGTGGTGGCCTCAAATTTAAATTCCAAGTGCACAAAGAGATATGCCTAATTTAGTAAAAGCTATCTCGGGCTGGGTCAACAAAATCTGCTCTGAAGTCCAACTTCAAATGGGTATATCTCCCTTATTTGGACTTGGTCTAAGGTGGTTCTTGTGTCTAAATTGAAGCCCCAGAAGTCTACTTTCCAATGGTGGTGGCCTTACATTTAAATTCCAAGTCTACAAAGAGAAATGCCTAATTTAGTTAAGGCTGCTCATTTCCTTCTTAATGATTTGATACTCATTCTTTTCCTAAACTAGTTTTCTTTCATTCCCTCCTATTTCCTTCAACTCCAAACCTATAAAGAAGATGTTTTTAAATATTTTTCAAAAAAAGTTCACCTCTCTTCCATTTATTTCCACTTTGTCCTTACTCAGTTTACTGAAAAGTGTAATATTTTAATCGAAATGGGAGCCTCGGGACATTATAGAAACATTTTTAAAAAACATATTTTGAAAAAAGGGTTTTAAAGTCTAAAATAGTTTGGCCAAAAAATGGGTGAAGGTTGGGATTAAAACTTAAATTCCATCTTTCTTATTGAGAATTTTTTGAGAAACACATTCTAATTGTCATCATCGGGTAATCAAAAGAAAGCGCCCAAGTCTTAGGGCCAGTCAAAATGGGGTGTCTACAGCGCATTCTTTAGGTGGCGCGTGACGGCGCGTCCGGGCTCCTCTGGGGCTCTGCTTTGCATTTCTGGACTCCTCTCGTCGAGCCCTTGCTCCTAGTATGCTCAAAACCTGATTTCGAGCAGCTTGATTTCTGAGCAGTTTCGAAAATCACACTATTTTTGTTCTGAAACGCCACCGACGAGGCTTTGACACCAATTGTTGGGATCTGGGATTCCACCCAAGACCTTATAGAAATTATACCAAGCAGAAAAACACACCCACACTTAAGGAGACACCATATTTAACGTGGTTCGGCCTCAATGCCTACGTCTACGGGAGAGTAGCCGGTTATCACTATAACAATGGAGTGATTACAGAAAGATTACAATAGAGAAGGAGCTCACACTCTCTTTACTCACCCACTCACCCGTCTCTCTCGCTCACACCGAGAGAGACGGTCTCTCCACCTTACATCTCTCACTCTCTATGGCTTGCTCTTGCTCTCTCTCTCTCAATTTCCCTCTGCTCTCTCTTCCTCTATATATACACATAAGATTGGAGTGAAGAGGTTGGAGAGCACAGCTGGCTGAACACATGGCCAGCTGTGTATGTACCTTTCGGTGCCGTCCATGTCAGTTGGCAACTTGACTTGTGCGTTGGCTTCACATGAAGAGTTCCACACTCATCATTCCTTACATGGGATGATGAATATCCAACAGCGGGATGTGAGAGAGAAGGGTTTGTAGACAACCTAACACACAGTAGAGAGAGAGAAAAAGAGAGTAAACAAGGGGTCCTAACACTAACATAGTAGAGAGAGAGAGAAGAAGAGAGTAAACAAAAAATAACACAGCAAAGAGAGAAGAGAGTACAAGATGAGCAGTACAATACTGGATGCTTGTTTGTTTGTTTTTTTTTTAAAACTAATTTGTTTTGATTTTGAATGGCTAAGATTTAAAGATTCAAATCTAATGGTTCAAAATTATTTCCATGTATGATACACAAATACCACTTTTGGGTCCCATAGTCGGATTCATTGTTTGGTTATTTAAAAAACCAAATACAGTAGGTGTTTGGAAAGTGAGTTTTTATGTAGATTTTTTTAGTTGTAGGATATTATTGGATAAAAAATTTTTAGTGTTTGGAAAGATAATTAAATTTTTTTATGATTGAATGTGATATTTATGAGAAAAAAATAAAATAATTATGAAATTGAATATGATATTTTGTTTAAATGTATTTTTTTTAATTTTACAAAACTAGTGTATTTTAATAAAAAAAATGAAAAAAAAATTTGAAAACCAAGTTTTCAAACATCACCATAGATTTGAAAAGAAAAATGTCTGGTGCTCCCACTAATTAAGTGGCAGTGGGTCCCGTAAAAAATGATGTGATGTTTTAATTTTAAAATTATATATTTTTTTTATTTTGTATTTTTTAATGCATTAGTATTATTAATAGTAATATTTTTAGTAGGATGAATGATCGTTGATTTCAAAATAATATGCTCCGGGATTTGATCCTACACGTGATGTGAAGAAGCAATTGGCATCAGTACAGTCTACAACTGTACTCGTAATAGACTTTGCCTTGCTCCGTTTATTACCTTTACCAAACCATTTCCAGAGTTGGCTTTCGTTGCTATGCCAAGCTCGGCAACACCGGAGCAACGACTCAGGCCAGCGACGAAGATGCTATTCAAGTGTGGCTAATTTGAGCTGCAGGTAACAAAGATCAGATGACAAAGAGGTTAGTGATTTGGATTGTGCCTCATCATTTTTTCATTTCATCTCGATTTCCCCTTTCATTTTGATTTTCATTCTTCTTCATCAATTTGTAAGAAATGAAATTTTAACAAGATCTCAGTTTTTTGGTTTCATTTCGAACAAAATCAGACTTTCATATCGAAAATGATATTTCTAGGTTAACCTAAAACTTATGTGCTTTGATTTCTGCACCAAATCCCTAGTTTAATCTCAGAATCCCTTTGAGCACAAAAATCAATGTTTTGTGCTTTGATTTCGAAAATTAATTTCATCATCTTCAAACCAAATGCAAGTTTGTGAACTACTGGTAAGTGGTTTCGATTTTAGAAAGTAAGTTCCACATTTTGGGAACAAAATGCAGATTTTCTGCTTTTAATTGGTCTTCATTATATTCGAACCAAATCACAGTTTCTCCTTTCAGTTTGTCATTTCAAATTTGGTAATTAAGTCCTCCCTTTATCGAAGCGAAAACAAAATTTTTGTGGTGTACATTCTTCTAGTTTTCCATTCAATGTGGGACTTGAGGAGGTTTTTAATAAAACTTACTAAAATGACAAGAATAGCACACATAGATTTCGTTGTGCTTACATTTTGCTAGTTTTGTGGGTTCAATGTGTTGCTGTCATTTTTGTTCTAACCAGTGATATATAGCAAAAGCAATAGTAGTAGTCCTTGGGTTTATTTATTTATAAAATGAGAAGAATAGAAACTATTTGAGAGGAGTAAGGGAACAATTTGAGGGATAGAGGAACAATTTCAGAGTAATAGATAGTTGCCATTGCCATTGCCAAGCTTAACTTATGAACCCATTTTTATATATAGAAAGAAGCTTTCTCTCCACCAACAACAACTTTAGTAGCACATCTCACACAGTTATTTAGCCTTAAGCTGTTATGATATTCCTGTTCAACTCCTTTCCAAAAAGTGTTATATTTAAATTATGTCCATGTTATTTGATTAACAGTCCAGCAGTGAATTGAGGCTTTTTTTTTATTTTTATTATTTTTTTATTTTTTATGTCACCTATTCTTCTGTGTGTTGTGTAGAAGTACAACATATTTGGAATGAAATGAAGATTTTTTGGTTTTCATTTGGAACATTAACTTCATCATATTTGCACCAAAGCATAGTTTCCCGTTTTGGTTTTGTGGTTTCAATTTCGGTAATTAAGTTCCCCCTTTTTCGAAGCAAAAGCAAAGTTTCTGAGCTTACATTCTGCTAGTTTTCCAATCACTGTGGGACATGAGGAAGTTTTTAATAAAAGTTACTAAACTAACAAGAATAGTATAAGCAATTTTTCCTCTGCTTACATTCTGCTGGTTTTCTGGTTTCAATGTGCTGCTGTCATTTTGTTATAAGCACTGAGTGATAGCAGTAGCAGTAGCAGTAGCAGTATTCCTTGGGTTTATTTATTTGTAAAATGAGAAGTATAGCAACTATTTTTGTGAGTGAAGTGATGCAGGGTGGGGTTAGGGGGTTGTTGTAGAGGAGTACATAATTGCCATTGGCATTGGCATGCTTAACTTATGAACCCGTATTTATATATAGAAAGAAGCTTTTTTCCCTCCAACAGGAAGTTCAATAGCACACCTCACACAGTGACACAACCAAAATGATCTTTAACTGAATGAACATTCAAACCCAATTAATTATTAATTAATTAAGCCCAAGAATGAGATGAGAGTTAGAGAAGCCCCAGCAGGCCTCATCTCTATTTTGTCAAATTTACATATATATGACCATTTAACACTTCCACAGAAGTGGGTCCAACTAGTAGCAAGCAATTGGATTATAGAGATTGAAACCAACAAATAGTTTAAAACTAGTTAACACTTCCTCCCCTAGTAATTGTTTGAAACCTACAGATTGTTGCATTAACATTGAACTGTCCGTTATTAAAGTACTTGCAGATCCTCAAATGTGCTTTCATAATATTTTATTGTGCAATTGCTTCCAAAAAGTGTTATATTTAAAGTAAGGCCATGTTATGTGATTATGTGTCTAGTAGTGGATTGAGATTTTTTGATGAAATCACCTATTCTTATGTGTGTTGTGTACAACTGCAAATCTTTGTTGGAAAGAAATGCACAGGTTCTGGTTTTTACTTGGAAAATGAACTTCATGGTTTATTCGAACCAAAGCACAGTTTCCCCTTCCGGATTTGTGCTTTCAATTTCGGTAATTAAGTTCCCCCTTTTTCAAAGTAAAACCAGAGTCAATGAGCGTATATTCTGTTGGTTTTCAAACCAATACGGGACTTGAAACTTACTAAAATGAGAAGAATACTGAAAGCAGATTTTCTTGTGCTACATATGTGCTGGTTTTGTGGTTTGTAAATGTGTTCCTGTCATTTTTTTTTTTATTAATCACTGATATACACCAGCAGCAATGTGAGAACCAGCACCTATTGGGGTTATTTATTTATAAAATGAAAAGAATGGCACCAATTTGTTCATATGAGTGATGGAGGGTGGTTCTTCTAGAGGGGTAGGTAAATGGCATTGGCATTGGGATGCTTAACAAATGAACCCATATTTACATATAGAAAGAAGCTTTCTCTCCTCCAACAAGAAGTTGTATTTATTTCTTTACTTTTATTCTTCTTGTCGTTATTGATGTAGTGAAACCGTCAATTTCTTGCGGTCGGTTCGATCTTAGGGTTGAATGCATTACACACTATTGTTATGGTGCTTCCCATTTTTGACAACTTTTTAACTAAGCATACACATTTATATCATAATGTTATCATCCATGTATTGAACAACAAAGAAGAACAACAAATAACTTTAGCCTAGAAAAAGCATCAGCAAGAATAACAAAGCATACACATTTATTTCATAATGTTGTCATAAGTGTACCGGTCAATAGAAAACAGTTCATGATTTCTGAAAATTACATAATATACACAAAGAAAAAGCATGACTCTGGAAAATGTTACACTACAAGGCAATGTGAATTTTAACAGTCAGCTTTGTCATTATCGGATTTTGCTTACTTTACCATTACTTACTTAATTCCTGCTTATGCTAAAGGCCATTGTACAGTTCATTTACCAGGACCTCCATTTTAGGAAGAAGTTTGAAGAACAAGTAGAAGACAGGAGAAACATTGGACTTCATTCCATCATTTTGTGGTGAAAACGACATTGAGGTATGTTCCTCCGCTGAACGTTGTATATGTTATAAATGCAACGTTTACCAAAAGAGGATTGCATTCTTCACTGTGCCATTTGACCAGTTTTTTTTTTTTTCTTCTTCTTCTTCTTCTTCTTCCCTTTTTTTTTTTTTTTTTTCTTTTTTTTTTTTTGAGGCATATTACATTGTACCATACCTGCTTGTTTATACATACGGAATACAAGTATAAAGGTTAAACATGTCAATTAAACTTGGTGATGAAAGTTAGAAGTTATGCTATGATATTAGTTGGCATGTGCAACACTTTACTATTGTGTACGAAAATAACTTGTATTTTATACGTAGTACTCTACAATCGTGTCTCGTTACAAACATGGTGTTAAGTTTTTTTTCTTGCATAAATAGCTCGTTTAACATTTATGTTCAAATTTGTAAGTTGGTATTTTTAAAAAGTAAGACCTCATGACTTAATTAAACCCATCACTTAGTTGACATGTGCAATACGTGTATTTCATAGATGCACAGTAAGTGTACTGTAGATGATACGCAAGACTTAAGGTTGTGGCCAAGCAGGATTGAGTTGGCCTTCATACAAACAATGGTGGAAGAGGTGAAGCAAGACCCTTCCTTAACTAGAAAAAACTCCTTCACTACAAAGCATTGGAGTCGGATTGACGATAAGATGTACAAGCATTTTAAAGTTAGGTACACGGTTACTATTTGAAGCAAAAGTATTATCGCATCTAGCAATCCTACAATACCTTTGTAAAATTGAATAACCATACGAGATTCGGATGGCATGGCGAAGGAAGGCAGTTCTGACCGGGATGGCGTTTGGGGATCAATATGTTAAGGTAACTACCACCACCTTAGAGTAGAGTACTACTTTAAGTAGTGCACTTAGTTAACTGTCAAGTTACTTATTTACCACATCTTTGGTTGTCTTAATTTTGTGGGCACATCCTAAAGTTAAAGTTTTCAGGAAAAAGGGACTAGATAACATTGACTTGTTAGATGTCCTCTTTGCAAACTCCCAAGCCATTGGTGCACTTGCTCGTGCTTCAACCCAAGGACCCCCAACCTCTGATGAAGAAAGGGATATCCAAAGTGCATTCTTTGATGTTGGTGTCAATTCTAATACTGATTCTTTCCATGTTGGTGATGAAATTGAATGAGATGATGACCAGAAGGTATGTGGGAGCAGTGGTAATGATGGTGGGCGAAAGGTGCATACCATGATTGGGCACTTGATACATGGATTACCACGAATCTTGTAAAAAAATAATTTTACATGCAGCAAAACAAAATGTCTAAAGCGAGTCATGACAAGAAGAAACAATACTCCATTGATGCATGTATGGACAGTTTGGCAACAATAGAAGGAATCAATCCCGACCAATACGTTAAGGCGTGTGAGAGTTTTCATGATAAAGCAACTAGAAGAATGTTTATCAAGATGGTAAGATCCTAGGAAGGTCAGAGGAGTCAATATGACCTCCCTTCAAAGACCAACCACCTTAAATACCAAAGCTACATTTTTGACAGATTTTAACAAGATATTAACACAAGGTCCACATAAGTGATGCGAAAAAGGGTGCAGGTTCACAAAATATATGTTTATAGTAGAGTAGAGCAGTAGTAATTACAAAGTTTTAATATAGTTACAAAATAAGATCCACTAACAATACATTTCAAAAGAGTAAAATAATACAGAGGAAAATAACCCTAACGTCGTCTAGGACAGCCAGTAGTCTTCAAATGCCTCTGGTTCTTCATTGTCCTGATGGGTTTTTTCGATACTTGACATGAAACGCCATGAGCTTGAAATGCTCAGTAAACACACACACGCACCCCACCCCATTTTCTAATCCAACACACTTTCACATTTATAATAAACCTTTAAGCATGAAGATCAAGTGACAGGTAGAGAGTTACGAGATTAGAAGTTAGCAACTACAAGTTGTTCAAGAAGTTAGGGTTGTCACATGACAACCTGTATCCCGTAGATTCACCACTGTGCGACTTTAATTCTAGCCTAATTTTTTCTCTCGGAAATGTCTTCTTGCTAGTAAGAATGGTAACAGTAATTCAGCAGGTGGAGTTTTATATGGTGAATGTCTCCTACCCATATAATACGATAATAGAAGGGGTGTGGCTTCACAAAATGAAAACAGTTTCATCCACCTTTCATCAGGTTATATGGTTCACAATAGAAGATGGCATTGGTGAAATCAGAGGCGATCAAATGTTTGTTAAACAATGCATGACACTATCTTCTGCTGACAATAGGATTTGGGAGTTCTAAACACAAAAGGAATGCGAGTAACAGGTCAACATGGAACCTTCCATGAAAAGTGTAGAAGAATTGGAGTAAGTGCCAATCGACCTAATAGACGAGGAAAAGTTATTTCTTGTTGGAAAAAGTCGTAGGAAGAAAGAGACTAGTTGATCCACTTTCTACTAAAATTCAAGGATGCGTTCGCATGGACTCCATACAAGATGAAAACAATTGATCTGGAAGTGGCTTGCCAAAAGTTAAACGTGGACCCAAAATTCAAATCGATAATACAAAGGAGTAGGATATCGGCACCATCTCACATGGAAGCCGTTAAAGAGGAAGTAACAAGGTTACTAGAAGATGACGCCATCTGAGAGGTTCAATATCTGGAGTGGTTGTCTAATATCTTCGTTGTAATGAAAAAGAATAGAAAGTGGAGAGTTTGTGTGGACTTTACTAGCTTAAACAAAACATGTCCAAATGATAACTTTCCTTTGCCAAAAAATGACCAGTTGGTAGTGTAGACACCCCATTTTTGACGGCCCTTAAGACCTGGGCACCACTAATTGATCACTCAATGATGAATGTGTACGTTTGTCAAATGCTTGATTGCCTCAATAGGAAACCTTAGTTTACAAACTTTGTGCCTTGTTTTGGACCAAAACAATGTTTTTTCAAGCCTGAGCATTCAGGGACCTGTAGACCCATTAGTGTGGTCTGCCGTCTACTTGTGCAAAAAATCAGATATTTTCTGCCAGTTGTCTACACAGATACATGCACCATTCCAGTTGTGTTTATATAGATATTTTCGAGGGTCTCTCATATATTTCTATATATAGATGAACCTCTCTTTGGTTAGAGAGGTTAGACAATTTTTTGAATTTAGAAAATTTTGGAGAGCTAAATTTTGGAAAATTTCTCTCTACAATTCTCTCTCTCTCTCTCTCTCTCTCTCTCTCTCGCAACGTACATAACTTTTGCTTAAACACCCTAAACCAAACCTAGAGAGTTCCTTCTTGAGGTGATTTGAGCTTGCTTTTTAGCTCTTGAGGCACTTGAGAGTGTGAAATAGTGGTTTGGAAATTCAAGGGATCATTCCTCTTCAAGAGGTATACATTCTAGTTCTTTTGTACCATCTTCTTCTCATCTTTTCTTGTTCTTTTTGAGCTATTTATTACCTGTTTTTTTTTTTTTTTGCTGAAACTTGTGGTTTAAGGCCATTAAAGGGAGAGGGGTTGACAACCCTTCTTTGAACCTTGCTTCTAAGGACTTTGTCCTTGTGTTTTCCATCTTCTTATTAACTTTTTTAAAGATTTTTACCATTGATTTTCAGAGGTAAAAATCATGTTTTGAAGTTCCAAAAGTGGAGGGGTTAGCCTCTTCTCCTTGTGCTTGTATGCTAGTTTTAATCCCTCAATATTTTAGCATGTTGTTGTAGTTGTTTTTGTCTTAATTTCAGCACTTGTTTTGACTATTTTAGGACTATTTTTACATGTTAGCTTCATTCATGCTTTGTATAGTAGGCTTGTAGTGTAATGATCCTCATAGGTTTGGTGGTTTAGGCCTTAGCCACGAACCTATTTGAGTTGATAACATTTATTTCTTGCTTTTCATATTTGTGTTCACCTCTAAGAATCTTTTCAACCTCCCTCCTTTCTTGTCTTTTTCTCTTTGTTTTGAGAGTCGATCCAAAAGGAGAGTTGTTCAAGCTTAAAGGGGTGATATTGTGCTTAATGGTTTAATCCCTTTAGGGGTTCATTACCAACGACATGATCTCCCTCTCATGCCTAAAACAACATTTGGTTTGGTACTTCTCTCCATTAGTGGACTTTAATCTTCATTATTGGACTTAATTGACTAAGGAATGGGAGGTAACTAAAATGAAGTAGTAAAACTTAGACTAAAATGGAACAAGATAATAAAATCAAGTTTGGTGTTCAATCGGACATTAATTGAACGCATGGAGACTTGAGTCATTTCTTACTTGTTAATGGTGAAATGGTTCAAGTTTCCAAGGTCAACCACTTCCTTTGATCAAATCATGATAGGGAGGGGGTTTGCGAGTCTTTTGTTGTTAAATTGTATCCTTTGATTCATAAGTCATCACGCAATGAAATTGCGTTGATTGATGTTTTACAAATCGAGCCTACCTCTCCTTTGAGTTGTTTGATGATAAGGAGAGACAGGGTGGACAAACATCCCCTGAGAATACTCTGTTTGTGCTCTGTTGCAGTAAGAAAGAACCAACATTGGTGGCCGTGAATACTTTTACTAAATGGCGAGCCACTACTACGGGTTGCTAGCCACTTTTTCTAGCTAGGCAGTGTCCATTTTCCAGTTGAGTAGAGCAGAGTAGAGGCTAAGGTGGAAAAATAGTGCAATTTTCTAATTATGCAACAAAGACATTCCGGTAGCCAAACAGGGCGCGTTATTGGGTGGAAATCCACATCTATGCATGAGACATCCCTCGATTCTCAAGATCTGTTAAAATAATGTTGTAATATTAGTATGTTGTACTTAGAGTAGCAGACTTGTAATTAATTAGTTAAATTAGTTAGAATAGGTAGTTAGTTTTGTGTGTATTTATTTAATTATCTAAAGTAGTTAATTAATTTGTGGTGTTGTAATAATTAGCTAGTATAGTTAATTTACTTCATTTGGTTTGTAATAGTTAGTTAATACGTAGTAATTAGCTAGGACATTCATTCGGACCCTCTTGTGCGAGGGCAAATATGTAATAATTTGCATGTCTTCCAACCCCACATCTTTCTCCATTTTATTTATTTGCTTACGATGGTTAGAATAGAACATCATGTTTCGTTTAGTATTTCCGATGTTTGCATCCACTTGTATTGCATACATCGAGGCCTGGTTCATCATTCTAATAAGCATTGCAGTTTATTACTTCATTGAATACATGTTTAAATCGCATGCTTTCAAATTGTTTCACATGTCATAATTAGTAACCGAGTCTGTTAAATGCATCATTGCATGTGTTACATTAGTTATGTTGCATTAATTAGGGGGCATGCATGTTTTTTTTTTTTTTTTACTCTTTTGTTTCTTTTGGCTTGCCTTGGAGTACTAGGTGAGCTTTTATTGCTTTAGCATATTACATGCGTGTGATCATTGTCATGTCTAGCATGCTTTCCATAAGGCTAAGTGTCATAACCCTGTCCCGTATTATATTAATTAATCTTGATTATGATTGTGATTATGTGCTTAATATGATTTTGAGTGCTATTTATATGATTATATGTGTTTTTGAATTTCTATCTGTTCACCGTAGGAAAATCTGTTTAACTTTATACTATAGAATTTAAATTGGAGATCGTAGACGTTTCAGAAGCTAAAATTGACTGTATTTTTGTGCTTTGCATGATTTTTAGAGCCTAGGTGAAATTTAATTAGAAACTAATTCGGATCAAAATAATTAGATGAAACTAATTCAATTAAGCACAATTACCTAGCCTTAAATAAGTTTTGATTAGGCAAGCATATGTAAGAACTTAATTACACTTAACCTCTTCATTTCTTGAACTTAAAATATGAAGTTACACTCTAGAGAGAGGGAGAACCGAATTTAGAGAGAGGAAGGGCCCAACATTGAAGATTTTGTAAGGAGATTGGAGAACTAGTGAATTAGCATAAGAAATAACCATAATTGGAGGAATTGAAACTCCTAGGTGAGTAATTGAGCCCAAATTCATGAGTTTAAACTCATAGCTAAATGAATTCAAGCATATTATGTGACTAGGGGCAAAAATTGAGCGAATGTAATGAAATTGGAATTGTATATACATGTATGTTTACATTTACCATAATTTTGTTCAATTGTGCATGAAACATGAAGAGTTGAGCACCAAATCGTACATGCAAGTATAGTTTTGTTGAGTTTCATGGTTATAAACATCATTTGTACCATTTTTAATGAAATTGGAGTCAATGAGTTAAATGCATGCATTATTTATGGAAATATGTAACTTGATTGTATAGGTTTTGAAGAACTTGAGATGATTTGGGAAAATTTGGGAGATGGATCATGATTTTGGGTCAATTGGCTTCAAATTATCTAATTTTTCATGTTACCCAATGTTTTCCTATGTTTTGGCATTGATTTGCAAGTTTTGGAGCCTTTGGGTTTGAGTTTGTAGCTCCTAGAAGTTTTGCAAAGATCACACGGTGGCTCAAGCGGCGGAATCTGCGCTCAAGCATACCCTACTTTGCACGACTCCTCGCTCGAGCGTCAAATGTCTCGCTTGAGCGTAAATTGAAAGCAACCAGAACTTGTGCAGGTGTAGATAGCCCATTTTTGACTGTCCTCAAGACTTGGACGTCATCGTTTGTGCACTCGATGATTGTCCTTGTCTGTGTTCGTTTTGAGCGCCAAAGTCCTCGGCAAAACGCTTTGTCTTTGAGCCTCTAAACCTTATTTGTTTTGTGCATGTTTTTGGACCAAGAGCTCGTTGCCTCTAGTTTGAAGAAGTGGGTGACCTGTCGGCCAGGGCTTGTTCTTGTTGGCTACCATTGGTGGCCGGTCGACTATTAGTGGCGGCCGACGGCCACCAGTCGTGGCCGATGGCCATTTGTCTCTTTTCCCAGATATTTATTCCCAACTGTGCCAGCTGTTGTTCACTGAGCTGCATCTTCATACACGTGTATGGTGAGATGTTTACAAGCTTAAGACTTGTTTTTCTATACATAGGGGGTGTCCTTCCCCATTTTTGAGGGTTAGCTTTTTTAGAACAAAAATATCACACACTCTCTCTCCTTTGTTATTTTGCACACATTTGTTTAGTTTCTCTTAGCTTTTGCATATCAACCCTTAACCAAATACTCTCACCTTTGGTGAGATTACTTGGAGCCTTGTTTGAGCTCTAGAAGGAAGTTTGAGCTTGGTTTGTTGCCTATTTTGTGCCTTAGCTTCAAGATGTATAACACTTGTTATTTAAGCTTGTTTTCAATACTTGTTTTGTCATCTTATCAAACTATTTTTGGGCTATTTTTGAACTATCAAAAAACTTTGTTTTTGTGATTTAAAAGTGTTGGTTTGAGGTCTCTTTGAGTTAGGGGGTGGTCTATCCTTCTTGTTCCTTTGTTTGTTAAGCTCTTGTACCAACTTTTCATCACATTCAAACCTACTTTCTGGGCCTTTTAACCATTGAATTTTAGAGGTTTTTCAGCGGTAAAAACCTTGTTTTAAAGTCCAAAATTGGAGGGGTTAGCCTCCCCTCCTTGTGTCTTGTTTGCATGCCTAGATAGCTTCATATGTTAGCATATTTTTCTAGTTGAATTTACCATAAGTCCAACATGTTTTTGCCCCTGAAATAACCTACTTTGGCTCTGTTTTGGGCTGGTTAGTTCAGTTGAGGCTTGTATTGCATAGTTATAGTGTTAATTCCTTCACTAGCTTGATGTTTTAATATTTTAATCATCATTATTTTGAGTTAATAGCATGTTTGGGTGTTGTTTTGCACTTCATTTTAGCACTTAAAATCTCTGGAATCTCTCTCAATTCTTCACTCTTTTATTTGCTTTGAAAGTGGTTTTAAACCCTTGTTTGCCTAAGTGTGAAATGGAGGTGTTGCACCTAGTGGTTTAATCCTTTAGGGAGTTCATTACCAACAGTGTAATGCCTCTTTCATACCCAAATCAACTCATTGTTTGAGCCATCTTTCCATTAGAGGACACTCACTTTTGGACTTAATTAATTAAAGAATGAATTGGTTATGTAAAATGAGTAAACAAAATGAACAATTAAAAGAGGCAAGATAAGCATCTTTCGTGTTGTATTGCATGTGTTTGAATCGGATGTTAATTCAAACACAAGGAAAATGAGACATTTCATACTCAAAAGTGATGAAATGTGCCACTTTCCTTGGTCACCATCACCCTGGATCATGCATGATAGGGTGGTGGTCTTTGGAGTCTTACTTTGCACTCATTAAACTTGTACAAACTTGGTTCTTTGGCCATCATGCATGAAAATTGCTTGATTGGCGGTTTAAGAGCTAAGAGTTGCACTCCTTTGAGCTTGTTTGATGATAAGGAGGGTAACAGTACAAACAACCCTTGAGAATGCACTGCTTTGCCTCTATTTTTTCTCTGTTGTAGCAAGAGGAAGTTTAGGGCAGCAGTAGCCGACCGGCCATCAACAGTGGCTGATAGCCACCAGAAGTATCTGACCGACCACCAATGGTAGCTAACCAGCCATTAATGAAATCTGCACAGTATGTTGGTAAGGTGGAGCATCGGCATTCCGGGAGTTAGCAGCACTGTTGGTGTTCAAATGTGCAAACAAAGGAGTTCAATGGCAAGGCAGTGGCTTTTTTCGGGTGAAGAAACCGAGCATGCATGCATCCTTCACTTCCCAAGGCCTTTTAATTGCTTTGCTTAGTTAATTAGTGGTAGCTAATTCATGCAAATGTTGTAATTATTTAAGTAGATTAGTTAATTAATTTATGTTGTAATTAATTAGCTTAGTAAACTGTAATTAATTAGTTAAGTATTTAGCTAATTAAATTAATTTGTAATATTTAATTAACTTAGAATAGTTAGTTAAATAGTGTTGTAATTAGCTTAACTAGCGTAGCTAGTTGTTTAGTTCTTATTCATTTGGACCCTCCTTTGTGAGGGTGTAATGTTGTAATAAGTATGCGTGCGTGTGTGTATGTCATCCAACCTCACGTCTTTCTCTTTTTTATTTACTCGCTTTTGATGGTTAGATTATGGACATGTTTCAAATTAGCATACTTTATGCTTACATGTTTGCATCTATTCATTTGTATTGCATGCACCGAGGCTCGGCGCATCATTCAAACTATGTTGCAATTTCAAATACTTCTTTGAATACATGTTTTAATTGCATGTTGTTCAAATTGTTTCATATGCCATATTAGTATCCGAGCCTATTAATTGTATTTTTTGCATGTGTTGCATTAGACATCTTGCATAGTTAAGATCATGCATTTTTCTAACTAGTTTTATGTTTTGGCTTGGAGTACTCGGTGAGTTTTTATGCTTTAGCATATTCGCATGAGTGATTGCCATGATGCCATGCTTCGCATGCTTGTCATAAGGCTATGTGCTTAAAGTGTTAAATTGCATGAATGCCTGTGGATGAAGGCTTGTTGTTTGAATTGGAACAGTTCAACAAATGTACGTTTTAAGCTCACTTTGTTGAGTGGCAAATCATATTTTAAGCCCACTATGTTTGGTGGCAAATCCGCAATCTTTTAAGCCTACTTGAAGTGGCAAATTCAAACCATTTTCAAAACAAACATGAAGTTGAATTGTTCCAAATTGAGCAAACTAGTCTATACTTGATTGTGTGCGCCACATAGTAAAGCTAGTTTAATAACCAGAATAAGAACACATAATGTTTATAAAACATCATATCATGATTAGTAGATGTTGATCTTTAATCGGGCGAGCGGGGGTGCTCATTTCTGGACCTTCCCCTCTCGTACCTAAGCTCTCGAGCCGAGGCAAATTTGGTGATGACGGACACGTGGCCTTTGGCCCAAGTCAGGGTTTCCTAAATTTCTCCAAAAATAAAATATTTAGGTGGCGACTTTATATCTAGCAAAGTAGTCTAATTTTGGCATTATTTGATTTAAAATTGATTTTTCAAAAAAGTTTGCCGAATTTGGACTCTTTAGTGTTTATCAGTTTCACATTGCACTTGTGATACTAGATTTAGAACCGTAGGAGTCCGAACTGTGAGGCCTTTTTTTCAGCCCTTTTTGAAAGGCAGGGCACGAGACAAAGGCGAGTCCACAGTTTCTAAGAACTCTGCTAGGGACTTAGAGAACTTGACTCGAACTCATGATATGAGTTTTTTTATCTACACTTATGTGTTTATTTGCATTTGCATTTGCATTTGCATTAGTGCGCCTAAGTCACAGTGTTTGCCATATGCTATTCCTGGACAGTTTGCCGGAGGCTTGCTTGGAAAAGCTTGCCAAAAGGCTGACCGATTGTGGGCTCTGCCACGATGGGAACAAAACCCTTGGATCTGGACTACCGCCGTACCATTTTATTCCCCTTTCCCTTCTCGGTGTTAGGTGTGAGAGGTATATTAGGTAGTCTTGCTGAGGTACTCTTTTTGACCAATCGGCCTAGTTACATATCGGAAGCCATAGAGACTATTTCAAACTAGGACATGTTGCTCACCCGATTGTAGGAATTGTTTGAAACTGCTTGTTTGCGTAGTGAACTCTTAGCTTCTGACAAAGTTAGGACATGGTAACCCTACCTCCATCATAGGGGTGTTTTGGCTCTCACTTGCTTGATACATGCTTTTAGAGTGAAACTCTGCTAGAATGTATGTATCAGTTGCAAGTTTGGGTATTAGTTGAAGGGTATCAGTTTTTGGGAGGTAGAAATCAGTGTTTGAGTACAGTTGTCCAGCTCATGATTACAACTGCGTGTTGTTTCTGTTTGAGCTGAGGTGCTTTGTGGTTTCTGATTTTTGTTTCTTTTTGCTTTATTTTCTTTTTGCAAGGTAGTCTTTCACCATTGCTTCAGACGATTCTGTTACCCTCCAAGCACTCTGGATCCGAGTTAGAAGGATTTGTAGATCTGGGGATCTAGTTAGGGGACAACCAGTGTTTGTTTTACTTCCGTCAGTTGGAGGAGGATTCGACAGAATTCGCCAATTTAGCAATCACCGTTTACCTCGCCTGTGTCCAGTCAAGCCCAATCATCTACTTTCACTCTAGACAGAGAGTATTCGCCAGTTCTGGTAGTTCAAAGTCCTCCAGCCAACATGGAAGATATGCTTTAACAACTCCAGCAAACTATTGAGGCTATGTAGTTAGATGTTGCCCACCAAGCGGAAGTCATTTCCCCCCCTCCCAAGCAGAAATTGTAGCCCAGCAGGCTGAGTTGATCGCTAAGCTGCAACAACAACAACCGCAACAGGCAGCGGCCTCTGTATCCCAATCACCTCCTGCAAACCTTCCAGTACCTGAAGTTACTGCTTCAAAGCTAATGTCCCAGAAAATATAGGCATCCCAGTGGATTCGATTCCACCCCAGAACTGCGAAGCACCAGTATACCAAACAGAGGCCCCTTGTGAGTTTGAGGTCGACTCTACTGCTCTAAAAGTCAACAAGCTAGAAAAACTCTTAAAGCGAGCACATGGTATGAATACAATCCCAGATATAGAGGATGGCTATCTTGATCGGTGATGACCTTGCGAGCAGATTCAAGATGCCGCATATAGACCGGTTTAATGGTTTAGGGGATCCTATGGTCCACTTGTGGCTCTTCTCAGATATATTGCGGCCTATAGGCCTATCCAAACTTCAGAAGGCCTCACTCTTTGGCCAGACCCTGTCAGATATAGCGGCTATTTAGTGCATGGTGGAAGACTCGTGTGAAGCTTAATTTGGGATGAAATGGCCGAGGCCTTTGTAGTGCAATACTCCTACAATACCCAAATCGAGGTCACAACTCGTGATTTCGAAGCAACTCGTCAGAAGCCGAAGGAGGGCTTCTTATATTTCGTAACAAGGTGGAGAGCACAGGCATCGAAGATGACAACCCGGCCATCTGAAAAGGATCAAATCAGAATGATAGTTCGGAACCTGTAGGGGAAATTACTACAGAAAATGATTGTCTTGCCTTTTTTCACATTCGCTAATCTCTATGAGATAGGAGTTCACATTGGGGATGCGATGAGACAGGGTTTGATAAATGATGAGAAGGAGCAGCCCAAGAGGCCTTTCACACGCAGTTCTAATGCGATTACGACTGGTAGTGCAGCTGCAAAGCCTTCCGATGTGGGTATGGTCACCACCACACCTAAAACTACCAACCTCTTTGCCGATACATCCAATATAACCTCACAAACCTCGAGCCACCAACCCTGAGGCCAAAAGGTCTTCACTCCACTATATATGTCCTTATCCAAAGCCTTAGGGGTCCTGATCAAAAAGGGGCACCTTAAGCCACTAGAGCCTCACCCCTACCCGATCCTCTTTCCCTGAAACACAACCCTGCCAAATACTGCGCTTTTCACTAACAGCATGGTCACGACACTAATCTATGCTTTAGATTGCATCATGAGATTCAAGATCTCATTGATAATAAGGTGATAGTGCCCCCTCAAAAGCCTAACGTCACTACAAATCCCCTCCCACCACATAACCCGGTCCCTCCACCCCGGCATGTGAACCTTATACAAGCACTAGCCGCCTCTTACAACTCTAGTATATATATCACCCCTTCCCATCTACCTAAGCTGGCGTTGTTTATCCAAGAAAGCATGGATTTGTGCATGATGAATGCACCCATATTCCAACTCAAACCTGTGGTGGTGCCGATGGTAGAGGAAGGTGGGTCAGCCTTAAAGGATCATGGGAATGTCAGTTCAGTGCCTGAGGGCTTTGTGGACTTATCTGAGGAGGAATACAACCCGTGCCGCTACATTGTACCAACCAATCAGGTCGGACTAGACGTAGAGTTGCCAACAAGAATAGAGGTCAGTGTAGTCCGGGAGGATGGCCTAAGCCAAGGTCTGGATGATCTAGCAGAAGTGGAAGAGGACTTGGACAATCTGTAGTTCTTCGATGAGCAAGATTCAGGAGATGTGCACATTAATTGGTTCGATTTGAACGGGTTGACAGACAACTCTAGGTGAATTAGTGATGAACCTGATATGGATGAGGGACTTCAACCAAAGCTGGAACAGTTAGAAGCATGAACTGTTACAAGGGTTAGAACGGCCGAGGACAAAGGGAAATTGTTGGTGAGCATCGGTATTAAGAATTTAACTCAAGAATCGAGCATTGTTAGTACTGCAGATATGAAACAAGAGGGCACACTGAAGCGTTTTGAACAGGAAATCGATGAGAATAGTCAGAAAGCTGGGAAAGCCAAACACCTTACGGGGGATGATTGTGATGGAAGAGTAATTACAACGAAACCGGACAATTACCTGTCGGTTGCCGGAGGAGTATGGTGGGAAGAAGATGATCTGCATCTTGCCCACACTGACGAGGATTGGGACCAGTACTTGTCAGACGACACTTGGTATTTTGAGGAGGTGGATCATATGACTAGAAGCGGGCGGTACTTCAAGCCACCACACTTAGACCAACCCGAAGCATCCGAAAAGGACAAAGAAGTTGCAAAACAAAAGGAAAAACTGTTAGAGGAAGAGGTTGTGCTGAAATAGTTAAAGAAGATTCAAGCAGACATATCTATCTGGGGGTTACTTATGGTTTCGCGCGTGCACCACCAAGCTGTCCTGTTAGTGATGGATAAAGCAAAGTTGTCTGTTGACACCACCTCGGAGCAAATAGTGGGACTTGTCTTCCCAAGAGGTGCTGCGGCAGCTTTGACCTTCTCGGATAAGGAATTGCCGCCCGAAGGCTCCGCATATAACAAACCGCTATACATCTCAGTTGAGTGTAGAGAAGTGGAGTGGTTGTATTGGTTGACCTGGTCTGCAATCAATGTTTGCCCATATCGCACAGCCTATGCTATTGGCTTGAAGCCAGCGAATTTTGTACCAATGGCCCAGGTGATCCGGGCTTACGACAACACAAGCAGAGAGGTGATGGGAACAGTTCAGATCAGAACACAGGTCGGGCCAACCCAATAGGATATTGAGTTTCACATCCTGGATGTTTTGGCTACTTTCAACTTGTTACTTGGGCGATCCTGGCTGCACCAAGTGTAATAACCCGACCTTCGCACATGTTTTCTGGTATACTTTCAGTCCCCTCTTCTGTGCATTATATGCTTGTGGTGAAATTCCATGTGAAAGTAAATTTAATTAGACAAAACTTATGGTTATGGGTTTCTATATGTTTAATAGAAGAAAAATCTGTTACAATTAGAATGTTGGATCAGAAATTGGAAGCCTTAGAAGCTTAATAATCGGAAATTGATTTGATATTTAAGATCAGCATGATTTTTAAGTCATAATAGGATTTTCTGTAAAATTTCAATTGGGAATGACTAAACTGATTGAGTTTTGTCTTATTCAACTTTGGTTTTTATATATATATATGCCTCTTGGATGATTGACTTGGATAAGGGTTTTAACAAAAATATCTCCTGGGAGAAAAATTAGAGAAGAGGAGGGTGAAAGGAAGAGAAGAGCTTCATCAAGAAGAAAGGTTGGAAAATTGAGGGGAATTGTAGGGTTAAAGTTTAAGGTATGTGAATCTTACTTGAATTTAGTCATTTCTTGGTTATGAGTAAGATCTTCTCATTCTATTCTCTATTTGTACATATTTGAACTCATTTGTGGATTGGAATGATTATATATATTTAGGAACTACATGGTAAGGAATCAAAGTACTTAATTTATGTTTATGAAATGTAAGGAATTAAAGATTTAATTCATGTTCAAATGGATATATGTTGTGATCCCCATTTACATGGTTATTGAACCATGTTTTAGTAATTAATGAGTCTATTTTGAACCTTGTAAGTGCTCACCAAAAATGGGATTTTGTCGAAATTTGAGGCTCTCTCCTCTTGGAATCGCCATGCGTGTGGGGTCATGGCCTCACGTCTTGAGACCAAGCTACCGCATGTGGGGGCTCCACGTCACGTCTGCCTATCTTTGGAAAAAACGATTTGCTCTGTTTTACGTGCTCAACCCTCTGATATTTTTGGAATTTACATTTGATACCTTTTTGATGTACGTAAATTCATTTGAAGCAAAGCGAGTCCGAAAATGATGCAACAAAGAAAGGAACTAATGTGCGAGTTATGTATGTGTGCAGGGCACACCCCGGGAGGGACTATCGCTCTGTTACGGCACTGTGAGTAATAGTACGGCAGATGTACATTTTACTTACCGTTATGACTATGGTTACTAACGCTCTGTTCCGTGTAAATGGTTACACTAACATTTATATTGGTTGGGAATCAGTGTGAACTTATATAAATGTTGAAAGATTTGCATACATCGGTATAATCTTGGAGCCATTCTCTGTTATCTATAAGCAAACTACGTTGTTCTTAATAAATAAATGGAACTTATGTTCGTTCGGAAAGGATGGTGTCTGTGTGAATCTAAGATTATTCGGTTGTGTAATACATGAACCTGAGGTCGTTCAGAACTTATGATATGAACATAAAAGTCTACTATCGTTATATGACCCACATTATGATATGAATTATTCTGTCTCTATTGACCATACTGTAATGATACATGCGTCTCCCATAAATAATTATTATTGGTACTCTGTTATCTGCAAGTTAGCGATATTGATTCATAACGAATAATGGAATGTGTGTATATTATGGGGCTACGGTATCTATTTGTTAATAACCATCATTAACACTCTGTTAAATGCAAAGTAGCTATGTTAAATCATGTGAATAATTAAAAGAATCTGTGTGCCTTCGTATCACTCTGAGACTAATAATATATGTGTCTTCTGTTAGGGAGTATTGTTAATGTTTTGATATACGTAAGACAATTAGATCAGCTCGCAATAAACCATGGGGTTATTCTGTTCTGTTTATTCATTTTATTTCTGCTATGACATGATATGCATTGTTCGGTCTTTAAGACCTATTGATTTTTGGTATGGAACAAAGTGCTGTACGGAACTAAGTGCTGCGATGCGAGTCACCTCTAGAATTCGTACGAGTCACCTTTTGAGTCCATACATATGTGAACTGAGGTCTATGGTCGTTCTGTGAAAGTTATGAGGCCTATGGCTGTTTTGTGAAAGTTGTGAGGCCTATGGCCAATCTGTGACATCTGGGCCTACGGCCATTCTGTATGATCTGTCAGCATGAAACAAAGTGCTGCACGGAACTAAGTGTTGCAATGCGAGTCACCTCTAGAATCCGTACGAGCCACCTCTTGAGTTCATACATGCATGAAAAGGGCTTAATGTTGATCCGTTTAAGGGCTGATTGCCATTCTGTTTAAGGGCTTAATGCTACTCTAGTCAAGAGCTTGAAGTCATTTTGTTTAAGTTTAGGCCTAAGGCCATTCTGAAAATGATTACAAGATAAAGGTAACTATATGTTCTCTACACTTATATATGTACATTGTAATTCAAGTTAATTGTTAAATTGTTTACATACCACTGTTCACTAAGCTTGGCTCACTTTATGTTATGTCTGTTTCTGTAGGTACTCCACCTGGAGGTCAGTCTTAACCCATGGTGTCCGTTCCTCTTTTGTCAACCATCAGAATGTCCAGGCACTTAAATGAAGGCAGCTCATTTTATAGAGTTTTGCTAAGTTTTTGGTTTTGTACCCTGATTGTCTACCTAAGGTTGAAGTGTATTTAATCCTTTTACCTTCCAATGTTTGTGTTATACGCCCAATCTGGAGGGCTGAGTCTATATATATGCATATGCACATAGCTAAATTCCCCGATGCACGTCATTGTAAGTTTATCTGCCTTATGTTCTGTTTGTGATCCTGGCATGTTAATGGTCGCTCAATGGATGTAGTTCTGTTATATTTTTTTTTTGTTAAATTATAATATTTAATGCTTCCGTTCAGGCCCCGTATGTTATGTATATCAGGTTAAGTGTCTGTTTCTGATTAGGTCATGCCCAAACTTTTAGGGGCGGATTTGGGGCGTGACACCAAGTAAAAGCTGTTTCTTCTACCTTGTATCAAATGCTGAAGTACCCTCTTGGAAATGGGTTAGCCATTGTTTTCGAGAATTCTTCTATATATCCTCTGCCGGAGGTTACTTAACCCGTACTGGAGATTGTGCATGGCGACAAGGATGTCTTGTTGTCTGGTTTTACTGTGGTTAAGACTCGGGTGGTGCAAAATATCTTAGCCGTTGATGAGGGCTTATATGTCAGTGCTCAATCAGTTTATCTCATGAACAAGCTACAACATATACCCGAGATGGGATTAGGAAAGAGCGGCCGGAAGGGCGTTACCGCACTGGCCGAAGTGCCATATAACCCTCATGCCTTTGGCTTGGGCTATACGCCTACCAAAGAGGACTGGGTGAGGAAAGGGAAGCCAATGGCAAGAATAGCCAAAGCTAAGCAAAGTGGGAAGCACTATGAGCTTCTGCATAGGCCAATTCAGGGAACTCTGAATGGTCGTTTTGTCTGCGAGGGAGAATACTTCCCATTTTGTGGCTTTCCTAAGCCATGGTTGAACTTTGAGAAGTGGCGTTTACCCGGCTTTGAGATTTTCTTCGACTTACAGTTGCAAGAGGGTGAAGCCATAGAGGAACAAACTGAATTAACTGTTGAGGCTGAACAGAGCACAAAAAGAGAGTCTAGCAGCAGTGAACTTGAGATAGGAGCAGCACTGGCATGTCTCATTTCTGATCCTCAAATCAACTCGAAGAGCTTGGGGGATGACATAACTGTTTCCATGATCGGAGACCAATCAGGTGTGGACCATTCTGATGGTATTCTGCATGTATCTAATGCATCGTCCCTCACTTGGCAGCTGGAGGAGGGTTTTTTGTCCAGTAGTTCTGAATCAGGTAGTGAGTTGGAATCAGATTCCAGTTCTTTTGAGTCGGAGTCTAGTATTCTTGGGGTTGGTAACCCGGATGCCGAAGTTTTGTCTAGGTTGTCTTTTTCCTTTTCTTTTGAGTTGGTTGTAATTGAGGAATTGGATGAGTTTGAACTTTTGAATGTGAATACCACTGTAGTTTCCGAGTACTTCTTTGTGCCATTTGTATATTGCATTAATCATGACTTTCAAAATTTTGATAAAAACGACGAGGATGGAATTCCTCTAGTTTTGAAACATTTGAATGACTAAGAGGAGGATGCTGAGAAGGATCTATGTCTAGTCCAGGTCAGGTCCACGTTGTCTTTAGAGGAACGCGTACACTTAGTCGCTTTATTAAAATATTTCAAAGATGTTTTCGTGTGGTCTTACGAAGACATGCCTAGAATCGATCTTGAGATTGTACAGCATCGGATCTCTCTTGACCCCAAGGCCCAACCTGTCAAGTAGAAGCTGCAGAGAATGCGCTTGGATTAGGCTTTGAAGATTAAGGAAGAGGTCACCAAGCAGACAGATGTAGGGTTTTTGCTAGTATTTTAGTATCTGACTTGGTTGGCCAACATTGTTCCGGTGCTGAAGAAAGATGGCAGGATTCGGGTCTGTGTGGATTTCAGAGATCTGAACAAAGCTAGTCCGAAGGATGACTTTCCTCTACTGCACATCGATGAATTGGTGGACTTCACCACATGCCATGCGTTGCTCTCCTTCATGGATGGATTTTCCGTGTATAACCAGATTTTGATGGCACCCGAGCATAGAGAGAATCGCTTTCACCACGTGGGGAACCTCTTGCTATAGGGTGATCTTGTTTGGGTTGAAGAATGTGGGGCCACCTATCAGCAGTGCAACCACAAATCTATATGATATGATCCACAAAGAGGTTGAGGTGTATATGGACGACAAGATTGTCAAGTCCAAGGAAAGAGAGGGCCACTACACCGCCGTAAAGAAATTCTTCCAACGGATTAGAGAATATCGGTTGAGGCTAAATCCACAAGTGTAGTTTTGGCATAACATGAGGAAAAGTCTTTGGGGTTCTTGATCACAGAGGGTATTGAGGTTGATCCTTCCAAAATCAAGGCCATCCTAGAAATGCCACCACCGAGGACTGAAAAAGAGGTGCGAGGCTTTCTAGGTAAAGTGTAATTCATAAGACGGTTTATTTCAAAATTAACCTTGACTTGTAAAGCACTATTTAGTCTCCCGAAGAAAGGAAAGAAATTCCAATGGGATGATCAATGCTAGTTTGTTTTTGAGCAAATCAAACAGTACCTTTAGAACCCGTCCATGTTGTCACCACCAGAGCCGGGAAAGCCATTGATTTTGTATCTGTCAGTAATGGACACAACGATGGGATGCATGCTTGCTCAGAAATCTGAGGATAGAGTAGAGAAAGCCATCTATTACCTGAGTAAAAAGATGCTGGATTATGAGACCCGTTACACCCCGCTGGAGAAGGCTTGCTTAGCCTTGGTATGGGTTACTAGGAAGTTGAGGCACTACCTGTTAGCTCACTCTGTAATTCTGGTTTTGAGATTAGATCCCATCAAATATCTCTTCGACCAACCAGCGTTTACGGGTAGGCTAGCCCGTTGGTTGCTTCTTCTTTTCAAATTTGATTTGAAGTATATGACTCGCAAGTCTATCAAGGGGAGAGCGAGAGCGAGTTTCGGCGAGATCACCCGAGAAAGTGATGAAGCGGTAGAATACCTATTCGCAGATGAAGCTATTCTCCAAGTCGAGGAAGAGGTTTGGACAATGTACTTTGACGGAGCATCTAACTAGTACGGTTATGGGATAGGGGTGTTGCTAATAGCGCCCGACATTTCCCATATACCTTTAGTCTTCAAACTCTGGTTCAAAGTATCTTACAACGAGGCAGAATATGAAGCGTGTATCGCTGGATTGGAAGTTGCCCTAGAACTAGGGGGAAAAGGTTGACGTTATTGGGGACTCGAACCTGGTTGTGCCTCAAGCAAAAGGAGAATGGAAGGTTAAGAAAGAAAGGATGAAAATCTATCACCAAACCCTGGATGTTCTAATTCTTAGGTTTGAGAAGCTAACCTTCACGTATCTATTAAGAGAGAACAACAGATTCGCTGACGCCTTATCAACTCTATCTTCCATGATATACATGTCGTTGGGAGTCCGGATGCATCCGATCATTATTGAACAGAGGTACACGCCGGCCTATGAGTTAATCACCGCAATAGATGAGGTGCAATATCAAAACTCCTGGTATTATGATATCTGGAACTTCTTGGAAAATGAGGCTTATCCACTAGGGGCAAATACCAAAGATAAAAGGGCAATACGGCGAATGGCCGTTCAATTTATCATCTGCGGAGGTAAGTTGTATAAAAGGGGTCATCTGGGGATGCACAAGCAGTGTGTTGATGCAGAAGAGTCGAAGCGCCTAATGGAGGCCATCCTTGGATGAGAGTGTGGAGCGCACATGAGTGGAGTAATGCTAGCTCGGAAGATTCTCAGGCAGGGCTACTGCTGGTCAACTATGGAAGAGGATTGTATCGATTTTGTTCGGTGATGCCACAAATGCCAAATTCATGCAAATCGCATGAACATCCCGCCGTCGAAGCTGTACAACATGACTTCACCATGGCCGTTTTCAGTATAGGGAATTGATGTTATTGGGGTAGTTACGCCAAAAGGGTCGAATGGGATGAGTATATCCTGGTGGCAATAGACTATTTTACAAAGTAGGTCGAAGCCCAATCCTATGTAGTGCTGAAAACGTCGCATGTAGCCAAGTTCATCAAGAATAACATCATTTGTCATGGGGTCTCGAATGAGATCATTTCAGACAATGACTCCCATTTTAAGAGAGAAGTGATCGACTTGTTGGAGAAATACAACGTGGCTTTTCATAAGTCTCCTACATATAGAAAACAATGAAACTCTCTCAGAAATATCAATACATAAACATGTAGGCAACTGTATGCATATGTACAAACAGTTGGCACAGTTGGCAAAAATATCTGCCAACACACACAAGTGGCCGACAGCATACATTGGTGGCTGGTAGCTCACAGTCGTGGCCGACAGCTCACAGTTCGGGCAAGATGCAAACGATATGCAAGAAAAGAACTTTGAAAGCTAGAATCACATTCTTCGCGAAGCCGGCTATTTTGAAAACCCATGATCACGCAAGATGATGCAATAAGCAATAACAACATATGAATAAGCAGCTTCAAGCTTAAAACCAACACAGGTTCCACGCAAAAAGATCTTAAACACACCCTAACCATGCCAAAATGTGAGATGAGGAAAGAAAACATCGCTCAGGGTCGCATTTCATGCATCCTGAGAAACTAAAAAATGAAAATCGCTTGGGATTGCGTTTCACGCGTCCTGAGATAAAAGCAAAATCGCTTAGGGTCGCGCTTCACACGTCCTAAGATAAAACCCGCCCAAGGCTGCACTTCACACGTTTTGAGAAACAAAAATCGCTCGGGATCGCGCTTCACGCGCCTCGAGATAAAAGCTACCCAAGGTCGCATTTCGCGAATCCTGAG